>CAWUFW010000506.1:52500-652500 GCA_963921515.1 Calotriton arnoldi | reverse complement strand
AACCACCCGTAGGACTACAGGGGCGCCGTCGCTCCTCCAGGGTCCACCGCGAGGACTTCTTGGGGATCTTTGGCATTTGCACCCTTGTTGTGCTCCTGAAGAGGGTACCCTTGTGTACCTTTCAGCCTCTGGATCGCCCTGTAACTCCGCCACAGCTCTGGGTGTGGCCACCGCCACAACCAGGGCCCCCCGCCAAGGTAAGCATTTTTACCTACATCCTGCTGATTCCAGGGCCTCTCCCAGGTCCAGCAAAACAAGTCCATGCCCACTCTAGACAGGTGAACCCCATCTTCTTCAAAACACCCTGTGGACTTGGCGTGCAGCAAACCAACTTAACAACAAGGAGCTACAGAGGAAAATACAAGCCAGATCACCCTCCAATCATCAAATATTCAAACAAAAAGATCTGGCAACATCGGGCAACACCCATTTATTCTAAGTAAGACTGGTATAGGGGGTTTCTACCTCAACCCAACCACTGCTGCATCAGTTATACAGTCTAATCCAGTCCCCTGTGCCCATCTTTCTAATGGTTTTATAAAAAAAGGAAGAATGTAGGTCAGATCACTCGCAAAGCGACATACCCTCAGCAATTAGGTGTATGTGTACCACAAAGAAAAATGTGTGAAGAAATGAGAAAGCACCTCACGTGTGCACCACCAGAGGAGCTACTGGCAGGTTCTCACCAGCTTGCCCACGTTTTTATCATCATCAGTGTCTTTCTCATATAGAAAAGAAATTTGTGTCCAGTAAGAAAAATATCAAGAGGTTTAAGAGGTGATAAATATATCACTAAAGAAAGCAAGAAGAAAATGAAGACCCCGTGAGGAACACGAGACAGAATGTCTCAAATAGCAATAAAATTGAGCTAGAACTCACGTATATGGTTACACCCTTTTTAATCCGAAGCGTGAGCTTGCTCAACATTAAAAACACAGCATGTTGTAAACCATTTCAAAGAAGGCCAACATGTTTCATTGCCTGTATGTCTTTGCAGCAAATTCGTCAGGGCTTCGAGGTCAGCAATCACCTCCCTGGACATCTGACATTGAATAACGAGTGACAAGTGGGAGCCACGGGCCCGCGTACCAGCTCCCACAAAGTCAGGGGGGTGTGTATCTCTTACACTTTAACCCCTCGAAAACAGCACAGCCGTTGCTTATAGGTTCATCGCTACCCGATGACCATCACGCGTTGTCTCGACCTGGTGCAGCAAACCATGCCTGATAAAGCCAAACCCCCTCTGTTCAGTGAATTTACGCATGGCACTGTTAACTCTCTTGCGCGAGGTTTCCGCGGCCTCCCCTGACCGGGCTCCTCGCCACACTGAACGAGGGGTTATCTCTGACCACCATAACTCACATGCCCCCAATTGGTTGCTTAACTTACACATGGAGGACTTCATTTCTTGCAACAGATCCCTCCTCCCCAAGAGAGTCAGATCATTGCCTCCCAGGTGTATGACCAGGATGTTGGGAGTGGAGACACCCCCCCTAGTCAGTGCTGCAGCTTCTTCAGCAAGCTGTTCCAGCGCATCCCTGGGTGCCCCCACCCAATTATCTCGGTGGCGGAAAAGCCATGCCTCCATTTCCTGCTTTCCACCCACCGTGCCACTTACAAGACGCCCGAATGGCCAATCACCCAGATCTTCAATCCTGGCAAAATAAAGAAATGTAAGGTTGCCAAACACATTTATTGAATCATTGCAAACCAACCCATACACCACTCAACTTACACATGGAGGAAATCATTTCTTACAGCAGTGCCCTCCTACCCAGGAAAGTCAAACCATTGCCTCCCAGTTGTATGACCAAACTGTTGGGAGGGGAGACACCCCCCCCCCCTAGCCTGTGCCGCAGCTTCCACAGCAAGCTGTTCCAGCACATGCCTGGGACCCCCAACCAAATTAACTCAGTGGTGGAAATACCCATGCCTCCATTCCCGTGCCACTCTCCAGACGCACGAGAGGCCTTCACCCAGACCTTTGATCCTGGCAAAATAAGGAAATGCTGGGTTGTCAGACACATTTATTGAAGCACTGCACACCATTCTATACCACTACTCAAGATTGCACATAATTTCACACAATAACACTGCACCCCACCAAACATCTGATGCATCACAGGGTTGCTTTCGGTATATTCAAAATTCACACTGTACATAATTCATTTAACCTGTCCTCCAGCCACTTCCCTGGGTGGCTTATGGACGGAAGTACCGTTGCAACATTGGGATTCCTATCATCCCACCTGCATGATGCGCTCCGCTTACATTCCCGCTCTAAAAGCTGCAGTCGTTGCCCCTATCCTGAAAGAGTGACTGCCAGGACCCGCATTGTCTGACATTGTAAAGCATACCTACATTACCTGCTCAACCTGAAATTTGGTAAGGGGCGAGCTGACAGCATGAATCAGTAAATAACCCTCTCCTGAAGGGCGAAGGGCAAGGCCTCCTTGGAGCCGCAGCACACCCATATATGTAACTACATACGTAGGGCTACCTGCCTTTGCTTGAATCATGGACAAGACAACTTTTCTTAATACATTGTAGCCTTATAGTGCTTTAATACCTTGTTTCCCCAACATGGGACAGCCCCATCAAATTAGATGTCACCTTCCTAAACCGGCCTAGCTGGGCTGGCTATCTGGGCAGGGGGTGTTTGTAACTGAAGCAACCTGTAACATGGCCCCGGGTCCTGTGTGCAACTGCTTTGCTGAGTTGGCCCAGACATTTGCACAGCCCCCTTTTGATTGCTAAACCATGGCGAACACTTGGCTGGTGTCAAATCTGGTTAGAGGGAATATTTGTACTGAGCCCACCATTGCAGTCACTGCGTCCCTTTCGGAGTGACCCTTACACAGCCCCCCAGGGTTACTTACAGTAGCCCGATCCCAGGTACCCCTACCTGCTGACCAACTGTGACCCTTGGTGCCTAAAACAGCAAAAGCCCTAGTTCGCTAGATTCCTATTATAATATTTTGGCGCAGCCCACCTTATGTGGGTCCGCTGGGTCCCATCTACCTCCCTGCAAGTAACCTTGTTACTTAATACAGCTCCCTTACTGTGCTTGCCTGACTCAAGGACAACTGGCAAAACATGCCGCCCTGCAGCTTGGTGAAGGGGATGTTTGAGCCAAACATACCCTGGTCCGTGTGTTCAGCATTTTATCCTTATGGAGGCTCCCGTTCGTTTGGAGTGTTTCAGAGTACTGGCAGGCATAACCAATAGTCTGTTCACCATTGAAGACTATCCCTCTATGATGTGTACAGGTTCAACTAATCGTTGGTCTTAGAAATATGTGCCTTTAAGCAAGGGAGTCCTCGCGTACTCGCCGTGAATCCCTCCTTTCCTACAGGAATTATGCCTGTTTAGTTTATCTGTGGTGTTTTCCCCCCAGGCTTCCAAGGCTGCTTACTGCTAAACCATGTGAGCAGCCGCTGACGTTAGAGATGGCAATCTCCCCATTGCCCCTTGACTTATACACCGCCGCCTAATGTGCTACGTTGTAAGTGCTGAAGTACCTCTTACGTCACTTCGCCTTCGGAAGATACAATAACACCGCATTGGTGATGATAACCGTCATAAGCACCAACTTACATGGGCAACCCCCCATAGAGAATGTCTCTACCCAGCCGTAAGCCCAGAGATACACATGTAGTAAAACCACAGATACACCTTGGAGGTATGTTATCCTGCCACAACATCTGCTTCTCTCTGCTCCTGAAGTGGGAGCCTGTTGCCTGGGGGTACCACCCCTCCGCCCCTGAAACTCTCAATGAATCAGCTGGCTGAAGCTGTGACTCAATGCGTTATATTTGTTTGCCCAGGCTGTTGAAAGTAAAATTGTATTCTTTTATTTGGAGTCGGGGTGAACTTGAGGTGGGAGGGGGGACTAATATCTTCCCTTGCAGTACCGGCCTTATTGTCTTAACCAAATTTTGGTACACCTGCCGCTGAAACTGGGTCTTCAGATCTCTGACTCTATCCCATTGCAGCATGAACCTGTGGCTTTGCCCAAGAAAACTGTATGTATGTGCCAAACAAGACGCGTATTTAGTCGCGCCGTAACCCTGAAAGGTCTGCTGGCTCTAAATCACAGAACTCTGTTGATACCTGACTTCCTGGAGTCCTATTATCGCCCTCGGGGGGCTGGAAGGCTAGGTGAACCTGCTGGGAGCTGCACCTGTGACCGTGTGTAAAAGCAGTCCCCTACCGGGGGTGCAATAGTCCCAAAGCTACCATCTTTCTAAAACAAGGACTGCCCACACTTGCAGAGGTCAAACCCTCTCGAGTCATAAGTGTTTGCACTGTCAAGGTTTAGCCTAGGTGATTGCTCCCTTGAGTCCTGTATGGGGCCTACCTCACACTAAAAGGAATGGTACACATGCTCCTGAAACTGGCCCTACAGGTCTCTGACTCTCCATTGAAGCATGAACCTGAGTATCATAACTAGGAAACCTGAATGTAAGTGCCAAGCATGACGCGTGAATGAGCGCGCCGTCAACTCGACCCTGTGTAAAAGCCGACCCCACCTGGGGTGAGAGTCCTAACGCTTCCAGCTTTTTTAAAGCAAGGACTGCCCCACCAGCCGTGCTCAAACCCTCCCGAATCATGGTTCATTGCACTGTCGAGGTTAGCCTAGGTGATTGTTCCCTTGAAGTCTAGTATGGGGCCTGCTTCACACTTGAAGGAATGCCTGCTCTCTAGAAGGAGAAGATGCACAATAGAGCTGGCTGCTACTAATGTTACCTACGCCTGCCTATCCTAGGCTCAGGGATGGATCACTTGCTCTATAATTCCCTAAATCCAAGCCTGGCATTCCTATATGCCCAGATATACCAAGCGAAAATGGCTCCCTCGGTCATCCTGACCCGAAAGCCACATAAAACCCGCAGAGACAAGATGAGGTATGGTACCCTGCCCCAACTCTGCGGAGACATTAAAATGTGCGAGCTTGCAACACACATCTGGAAAAGCATGCCACCAACAGACCATTTCCAGCACCCAGGGGGCATGCAGCCACTCCTTGACCTGAATCCTAACCAGGACGAATATGTATGGTATACAAAGGACCCATCTCTCGTCGCCTGCTTGCAACACTTACCCTTGCATCACCCTGGGCAGTAACCAATGCAGGGTAGCATGCAAAGCTGAGCCCCACAGAAATCGCCCGCCTGTGCGAGCCGACCAAGCATTCATCGCTCCCTCAGCCTTCCCAACTGTCCATGGTAACCTTCGGCTGTTGTGCCCCTTTGCCCCACCCAGCGTAAAACAGCTGGACGTGACCCGGTTACCAGGTTAAGGATAATAGTCAAGGGCATGACAGAGGTAAGGCATTACAGAGGTAGGCCAGTCCTCCCTTCAGAATGAGACAAAGTATTGATTAACGAGCCTGCACATCTATTGCAGAAGTCGTCCCCCTTTGCCTGCCCAGGTGTACCTTAGGGGTAATTATCTTGCACCGTTATACACAATACCATTTGCCCGCTTAAAATTACTTATTAAAGCCACCCGCTGTGCCACTGGTTCTAGCCCGAACCTAGACGCTCTTGGCGTAGGTTTAGAACATATAAGCTGGCGTCCGAGCTTAGTAATGCGTGCTGTCTGGTCCAGCCTCCTCTGCGATTGTACCCGTCAATTGGCGCATCCCGTAACCCTGGGCCTATAGCCCGCCAGGACTATTGATTATGTCACTGGTTGGTAACTGCGTGAGGCAGTAGCGGCTCGTGGAGGGAGTGCTGTGGGGCGGGGCGGGGGAGGAGCAGGGTGGGGGGTAGTAAACTACGGCATACGGCCGAACAGAGTTAAGTAAACAAATAAATAAATAAAACGAATTTCAATGCGCGCGCTGCATTGCCAAATGCGATGCAGCGCGCGCAACGAAATTCGTTTTATTTATTTATTTGTTTACTTACCTCTGTTCGGCCGTATGCCGTAGTTTACTACCCCCTACCCTGCTCCTCCCCCGCCCCACCGCCCCGCAGCACTCCCTCCACGAGCCGCTACTGGCGTGAGGTACATGCAACACTGTGGCTAATTTGTACGGATAAAACATCAGATACCCTATTGGTAGATGGCATAAATAGCATGCACCTAATCAAAAGTTCCCCTGCAGGTATAAAATATTGTGGTTGTGCCACCCTGTGTCCTCATGGTTCTGACCCGCACACTTGCTCTGTCTTTGAATTGGATTACCAGATCTAAGCATTAGTCCATGTTAGCATAGCGTGCTGCATAGTTCCCCCTCTTCTGTCACTGCCTCCACGTATCTAATCCACCCCTAACCTTACCCCTACAGCAAGGCTAGAGGTTGGGCTAAATTTTGCAGGTCTCCTGTAGTGTAAATGATTTCACTACACTTGCCTCTAATTCACATGTTGGTTGCAGCAGAGGCCTCTGCCAATAAGTGTTTACCTATTTAGAAGGCAAAGGACATGTGATAAGGCCCAGAGGACTGTGACTTTCAAACTCGTTAAAAGCTGGCTTCCAATGACACCAAATCATTCCATAGGTACGCTCACATTAGTTGCGAAAAGATTCTCCCTTATTTTCCACAGCAGCCCACAATAGGTCGGTCATGTTTTGCCCTAGCGGTATTGATGGATTGTCAGTTTCCACCCGCTACTGCTAGTCTGTCAGTGTTCGAATTGAAAAGAATGTTGTGCCCAGAGCTTTGCTCCCAAGCCCGTAGCTGGCACAATAAAACGATGGCGGCAAACTACCAAGGCTGTCCCGAATACCTCACGCCTCTTGTACCACCAACAAACACACTCTGCCCCAGCTTTCTCTCTTTTGCAAGTTCCTCCTCTATGATGGGTTACCATCTTTATCTTCCCCTCTATTATTCCCTCTTTCCTGCTCTGGCTCATAATTTACTGAGGGATAACCCATGCTAGCCCCACTGCACTCTGCACTCTGCACTTTTAGAATCCCTGCGATTAAGAATGCTGCGCGGACCGGTCGGGTCAAACCTATGACCCCGGAGACAAACCCAATACTGAGATCCAGACATGCAGGCCACACGCCCCAGTGATCCTCATCCCTAGTACACTCGTAGGCGCGGACCCCGTGTGTCTAATTTCTTTATATTAAGTAGATAAATGGACCATCACCGATCGGCAGAGTAACAATAGCTGTCTCGTAAAGAACAGCTGAGCATAATCAGGGAGGCAGCGTTGTAGTATATACCTGCTGGCGATCCGGGCGCCGGGGGCCAGCTACCAACTATGCCGATGGAGAAGGGCTTGTCTCGGTGCAACTAGCTGGGAAAATTTAGGCTCGGAGACCACCGCCCCAGAAACACCCTGATTAGTACACCTGACCTATGATACATGTCAGAGACTTAACACCTTGGCCCCAGTGGCCTATTATGGAACCAAGTGTACCGTTAGCTGAATGAACGAGAGCAGTTTTTCAAGCGGTCAGGGCATGGACAGGGGCAGCATGGAAAACATGCAGAACAAGGCAGGTCTGGTATGGCACCCATTACATTCGCGTTGTTCACTGCCTAGCCCTGGGGAGACACCCTGCACCCCGTCTCCCCTACCGGGGCCTTGGGGCTATCTGGACCGGGCACCCGCCCCTCCTGCTCCCCCCGTTGGGCCAAACCTAAGGAGCAAACCAAACGCACAGGCTTGTCCGGCTGCTTGCGGATGCGGTTTTAGGGAAGGGATGTGGAGACCGCTGACTTCCAGTTCCGGGAGACTATCGGTAGCGGGTGCATCTAGTTTATCATTTGTGCTTGGAATAGCAGGACTTGGTGTTAGTCCCCCATTTACCAGCCATCCGCTCTCTTCATTGTTCAGAGTCGGGTTACTGAGAAAGGAAGCACTGTCCGTGGAATAAATCTTATTTATTGTAACACCCATTCGAGGAGGACTGAGGGAGGGCAGCAGCGTAGTGACATAATCGTTAAATCAAAAATCATTTCCAACGTTCAGTTAAATTCCAAGCGAAGGGTTTGAACTCTGGACCAAGTTATCAGTTTGGGTCGCTAACTTGCCTATCTGCCCCCGCGCTGTGTGCGTTTGCTAAATATCGTGTCGCTCGCTGCCCTTCCCCCCACCGCACACCACATCAGGCTCGCACGGGCCGAGGCCTTGCCGTCGGCACTGCCGGATTCTACAGCCACGGGGCGGAGAGCAACGGGGCGCCCGATGTCCCCCCCCCAACACGCCGCATCAAGCCCCCGCGGGCCGAAGCCCTGTCGGCACACTAGATTGATCATCAGCGTGGGACGGAGCGTCGCGGCGTTCGCTGCTACCCTCCCCCACGCAACAACAGGTCCCCGCGGGTGAAGGCCCCAACAACTCCCAAAGCATACTGTAAGCCTTCGCAAGGATCAGGCTGGACACGGGATCTGGATAGACTTGGTTTTATTCGTCTACTGGGTTTATCACGATGGGCCAGCTTTACAATCGAGGGGGATCTAGTCCAAGGTAGGTCCTGGTGTTCTTCCTCTGGTCTTGTCCGGTCCTGTTCACTCCACAGGTCACGGATTCCCTCGCTCTTCGGGTTTCTCCCTGGAATCCCTCGGGCTCGTTTCCCATCAGGTGCAGGATAAAGAAAAGAACAAAAGGATCTGTGAAACTCCCCGTTTTGCTCTCACGGGTTCAGGGTAGGAGTGAGGGAGCACCAGTGCCACAAACACACTACCGGCGGCGTGAGGGGCTGTGCTAGGGGTCGGGGAAGTGTAGGGGTAGTTGGAGGTGCCCTATTAAAAAGCGGCTGGTCTCCTCCCCATCCACCCAGTCATACGGTTTCGTACCTGTTGGAGCCACACTCCTCCAGGAGTGTGGCGGGACGCAGAGCCGAACCGTTGGCCTCCTGGCATCCTAGTGTCAGGTTCTCCCTCTGGTACGGTCAGCAGGGCCAGTCGTTCCTCCTCTCGATGCCTGCCTTCGCGCTCTCCCTCTTCGGCGTCCTCTTCTTGCTCCGGTCTCCTTGGTTCTCTTCCGGGTTCGTTCTTCCTCGCTCTCCTGGGCGGGCCCGATATGACGGCGGGAGCGGGGGCGGGGTCTCTGAAGGTGTCCTCCCTGTTAAAGGGACCCGGCCCGTAATGCACTACGTCGTCCTCCGTGCTGTCAGGATCATCAGGGTCCCAGTCATCTGGCTGGAAAGAGAGGAGACGGCCTGTTTCAGGGGGGACGGACCACCACTCGCCCCCCTGCTCCTCCCGAGGTCCGTCGAATCTGTGACACATACATAGCCCGAAACACAGCAATTGCAGCATTTCGCTTACAGCCTTTGTGGCTGTTGCCCCTGATGGGTAGCGTTGTTTATCTGACCGTCCAGTCACAGCTCCCGTAACAGAGGATCTGGCGTATTGGAGCGCTTTACATTCATTGTTTTGGTAGGGACGGGCAGATTAAGTGATTTCTCCCAGCATCACAGGATGCGGAGTCGTCCACCCCGCGGCTCGAACCTTGGTTTCCCAGCACCAAGGTCAGCAGTCTATCCGTCAGGCCACCTCCTCTCCCCCCAAGATTGCCACTGTACCACCTGCTCGCTGATCGAAAGCAGCGGAGGGGGGTGCCTGGCGACGCTCGCCGCCCCCGCACGTCTGGCCATGGGGGCCGATGCCCCGGAGTAGGCTTCCCCGGATTAGCGGTAACTACAGGGGAGGCGGGGCACACAGGGGCCCGCTGCTCTCCCCCCTCCCCCACGCAACATCGGGCACACGGCCGAGATGTGAGGCCAAATCGGAGGGAGCAGACCAGCTGGTGGGAAACATGACCAGGCAAGCGGTGCGCGTGGCGCGGCGAGGTGGGAGGGGCAGGAACAGCCAGCATTCCATGAACAAACCAGGGAAAGCTCGGGTATCGAACTCACCTCCCCCGGGGTGAGACACAACAGATCAATTCACTTAAGCCATTACCAAGGCCCGGAATGCAGTTACTCCCACTGTGTAGCCTCGGGCCACACGGTCGGAAAAGGAGGGAAGGAGGGAAAACCTTCGCTGGGCTCGCCGTTTACCCCCTCCCCCCACCTACACTGCGCCCACGCATGGCCGGGCCCGGCCTGCGCCGGCCTAGTGTACGGAGCCTCCGTCCACCCCCAGCCCCTCCCCAGTCTGCAGTGTGCTGGACACAACCAGGAGAGGGGTGCCGCTGCCCTTTACCCCCGGGAGCTGTCCTCCCCCCCATAGGGGACCGTAGCCACGGCAATGGCCGGGCTTTGCCGCCTTGCCTGGGGGGGGAGGGTAATAACGCACTCACCGGGAGTACAGCTCCAGATCCCGGGGACACGTCCAAACGGCGTGAAGGATTGCGGCCAAAGAAGTCGGCAAGTGGGCGGGAGAGGTACTTATACCTATCTCCCCGCCCACCAGTGCCCGGAAATGATGTGGGGCCCTCGGACCCAGAGGGGGTCCCTCAGCACTTGGCTGCTGTCACCATGTGCCCTCATGTGGCACTAAGGCGGCCGCCCTCTTATGGGGGTCCCCTGCGTGGACCACGGGCAGCCACAGTGTTTAAATGAAAACAAGCTATGCATATAGTGAATGATATCAAAATATAACAATTGCCCGTACGCAGGGCCATTGTTTATCGGTTATCCTCATGGTTATGGATTTACCGCACTTGCCACATCATTTTCATATTAAAGAAAAAAATTGTTTCTGCCTCAGAAGGGCTCGAAAGTTAATAATGGAAGCACTTCGTATTAAATTGTAACATTTAGAGATCGCTTCATGCCCCTGTCTGGGCAGTTAATGCATTTTCAGGAGACTTGCGCACTATCCTGTGTTGTAGAGTGTTATGACAGCAGTCATGATACAATGACGTTGATGGAGCAGGGTAAATGAAATTTTTTTAACCTCCTAATGTTTTCGTAAAACAATTAATAAACATGTTTGTTTAAGTAAATAACCAACAATGTATGTTAAGGGTTAAAGGTAACACGCTATTCCGTATGCAAATTAATTGACTTATTATTGTTTACGTGTCTAACATAACATAATATTTGTGTACTAATTTAATAATAAATGCATGATTTGTGCTTTTAAATAAAACGTGTGGTTGCAAAATAAAGCGATGGTAAGTAAGGGACAGCTTTATATGTTGCTTCTGCTAGGTAATACCTAATTGGGGTACGTAGAAAGACAGGAGGGAAACGAAAGGGTTTATATTTCTTTGTTTTAACAATATTTTGTTTATCTTTGAAAATAGTGCGGTTAGGCCTGTCGAGCAGCAATATAAAATGGCCGCGAGTTGCTAGAGTACGCATGAGCGGGGGACCATGTGATAGAGGCGAGAGGCTGTGGAAAAGGGATGATCACGTACTGATGCTGAGAGGCTAAGATGAAAGTATGGTCAAGGCTGTTGTGACCCTTCTGAGCTGTTGTGTGCCAAGATGATCAGCAAGAAGCGTGAGAAGCCCGACTGAATCAATAGACGGAACTGTATTACACAAAATGTAACAGAAAAAGATACAATTTGGACTGATCGAAACGGATGAGCAATTGCATGAACTGTGGGAAACGATGCTTGCATGGACATTCCACACGGAACTGGTTAAGACCAGGAAGTTTGATTAAAATGTATATGGGCCTGAAGTTTTGACCAATGAGAAAGAATCGCGCCATGAAGAAGAAACATTTTATGCTGTAAGCTAGAATTAGGGTATAAGAAGACCTACTCTTGGTGGGAGGAGTTAGTATGCTGTTAGAATGCTGTTCGAATGCTGCGGGAGAGGCTGCAGAAGTTAGATGCTGCGTGAGTTAGATGCTATAGATGGGAGAAGTTGCGGTTGCTGATGCTGACGAGCTGATGCTGCTGCTGTTATTTTCCTTTTCCAGTTGAGTATAAAGATGCTGCTTTAGGAGAACTTTTTCTTGATAGATTTTATTAGAATTATTAGGTTTTTTCCCCAGATAGATAGATAGATTCATCTATAGAGTTCTTATTATGATAACCTCATTTTTCCGTCTAATAAAAATGCCGTGCAATTTCAAACTATTCTTATATTGATGATAAATGTAATGATCTGAATAATAAGCTTAACCTCATTTCCTGCATTCAAAACTTTATATAAACTTTATTATTCTTTAAACAAATGACTCAGTGATTCTTTAGCTCAATGATTAAAAATGAAATGTTAAAGAGTTTATTGTGATTGAGCTGGTCTTAATCACCATCAACTGATTCCTACTAGTTGGTCCATCGACCAATGAGCGGAATACCTTAAAAGCAAATGAGAAATATTATGTCATTATAAAAGAGGTATCCCGTCTCCTTCCAGCGAATCGTTTTTCTCCTAGGTTCATGACGGAGGAAATCCAGGGAACAAATGAGTAAGTGAATGTATATGCGGTGTTATGGGCCCCGCCGTCATATGGATATATTGTGTGTGTTAGAGAAATAATTGCACCTGGACGACCAAAGCATAATAGGAGAATTATTTTTATTGTTAGCGCTGGATCAGATTTCTTGGTAGCAGAGTTATGGTTTCTATAGATTAGTTTGGTGATTATTGATTATTGATAAGTTCATGTCTAACACTTTTTGTTGAGTCGCGTTATGTTATATGTAAGTTTTCACGCTTCTGGGAAGTAGGAAGTGGAACACGTGTGGCAAGAGAAGTCACATGGAATTGTACACTGTCTGAGTTCATTTTTGGTAATAACACAGGTTGTGTTATAATAGGGACATTTTGCGTATAAAAGGTGTGTAAGTGAAATAGTGATCGGTTTTCTTGTGAAACTCTGGCCTTAATTCTCAGGAGCAGTATAGTCTCCACATGTGTTTTATCCCCAGAGAAACGGGTTTACTAATTGCTTGAAAGAAAGGTAAGGTAGAGGGAAGTGCTACTTTATTGGTGAAACTGAAAGTTCTGTGGTAGGGTAGAGGTAAGCTCTGCCTACTGGAAAATACAGAATTCTTGTGTAAATGGTCAAAGCTATCTTTTCGGTTTAGCGAATCAGACAATGGAAATGTTTTAAATGTTGTAACTAAACAAAGAATTGTTGAAAAAGAAATTGCCGATAAATTTTGTAAAGGAGGGGTCAAGAGCAGAAGTGACGTAGACAAGAGTCGCGCTGGGATTGGACAGTGCGATAGTCACATGAGAACAGGAGCAGGACTGACGTAGACAAAAGCCGCGCTGGGATTGGACAGTGCGCCGTAGACAGAAATTGCTCTAATTGGAGCTTTGGTGTGAGTCGCGCTAGGATTGGTCGAATAATCTAGTGACGTGGAAGTTTGTGATTGGAGTGTTGGTGTGAGTCGCGCTAGTATTGGTTGAAATAACGCATAGGGAACAGTGTTGAATTGCGGATCGTTTAAGGAGAAAAAGGTTGTGAATCATGTCGTACCTTGAGTATGGAAAAGAGAAAACGTCATGGATGTCGAAAGTTAAGAACTTCTTTAAGAAGGACAAAAAGGTAGTGACTAGTGAGGGACAAATAATTCCTCCGCCGAAATCACCAGCTTCACATATGATGCTGAAATATGGATATCATACATGCATATGGTTAGAAAATTGGACAAAATACACCAAGAATGATGGAGCATTGGCTTTCCCTGAGAATGGTTCATTTAATGTAGCTGTACTACGGAACTTGAGAGAAAAAATGGTAATGTTAGAACCTAGACCTAGACCGACCCAGTTTGAAGCTTTAACGGAATGGGAAGATGAGATGTATGAGCGAGAGAGATCCAGAGGATTAAAGAATCATGAGTTTTTGCCTGGAAGGTTGTGGGGAATAAATCATGAGGACAGAGTAAAGCGTTGGAGATATGCTAACATGACAGGAGGTTTGTTTCCAGCTTTTGCAGTTGAGGAGGAAGCAAAGAGAAAGTGTACAGAGAAAAAGAAACATGTAGTGGTAGAAAAGTATGTGTATGGTGGTAGTGAAACAGATGACGAATTGCTGGAAGATATATTAAACAGAAGCCCACCTCCATACCAACAGACTTCTGCGGTGGTGACACCAAATGCACCGCCAATGGAAACTGGGAGGAATAAAAACCCGAACGAAGAAATGAAACAAATAGGTCACAAGAAACATTTAAAACTTCACAAAATGAAGAAATAGAAAGTGACAATGCAACTGAATTAGCAAAAACGACAAAAGAATTGACTGAGAAAATAAGAGAATTGACAAAGAATATGGAAGCTGTAACTGTACCAGTAACGATAGGTCCAGTAATGCCAATTTTTGAGAATCAGAAAATTAATGAACATTCCTTAGTGATTCCCATGAATTCACATTTGCAAAGAAAAAGAGAAGGGATGGAACTGAATAATGAAGGGGCACACAATTTGGCTAGTACGTGTAGACCAAGCCCACCTACAAATTTGACGATAAATGAGAATGAGATTAGGAGAATGCCTATGGTGACAGAGTCCGCATCAGGAACACCAGAAAAAAGCAGCGATTGGATAGAATTAAATAGTACGCCTGTAGGTCCGACTCCAGAAGAGTTAAATGAATGGATGAAAGCGCTAAAAGCAAAAGAACCGGAAGAAAAACCATTAGATGTAATTAGGTTGAAAATAGACATGGAAGAGTTGATTTTGGGAACAATTGGAACAGAAAAACTAAAAAATTATCAGGATGATGAGATTATGTTTTTGTGCAAGAGTCTTACTTGGAGAGCTAGAAATTTACATGACAAATTGAAAGAGATCGCAAGCGAACTAGGAGTAGAATTTGTGAAAGTGAGAACGTTGCAGAAACCGTACAGAGTAGATTTTTGTGAGAAAGACATAGAGAATTTGAACACATCAGGAAGACTGACCCAAATAAAAGAGTTGATTGTTTTATTGAGAAAATGGGGTGATGTGGATAGATGGAGAAATAGATGGTCAAAGAGGAATGAGAAAACAACAGATAAAGCATCTTTGGCTTTTGCAGTGACAGATAGGGAACCAGTTGTTAGGGAGTACCCGATGAGAGAAACTCCAGGAGGTAGTTATGTGCATGTTCCATGGACCAGACAGGACATACTGTCATTTACAAATGACTTCCCAAAATTGAGAGAGAAACCAGTAGAATGGTACAGACAAGTGGAAAGATTTGTTAAGGTGTCAAAAGTGCTGTGGATAGATCTGGATGGATTGTTTGATATAGTAGTGCCAGCTGATTTGTGGACAGAATGTAAGATTACTATTGATTGGCCAACTGTAGAATATCGAAGGGATGCTAAAACAGGAGCGCCAGGTCCAGAAGTGATGAGGAAGTATGACCAAGTAGTTACCTTTTTGAAAAATAAAATTCCACCAAAAGAAACAGATTGGGTAAAAATAGACAGAACAACGCAGGAAAGGAAAGAGTCAGTGCACGCCTACTATGAGAGATTGTTGTTGGTTTTCAAACAGTATAGTGGTTATGAGACACTGAGTGAGAAGGATATGAGTCATTTTGTATTTAGGTTTGTGTATGGATTAAAACCAGAGATAAGTGAAATGATTAAGCAGCACTTGATTGGTTGGCAGAATAGCACAGTGGACGAAGTTTTGAGATATGCTAAGTATTGCAGTGATGAAATTGAGAGTAAACAGCGTAAATTGAAAGAAAAGGCCATGTGGGCACAAGTGAAAGTTGCAGAGAAGCAAGAAGCTCAATTGAGTAATACTGGTAGTGAAACAGGACAGTTTAAATCCCGACCTAATATAGGTAAAGGAAAAGGACAAATGAGCATAGATGAGGCAAAGAAAAAGTGGCCATGTCACAACTGCGGAAAGCTAGGACATTGGAGAAACGAGTGTAAATTTCCTCCAAAACCTAATGTGGAAAATCAATCATTAAATTCACAGGTGCAGAGTGAGGTAGTTACTCAACAAGGTCAGGTGCCACAACCACCACTTCCCAAGAGTGTTAACCAACAGAAATACAGTGCAGAAACAGGATTCTACGGAGGAGAACAGGTAACACAGTTGCCGCGTGCAGCTGCAATTTCTCAATATTGGTTACGACAGGATGAGGATGACACGGATGAAAGTTCCTGACGGTGCCTAGGAGAGGGGGAAGAGTGCGTGCTTGGCGCAACTCTAGAGGTAGATCAGTCTGGTCCATTTGTGGATGGAGAAGTGAATGGTGCAAATGTAACATTCCTTGTTGATACTGGAGCTACCCGTTCTACTGTTAGGTCAGTGGAAATTCCAAACCTTCCTCTCTCAGGTGAACATATCCAAGTAGTTGGAGTTTTGAATCAGCAAATTAAAACGCCTCTTACTAAATTAGTGAGGGTAAGAATTGGTCCATTTAGTGAAATGCACCGATTTGTGGTATGTGATTGTAGTCCCGTGAACCTTTTAGGACGTGATTTATTGTGCAAAATGAACTGCACTATTTATTGTACCCCAGACGGAATTGCATTTCAGACTCCAGATGAGGATGTGCTGTATAAAATGACAATGGTGAATTTAGAACCAGAAGTAAATGGTTTGTTTCCTGTATTTGATGCAGAGAAAATTCCAAATGAATTGAAAAGGACGGTGAAAGAAGAAGTGTGGGACTTTACAGGAGAAGATGTAGGTTTAATGAAAGGAGTAGATCCCGTTAAAATAACAGTGAAAGAGGGAACGAGTTACCCAAATACGCCCCAGTATAAATTGACTCCAGAAATAATTGAAGGAATAACGCCAGTAATAAATAAAATGATTGAACAAGGGATTCTAAAAGAAATCATGAGCAGTCCATGTAATTCGCCAATAATGGGACTGAAAAAGCCAAATGGAACATATAGAATTGTACAGGATTTGAGGAAGGTAAACAAAATCGTTGTGCCTTGTTGCCCGATAGTACCGAACCCTGCTGTGATTCTATACCAGATTCCCCGTGAAGCAGAATGGTACACAGTAATTGATTTATGCCATGCATTTTTCTCTATTCCATTGCATCCAGATAGCCAGCCATTATTTGCGTTTAGGTTTGGAGAGCGTATTTTGGCATGGTGCCGAATTCTTCAAGGGTACACAGAAAGTCCCTCAATCTTTAATCAGATCCTAAAGAAATCATTGGAAGATTTAAGAATGCCAGAAAAGTCAGTGATGGTTCAGTATATTGATGACCTACTGGTGGCATCAAAAACGAAAGAAGCATGTGTCAATGATACAATTGCTTTGCTGAATCATTTAGCAAAAAGAGGACATAAAGTGTCCCCTTCAAAATTGCAGTTTTGTCAACAAGAAGTCCAGTATTTAGGGCATAAAATTGAGAAAGGAGTGCGAAAGGTAACGACTGAAAGAATAAAAATGATTCAAGGAATGAGAGCTCCAATGACACAAAGAGAGGTAAGAATGTTTTTGGGAATGGTTGGATATTGTCGACAATGGATAAGCGGTTTTTCACTGATTGCTAAACCATTGCAGAAACTGACAAAGAAGGATGTTAAAGATCCTTTTGAAATGAATGATGAGGAAATGAAAGCATTCAGAGAGCTGAAAAAGAAATTGTGCGAGGCTCCAGCACTGGGAATGCCTGACTATGAGAAAGATTTTGAGCTGTACTGCAGTGAAAGAGATGGATGTGCATTTTCAGTTTTGGTACAGAGACATGGAACTATGAAAAGACCTATTGCATATTTTTCAGCTGTTTTAGACCCTGTAGCGAAAGCGTTGCCTGGATGTTTGAAAGCAGTTGCTGCTACTTGTGTGAGTCTGGAACAGAGTGAAGGCATAGTGATGGGGTATCCATTGAGAGTGTATGTTCCCCATTCTGTGGAAATTCTCTTGACAAGAACAAAAACCCAATACATGACACATAGTCGGCTGACTAGGTATGAAAAAGTAATTTTGAGTGCAGATAATGTGACCATTGACAGATGTATGAATGTGAATCCTTCAACATCATTGCCAGATGAAGAGAGTGTGATTGAAATGGATGAAGTAGATCACGATTGTCTGAATGTGCTCGAATACTGTACAAAACCAAGGTCTGATATACGAGATGAGCCTTTGAAAGAATCAGATTATATTCTGTTTGTGGATGGCTCATGTTTGAGAACGAGTGATGGAGTTCTAAGTGCAGCATACGCAGTTTGCACAGTAGCAACTGTAATTGAAGCATCTTGTCTGAAAGGTGTACGGTCTGCCCAAGTCGCAGAATTAGTAGCTCTGATTCAAGCATGTAAGTTGGGAAGAAATGTACGGGTTACGATTGTGACAGATAGCCAGTACGGCTTTGGGGTTGTGCATGATTTTGGTCAGATTTGGTCACAAAGGGGTTTCTTGACGTCTGCAGGAACGCCCATAAGGAATGGAGATTATGTGAAAAAGTTGCTTGAGGCGATACAGCTGCCTAAACAGATCGCTGTAGTGAAGTGCAATGCACATAAAAATGGGGAAGACTACATAACTGTTGGTAATAAATATGCTGACGAAATGGCACAGTATTGTGCAAAGAATGTGGTTTCTTTGAACAAATGTCGTGAAAGAGAGCATATTTCTTGTCCTTTGCTTTTTACTAACTCTATTGAAACATGGGATGAGGTGAGACAGTTACAAGAAGCTGCAGAGGATGAGGAAAAAGATACATGGATAAAAGCAGGATGTAGAAAACATGAAGAGACTGATGTTTGGGTTTATAGAGATGAGAGACCAGTTATGCCTGATAGCATGATTTCTGACATGGCACGGATGTACCATGGACAAGCCCATATTGGGAGAGATTCAATGATCAGACTTTTTAGACAAACATGGTACAATCCAAAATTCAGAGCCATAGCTGAGAGTCTTTGTCAGAGATGTCTTATTTGTCAACAGTTAAATCCAGGAAGGAAGACAGTAGTGAGTCTAGGAACAATAGGACGAGAAGGGGGTCCTTTCACTAGAATGCAAATGGATTTTATTGAAATGCCACCTTGCAACAGACTGAGGTATGTCCTAGTGGTCGTCTGTTTGTTTTCCCGTTGGGTGGAGGCATACCCAACAAGAAGGAATGATAGTATTACGGTAGCAAAACTTATGCTGCGAGAATTCATTCCGAGGTATGGTTTTCCAGTCACGATTGAAACAGATAGAGGAACACATTTCCAAAATGAATTAGTTAAACTGATTTGTGAAGCACTTAGTATTAAACAAAAACTGCATTGTGCATACAGACCAGAGGCTTCTGGAATAGTAGAGCAAGTGAATGGAACAATCAAGAACAGGTTAGGAAAAATGTGTCAAGCTACAGGACTCAAATGGCCGGATGCTTTGCCATTAGTTCTGATGACAATCAGAAGTATTCCGGAAAGGAAAACTGGACTCAGTCCCCATGAAATAATCATGGGACGAGCAATGAGACAAGCACAAGTACCTGTCAACAAGCTACTGACTATAACTGATGATCTAGTGCTGGATTATTGCAAAGGATTGGCTGATGTGGTGCGTTCTGTGTTTCATCAGGTTGGACCGGATGCGACCACTCTTGAAAGAAAACCAGCTCACGACTTGAATCCAGGAGATTGGGTTCGAATAAAAGTCCACCGGAGAAGAAACTGTTTGGTTCCTCGCTGGGACGAACCACGACAAGTGATCCTGGTGACGACTACTGCAGTCAAGTGTGCAGGAGTGAAACACTGGGTACATGCCAGTCACACCATCAGAGTTCCAGAACCTAAAGATCGACATGTGAGTCGACATCTGGAAGTATTGGATAACAGTTCAGCATCAGAAAGAGAAGAAGAAACAAACAGGGTGCCAGAACTTGAAGATCGACCTGTAAGTCGACATCTGGAAGACCCAACTACAAGTGCAACGAGAGAAGAAGAAGAGGAAATAGAAGGAATAGCTGAAGTTCCAGAATTTGAAGATCGACCTGTAAGTCGACATCTGGAAATATCAGACACCAGTTCAGAATCTGATACAGAACATTCGGATTGTGAAGAAATTCTAAAAAGAAATTGGAATTTTGAGAGCATAAGAGAAGAAACTGAGCCAGAAGATAGTGACAGTGAGCAACCAAGTACAAGTTGTGGTAAAAATCCTTCGAAGATAATATTAATAGATGAAGAAGGGAGAGTTTCAAACAAAAAGCTAGAAAAATCGGAAAAACCCTGAGGAGCAGTAGGGACAGATAGTCAAACACAAGAACAGGGAAATTTAGAAGCAGATAGAGAAACTGACACAAATTCGGAAGAACCTCGAGGAGGGACAGAAATAGGTGAACGAAGGAAGATAAGAAAAGAACCACAAGTAGATGAAAATGAAATTATAAGTTTCAAAATAAGAGGAAATAGCGAAAGAATTGAAACAGAGTCTGAAGAAAGTGGAGAAGAAAGAAATCAAAAACTAGAGACAAGAAAAAGAAATTGGAGAACAGAAAGAGAGGAAAAAGGGAGTGAAGCAAAAAGGCCAAGAAAAGGAGACAATTGGCCCAACGAAGTAAGAAGGTTAAGATACAGAATCATAAGGTTGGATGGGAAAAGTGCTGAACAAGTGAATGAAATAACAAGTCAAAGAGAGCAAGAAAAACAAGGTGGAAAACACTTGCAGAAAACGAAAAGAATAAAGAAGGTAAATCAGAAGTATAGATCGCCTGAATGGTTGTATCGTGCTTTGACTAGTCACAAAGAAGAAAAGAACACTCACGAAAACCCAGAACAAAGAAACCTAATGGGAGAAAGTGAAGTGCAACAAACCTGAAGAAGTTTAGATAGTTTCTACCGGATTTGACAAAACACTGGATCTGACGAATTTACCGGATGTGACAAAGAAAGAATTCTGAGAAAGAATTAAAAGAAAGTACCAAGCAAAGATAAAACATTGGAGTACAGAGTGGCAAAACCGAGTCATTTCTGAGGTGTAGTGACACAATTTTCTGGAAAACAAATAAATAAGGTTATAAAACAAAATGGAGAATACTAGAGATAGAAAATGTAAATGTGAGTTTTTAAGTAGATGGTGCAAGATGTGCTGTTTTTGTACAGGATTATTAATAACAGTATGGGTGGTTTTAGCAATCACTATTCCAATTAGTTTAGCTGTAGTAGAAATGTCTAATAACACTGAGAAAGAAAAAGGAGCTAACACTCAAGAGCCAGTTATTCTTAAAAGTAGTGCAGAATTACATAAGGATAAATCAATAACAGATTTTTCAAAAAATGTATTTACTAAATTATTATATGAGTATGTAGAAACAATGGATGTAAGAGATTGCTATGTTTGTATGCAGTTGCCTGCATCTGTAGCAGAGGGTGTGACTTATCATCACCTCCCTTTGACGTATGGAATAACATGTAGCGTTTTAGCAAGTTTATTTTATAAAACAGGTAGATTAGAATATTATTACACTGACATAAATAAGATTTTTGCAAAAGTTTCTGTAGTTCCCGAGCTTAACAAAATAAAAGAGGGCAAAACGTTTGGTGAATATTTTTTAGAAGATAAGATTTTAACATTAGATAATATAATTAGATACAACCTTACCTGTGAGTTAAAGAAGGAAGAAAAGGTATTTTTAGAGATGGTTGAAGAGAGAAGAGTGAAATTTCAAAGAAAAGTGATAGAAGAGACAAAAACACCTCTTTGCGCGTTTGAGGAAGACAATCATGACAAGAAAAAGACAAATGCAGCTATGACTCTGGATTGGCCCCAACAGGGAAGGTTGTGCATTAGATATAATAAGACAAGATATGATAATTATTTTGTGGGTTCCAGTAATTGCCATGATAATTACCAAATTTTAGGTGGATGGGGATTCAAAGGGGAAAAGATCCAATATTTCCAGGGATTTATTATGTTTGCGGAAATAGGGCTTATTATAGGTTGCCGGACCATTGGTATGGGTCATGTTACTTAGGCCTGGTCTTTCCAAAGATTTTTCATATGGATAGAAAAGAAAAAGGAACACACAAAATGATAAATACCTTTACACGTAGAAAAAGGGAAAGTTTTACAGAAATAGTAGGTGATATTTTTGGTGCATTGATACCAGCAGTGGGAATATCTTTGAATGCATTTAAAATTCGGAAATTATCCACAGTGGTAGATCGTTTATCTACAGATACTGCTGGAGGGTTCTTGATGGTAAATACCGAGATGGTTGCCATGAGAGCTATGGTGATGCAAAATCGACTTGCCCTTGACATTCTTTTGGCAAAAGAGGGTGGAGTCTGTGGAATGCTGAAAGTCCAACATTGTTGCACTTACATTCCAGATAAGAGCGAAAATATACAGAAGTATATAACAAATATTACAAATTTGCACAAAGAACTTGTTCCACTGGAGGTTGAAAGTGCTTGGGGAAAACTTGGTAAAGGGTTTTCTTCTGTAATAAATTGGTTAACAAGAATGAGTGGATTAATAATAGGGAAAGTTATAATAATAGCAACAGTGATAATAATAATAATATTAGTACTGAAGCTTGCAATAACATGTATAAAGAGAAGAAGAAGGCAGAATAAGATAGAAAAAGAAAACATGATAAACAAGGAAAGAGAGAGAGAAATGGGTGAAATAGAGTTAGAAGAAATAAAAGAGAACATGTACAAGAAAACGAAAAACAAGTTGAAAGGGATACAGTTGTGTAAACTAACAAAAGCAAACGGATAAAAGATATATGCTGTCTGAGAAAATTGTATAACTTGGGTTTTGTGGTGATATTAAAAATCACCAAAGGGGGAGTTGATGGAGCAGGGTAAATGAAAATTTTTAACCTCCTAATGTTTTCGTAAAACAATTAATAAACATGTTCGTTTAAGTAAATAACCAACAATGTATGTTAAGGGTTAAAGGTAACACGCTATTCTGTATGCAAATTAATTGACTTATTATTGTTTACGTGTCTAACATAACATAATATTTGCGTACTAATTTAATAATAAATGCATGATTTGTGCTTTTAAATAAAACGTGTGGTTGCAAAATAAAGCGATGGTAAGTAAGGGACAGCTTTATATGTTGCTTCTGCTAGGTAATACCTAATTGGGGTACGTAGAAAGACGGGAGGGAAACGAAAGGGTTTATATTTCTTTGTTTTAACAATATTTTGTTTATCTTTGAAAATAGTGCGCTTAGGCCTGTCGAGCAGCAATATAAAATGGCCGCGAGTTGCTAGAGTACGCATGAGCGGGGGACCATGTGATAGAGGTGAGAGGCTGTGGAAAAGGGATGATCACTTGCTGATGCTGAGAGGCTAAGATGAAAGTATGGTCAAGGCTGTTGTGACCCTTCTGAGCTGTTGTGTGCCAAGATGATCAGCAAGAAGCGTGAGAAGCCCGACTGAATCAATAGACGGAACTGTATTACACAAAATGTAACAGAAAAAGATACAATTTGGACTGATCGAAACGGATGAGCAATTGCATGAACTGTGGGAAACGATGCTTGCATGGACATTCCACACGGAACTGGTTAAGACCAGGAAGTTTGATTAAAATGTATATGGGCCTGAAGTTTTGACCAATGAGAAAGAATCGCGCCATGAAGAAGAAACATTTTATGCTGTAAGCTAGAATTAGGGTATAAGAAGACCTACTCTTGGTGGGAGGAGTTAGTATGCTGTTAGAATGCTGTTCGAATGCTGCGGGAGAGGCTGCAGAAGTTAGATGCTGCGTGAGTTAGATGCTGTAGATGGGAGAAGTTGCGGTTGCTGATGCTGACGAGTTGATGCTGCTGCTGTTATTTTCCTTTTCCAGTTGAGTATAAAGATGCTGCTTTAGGAGAACTTTTTCTTGATAGATTTTATTAGAATTATTAGGTTTTTTCCCCAGATAGATAGATAGATTCATCTATAGAGTTCTTATTAGGATAACCTCATTTTTCCGTCTAATAAAAATGCCTTGCAATTTCAAACTATTCTTATATTGATGATAAATGTAATGATCTGAATAATAAGCTTAACCTCATTTCCTGCATTCAAAACTTTATATAAACTTTATTATTCTTTAAACAAATGACTCAGTGATTCTTTAGCTCAATGATTAAAAATGAAATGTTAAAGAGTTTATTGTGATTGAGCTGGTCTTAATCACCATCAACTGATTCCTACTAGTTGGTCCATCGACCAATGAGCGGAATACCTTAAAAGCAAATGAGAAATATTATGTCATTATAAAAGAGGTATCCCGTCTCCTACCAGCGAATCGTTTTCTCCTAGGTTCATGACGGAGGAAATCCAGGGAACAAATGAGTAAGTGAATGTATATGCGGTGTTATGGGCCCCACCGTCATATGGATATAGTGTGTGTGTTAGAGAAATAATTGCACCTGGATGACCAAAGCATAATAGGAGAATTATTTTTATTGTTAGCGCTGGATCAGATTTAACAAGCTTTATTAACATATAAGAATAAATGAGGCCCACACGCAGGAGATAGCAAGACGTTCTGCTCCTCATGAAAGTACAGGCTTATCTGACACAACATTCCATGACATCATATAAATATCAAATGAACACTCCACATATCTGACATCATAATATATGCCAGCTCTTATTGGTTAATAGAGCCAGTGTTCACCATCTGTTAACGTGTACTGTGTGAATGTGAGTGTTGAAACAGATGTCTATTAAAATACTTAATCTACTATGTACAACAGAGAGCATGGTTGGCAGAGAGTTTTGGGGTTGTGAATCAACAAAGGGGAGTTCTTGTCTTAGAGCGAACCTCCCTCATCGCAGTGTGGTTGTGGAGGAGTTATGAGCGATAGGTGCGCAAAATATAAGTATAGTTAGATTTACGTGGGACAAATAGGGAGCTATAAAACACCAACCTGGCCAGATGCCCGCAGGGTTCTGTGTGCTTCTACATCAAAAATGGGAAAAATGTGGATAATCATAGAAGGCTTAATAATCCATAGAGCTGAAAAAACCAAAGGATAAATTAACGTTATAGCTAGGTGAAATGTTCAGTAACAACATAACTTTTTAAACGCTAAATACCACTGAAATTCACCAGTTATAGAGATGGTTATATCAAGTAACTCAATCAAGGGTCTCAATGCGTTGGTAACTATAACTCATTCCCTAAGGTAACTATAACTCGTGCCCCTGCCATCCACAGTTTTCTCATCAATACTTTCACAGCAAATGTTGCAGTGATATTATCAATGATGTCATAGAAGATGTCAAGAGTGATGTAATATGTTGGGTAATTAGCAGTGCATGTCAAAGGTGCGAGTTATAGTTACCTTAGGGCACAAGCACCCGGAATGCACCCAACCCCACGCTGCACACGGCCATCGGCTCTACCACCCTTTGGCCGTGCGCCGCAGTGGTTGTATTAACGTACGGAAATTACATATTACTTTCCACTTTTAAAAAAACATAGAAATTAACTGAGAAAAACAAAGGTTACAGGGCTGTTATAGTTAGGCTCACGTTTTACCCACACAAAACAACAGAAATTCACCAGTTATAGTAGTTAGATAAACTAACCATATCTTGCATCCCCATAATGTACTGTTTATGACCTAACACATGAAAATACTCATGACATATTCAATAACATCATTGATAACATCTCAAATGACAACATTGCGCTGACCAGCTTGCCGGTGGCCTACCCCCCATGCTTGTGGCCTTCAGCTGTGATAGAGGGGTTTATTGCAGTGCCTGCCCTGCAGCTATACCCTACAGTCAGCCTGCTACTGGTGACAAATGACTTGTGGTTAGACCATGTGTTTTTTGGTTCTTTAACTTCACCTTTGCATATGTTTTTTTTTAACTTAAGCTATATTTTATTGTTTCCTGAAAGGAATTGTTTTTTTTAATTTGCTGTAAACATTTTTTTAAAGCAAATGCTTTTTGTTCTTATGAAATTGGAAAGTTTTTGTGATTTTTTTATATGCGTGTTCTTAGTGCGTGAGATCACTTTTTGATTCTGTTCGCCAAAGCAGGTTATTGTTTGTCATGTTTAGAATCACCCAATCTCTGATGCCATAGGTCTTATTCATGCGCTTCTTGACCCCTTCTCTAAGGCTTCTGCTTGGGAAATTTCATTTGGATGCATTCCTTAAACTTAATTACTCATCCCAGTAGCCCCTGATGAATAGATGCCAGGATGGCTCTTTTGAGGTACTTGATTGCAAAGTGTGCAAGCTACCTTAAAAAAAAACATTTTTTTTCTCTCTTACGATGAGTAAAATAATTTCCATGCCAGTGACTCTTTGGGTGGGTGCGCAACTGTCGTAGAAGTTGTACACACGTTCATAACTTCTGCCTCTTCCTCTTCTTCATGGCTTCTCAAAAATCTTTTGTTTTTGTAAGAGCATTCTGCCTCCTGAGTCTTCTGGCTTTGGAACTGTGACATTATTTTAGGTCTTCTTGAATTGCTGGCTTCTTTCTTATTCTTTCTCTCTGGAGTCTTAGATCTAAAATGGGGTCTGCACAAGGTTGGATCCTAGTTTCTAAAGGATTGGAACTTGTTTTTTAAAGTCGGTTCAATATGTAACCAATTAGATGCCTCTTTTTATTTTTTTGATAGGCTTCACAGACAATTCCCTGTTCCCACTAATATTGGATCATGGCACTTCCGCTCTAAATATATGGAATACTAAAAATGAGCGCTGGGAAACCTGCATCTTATTAAATCTTAGATTTTTATAAGAATAAGCATTTTGGGATTTTATGGCAAGGCCCAGAGGCTAATATTATGCACACACCTTTATTGCTCTCAAAACACAGCAGCAACATCAAACTAGAATTAGAACAACATTAGAACTCTAGAACACTGAACACGCATATAACATCAGAACAGGCAGCCATCTTCCTCTTTTGTTGCTGCTCAAGCACAGATAAGTACATGCATATCTTATGTACTTGCAGATTGATTGTGGTATGGTTTGGTTGGAATTTTATATTTAATATGAAAGTAAATGAGTATTGGGATGTGTGTGAATCTAATTAGATGCAGACATTTCATTTATTTGGAATTTTTATAGATTTTGAATTTAATGGTATTTATTAAAGAAGTATTAATTAGCAAGGAGTAGGTTTTTTTACATTGTTTTGGCTTCTGGTTTAGATTGGCGCGGGCGTGTAATCATTAATTTTATGAGAGCAATAGGATTTTACAGTTGGGGGTCCGGTTGAGGTTTTGAATTTCAGCGCGTGCGGTTGATGCTGGCGCGAGTCATGCGTGTTGATTGGAGAGCGCTCGAGCAGATTTCAGCATTCTTTGGCTGACGCTCGAGCGTGGGGATATCTTCTTGCGCACAGTTTTAGGAGCGCTCGAGCTTGTAACAGCATTCTTTGCTGACACTCGAGCGCGAGTGAATCCTCTCGCGCCTCACGTTTTGTGGGGCGCGAGAGAGCTACACAAGCGATATTATTTTGGAAAGTAGAGGCCGCCGTACTCACGCAACGTACGGCGGCCATTTTGGAAGTTTGGGAAAAGTAAAGGCAAAGGTATAGTTATTGCAGTCGGCCATATTTTGGGAATTATGACGAACGGAATTTGACTGAACGCTTGTCAGTTTCAGTCAGATGTTGACAAGAGTTCAGGAGGAGGTCGGTTTACGGAGCGCTGGGTGAAGGAATTTGGAATTAGCTTTGGAAAGTTGATTTAAAGTGTTTAAGTAGTTAGGAGAGACACAGTTAGGGTGTTTAAACCATTAATCTTATACGGGTGAATTATTTAAAAAAAAAAATACCATAAGAGATTATTTGCGTGTAGGATTTAGTTAAAGAATATTAATTAAAATGGAAAATAGTAAAGGATCAGGATTTGAAGAAAGGATGAAGCAGTATATGGAGAAAATGTTTGGGGAGATGTCTGCTTCCTTTGATAGAAAGATAGAGAGTAGTGTTGATAAAGGTTTGCAGGCTAGAGATTCTAAAAAAAGATCTGGTGAGGATGAAAGTTTTTGGACAACGGAAGAAATGGAAGTTGTTGCTGGTGGATCAGGTCAGGGAGTAAAAAACACGCAAAAAAGGAAAAATGTAGAGAGGAAGAGAAAGGAAAAGGTTGCTGAACGTAAGGTTCAAGATTTGGATGATGCTATAAAGGCAAAGAGTGGCGCAATTAAGACGCAAAAGAAAGGCCATAGTGTTGTGCCTTGCGACTCGTCCTCTGCCAGTGGGGATGTAGAGTTGACTTGCTCTACAAGTTTTGAGGATTTGGATGAGGAAAAAGTTCCCCATAAAAAGAGGAAAATGGCAGAAAGGAAAATTAAACTGGAGATGGGAGATTTTGTGGATCCTCAGGATGAGGAAATGTTTGATCCGCTATTGATTCAGCATCCTCTGTCTCCTCAGTGGACTCCTGCGGAGCATGTTGCTAAGTATGTGAGATACTGGATTAGGAGGGAAATTCCTAAGGAGGTGCGGACAAGGTTGAGGTCTGAGTGCCCAAGACCAAGTTTGGATTGTAAGGTGGCATATACACCTGAATTGGACCCTAAAATGTTGACTTTCTTAAATAAGTCAGGAAGAGATCCCAGAAGGGGATTGGATAAGGGTCTCAAGGGATGCCAGGATAGGCTGCTTGATGTGCTAGGCCCACTAACAAAAGTATCTATGTGAGGAAGCACATACGAACAATACAGGAGTGGATATTGTGGAGTTACGTCAGTGGGTGCAAAGGGCAATTTGCCTGCTTGGTAATTCTAACGCAGCCTTATGTGTAGAGAGACGTAAGAGCATCTTATTAAAAATTGACCCTAAGTTGGCAGACCTGGCAAATAAAGAATTTGGGGAGCAAAGCGAAGGAATGCTCTTCGGAGAGGAGTTTGTAAAAGACATGTCTAGGCACGTTGGTACCTTTAATT
Source organism: Calotriton arnoldi (assembly GCA_963921515.1). Classification (NCBI taxonomy): domain Eukaryota; kingdom Metazoa; phylum Chordata; class Amphibia; order Caudata; family Salamandridae; genus Calotriton; species Calotriton arnoldi. Next base: position 623,862 of record CAWUFW010000506.1, on the reverse strand, counting down.
CATTACAAAAGGCTCAAAAGGATATCCGGAAGGTTTTTGATACGGCCGTGAGAATGCGGGGTCGATTCCCCGGCCGTGGTCAAGGGATTACCAGAGGATCTTTTGGTAGAGGCAATAGACCCTATGGTTCAAGTTTTGGATATGGCTTCTCGAGGTCAGAACAAGGTAGTAATTTCTACCCACAGAGGCAAAGGTCGAGGTCTCGTGGAATGCGGGCGGAGAGAAGATCTAGAGGTTCATCAGGTAAGATGTTTCACAGACCCTATTTCTATCCATGTAAAATTGGGCGGCAGACTAACCCAGTTTGTTTCAAGTTGGAAAGAAATAACTCAAGATCCGTGGGTCTTGGAAACAGTGACAGGTTATCGAATATATTTTATGGAGACACCGGTTCAGGAGAGGTGTCCCGCTGTTTTAAGATTCATAAGGGAACTGGAGGATCTAGTTACAAAGGAGGTAGAAGCATTGGCAGCGAAAGGGGCAATAGAGCTTGCGAAGATGGTGCCAGGGTGTTTTGTAAGCAATATATTTTTGGTGGGAAAAAAGGAGAAAGGTATGAGACCTGTTATAAACCTAGGAGAGTTGAATGATTGGGTGTGTTACAACCATTTCAAGATGGAGGGAATCCATATGTTAAGGGATTTGTTGAGAAAAGGGGATTGGATGACTCGTTTGGATTTGAAGGACGCATATCTGACTGTTCCGATGTGTGTGGTGCAAAGGGATTTCCTTCAATTCAGATGGAAAGGAGTTCGATGGAGGTTCAAAAGTCTCCTGTTCGGGTTGACGTCAGCACCTTGGTGCTTTATCAAAGTAATGAGGCTGGTTGTAGCGTGGTTGAGGTCCAGGGGAATTCGACTGATTGTTTATCTGGACGACATTCTAATTATGGAGCAAGGTGTGGCACACTGTTGACTGGGGGACAGTGGTCCAAGGAGGAGAGGGAGCTTCACATAAATTGTCTAGAGCTCCTGACAGGTTTGTTTGCAGTCAAGAGTTTCATGAAGGATCAAGTAAAATGTTGTGTGCTGTTAAAGATGGACAACATTTCAGCAGTGCGTTATGTGAACAAGCTGGGGGGTCCTCGGTCGAGAGGGCTAGCGGAATTAGCAAACGAGTTTTGGAGGTTCTGTTTGGAGAAAGAGATTATGGTTCAGGACCAGTATATACCAGGGGTGAGCAACACAGAAGCGGATTGGTATTCAAGGTATCTGAGGGATGTGAGCAATTGGAGATTGAACAGGGGTGTTTTCCAGAAGTTACAGCAGAGGTGGGGTCCGCTGCAGGTGGATTTATTTGCAGACAGATTGAATGCGCAGCTGGTGGATTTTTACAGTTGGAGACTGGATCCGGAAGCGAGGGGGATAGACGCTTTCCTACAAGAGTGGAGTGTGGGGAGGCTTTATGCCTTTCCACCATTCTCAATGATTCAGAGAGTGTTGATGAAAGTAAGGCGAGAGAAGGTAGAACTGGTTCTGGTGACGCCATTTTGGCAGGCCCAAGTGTGGTTCCCAGATGTGATGAGTTTATTAATGGAGGATCCCGTTTTGTTGCTGATTTTCCCGGAGGTTCTTTTGGATGCGCAGGGGAACGTGGACGCGTTGATGATGACAGGTCAGTTGAGACTTATAGCTTGGCTGATTTCAGGAGAGTTTGGCAAGTGCAAGGATTATCTGAGAAGGCTTCGGATATCATCGCGAGGTCTTGGGCTTCAGGAACTACAAGGGTCTACAGGTCAGCTTGGAGGAAATGGTGTTGTTGGTGTGTTAAGAGGGGTTTGGATCCCGTATCAGCTCCTTTAATGGAGGTTGTGAATTATTTATCTATTCTTTATAAGGGTGGTTTGGCTTACAATACAGTAAATTTGAGCAGATCAGCAATTTTAGCTGGGCATGTTTTGGAGGATGGTGTGCCTGTGGGTCAGCATGCTTTAGTTAGAAGGTTGATTAAGAGTGTGCGGTTGGAGTTGCCACCTAAGGCAAAGTATGCTGTTCTTTGGGATGTTTCGGTTGTTCTAAAGGAGTTGGACAGTTGGGGTGCAAATTCGTCGTTGAGTCTTAAATTGTTGTCTTGGAAATTAGCGATGCTTTTGTGTTTAGTCTCTTTTAGAAGGGTTTCAGATATTAGAGCTTTGGAAGTGAATTCTAGGAGTTACCAACCGGAGGGTGTGTGTTTTGAGTTGCGGAAAAGGACGAAGACTATGTCTAGGTCTATTTTTTATCCTCTTATGGAGGGGCATAGTAATTTGTGTGTGGTTCGTTGTTTGAGGGAGTATGAGTTGAGAACATTTGGTTTAAGATGGTTTGGTTGTTCTCAATTATTGATTTCTTTCAGGAAGCCTTTTAGGGCAGTTTCAGCACCCACTCTGGCTAGGAGGATGAAGGAGGTGATGTCTATGGCTGGTGTGGATGTGAGTGTTTTTGGGGCACATTCTGTTAGGGGTGCTATGGATAGTAAAGCGTTTATGAGAGGTTCCAGTTTGGGTGGCATTTTGAAGGCGGCAGATTGGTCAAATGATTCAACTTTTAAAAAATTCTATTTTAAACCTGTGGAAAATGTGTTGGACAGAGTTTTGGGAGAACTTTGAACATGCATAATATTGGCCTCCAGGCCTTGCCATAAAATGCAGATTTTCCACAGTTTTAATGGGAAGAAAATCATGATTTTATTAAAGGCACGGAGGCTAATATTATCCCTCCGCTTACCCTCCCCTATTTAATTATTTGTTCTTTTTTTGTTTAAGGTTAAATCAGAGAAGATGGATTTCGGGGACGAGTCTTTGGAGAACACAAATGGATTGGACTTATTGGTTTCTACAGATGGGACTTTGTTTATTTCGCAGCTACTAAAAGAGGAAGATGGCTGCCTGTTCTGATGTTATATGCGTGTTCAGTGTTCTAGAGTTCTAATGTTGTTCTAATTCTAGTTTGATGTTGCTGCTGTGTTTTGAGAGCAATAAAGGTGTGTGCATAATATTAACCTCCGTGCCTTTAATAAAATCATGATTATCTTCCCATTAAAACTGTGGAAAATCCGCATTTAGTTGAAGGAAAAAAGAGACATCTATGTGGATTTGTGCACTATGTTGTCCATTTTTAGACCAACAAATGTTTGTGATACTAAATTTGGATTTGCAGCTCTTGCGCCATTGCTAAGGCAGAACTTCCATTTCAGGTACATCAATGCCAAACACAAGTACTGTGAACTGAGTAATTTAAAAAAAACTTTCATCCTATAAGTTTGACTAGGTGGAAAGTAGGCATGATAAATTAACAAGTTGGATTTGTACAATCAAATTTTAATTTGTATAGTCTTTAAGCCCGTAAGTTTCCCCATAGCAGCCTTATCTAAAGAATAGGGTGTGCTAGTCCCACACATACCTATTCTTCTGGGCTCATGGAGGATTTAAAAAAACCTTGTACACTATTGCAGAATTTTGATTGGCCTTTGAGGATGGATTGGAAGTTAATGAGACTGGAGCTTCCAGATTGTCGCTGGAATCCATTGTATGGAAGTTTTTCACCATTCACCGTGGTGGGAAAAAAATACATCCAAATATACGACATGCACTTTATATGAGAATTAGCACACCAGTGGCAACTAAGGGAAATACGGCATCAGAAACACATAGATTCACAAGCATCATAATCAACAACATGGACAGGTGTTTATTGCAGAAAAAAAGAAGAGGAAGATGCACTCCAAGCAGGTGCATACATCTGCTGCAGCAAGTCACATGCCATCCCTGACTACGATGGACCGCCTGAAGGAATTCTACAGAAGGAGCAGGAAGCCAGTAATCTCTCTTATCTAACAGTGGGGTTGCATTTTTAGAATGTGGCACGGTCATCTGCTGTAGTGAGGAAAATCTGGATTCTCGAATGAAGAAAATTAAGGAACACCAAAAGATTTACAAAATATTTTTTTGTTGAGATATCCTTGTTGTTGATTCCCTGTTTATACTTTTTGAGAAATATTGTAAAAGTAGGAATGTTTTTGTTTCCTAAAAAAATAAAAATCACAAAAAGATGTCTATAAAAACCCCAAAAATTATTTCTAGAACAAACTTTAATTCTATGAAAAAAAATACACACACATATATATATATATATATATATACAGATATATATATATATATATAATATATATGTATGTTGTTTGTTATCTCTGTGAGTGAGAGAAAGTGATGAAATAAAGCAGGCAAGAGTGAGTCAATGAAACAGTGAGTTTGAGAGGGACTGAGAGAGTTTGATGCTCTTGAAGAAGTGAGTGAGGGAAAAGGACTGGGTAAGTGTGAAAGTAAGAGAGACATAATCAGAGAAAGAGTAATTGAAAGTACGAGGAAGGGTGTGAGGGAGAGTGAGTGCATGAGAGAGAGGACAGGTGAGAATGTGAGTGAGAGATTGATGAGGCACAGTGTGTAACAGGTGAATAAGATAGTGTCAATCAATCAATCAATCAATCACAGAATTTGTAAAGCGCACTACTTACCCGCGAGGGTCTCAAGGCGCTAGGGAAAAAAGAAAAGGGGGGGGTGCTGCTACTGGTCGAACAACCAGGTCTTGAGTAGCCTCCTGAAGGTCAGCAGGTCTTGGGTCTGTCGTAGGCTTAGTGGAAGGGTGTTCCAGGTCTTGGCGGCGAGGTGTGAGAAGGATCTGCCGCCGGTGGTAGTTCTTCGAATGCGAGGGACGGTGGCGAGGAGAGGTCGGCGGAGCGGAGTTGGCGGTTGGGGACGTAGAAGAGGAGTCGTCTGTTGAGGTAGGCTGGGCCAGTCTTGTGGAGTGCCTTGTGTGCGTGGATGAGGAGTTTGAAGGAGATTCTCCTGTCGACGGGGAGCCAGTGCAGGTTCCTCAGGTGGGGGGTGATGTGGCTGTGGCGTGGTACATCGAGGATCAGGCGTGCGGAGGCGTTTTGTATGCGTTGCAGTCGCTTGATGAGCTTGGCCGGGGCTCCCGCGTAGAGGGCGTTCCCATAGTCAAGTCTGCTACTGACGAGGGCCTGGGTGACTGTTCTTCTTGTGTCTGTCGGGATCCACCTGTAGATCTTGCGAAGCATGCGGAGGGTGTTGAAGCAGGAGGATGAGACTGCGTTGACTTGCTTGGCCATGGAGAGCGTTGAGTCGAGGATGACTCCCAGGTTGCGTGCGTGGTCGGTGGGTGTCGGGGCTGCTCCCAGCGTCGTTGGCCACCAGGAGTCGTCCCAGGCTGAGGGGTTGGAGATGAGGATGAGGACCTCTGTCTTCTCCGTGTTCAGTTTTAGTCGGCTGATCTTCATCCAATCGGCGACGGCCTTCATTCCTTCCTGGAGGTTGGATTTGGCGGCGAGGGTCCTTGGTGAGGAGAGGATCAGTTGAGTGTCGTCAGCGTAGGAGATTATGTTGAGGTCGTGCTGTCTGGCGATGCGTGCGAGCGGGGCCATGTAGATGTTGAACAGTGTTGGGCTGAGGAACGATCCCTGGGGTATGCCGCAGATGATCTCGGTGGCTTCGGATCGGAATGGTGGGAGGCGGACTCTCTGGGTTCTGCCGGCGAGGAAGGAGGTGGCCCATTCCAGGGCCTTGTCTCGGATCCCTGCGTCGTGGAGGCGTGCGCGTAGAGTGCGGTGGCAGACAGTGTCGAAGGCGGCGGAGAGGTCCAGCAGGATGAGGGCTGCGGTCTCACCGTTGTCCAGCAGGATCCTGATGTCGTCGGTGGCGGCAATGAGGGCAGTCTCAGTGCTGTGGTTGCTGCGGAACCCGATTGGGATGGGTCCAGGATGCTGTTTTCTTCGAGGTATCGGGTTAGCTGTTTGTTGACGATCTTCTCGATGACCTTGGCTGGGAACGGAAGCAGGGAGATGGGCCGGAAGTTCTTGAGGTCTCTCGGGTCCGCCTTAGGTTTTTTGAGTAGGGCGTTGATCTCTGCGTGTTTCCAGCTCTCTGGGAAGGTCGCGGTCTCGAAGGAGAGATTGATGACGTTGCACAGGTGGGGTGCGATGGAGCTGCTGGCTTTGTTGAAGATGTGGTGCGGGAAAGGGTCTGACGGGGAGCCGGAGTGTATTGTGCTCATGGTCTTGATGGTGTCCTCGATGTTCACGCTGGCCCAGGCTGGCAGGGGGTCGTGGTCGATGGTGTGCGGCGGGTCTGGTGCATCGATCTTAGTTGGGGCTGTCTGGGTGTTGAAGCTGTCGTGGATGTCGGCGATCTTGCAGTGGAAGAAGGTGGCGAGGGAATCGCACAGGGGTTGCGACGGCGGGATGTCGTTGGTGTTGGAGCTGGGGTTGGAGAGTTCCTTCACGATGTTGAAAAGCTCCTTGCTGTTGTGTGCGTTGTTGTCGAGGCGGTCTTTGAAGGAGATTCTCTTGGCGGACTTGATGAGGTGGTGGTGGTTACGGATGGCGTCTTTGTGGGCTGCGTGGCTGTCCGGTGTCTTATCACTGTGCCATTTCTTCTCTAGTTTCCGGCAGGTACGCTTGGAAGCTAGGAGTTCCGAGGTGAACCAGCTGGCTCTTTTGGTGGTGTCACTGTAGGTGAGTTTTTTCAGTGGGGCGAGGGTGTTGGCACAGTCGTCCATCCATCGTCTGAGGTTGCAGGCAGCGTCGTCGGTGTTGGATGGGTCGGAGGGAGGGCTGAGAGCGAGGGTTGCCCGAAGTTGGTCTTCGGTGACTTTGCTCCAGCAGCGGCGTGGGATCTGTTGGGTGCGGTGGTGTGTGGTGGGTTTCTGGAAGGTGAAATGGATGCAGCGGTGGTCGGTCCAGAGGAGTTCCGTGGTGTGGCTGAAGGAGAAATGGGAGCTTGAGGAGAAGATGGGGTCAAGCGTGTGGCCGGCGGAATGGGTCGGTGTTGTGACGAGGTTGGCGAGGTTGTCGATCAGGGTGGTGGAGTTGCTGTCGTTGTTGTTCTCCAGGTGAAAGTTCAGGTCTCCGAGGAGGATGTAGTCGGTAGAGGTCAGGGCGTGCGTGCTGATGAAGTCGGCGATGGAGTCGCTGAACTGGGGTCGGGGCCCAGGGGTCTGTAGACAAGGGTGCCTCTGAGGGTGGTGTTGGGGTCCGTGTGGATCTGGAAGTGCATGTGTTCGGTGGTGCTGAGAGTGTCATCGGTGCTGGTCGAGACCCTGATGGTGTTCTTGTGGACGATGGCGATTCCTCCTCCTACTGCGTTGACGCGGTCTCTGCGGGTGATCTTATAGCCGTCTGGGATGGCTATGGCGATGTCGGGGCGGAGGAGTCGTTCATCCAGGTCTCTGTCAGGAAGGCGACGTCTGGTGATGATGTGTCGAGCAGGTCCCAGAGCTCGACGGCGTGTTTGCGTGCGGAGCGGGTGTTCAGTAGGATGCACCGGAGGTGGTTGAGGTCCTTCTTGGCGGGCGCCTCGGTGGCTCTGAGGCTGGTGTAGCTGCAGTTCCGGCAGGTGAAGGGACCATGGGTGCGTTCGGCCTTGAAGCAGTTGTGCGTCCGTCCGGGGTTGAGAGCGTGGAGTGTGGTGGCATCGTATCGGCGTCGGTCCTCGAGGCTGGAGCGGGGGGCGCGCGGCCCAGGGGTTCTGGCGCTGGGCGCGGTCCAGTCGCGGACGGGCGCAGACGGGCTTGCCTTAGGCGCGCCGCGGCCGCGCAGCGGCCGCCATATATGGGGAGGTGGGAGGGAGGAGCAGCTGGGAGGCAGGGGCAGCGAATGGGCAGTCAGGGGCGGGGCCGCAGGGACGCAGCGAGCGGGAATGGAGAGAGGCAGCGAGGGGCACAGAAGGCAAAATGGACACAAGGGAGGTGGGGGCAGCGAGGGAACAGAGGAAAAAACGGGCACAGTACAGTGGGGGCAGCGAGGGGCACAGAAGGCAAAAGGGACACAAGGGAGGTGGGGGCAGCGAGGGAACAGAGGAAAAAACGGGCACAGTACAGTGGGGGCAGCGAGGGGCACAGAAGGCAAAATGGACACAAGGGAGGTGGGGGCAGCGAGGGAACAGAGGAAAAAACGGGCACAGTACAGTGGGGGCAGCGAGGGAAACAGAAGGCAAAATGGACACAAGGGAGGTGGGGGCAGCGAGGGAAACAGAAGGAAAACGGGCACCGAGGCCACAAGCAGAGGGGCGAGCTTACCAGCAGCAGCAGCGGGCGGACAGCACAGGTGGAGCGGGCGCAGACGGGCTTGCCTTAGGCGCGCCGCGGCCGCCATATATGGGGAGGTGGGAGGGAGGAGCAGCTGGGAGGCAGGGGCAGCGAATGGGCAGTCAGGGGGGCGGGGCCGCAGGGGACGCAGCGGCGGGAATGGAGAGAGGCAGCGAGGGGCACAGAAGGAAAAATGGACACAAGGGAGGTGGGGGCAGCGAGGGAACAGAGGAAAAACGGGCACAGTACAGTGGGGGCAGCGAGGGGCACAGAAGGCAAAATGGACACAAGGGAGGTGGGGGCAGCGAGGGAACAGAGGAAAAACGGGCACAGTACAGTGGGGGCAGCGAGGGGCACAGAAGGCAAAATGGACACAAGGGAGGTGGGGGCAGCGAGGGAACAGAGGAAAAAAAACGGGCACAGTACAGTGGGGGCAGCGAGGGGCACAGAAGGCAAAATGGACACAAGGGAGGTGGGGGCAGCGAGGGAACAGAGGAAAAAACGGGCACAGTACAGTGGGGGCAGCGAGGGGCACAGAAGGCAAAATGGACACAAGGGAGGTGGGGGCAGCGAGGGAACAGAGGAAAAAAACGGGCACAGTACAGTGGGGGCAGCGAGGGAAACAGAAGGCAAAATGGACACAAGGGAGGTGGGGGCAGCGAGGGAAACAGAAGGAAAACGGGCACCGAGGCCACAAGCAGAGGGGCGAGCTTACCAGCAGCAGCAGCGGGCGGACAGCACAGGCGGAGCTGTGTGGTGGGGGAGCGACCTACCTGGCAAGGTCAAGGGTGAGTAAAAGTAAGGAAGTCGAGAGTTAAAGGATGAGTGAATGAAAATGAGGGAGTTGGTAAGATTGGGTAAGCAAATGCGTGTGAAAGTTAGAGAAAGACAGTGAGTGAAACTGAAGGAGGATGTTAGACAGAGTGAGAGAAACAAAGTGCATGAGAGAGTGGAAAGTGAGAAATTGAATGAATGCCTAAGAGAGAGAGAGAGAGTAAAGAGTGAGTGAGTGAAAGTAAAGGAGTCAGTGAGTGAAATGATGAGTGAGTAAACATGAAGATGTGAGTGAGAGACAGTGAGTGTGCCTGGTTGAAAGTGAGAGAGAGAGTGAGTGACGGTGAATACAAGAGATGGATGATATGTGGGAAGATGAGGCATTGAGTGAATGGTGGGGAATACGTGAGCTTGTGTGTGAGAGAGAGTGAAAGGGAGACATTAAGTCAACATGAGGGAGCATATATAAGGTGCAGAAGAGAGTGAGTGGCAAATTGAATGAGAAACCGAGTGGGGGGGGGTCAGAATTGTGTGTGGACAGATTTCTGACTATTTATGTGAAGCACACATGCCTAGTAATATTATATTTACACTTTATGACTGCAGTGGGATGATGTGAAACCAGTAATATGCGTTCGCATTTGCATTAATAACTGAACTTAATCCTATTACACGCATTAACTTGAACAAAGTAAGAGACTAGATACTTGGTGCCAACTTCGAAATCATCATGGGCTCAAGTAAGAGTCAAATGTTGATGACTAATTTTGGTGACTAATTTGCTAAAATGAGCAATGAAGTCCATAGGACAGACAAGATTAAGAGAGCCATGTGCATTATTGTAAAAGCCTCTTACGTCAGGGTGTTGGAATGAGTTTTACCACCTCTTCTGGTTTAACCAGAAAAGGATGGTTTCTCCATGCCATTCTGACTGAGAGGCTAAATGAGAGAAGATCAACATTTTGCCTCCGCTTTGTGCTTGCAAGTATTTAGAAGAAATAACTTGTGCGGTTAACTTCTTTCTGGCACTTTCCTTTCTCCAATTCATGTCAGCTAGGTAAGGAAGCTTTAGGGTAAACACCTCACTCCAAGGTATTAGGGACACTGTCTTCAGTGCTGAAAGTTTAATTCACAAATCTTTGATTTCATGAGCATTAGTCAAATTACTTAAATGAAAGAAAAAAAAGACTACAAGACCCAAAATGCATTAGGTTTTGCCACAAAATGGCAGGACTGCAAAGAGTGTCCATAATATCCTGGAGGGGGATTAACACCCTAGGAAACATAAATAATTGATTTGGGGAAATACTTATAACATTAAGCTACAAACAATCACCTTTATTAAAGTTCATAATTTAATACGGTTCAAAATATATTGTATGCCAGAACATGCTTATTAATTTAAAATTTAAGAAGTGGAAACAACAGAATTTGAAAGTAATTTTTTCACAAAGTTATTATTTGTGTGCAAATTATACACACAGAGAATGGATCCAATTTGTAAGATAAAAGTCTAATTGTGAGTACGAAATGTTCACATATCCTTCCCATTGGTCATCAGTAGATTTATGCATAACTGAGTAAGCAAATGTGTGATAAGTTTCAGGTATGAGTGGTACTGGAAATGTATTCTGATTTCTTACGACTATGCATGATAGAAAAAATCAATTTCCTCTTCCAGGATATCACAGCATTATCCCTCAAGGCTGTGGGCTATTTAACCCTATTCAAAATTTAAAATTATGCACTAAAATAGTCTCTTTGGCTAAATTTGGTTCAAAATTGTCTTCAATGGAAGTTCCCTGCCAAAACACTCCGAAAAGGGGAAACAGGTGGGAGCACACTGCCAAGGCTCCCTTCAGCTAATGAGCTGACGAGCTGTGGCTGATGCACCTGCCCCCAGTGAGTGGACCAGAGACCTGAGAAGACTTTGGGCAGCATTTCTAGAACCCCCAAAAGAATGTGTTGCTCTCTACTGAAGAAGGACAACTATCCTGAAACGTGTCTAGAGATACACAGCACTGGCTGCACCAACAAGGGTGAAAAACGAAACACTGTCACTGAAGTAAATGTATCATGCCCTGCATTTACCATGATGCATTGGGGCAAACTGTGTGCTGGGATGTGAGGCAGTGTGCTCCCACCCTCTTTTTACTCTGAAAAGAGGCTCAATATTTAATTTCTTCTTTTTTTATGTAATTAAGCGATAAGATTTGAAAATTCAGAAGAAGGCATTCAATTCTACTGTTGGTATTTGTAATGTCACCATCACTTAATCAAGGTGACGTGTGTGAAGACAGGCCCAGTTTTTCATCTTTAGCTACAATGGCATGCACAGTTGTAAATTCTGCCTGCTTCTGGTGGGGGTGCGGTATGCGTAGGTTTTTGCTTTGAGTAGCACCATCAAGACACCAAGACTTCCCCGAAATACAAAATGACAACTTTTCAACTCTTTTTAAAAATTCTTGACTAACGTTTAACTTTCTGCAAAAACAGCTATGCCTGTTGTATGTTGTTCTAATATGCTATGTTGCGTTCTGCTAGAATACTTCTTTATACCCACTCATGGATTGTAATTAGGCCTGGGCAGAGCTCACGGAGTTTAACTTTGCGGAATTCCACGGAGTTACAAAAAACTCAGCAAGATTCCGCGGAATTCTGTTGCACTGCTTGCGCTGTGATTTAGCACTGGGAGCTCGTTTCGTGCTGAAAATCCAACGCAAGTGGTACCATGCAGCGCACCAGAGGGCGCTGCTTCTCAAGTTGATTTTGCTGCTGCTCTAGTAGATTTTCTACTGGAGTGGCAGCTTTCTGACCGCAAACGGTCGTGACCTCCCACGACCACCCGCATTGGAGAAATCTCACCAGGTGCCCTCATAGCGACTGAAAATTGCAAAATTACCATTGGTGAGCCGCATGCAAGAAATAACTCCACCATGCAGCGGTTGGCGGAATTTAGTTGGAACTCTGCGTTAAAACTCCGCCAACTCTGCTGGCAAAGTGGAATATATCGCCCATCCCTAGCTGTAATGAGCGGTAATGATGAAATCAATCTAAAGCAGGGAAGTTTGGCTCTCAAAGGCTGTGACTTTTTCAAGAGCAGTCGCCCTCTAGTGGTTAATAGCACCTACATTTTCTCAGAGTAATTTAGTTATATAACACATTGGTTTAACAGTCAGCATGCCTAAGGGATAAGATCTGTGCCTCTAACAATGGCAGTTCAAATTTTTTTATTAAGGAAAATAACCATGTATAAGTTGTTTGTTTAATTTTCTCTTGCAAAAGACTTGGTTCAAGCAGTAAATGCCTGATAGGAATTTCAAAAACTGGATGAGTGCCGCGGCTCCATGCTCTGTGTTAGCCATTCGCACACACGGTGTGTGTATTTTTTAACTCTTTATTTAACAATTTACTTCTTCAACAACAATGGGTCGCATCAATGTCTCAGAAATCCTGCCACGAATGGCAGGGTTCCTATTGTATTCATGCACTCAGTTATGTGCCCTTCCCACCCTGTCCCAGTCAACAGTTACCCCATGACACATATTTATGTCCGAGCTGATTATTCATCACTTAACGACAAATATGCTCTTTAGTCCATCTAAATTTGCCTTTTGATGTAGTCAGAGATGGTGAGACCTGATTCACATAATACCCCTCATCTCCAAGCTCCTCCTCGTATTCTAGTTCAAACATTATACATTTGTCGATTGTTGCCACCTGTAGTTCCCACTCTTGACTTGCTCTGTGGGCTCTCAGCTTCCCCCTTTAAGATCATATTCAACATTTTTCTCAATATATCTATTTCCCCCTCAACTTTTTTATCCGTTCTGACCGTCTTCAAATGGACTTCCTCAGCCAGACCTCACTCCAAGAAATCTCTCCTACAGCTTTGTATTTCAGGACTTCTCCTCTGCATCCAATGTGTCATCCGTCACCTCTTTGCCAGCAGTAATGCTGGCAGAGCAAATGTATGCACCTAACTGACCTCTCAACTAGGCCTGGGCAGAATTTTGATTACGCTGGAGTAATTGGAGTAATTGGAGTAATTTTGGTACTTCTGCATTGCTCTTTGACACAGAATTACGATAATTACATGATTACTCCTCCTCACGTGATTAAGAGTATTTTGGGGGGTAAAATCCTACCGCGAGAGCACATTTAGCAAGCATGAAGGGCTGCTCGCACTCGCTGTTTAGCACTCTTTCTTAAAGCAAAGAGCATCCTTGTACCCATTTTGGTCGTGAGGGGATATTTTTGCGATAAGAAATAGTGCTAAATGCAGAATTACTCTTCTTGCATAGTTCAAGTGTAATCTCACATGTTTCTTAGGTAATTACACGAGTTACAGCCACCCCGTACTCTCAACCCTTATACTCGTGCTGGCAGTCGAGGCTCTCACGATCTGTGCCCAATAATCAACTCATTCTGTGCAAGTCTACGTCATATGGAGGAACGATGATTCCTGTGCTTTGCAATGGGGGCATTCACAGTACTGACCCGGAAAAATCCTATGAAGCCTCATTGGTGTCATGTATGTTCGATGCAGAAAATTAAAATGGGTCAGTACAGGAGATGTCTTGCGCTAGACTTCATGTTCTATCCAAGCCTTTGTCTGAAGTCTAACCCTGCATATCCTCTTCCCATGACAGCCTGGGGGTCACTTTGGCTCTTTTTCTGGCTACATTCAAGGCTTAAGAAAGCCCGGAAACTAGCCCTTTCCCTCTCCTGGTGGTTAGGATCATCTCTAGCATCTCCATATCTCTCTAGTTGTTGGTGATATCCGAGCGTATTGCAGGAATTCCAGGGTGGGGGTCACACCTCAAATGTGATGAAGTGCTCTACTGGATATAAATCCCCCTAGTGTATTGCACCTGCCTTCTTGCCATTGAGCTAGATACATTACCTGTGAAATGCATTTATACGGCTGCAACCACCAGAGGTCCATTAGTCAGGAAAGACAAGGAAGACCCAACATCCACTTGACAGCGAAGTCCCACACGCTCTCCACTCTACGCACCACCTCAGAGTATTTCTTTTTACAGATCACGCATCATTGATAGCACCTCACAGTGTGTTGATCCCTTCAGCAGCTGTTTTATTCAATTACCCTCTTCATCACACCATCTTATTGCATGTTGTGTTACGAGGTGATATAATTGTAGATCTGGGAGGACTAACCAACCTGGGCTCTGTCCATTTTCAAGATCTGTAAGTTCACTTTGCTTCCCATTCCTGCCCAGAGTAGTTTTATTAGTATGCTATAAGTATGCTATTCAGTTTCTTAAAAGTGGCTAGGGGGATGGAGCAGAAAGAGTTTTGCATACCGTAGAGACGTCGGGGATAGGAACCATATTGCCAATAGCAATCATTTTCTGCTAAAGATAAGGTGAGTGTAGTCCAGAATTGTATTGAATGTTGCAACCATTGCAGCACCTTCACCATGTTATAAACATATTCTTTTTCTTGAGAATGTGTGATTTGTATACCCAAGTAGCGAAAACAGTCCGTTTCCAAGTCCATGTCTATCCTAGGGAGTTCCTCCCATCCTAAGTTCCCCAAACTCTCGAAACTTGAAACATTACTGCCTTGTCTTTAATTATATTGCACTCCCATGCCCTCACAAACCTCTCCAATTCTTGCCATAGCATGAGGACCGACCTTCGTAAAAGAGTAAGGTAAACCAGTGCATCATCTGCATACATAGATAACACATGACTGACATCTCCCACGCGCACACCTCACTGACCCAGTTTCTCCCTGAGTATGATGGCCAGAGGCTCTATCGCACAACCAAACAGCAGAGGGAAAGGGGACAACCCTGCCTGGTCCCCCTCTCCGCCGGGCACTGCTCAGAGACTATCTGCCCTGATTTAACCACCGCTGTAGATTCAGAGTATAACAACTTGATCCACCCCATGTATTGGGGACCAAATCCCATCCTCTCTAATACTGCAAACCTTTACCACCAATCTGACGTATCAAACATTTTTTCTACATGAAGCACTGTCAATGCCCATTCCATGCATTTCATCTCTGCGGCATGCAACAAGTGGTTTAACTGCCTCAGGTTCCGGGTAGATCTGCGACCTGGGGTGAATCCCTGATGGGCTTCATGCACCAGGGATGTTATGACTCCTAATCAAAAATTCTCCAAATTTTTTATATCTGCATTCATCATCGTTTTAGGCCAATAAGACCCACAGTTTAATATCTTTATTTGGTTTTGGTAACATAACTATCCCCACTTTTGTTACTGATCCCAGGAGAATGCCTATTCCTCTGGAGTCCTGTTATAGCTCCTGAATTGTGTCCTCTAGGGACCCTTTAAATGCCTGAGGCATTCCTGACTGCTTTTCAGTAGTTCTTCTGATTCCAGTTCCTCCTCCAGGAGTTCCCTCGGTTCGACCGTACACCTGGGTATGGGAATGTCCACCATGGAGTCTTCCCCTGACTCCATCTCCCCTCCTCTGGTCTGTTGACATAACTCCAGCAGGTGATTGGCCAAGACTTTATTAATATTTCTGGGGGTTATCGCTATGCCCCAGTTAGGTTGTTCTACAGTTAGGATGCTGTAGGGACACACTATGTGTGTTTTTAAAGTGTCTGGACAGGACAGTAAGATGGAATCTCACAAGAGTTTTGAATGTGAAGCCATACTGGGAGTACAATTTCCACGCAGACTACCAAACCAGGAAAATATGTCTAATTCCCTTAATTTGAACAAGAATTGTGTGTTGTACGTGTGGAAAAAGTATTGCATTCCCCCCCCCCACCACTTCTTGTAAACGTATTTAAATATGAGGGTGAGTTCTGCAGTCCATGATAAGGCTGTGCGATTTAAGTCATCTTGGATACCTAAAGACTATGTAAACCATACAGTCTAACTCGTGGTCTGCAGAGCTTGGTCTTAGAGCCTGACTGTCTAAAGCATGTATCTGTAAACTGTGTAACCTTATGACAAGTTCTCATATTGGCACATGTATGCCTTCAACACACCTTCACTGTATCTTGAAAGACACAGTCACAACAATAGGATCTTACAGGTTTTTAACCATTATAGCTCAAGTTGAAATTTTGTCTCACTCTTATTTTTAGGTCTCGCCCTGAAAGCCAGCGCTTCAGCGCTGGCTCTGGGCGAGACATTTAGTCAGTGGGCTTTCGGAAATGCGACCACAGCTTTTTGTGTGGCATTCTGCGAGCGGTTACGTGCACATGCACGCGCGCAGCTGCCATCTGGGTTTCCTATCTCTTCCTCATTTTCTCGTCATGGCTCATTAACTCTCTGGACTCTGATGTTTCAATCGCAGCAGCAGCTCACATTACCAACTGACGGCCCTGGACTACAGTCACATGAAAAACAACAGCGATTAGCATTGAAATGCAAGCTTTTTTTGTCTAGTTAGAAATATTGCTTTGGTGGGTTGATTTCACCTTATATCGCTATTTGTTTTATATTGGGAGTCACAGCCTAATTACCAGTATTTTTGTCTCACTCTGTTTTTTTAAAAATATTTATTCGCGCAAAGCACAAAGCTATATTTAAGGGTACTTTTTCCGCGTCACTTCTTCACTCTATTTAAACTCCACACCCCCACTCTTATTGTCTCTCTCCTTCTCTCTCTCTCTCCCTCTCTAATTCTCTCTCTACTTAATTAACTCTCCCCTCTCTATCTTTTTAGCCTTTCATTCTCTCTCACCCCTTTATCTGTTTCTCTTTCAAACTCCTTCATTCACTCTCTCTCCCCTTCTTTCTCTCTCTCTATCCCGCTCCACTCTTTATTCTATGTACACCCTTTCTCTCTCTTTCTCTCTCACCACCCTCTCTAATTGGGCATTATATCTTCACTCTATCTCTCACTCAGCATCACCACAGCATCACTCAGCGCAACCACAGCATCAATCAGAGCCAGCACAGCATCACTCAGCACCAACACATCTCTCAACGCCATCACAGCATCACTCAACGCCATCACAGCATCACTCAACGCCATCACAGCATCACTCAGTGCAACCACAGCATCACTCAGTGCAACCACAGCATTACTCAGCACAACCACAGCATCACTTAGCGCCACAACAGCATCACTCAGCGCCACCACAGCATTACTCAGCGGCACCACAACATCACTCCGCGCCACCACAGCATCACTCAGCACCACCATAGCTTCACTCAGCGACACCACATCATCACTCAGGGCCAACACTGCATCACTCAGCACCACCACAGGATGACTCTACACCACCACAGGATGACTCAGCACCACCACAGGATGACTCGGCACCACCACAGCATCGCTCGGCACCACCACAGCATCGCTCGGCACCACCACAGCATCGCTCAGCAACACCACAGCATCACTCAGCGTCACCACAGCATCACTCAGCACCACCACAGCATCACTCAGCGCCACTGCAGCATCACTCAGCACCCCCACAGCATCACTCAGCGCCACCACAGCAATCACTCAGCGCCACCACAGCATCACTCAGCGCCACCACAGCAGCACGCAGCGCCACCACAGCATCACTCAGCGCCACCACAGCGTCACTCAGCGCTACCACAGCGTCTCTCAGGGCCACCACAGCATCACTCAGGGCCACCACAGCATCACTCAGGGTCACCACAGCATCACTCAGGGTCACCACAGCATCACTCAGGGCCACCACAGCATCACTATGCGCCACAACAATATCACTCGGCGCCACCACAGCATCACTCGGCGCCACCACAGCATCACTCAGCACCGCCACAGCATCGCTCAGGGCCACCACAGCATCACTCAGGGTCACCACAGCATCACTCAGGGTCACCACAGCATCACTCAGCGCCACCACAGCATCACTCAGCGCCACAACAGCATCACTCAGCGTCACCACAGCATCACTCAGCGCCACCACAGCATCACTCAGCGCTACCACAGCATCACTCAGCACCACCACAGCATCACTCAGCGCCACCACAGCATCACTCAGCACCACAGCAGCATCACCACAGCATCACTCAGTGCCACAACAATATCACTCAGCACCACCACAGCATCACTCAGCACCACCACAGCATCACTCACCACCACCATAGCTTCGCTCAGCACCACCACAGCATCGCTCAGCACCACCACAGCATCGCTCAGCACCACCACAGCATCACTCAGGGCCACCACAGCATCACTCAGCACCACCACAGCATCACTCAGCGCCAAGACAATATCACTCAGCACCACCACAGCATCACTCAGCACCACAGCAGTATCACTCAGCAAGACCTGAGTATCATTCAGCATCACCTCAGCATCGTCTCCGCAACAGTCACCACCACCACCACTACCACCTCAGCATCACTCAGCACCACTGTAGTAGACTCCTTTGGAGAATAAATCCAGACGAGGCCAGAAAGTAACTTCCAAGTTGAAGTTTAATTGAAAGAAAGGACCCACGACCTCCAGCATCCACCTCCCAGCAATACTGACTCTCATATTCCTCAGGCTAGCATTCTGTGACATTCTACATTCTAACTCTACATTCTATTTTAAAGGAACATACTACGATAACCTATCTGATATACTGTACAATTACACACTTACCATACTACACAACCCCTTCCTATACCAAAAAAAAAACAAAAACAAAGAGAAAAACAAAAAAAAAATAACAAATAAATAAATGTATATATACAACTTATACTGGTACAATATACCATCAATAATATACATAATCTTTGGAGTAACTGGGAGCTGATCTCAGTCTAGCACTGGACCTTGTTACATTATCACACACAGCTCCTGAAATGACACTTGACTCTGAAGTGACCGCTGATCTCAATCTAGAACTGGACCTAGTCACATTATCACCCCCAGGCCCAGAAATGACACTAGAACTAGACCTAGGGCCAACATCCAGACCATCACCTCTACTTAGGTTATTCTGAGTCCATTGTTCTCCTTCGTTGACCCTTACTTGTGTCAGAGTGACTAAATCGTACCAATCACGTCTCTCCTGCCCATTCTCTGTACCAATTCTTTGTAAAATGATCTTGGCCTGCTCCTTAGTGACTTTCACCAATGCATTCCTGTTCCACCATCCTTTTCCATGCAACAAAACAGCGGTATTAGTAATCTTTAAGACTTTCACTGGTTCAGAAAACTTCGACTGTCCTTTACACACTTTATTGGGCTTTCTTACCAACACCCAATCACCGATACTCAACAATCCTTCTTTTACATGCATTCTTTTATCATAATTACATTTATACACCTCCTGTTTCTCCTTTACATGACTGCGCACTTTTTGCAAATCTATGTTGTGGTGACGATCAACCTTATCCAGTAACCACGTGGGACTAATTGCAGAAACTGGTTTCCTACCCCTCAACAGAACAAATGGAGCAACATCCGTAGTGCTTTGTGGAGTTATATTATAATTCCATACTTTAAAATGCAAATATTCTGCAATATCCAACTTACTGGCAATCGCTGTTTGAATACCTTCTTTCAATAATCTGTTTGCTCTTTCCACTAAACCATTAGACGCTGGACTATAAACCGGTACCCTATTATGTCTAACATCATGTTTGCTGAGAAATTTGATAAACTCCTCTGACACAAAATGAGATCCATTATCCGTAACAATTTCCTTCACTGTTCCTTCTATATTAAACAGTTTTTCAAGAAATGCAATGACAGAACAAGAATTAGCACACTTCACAAAAGAAAAGTATATCCATTTCGAATAATAGTCAATGGCCACAATTAAAAATCTTCTGTTATCACCTAACGCACTGAAAGGACCAGTGAAATCAAGCCCTAATTTCTCCCATGCATTGTTTGGCCACACAACAGGGTGTAAAGGTAAGGTGCTAGTTCTCCAATGTTTGTCCGAACACAAACAATCAGCACAACTTTCTACAAATCTCCTAACTTGGCCATCTATGCCAGGCCACCAGTACATCTGTTTAATCTTCTTAGCAGTGGCTGAAATTCCTAGAAGTCCCTCGTGAGCCAAGGAAACAATTTTGGACCTAAGACCACTAGGAGGAACAAATAAATCCTGTCTGAGTAGTAAGTCATTAACCACTGATAACTCAGAAGCTACCTGACAAAAATTTCTTAAATCTGTAGTCAAACTTCTATCGTTTGGCCAACCCTCAACTAGAAACTTCTTCACTTGTACAATACAATCATCTTGGTCACAACACTTCAACCATTCCTCTTCAGTTATTTTAAACTGCTCATTAACATCGTTAACCGTGAACACATACTCCAAATCCTCCCTACTCTTCTCGCTGTCACCACCAATATCCAAAATGACAGGTAATCGTGATAAACAGTCCGCCCTTACATTTTTGCCCCCAGGAATGTACTTTATATCAAAATTAAACTCTTGTAATCTTGATAACAATCTTATGAGTCTTGACGATGCCTTGTTAGAACAACTATCTCCTAACTAAGCCTGGGCGTAGTTCGCGAAGTAGCGCTACGCGAAGCTACGCAAAGTGCAGTTCGCACTACGCGAGCTACGCGTAGCACTACGCGAACTGCGTAGTGCACTGTTCGCAATGATTGCACAGTGCTGGATGCTTGTCCGCACTGTGCAATCATTGAAAACGGCATCTTGCACAGTGCGAGCTGTCTTTTACTGCCGCTCGAGTAGATTTTTACTCGAGCTGCAGCTTTCTCAACGCGGACTGGTAGTTTCTCATCGCGAGCGGTCGCGAGCATACGAGACCACTCGCAATGAGAAACCTGACCTCCCGCGTTGAGAATCTCGCCGGAGGTTTATTTTCCACGCTCGCGATTGGCAACTTGATGTTGCTGATCGCGAACGAGAAAAAGTCTCGCCGGGATGTCATTTTGCTTGCTCGCGGTCGCCAACTTGATGTTGAGGACCGCGAGCAAGCAAATGACCGCTGCACTACGCTACGCTACGCGTGTTTGCACTGTGCTACGTGCAATTCGCGTTGTGCGAAGTAGCGCAAACTTCGCAAACTACGCGAGCGTAGCGTAGTGCTTTGCCCAGGGTTACTCCTAACATGTATATTAATGGTTTGTGATCAGTGTGCAATTCATATTTCGTACCCCAAATATACATTTTGAACTTCTCAGAGGCCCATGAACAAGCTAGTGCCTCACGCTCAATAGTACTGTAATTCTTTTCCGCATCACTAAGAGTGCGTGATGCAAATGCTATAGTATACTCTCGACCATTTATCACTTGGCTTAAAACAGCACCCAAACCTTTAGCGCTAGCGTCTACAGTAATTGTACACTTCGCCCCCTGAGTAAAAGATCTTATGGCTGGAGCTGTAATGATTAACTTCTTAACTGTTTCAAATACTTCTTGGCACTCTTCGGACCAAAGAAACTTAGTATTCTTTTTTAACAGATTTCTTAAAGGTTGCACAATAACAGCATAACCTTGTACAAATCTTGCGTAATACTCGCAAAGTCCTAGGAAGGCTCTAAGCGAGTCCTTGTCATTGGGCACGGAAGCATCACTTATACCCTTTAATAAAGATAACTTAGGTTTAATACCATCCTTTGAGATATTATGTCCCAAATAATTCACTTCTTGGGCAATAAATTTGCATTTGTCTATGTTAACAGTCATACCCTGAGACCTCAACTTACTTAGTACATCATCCAATAATGCAAAATGTTGATCCAATGTCTCAGTGTGTACTAAAATATCATCCTGAAAAGCCTGTATACCCATTTGTTGACCAAACATCTGGTCCATTAAGCGTTGAAAAACACTAGCAGCAGATGCCAGTCCAAACGGCATCCCCATATATTGGAAAACTCCAAAAGGTGTTACAAACGTAGTTAGGTGTTGTGAATCTTCGGACAAAGGTATCTGATGATACGCAGAACATAAATCTATAGTTGAAAAATACCTACTACCTCCTAACTTTGCCAATAATTCATGAATTCTTGGGAGGGGATGACAGTCTACTAGAATATTTCTGTTGAGAACTCTTAAGTCTGCACATAGGCGTATAGCCCCTGAGCTTTCCGTGCGACAACGGCCGCCGAAACCCACTCTGAAGATTCTACCTGTTTGATAATACCCTGAATGCACATTTCATCAAGTAGCTTTTTGAGATCTTCCCTGGCAGAGAGTGGAACAGGTCTAACTTTTTGTATCACAGGAATGGCATTTTTCTTTAGAACAATAGTATGTTGAAAGTTCTTGATCATTCCTATTCTGTTAGAAAATACCTCGGGAAATTTGATCTGTAAATTCTTAGTAATACTATCCAGCTCATTAGTATCTTGAACAGCTAACACAGGTAAGTCTCCCAAAACTACTGGTTCAGCATGTCCTGGTCTAAGGATTATACCTAGTTTGGCTTGGTCTTGCCACCCTAATATGTCATGTCCGTTGACCGCAACATAAATTTTAGTAACAATACTCCTCCCCTTAAATACAATATAATCGTCAAAATAACCTTTCATTATTATATCGTATTCGCCGAATGCTTTAGGGTTGATAGACGTAGACTTAAGCAATTTCTCAGACCACAGTCTGTTAAACGTCTTTTCAGCTAAAATAGTAATAGGGGACCCAGAATCAGCCATAATCCCCAAATCAATAACCCCAATTTGTACATTGCATATTGGACCTTTGCACCTTTTTTCTGATTCACCTAAAGTATTAACCTCAACAGATAATGAAACATTACTTATTTCTTCTGATAGTATGTCTCCTTCAACGTCCAATTGATTAACTCTAACCTTCATTTTGCTGGCATTACACACTGTCTAGAAATGACCAATTTTTTTGCAATAAGTGCACCGTTTTCCTTTTGCGGGACAATTAGGATAATTCCCCACGTGGAACTTAGACCCACATCTGTAGCAAGTGCCTCCTACCTTTTTCTGAACATTCTTCTTAAAACATTCTTGCTAGTGACCACATTAATGGCTGTATCATTCATGCTAGTATTAGGTTTCGATTCTACTACAGCTATACTTATGTTATCCGAAGACCTGGAGATTGAAGAATCGGTTATCATTTTTGATGAAACTACAGACCTTTCAATACTTCTTGCTATATCCATAACCTCATCAAGAGACGGATTTTTACATGTCAAAATCCGTTCTTGTATCTTTTTGTTGTAACAGTTAAAGACTAATTGATCCCTCAAAGCTGTGTCCAAGTAGTTTCCAAAAACACACTTAGATGCTAGCACACGTAATACAGCTAAATAATCTTCAATAGATTCTTCTGCTAATTGTCTCCGTTTAAAGAATTTGTGTCTTTCTACCATCACAGATGGTTCGTCTACATACTGTTTTCCAATGCGTGCTAAAGCTTCTTTGAAAACATCCCAGGATTCATCGCCTAAAGGTGCTTGAACAATGGGTAAATTGTCAAAAATCTCTTGTCCAGCATTCCCTAAATGGTTAAATAGAAGTGCTCTTTTTCTTGACGCTGAGTATTGACTGGCATCAATGGCCTCTAGATAATTTTCAAAGACTCTAAACCATTTGTGCCAAGGTTTGTCTGGTTTACCAGAGATTTCAAGGAACGGGGGCGGTTGCATTACATTGTTGCTACTTGAGGCCATGCTGTTGTCAATCAAATAAAAAATAAAGTGAGAGAAAAAAAAAAATATTTTTTTTTTTTTTACTGAATTATAATACAAGTGTAGCCATTAAAATGGAAAAAAAACCACACTTAAATAAATGATTATGCAGGCCTTGAACCGTTGATTTGTTGATTGCCCTTGTTAAGAAAAGTACCTTGCTAGGTGTATGTTACTTAAATTGCCAGTAGCAGCAGACCAAGTAAAGCAATGTGAACAAAGTGTGGAAATGCTGGTGAACTCCTGTGAAAACAATTCCCTTTCAAATGCTTTTCTTCTTGTCCAATTAAAATTCCCAAAAACGCTTTAAATAGACTGTTCCTCGAAATCTTTGACTCGGTAGCGTGAAGACCGTAAACAAAGAAAATGGAAACCCGACGTTGTGGTGGAAGCTCTACGTGCTTTCTACAGGAACTTGAGCTTGTGTTGAGAACGTTGGTGAGCGTGATGACGTCTAGGTTGCTCACATAATGCAGTAGAGGGGACGCGCAAGAGAGACTCAAATGAACAAGAAGACAATGGAGAAGCCCTTCAGATACAGAACTCCGGGAAGCGCGTGATCCGCGTTTGAATAATGCTGGAAGCAACGTTGGCGATGAAGCGAAATTCAAATCCTCATTTGAAAGATGCTGAAAACAACGTTGGCGCTTAAGCGAAATGCAATGCCGGCAATGACACGACAATTACTTCTTTAGCAGCGCAAAGAGAGTAAGAAAGAAAGTACTTTACCAACGTTTCGGTAAATGCGAGACTACACACTTCTTGACAGTTGATCCATGCGTAGAGGTAGCTACTTCTGGCAGTTAAGAAAAGCACCTTTGTAGGAAATAATGCGCAATTACTTCGTGTTGTCGGTGGGTCCTCGAAGATCGTCGCCAAATAATGTAGTAGACTCCTTTGGAGAATAAATCCAGACGAGGCCAGAAAGTAACTTCCAAGTTGAAGTTTAATTGAAAGAAAGGACCCACGACCTCCAGCATCCACCTCCCAGCAATACTGACTCTCATATTCCTCAGGCTAGCATTCTGTGACATTCTACATTCTAACTCTACATTCTATATTAAAGGAACATACTACGATAACCTATCTGATATACTGTACAATTACACACTTACAACCACCTCAGCCTGCTCTCGGAATCTGGCATCTGTTGATTCCCCCCTAGCGTCTGGCCGCTGCTAGTGTTATAATACAGGTACTAGTTCCCAACCTTCACCCTCCGATTGTTTATGCCCCCTCAAAAAAAAAGCTTTAACAAACAACCATTGCAATAGGCAGAAAGAAGTTGCCAGCATTGCAAGAACAAAAGAAAAATGAGGAAATTTTTATTGTAAATACTTTTTAAATATGGTCGTTCAGTTTTACATAATGCCTTCTTGGTCCTATATAAAGTAACAAAAATGCTTCTGACACTTTTTATTATAACTTTTCAGCATGCTGCACAGCAGCCACACTTCTCTACAGCACAGCTTGAAGACATTGGCAAAGTCAATAGCTCTGGCTAAACACTTATAAGGCCCCAAAGGCGAGACCTATTGGCTATGCCAATGCTTGTTATGTATGAACTGACAGCTTGAAAACCAAGAGGGAATATTGGAATGGGCGAGCATTTCCTGATGATATAAACACGCCCTTCCCTTATCATATGGAAAGCAGGCCACTATATGTTTAAGTCTTGATTTGTTTATGCAGTAAGAAGGCTTGCGGTAGTCTTCCTGAGGTTACCTAATCTGCGTCAACATTAACTTTGGTGAATCTGATTGGAGCTTTCTTGAGCTGACATCAGAGCTGCCTTTATGATGTCAGCAGCAAGACCACAACACTCACTTGAAATCAGCACTTCCTATGCCATGGAGATAGGTTTCTTTGTCCCAGCTGTATAATTTGTGGCAGAATGTTTTCTAGAAGCCCTCGACCACCACCACCTTTGCAGGTCCTACAGTCGTCGAGTGCTGGAAAGAAGCTGTTAGCGGGCAATGTCCCGCTAACCGAAAACATAGATGCAAGTCCTACAGAGAGTCTTGCTGCTGCTTCTAGCAACTCCAGTGAAACACTACAGTCTAGTGTTTCAATGAAAAAGACTGGTGCAGTGGTGATTGACACCGGCACAGGGAGTTGTAAAGCTGGCTTTGCTGGACAAGCAACACCACTGTCTATTGTGGACACAGTGATCAGCTATCCCCTGGGGAAGTCCCTAAAATGTGGGAACATACGAGAACCCTATTTTGTTGGCCAACTTGCCTGGGACCAGCCGGATGTGAGGATCGTGGAACCCGTGAGGCACGGCATCATCATTGACTGGGATGCTGTGGAGACCCTATGGAGGCATATCTTCTACCATGATCTGAGGGCCTCGCCGGAGGAGCACGCCATTCTGCTTTCGGACCCTCCACTGTGTCCTACCACCAACAGGGAGAAAATGGTGGAACTTTTGTTTGAATCCTTAGGTTGCCCGGGCATGTATATAGCATATCAGTCTGTCTTGTCGGCCTATTCTTACGGAAAAATCAGTGGCTTGGTGGTGGAATCCGGGTACGCCGTGACTCACACTGTGCCCGTTCTCCAGGGATACAATCTTCCACATGCTACGGAGAGGATGGACCACGCCGGGAAAGACTTAACCGAGACCTTGTTGAAGATGTTGTTTGAGTTTAGTAATGCGTTTAACGATAACACAAAGCATATTGTGGAGGACATCAAACGTAAATGCTGCTACATCGCCCTCGACTATGAAAGTGAATTGAACCTTCCAGAAAATAACTATTTGGTGGATTATCAGCTTCCTGATGGCCAAGTCATCACCATTGGTAAGGAACGGTTTCAATGCCCCGAAGCACTGTTCAGGCCACCAGCGGTGGTTGGCATTAGCCAAGTAGGAATTCACAAGATGGCAGAAAACAGCCTAAATAAAGTCCCAGAAGAGTGCAAGAAAGAGATTTCTGAGAACATCCTACTGTGCGGAGGATCTTCTCTGTTTGAAGGTTTCTACGAGCGGTTCTGCCAAGAAGTTAAAAAATGGCCGCCTCAGCAGTTCAAGAGTAACATCATATCCCTTCCAGAAAGGAAGTACTCTACATGGACAGGGGGCTCCATTTTGGCCTCCTTAAAAGCGTTTCAGTCTTGCTGGGTCCATATGGCAGAATATAAAGAGCAAGGCCCACATATTGTCCATCGCAAGTGCTACTAAAGAAATTAAACTTCTCAATCTCACCAGTCAAAAATGGAAAGTCCTGAATACATATAAGCAAAAACAATAAATATCTGAGTATTATGAAACAGAAGCCAGTGTCCTGTCTAGTCAGATAAGGAAGAACCGTAGTGACTGCCTGGCTAAGATGAAAGTAGGGTAAGATAGCAGAAAATAGAGAATTTTGAATGAGTACCAGTGACTAAAAAACAAACAGGGCTATAAATTGGCATCAAAAATTCAAGACTAAAGGTTGTTTTGGTTGGTCGCCCTAGTATGTTCAGGAGCTCTGCAAGGATCTTCTCTGCACCAGCCAAAGTACAATGAACTTTCCCACTTATTTTCAAGGCCCCTAGCAAAATAGAATTTTGCCTCCTGAAGTGCTCCCCATACACAGTAAAAGGGGTATTTTTCTTGCCTTTTTGAAAGGATTTGAAGCCACCAGAAGGTGGTGTCATGGGGCAGCTGCTTTACCTCCCCTTACAGAAGTACTGGCCACCCTTGGTTATCGAGCACACGTGAACATACTTCCTGCCTCACCGATGCCAGCTTTCCCGGAGGTGACTCTACTAGGGCCCTCATTAAGGTTACCATAGAATGCAATCAGTGTGCAGTAATGCCCATTAAATTCTGAGACATGTAGAATTCTGTGTGACAAGCACAAATTCCCATGGTCATTACTTGTTTTCGACGAAGAAACTCCAAGTACAAGTAATTATCACACACAGGGCCGCATCATGATGCAATTATATGCAAGGTCGCATTGGGATCAAAAATAGGCCCGAGCACCCCAAATAAATTGGCTTCCATTTGCGGATAGCATCCTTTTGCAAAACATTTGTTGGTCAGTGTCACCAGGTTACATTTTTTAGATATATGGGGTAAATGACCAGTTTGATCAAATGACACACTTTCAACTCACTGACCTATCTCGTGCCAGGTATTTTCCTCGCTGATAAGTGTGCCACACAACAGAGCTGAAAAAAGTATTATTTTAAAACAGGTCATTGCATGTGAGCTACTGCTTTAAGTTGGATGAAAAAGGTGAGCAGGGTCTCTAAAACAGGCATGGCCAAAGAACTGTAGTTAGGAATCTTTTATAGGAGTTGCATCAGTATAAAGATGGGCGTGGCCTATAACGTGAGCTCAAATCCTGTGCTCTCAAGGTATGCCACCTGACTAATATTCAAATGCCTCTGCATGTGTTTTCGGTTAGGGATTCCAAATGTGTCACAGAAGGAACGTGTGAGCTTAAAACACGTCAGACCATTTGACTTTACCAGTGCTTGTTAGTAGTATTCAACATCATAGAAATAAGCATGCACAGAAACGTATTTTCTTTTTCCTTCTGCACTAGGGCACAAGTTGGGGGCACACGCGGGTACACGGCATCCACCCACTATTTTCACAGGGTGGACGCTGTCCACCGTGCCGTGAAGTGGGCCCCGCAGAAACATGCTGAACTTGTCCCGGTGTAATTTTCAGACATGTTCAGCAGCGCCTGCATGCTGTCTGCTCTCCATTCCCAGCAGCAACGCGCAGGCAGCGAGTGAGTCTTTTTTGTTTTCACCTCTAGCTGGGCCAAATATAAAGGCCGAAGTTAAGGGGCCATCAGGCCTCCTTTTAATCGAGTATCCTGACTGGAGGCGGCCTGGAACCTCACACTTAAATGCAAATGCAACGGAGGGGACACAAAAGCACACAGCTTGTTATCTCTTCACAGTTACTTTAGAGAGGCATGCTTTTGACTTGGTTCAGTCCCTGCATATAAGTTGCATGCACTGTAAGAATGTCAGATGTGTTCGTCTGTCCCAATTTTTACACAAATAGCAATATAAATTGCACTATTTTATTTCTTTGATAGTGCTGCTCATTCCAATGCAGGGTGTCAGAGCACTTTACATAACATACACATGGTACATTGACAATAAATCATGTAAGTGTGTAAATTATTGTACAAGATGTGTTACATAAGACAGCGAGGGTTACAAGGTATAGAAGTCACGTGTCCTTCATAGATCACTGTGCTATATTATAAGGATTACAATTTGTGAACTGCAGGTAACAAAAGGATCTCTGTGTTCAAAGCAGTAACCCACTTACCCATCTACATAAAATACAAATCTGTCATCTCTATGTTACATGACGTGCTTTGCAGGAGACACATTAACCTTCTATACTACTTTGATACAAATCTGGGACTACACAAAACACAGATCTCTCCAACAAATGCGTTAACCTCCAGAGTTATCTCACCATTATTATTATTACCTGAGATTTACTGGTCACCTCTGCAGCAGACGCCTTAACTCCATAAAATATTTTACAATGCAGACTTTACAACCAGTTAAGCAGAACAGATTTACTGCCATGTTTCTCCTTGCTGCCAATTTCTTTGTGGCAGGTGTTAAAAAAATATATATATATATGTGTAAGGACAAAAGTCACCACCGCCGCACCACTCGTCCCGGGTGCCGTCCTAGCGGTGGTGAGCCTCTATATCTTTCTCCACAGTAGCTCAATGCGGGCTACAAACGGACGCACTCACGGATAAATTTTCTGCAGTTACTTTATTGTGCGGACTACTCCCGCACCGACAGACGCGTTTCGGCGTGAAAGCCTTTTTCGAAAAAGGCTTTCACGCCGCAACGCGACTGTCGGTGCAGGGGTAGTCCGCACAATAAAGTAACTGCAGAAAATTTATCTGTGAGTGCGTCCGTTTGCAGCTCGCATTGCGCTACTGTGGAGAAATATATATATATATATTTATATATATGCATGGTGCTTTGGAGAAGACCTTGGTGGTAGAAACGCGTAAGCTGTATTAAAGCGTTTGTAACGAAATACCCTTGGAGTGCAGGCATTCTTTGCTGGCATGGCTATGTCAGCATTCGCTGCATGTATATATATATATATATATTAGTTGAGGCCCAGATTTTGCGTCAGGATTGCTCCACTTTTGTGGCACAACCGTGATGCAAAATCTCATTTGTTAAATCTCATTACGCCCTTAAATGTACTCATGATATACCTGATAAACATATGTATGAGGTCTAAATACCTGATGTCACTTCTTGTGATGTCACTTCCAGTGAGGTCACTTCCTGTGATCCCAAGTGCGATGTCACGCTTCGTGATGTTATGTGCTGTGATGGCACGAGCCATGATGTAACTTGCATACTGCCTAACTTGGTTAGTACCCCCACTTCTGTTTTGTAGGACTTGTGCCCTGTTCTGCACCAGGAATATTTTCACCTCGGTATTGGCTTTGCTTGAAAAACGAAACTAAAGAAGTGCATCTGGAAAAAGTAAATAGGGAATTGCAAAAATGAAACTTGTGAAATGTAACAAAGGTCTTGCATTAAGGTGCAAGAGATCACTGTTTTGGAATGTAATGTTTAAGAGGTATAAATGAACTGTCACTACCAGGACCCTCATCCCGGTCCTGGAAAGCTGTAAATCATGGAGATGCAATCATGCACGGATTAACAAGAACGTCCAATTTTTGAAACTCATAATTGGAGTAATTTATTTCATCTATTAAATACTGATCCTCAGGTACAGTTATTTATCAGATATGATAAGTACTGATCCAATACTGAAGAACTCTTAATAGAGCCCTAAATCTATTGAGGAGCTCAGTGCAGTACACAACTCTTAGGGCCTGATTCACAAAGGTAAACGTAAATGTTTTTGTGTAAGTTTACGTTTGTTTTGGAATTCCCAAACTCCGTTTTAATAGTAAGTTTACGACTGCGGAGGTTCCACAGTCGGGGCAGAGAACTCCGCACACAAAAAGATAGGCATGTCATATCTCTTTATGGGCGGAGTAATCCGCTCCGACTGCGGAAAGTTCGCAGTCGTAAACGTACTTTTAAATCTGTGTTTGTTGATTCCAAAACAAGCGTAAACTTACACAAAAGTGTAAGTTTACCTAGGTGAATCAGGTCCATGATGAGTATCCTGATGAGGATCAGTGCCTTTATCCTGGCTCCTTTGCCTCGTCACAGACATTATTTTCTTACTTTAGAGTTTGGTCAGTGGATTTTCTGTACGCCATGTTGATTTATCCTTCCATGAGGCAGTGGAAAAATACGTCATATTCAGAGTCGTGCACCAGGGTGGTGAGAATTTCTCCAGCAAAGTGGACGGATCCACAGTGGGAGGATACTATTCTACGGAGAAATACTTCTGCTGAAAATCTACTGCTATCCATCTCGGATGAATGAATGTACTAGAAATGTACCTTCTCAAGAAGGATTACAAAAACGGAGTACGTTGTTAGTGCTCAGGTAGACGTCTTACATGTGGAAGGTGTATTAAAGTATGTTGGAGCACTAGACAATGTTTTGCGAAATGTTGCCACCTTTCCCATCATGGTCTTTTAGAAACTCAACTCCACCTAGACATGGTGGCAGAGCCGCCATTTTGGATTGGGAATCTGGTTCATCACAAATAACACTGGACTTTGGCAGATCAAGTGGCACAGCTTGATATCCCAATTGGACTGGTTCAGCTCTGCTCTTGGCCTTGAGTAAGGCCTTTCTCTGCCACATAAGACAAGAGTTTCCACAGATATATTCTGTGCAGTAACAAAAACCTTCTGCCAACAGTCAAGACTTTAAAACTCATGAATAGTGCAATGGCAGCTGACGCCCTGATGGTCAGCTCTCCTTCTACCAGTCACCTCTGACAACTCCTTGAATACAAAAAGAGGCCTCATTATGAGTTGAAAATTATTTAGGACGTAATACCACTCCTGGCAAATACCAATACCATCAACAGTGCTATTTACTCGGTGCACTATTTCGAGCTCTGCACTTCAAACTCAGCGGTGAAGCGGTAATACCATGCTTTCCTCTGTTCCAAGCTCCAAAAGTAAGAATGTGTTGCAGTTTCCCTGCACAAACCCTTTTTCTCTTGCCAAAATGTGTGGGTGAAAATATGTAGTATACCAGCTGAAGTTGTACTCACTGTTGGAAATAGTGCTACAGTGGCCATTACGACTTAAAACCGTTATTGGCCAGTCTGCCACAACATCTAAACCAGTGGTTCTTAACCTGTGGT
This sequence comes from Calotriton arnoldi, assembly GCA_963921515.1. Lineage (NCBI taxonomy): Eukaryota > Metazoa > Chordata > Amphibia > Caudata > Salamandridae > Calotriton > Calotriton arnoldi. The sequence continues at coordinate 592,169 of CAWUFW010000506.1, read as the reverse complement.
GTAGCGACCCCTGGTCATCCCTGAGGTCTACTCAGGGGGATTGCAACTGCTTAGAAAATTAAATAACATTATCATATTAATAAAGTGTAGATAAACAAGCAAAAGTGAAAATTAAAAAGCTTTCTATAAATGTGAAGGAATTTGAAATTAGAGACTAAAAAATAAACTGATATCCTCAGATTGATTCGTGGGGGCTGTGCAGAATATAGTGTGGACGATGGGTGCCCTCAATTGAATTTAGAAAAGCTCCAACCTTTCCATTAAAATTAGAATGTTGATTTTGTGTATTTGTTTGCGAATTAAATAAACTATTTCATCATTTGTTTAGTTTGCTAGAATGCTTCTTTCCATATTTTTGTGTATTGTTTTGCGGTTCAAATAATCTAAATTGCTTAGCATGGGTTCCCCGAATTCCAACAAGGACTCAGTGGGGGGGTCTCCGGATTCCAATAATGACTCAGTTGGGGTGTGGGGGGGGTGTCCCCGGATTCCAATTATGACTCAATGAGGAGCACCAGATTCTAATAATGACTCATTAGGGGGAGTCCCTGGATTCCAATAATGACTCAATGGGGTTCCCCGCATTCCATTAATCATTAAGTGGGAGTCCACAAAAGTCAAAAGGTTAAGCTCCACTAATCTAGATTGCAAAAGGGGTGCTGCTCAATTTGTTCAAAAAGGGTGCAATCCCAATCCATGATGCACACTACAGTTGAAAAAAAAATAGTTTTAGCAAAAAACAAGCATCCTTCGTTGCTCTTATTTCACTACCTTGTCCACAACAGCATGCACATTAATCACAGGTAAAGTGGAGTACTATCTCCTGGTAAGGCTTCTCTTTCAGTACTGAAAAACAAAGGTGATTGATGTCTGAAATACTTGCAACGGTGTAAGCCGCTTCCAATCACTTCAATTCCACTCGAGTCAATCATTCTTTTTCACACTTTATCACTCCAGACAGAGACCCGTCATATGCAAATCAGACTTGGTCCTAATCCAATAGGAACACTCCAGAGGTAACTGCCAAGCCAGGTAGCCTCTAGCTCAGTGGTTCTTACTCTTTTGACCCCTGTGGATCCCTGACGAATCATTATTGGAAATGTGGGAACCCCCACTGAATCATTATTTGAATCCGGGGACCTCACTGATTCATTAATGAAAATCGGGGATCCCGGCTTAAGCAATTTCGAAGTTTTGAACCTTAAAAGTATAAACAAAAACACAGAAACAAGCATTTGTTATAGAAATACATAGGTGATTAAGTATTTCATTAAATTCACTAACAAAAACAAAATAAATCAAAGTTTTAATGGGATGGTTCGGTCTTTTCAAAATTCAACTAAGACCATTCGTCATCCACACTATGTTCTATTTGATGCATTTGCACTGCTCCCATGAATCAATCTGAGGACACCAAATTCATGTTCAGCCTCCAATTTCAAATGTGTTCAGATTATGGAACATTTTAAAATTTTCAATTTTCAATTTTGCTTCTTTAGTTGTATACATTTTTTTAATATGTTAATATTATTTAATTTTCTAAGCAGTCGCAGAGCCCTGAATCACAGGTTAAGAACCGCTTCTTTAGACAGAAATCCAGGTAACTGAATAACAGTTTCAGCTTTTTTGGGCCTCATGAGTGAAGTGCAGCTTCAGTCCTGGGGCAACAGCGAGCCAAAGATCCATATACCACATTCCTGTTGTACTTAAGGTAACACAGACACATAAAGGTGACCTTTGGTACCTGCGACAGTGACCCTGCAACCCCCTAGTCACACGTGTCATAGAGGCAGCGACAGTAGCAGAAATACCTCTGTTTACTTTTATTACTTGCCTTGTCCTTCATCTCGGCCCCCTGCAGCAGTTTGGACGATGCTAAGATGCTGAGAGTGTGATAAGGGATCAAACTTTTGAGGTCATTAGTGGTAAAATGGTGTGTGGTGTTACTTTAGCTACCTTTGTCATTTTGATGAAAAGATGTCCATGTTCTGCAGAAAGTAGGCTGGAATTATCTTGCCTCAGGGGCCCTCTAGGACACAGAGAGACTGTAGATGGTGGTCAGCCAAACTGATTACCGCTGATGGTCAAGACTGCAGTAGAGTTTGAAAGTGTACTTTTAGGCCAGGTGGAACCGTTTCATCAAGTGGGTGCTGGAGGATGGAGGGATCATGGAGTCTAGAAAGACTAGAGGGTAACACTCATTAGACTCACCCAATATGGCTCTCTGGGATCTACAAGCCTGTTCATAAGAAGCTGATGGTACAATGGTGAAGAGCTCAACCATGTTTGACCACCCAGACTTATAATTTACTAATCTTCATTCTTGAAGTCTATAACAGAAGGTGTCTCCCTGGTTCCAGTAATGGTACTGGGGCACTAATGCAAGTACGGACAACGGGCCGCCAGTTGGTTAGCAGAAGTTGGCCATTATTGGGACCTTGGTGCCAATGCATCTACTGCACTAATTATACCCATTAACCCTGACTGTGGCATCACAGCCAAGAACAAGTTGCCATGTGTTCATGGAGGTTCCAAATGACGAGTGTTTGTCATGTCATACAGAAGATCCCATTCATTCTGGAATGCAACCTGAAGAATGATGGAAAACAAATCTTTTTCCTTGCTTAAAGAAACGTGTCAAATTCTTGCGGATCAAGATCTCCTGGGTATGTTAAAATGAGCTCTTTGATTTGGAATAAAACTCTGTCCAGAAACTCTATCTCATTAGTTTTAGACATGGGCTCCAGCAGCTGTAGGACTGGCTACACAGGCGATGCCAAGCCGTGTGCTGTGAATCGCTGATTAGTGCCCCACCTTCAAAGTGTCCAAAATCCGCAGAACATGATAAAAAACTATTGGTTGGTGAAGCTGCCTGGAAGATGCCAGATTTCAGTTTTGAGAAGTTTATGAGAGACGGCATCATCGTAGACTGGGAGGCTGCTGAAAACATCTGGCACCATATTCTTGACTAAGAGCTTGGTTTGCACCCAGTGGATTGCGCCATTCTTCTCACTGATCCCCTTCACAACCCTGCTGGCAAAAGGGAGGCAATGGCTGAAGTCACGTTTGAGCATTTCAATGTCCATGCGCTTCATGTGGCCCACCAGCCAGTGTTATCAATGTATACTTTGGAAGAAGACTGCCTTGGTTGTAGACTCTGGCCATCATGTGGCCCAAGTGGTGCCAGTACATGAAGGGTATGTTATGCCACATGCTATCCAAAGAATTGATGTCGCTGGGCTAGAGCTGATGAAGGACTTGGAGAAACGCCTTCAAAAATATGGCATCGACTTGATGGAGCAAGAAGGCCACATCATTGAGGATTTGAAAAGCAAGTGCTGTTTTGTCGCTATTGACTTTGATGCCGAGCTCAAGCTGAACGTGGAAAACTATTTGATGGATTACATGCTTCCGGATGGGCATGTTGTGAGTCTTGGAAAGGAAAGGTTTGAAGTTCGGGAATCCCATTTTAGCCTAGAAGTGCCTGAATCTGGAAAGCAGGTGATTCAACAATTGACCATCAAAAATTTAAAGAAGGTTGCATCGACTCTCAAGAAGCTCATGTACGACAATATCCTTCTGGGTGAAAGATCCAGTAGGTTGTGCGGATTTAGCCGGCGGTTCCATAAAGAGGTTGTGAATGCTACTGATTCTGATGCTCTCACACCCGTGGTCCACACGCTGCCTAATGCGGACGACTCAGCTTGGATAGGCGGCTCCATCCTGACCTCACTTATTCCCTTTGGTCCATTCTGGGTCCAAAGCGAAGATTACAAGGAGAATGGACCAACAATCATACACAAGAGATGCTACTAAACAAAGGAAATATCCCAAAAGGACATGCAGAGCTCCAACATTAGCACTGAAAAGTAAAGGTAGATTGGTAATTTAATAAACCAAAATATGAAGTGGATATTCAATAAAGTAAGTAAAACTGATCCTAGGTAAGTGTTAAAGTTTCTCAGAGATTCATCACCATTCTGAAGGTGCAGCTAGTAACCATGGCCTACCTCAGAGGCGGGTGTGCCCAAGGTCTGGGAGTATGTTTTGCGAGTGTAGAACATGCTTGTGAATGTGCTTTAAGAATGGGTCATCGATCCCTGAAAATTGGATGAGGTGTAGGGATCTGAAAAGTTCCAATGTTTTTCTGTTGCAAACTTCCAGTAATTCTCACGAATATTCCAATTACTACCTGGAGTTAGCAAAGTAGTTGTGCATGTGGATTTTCACTTACAATCTGGAATTTTGAGTCCCTTTTTAGGTGGTTATATGGGCATATAGTGTTCACTTGCCATTGATCTTTACTTCACAGAGAATCCTCTTTCAAGACTTTATCTGTGTAAAAAGTCCCAATAAAAAAAAGAAAAAGAAAAAATAGAACTGCGTTAGTTTGGGTTGCCAACTACCAAATTTCCCAATTTTAGGCCAGAAAATGTCCCTTCCATACCTACGTACCTGGAGTGGATCTGTGAGCAGGGAGTCAAGGTCAGAACTGGCAGAAATCTACCTACTTACATTAACACTAAACACAAAAATTGCAATAAATCATAAAATGGCACAAGAAAAGCAGCGATGATTAACCACTAGTTTTGAGTGGCCTTTTAATTCCAATGTGACCACTAAATTACCTATGAACATTCTGCTAGACTTGTTGGTCAGTTTAGAAAATTAAATGATGCAGCTTAGTCCGATTAGAACGAGGAAAATTTACCAGTTTCATTCGCAAAGCTCTGTCGCCACATTTACGGGTCATCTAACGTCAAATGTTGATATGGAAAATACCAAAACTCTTTTGATGTGACCATGGATTTTTTTATTCTAAAAATACTTGCAGCAGTGTTTGCACATATGAGCTTCTTGAACAAGCCCAGAAACAACGTGGAGGGATAGGGGGGTGAAGGACAAAAAAAAATAATCTGACGTCAACATCCTTAAATTACAGAAATCATTTTACTGGAAATCATTTACGAAATATGCTGCTTTTCCTAACACCACTAGGAGCTTTCACCTTATACTGTGGTTTTACATAGGGGTGGGCAATATATTCCGCTCCACCGCCAGATTAGGCAGAATTTTGGCAGCGTAATGCGGAGTTCTGGCCAAATTCCACCAAGCGCTGCATGGCCGAATTTTATCTCGCGTGTGGCTCGAAAACAGTAAGTTGGCGAGTGAGATTTGGCATCACATAGCGTGATTTTCGATTGCTAGGAGGATATCCGGCGAAATTTCTCCAGTGTGGGCAGTCGTGATCATTTATGGTCAGAAAACTGCAGCTCTAGTAGAAAATGTATTCGAGCTGCAGCAAAATCAACTCAAGAAGCTGTACCCGCCTGATCGCTGCATGGTACCATTTGCACTGATAAGCTGCCGGCACTAAATCACAGCATAATGTGCCTATTTCCGCCCGTTCGCGGAATCTCGCAGAGGTTATTTGGAACGGCGCAGAATTCTGCGGAGTGAAACTCTGCAAGTTCTGCCACGGCTTAGTTTAACATTGGAAGACATTTTCTTAATGAGAGACATCTGAATCAATATATTCTGTTTTTCATATTGTGTAATGCAGAAAATAAAAATGCACTGACCAAGAACATGACTTACTAAAGTTTGAATCCAGCACAACTTCAAAAAAAATGATTGACTATCTTAATGGGTCAGCACCTAAAGAAGGAGAAGAAAGCATGAAAAGGACAAACCCCACTTTCTAATTAACCCACAATGTATTTTCACTTAAGTTAAGGTTGGCATTGGTTCCAGTCTTTTTAAAACTAGAAATCCTGCAAAAGTAGCTCTATAAACTAAATTAATTTGCTATGTCAGAGCTTCAGTCAGGATAGAAGGGTATTTACAATCCTCTTCATACCAAACGCAGCAAAGCTGGCCCAATAAAGATCTGACCAGTACTGATATCAAGGCAAATTTGCTCATATTGCCATTTCAATTTATTCTTCAACAAGAACGTGGTGGAGCTAATCTCACTCCGTTTGGCACCATTGTAGTGTGGAGAGACAGTCCCTGTCTCGAAATAACTGAAATGACAATTTTGGCAATTTTGCCTCAATATTGGTACTGGTTCGATCTGTATGGGAATAGCTTTGGCGCGTTTGTTATGAAGAGGATTGGTACTGGTTCTTAAAGGAATATGCCTTGGCACTGAAACATTTGACTGGGATACGCCTGGTAGTCAGATGACTGCATCTTGAAGAGACCGTAACAGTCACACGGGGTCGAAACGTTGACATACCCTCCCTCTTGATTATTACGTGTAATTTAACTTCAAGGGATTCCACACTGACATATGCAAAACCTGCTATGAATTTTATCAGTCAATGTATACAACCATTGGGAATAGTACATTGTCTTTGATCTATGTTCTTTGTGTATATAATCACCATTGGAGCACTGCGTTGTCTGCACTATGATCACTTATTTCGTTGATTGTTACACTTGACTGGAGTCAAAACATTACATGATGCAAACTATATCAGCCCTGTGTTTTGTCTTCTTTGCAATAAATTTGGTCTGATTAATAAGTCTGAGTAACACTGAGTTCCTTGTTAGACACATAACAAGGTACTACTTTTGAATGATCCCACAAGACAATTGCTATCTAAATACATACCTACCCTGGTCCACGTGGGCAGATAGGGTTGTCCTTGTTATTTAAACACAACCTCTTCCCAGAGTGCAAAGATATCCTTAGCAATGCCTCCCCTAGTTTGCTAATTTATATTTACAATTGGATGCAATCTGTACTGTTTGGGAGGCTCCAGGATCTTTTCGATGTATCTAAAACATGTCCCTGTTGCACCTGCCACCTAAGTGGTCACATGCATCAATGGGTGTCACTTTTCTTTAGCTTTTAAAAATGAGCCAGCCGGTCAGAAGTGGGGAGCAGCCGCCAAGGCCGGGTAGACCTTTTAATCGACCGGGCATTTTCCCAGAACGCTGGAGCCTTGGCTGCTGGTTTTGAAAGCTTTGCTCTGCCCCTGGTGCCTCTGTCTCTTCCCAGCTCTCCTAGAAAAGTGAGAGAAAGAGAGGGATGGAGTGGGAAAGTAGAGAGAAAGCAATGAGAGGGAGAGCAGAGAAAGGAGAGAAGGTGCTAGAATGGATAACTAGAAAGAGAGAGCTTGAGCAAGTATTTGAAGCGAGTGGGGCCAGTTTGAGCATTCATGCCAGGGATGGATTTGGTTCTCCGTTCTGACCCTGGGCTGATTCCATGCAGGGACACACTCTAGAAATGGTCAATGGACACTTGGCTTAGATCGACAGGTCTATCAGAAGCTTTTGTGGGTCCTGGGTCCTTAATGTCATGCGAGGCCCTTGCTAAGTCTCTGTCTGGACCTCGTTCAAAAGGAAAACAAAAGTCCTTGGATGTATTTCATGGCAACACCAGCATACGGCAGGAGGCATATCTGTTTTATCATGCTTATATACCACAAAATCAGTGTAAGCATGCTGCTGTGATATATGAATACATTTAGCAAGGCCAGAGCAGGGGTCTGCAAAGTTCTAAACGTGGGGCAATCAGCCCAGGATAAATCACACACAACTGAGGGAGAAGAGGTTACACTCCTACAACACCCTCCCCAATAAATATCCAAATATACACAAGAGGAGTAGAGTACAGAGAAACAAACGGCTAGCATAATTAGTGGCACACGCATTGTTTTTGAAAACTGCCCTCACTGACAAATTGTGTCATGCTTCATCATAGGGCTTGCGAACGACACCCCTGCGTAGACTAACGCCTGGGACAGAGTAATAGGGAGGAGGAAGACAATACAAACATAAAGTAATAGGGATCTGAAAAGAATAGTGGTGCAGAAATAGGAATTTAAAACTTGCTCAGGAATGTCCGCTTTCACTTTTATTCCTGGACTTCCTGGTCACGATTAAAATGAATGTAGGATGGTGGTGTTGTGGAGTATTTGTGGATCCACACCGCTCCTCTCTGCATGCTTGTCAACATGTTTCAGCCGCTTTTTTTAGCCCTACAAGGGTCTTACGGCCTTCGTCAGGACCTGCAATCCCCTTAATTACCCTAATCTCCTACCCTCCTTCAGTAGGTTGAAGATAGACCCAATCTGGTCTTGGGGCTGCAATACACACTGCGGTAATACCTGTAGATGGAAATATAACAATCATAACCATTTGTACATGTGAGAGAACTGACTCTCTGTGTGTTAGAGAAAACCTATGTGCACATGTTCAATCTAATTGTAATCTAGCTGTAATGATGTAGCCTAATCTCTACCTAAAACATGCCTAATCCCTACCTAACACAAACACGCATGCATGCACACACACACACACGAATATAGAATGTTACAACGCATGCGAATACATCGTCTGCTATTACAACGCGGTCGTTACAACAACCGCGTTGTTAGTACGCAATACCTTTACATCGCAAGTCATTACAACGACTTGCTGTAGGGGGCGCGCTGGACTTAGGAACAGTATTATTTACTATTCCTACTCCAGTTTGCGCAACAGCAGGGAAGGTGTTGAATTTTATATCCAATACCTTTGCGCCCCCTACAGCAAGTCGTTGTAATGACTTGCGATGTAAGGGTATTGCGTACTAACAACATGGTCGTTGTAACAACCGCGTTGTAATAGCACTGCGTTGTGGAAACAGCGTTGTAAATGCTGTTTCCCCACACACACACATTTATATCCCATTTTCATTATGACCTTCCTTGCCTGGAGGACCTCATCACAATAGACACCAGCTGAAAATTTCCCAGCTCTGACGTCACTGCTGTCTTTATGACAACACTGAGCTGGGGCAGTGCATGCCCCTAGACACCACTGCCCCATCTTCTTTGTCAACAGCAGACATCTTGTTTCTACTTCCAGCCTAACTATTAGAAGAAAGATGTCTTCTGCAAGTCCAGCGCCATCATCTTCTCCTGACAAACTGCAACCATGCAGTGCTGAGAAAAATAATTTAATGGTTAAACCACCCATGACAAAGAGCAGAGTACTAAGACCGAAAGACAGCAATCCCGCTGACGGCCCTTCAAAACATAGCCATGAGCTCTTCCTGCCAGTGAAGAAGGCAGAAGCCATTGTGATTGACACCGGCAGCGGAAGCTGCAAAGCTGGCTTTGCTGGACAGGCCACGCCATTGTCGATTGTGAAGACCGTGGTTGGCTATCCTCTGGAGAAGTCACTGAATTCTGGCGACATCCGGGAACCCCATTTTGTCGGACAGGTTGCCTTGGATGAACCAGACCTAAGAACTGTTGAACCGATAAAGCACGGCATTATCACAGACTGGGATGCAATGGAAACTCTGTGGCGGCACATCTTGGACCACGAACTCAAGGCCTCCCCGGAAGAGCATGCTATCTTACTCACCGACCCGCCCCTGAATCCCACAAACAACAGGGAGAAAATGGCAGAAGTCTTGTTTGAATCCATGAACTGTCCATGCGTGTGTGTGGCCTATCAGTCGGTGTTGTCGGCATATTCTTACGGGAAGATCAGTGGCTTGGTGGTGGAGTGCGGGCACGGGATGACGTACACTGCCCCTGTTTTCCAGGGACACAATGTTCCGAACGCAACAGAGAGGATGGGTGCCAGTGGGGCAGAACTCACCGAGTCCCTGGTGAAGATGCTTTCTAGGTTTCAACATATGTTTGAGGGGAACACGAAGGACCTCGTTGAGAACATCAAGAGGGAATGCTGCTACGTGGCCCTCGACTATGGAAAAGAAATGAATCGACCAGAAGACGACTATCTGCGCGACTTTCAGCTCCCTGATGGGAAAGTCATCACCATTGGGAAGGAGAGATTTCAGTGCCCTGAAGCCCTCTTTAGCCCTGTGGAAGCGGATGATGTCAGTCACGTGGGCATTCACAAGATGGCTCAAAATAGTCTGAATAGAGTCCCAGAAGAAAGCAAGAAGGCAATTTCCGACAACATTCTCCTTTGCGGAGGATCCACTCTCTTCGAAGGATTCTACGAACGGCTCAGTCGAGAGTTCCAACAATGGCAGCCACAACAATTAGAGACCAACGTCATATCCCTCCCAGAAAGGAAGTACTCAGCATGGATTGGAGGCTCCATTCTAGCTTCGCTGAAAGCCTTCCAGTCTTGTTGGGTCCATTGTGAACAGTACAAAGAGTATGGGCCTTCCATTATACACCGTAAGTGCTACTGAGGAAAGTGGAAAGTCCAAACTCCACGTCAGGAACAAGAATAAAAGACTGTTTATCCGAAATTGTTTCCGACTATTTTGTAATACTGTGTTGCAAAAAGAGAAAAGTTGTTAGCCATTTTCTCCACAAACATTATGACTTTTATCTAAAACTGCACATGCTTTTCAAACCTGGCAGAAGTTAAGAAATGTAAAATTGGATAAATTCGAAGTGTTGCATCAAGTTTTCTATGATGTGCATCCTGATAAGCAAAACCAGAACACTGATGGACAGAATATTGAAGACAGAATATCGAAATGTTATCTGGTAAGTTTAGATTTTCTGTACCTAGCTTGACATGTATGCATGTTACGCGATATATCTATATCTTCAAGGCATGCAGATATGGAGTCAGGAATAGTAAATCTATACTTTTCTATATGCACTTGCCTTTTGATATTCTGTCCTCGATGTTCTTGTACCAGGATATTCTCGAGGCTGATATTTAGTTGTAAAAACACATTTCATTGCTTAAAGAGCGTTTTGCAGATCTTAATAATACAGATAAGTTTCGCTCCACTGTGTGCATGTGTGTAAAATCGTAATTCCAGCTGCCAGATTCACTACTCAGCTTCTGTGAAGCTAATCCACCACACACCACCCACACACAAGCTTCCCTCTCATAGAGAGAACATCTGTTCAGCACAGACAATACAGGGAAAGCTTCCCTCAAACACAGAGGGTCTGATTTAGATCTTGGCGAACGGGTTACTCTGTCACAACAGTGACGGATATCCCGCCCGCTGAAATACAAATTCCATTATATCCTATGTCATTTATATTTCGGCGGACAGAATATCTGTCAACATTGTGATGGAGTAACCCGTCCGCCAAGATCTAAATCAGGCCTAGAAAAGCAGAGTTCTCAGGGCGCGCCACGTCAAGTGTGAGTAGATCATCCAGTCCTCAACTTTATTTTGCAATTTTTGTATCTGTGCTCCTGCATTTAGAATAGGGAAAACTGTGAGAACAAGAAAACAACTTAAAAACAGGCACTGGCAGGCCAATATATTTGAAGTTTGCAAGCTTCATTCTTACCGACTGACATACAATCCTGTGCAAATTTAATACACCAATGTGGGAATAACGTTGTCACGTAGGCATCTGCATGTGTTTGCACATTGCTACCCCCACTCCTTTGCCCCTGGTAACTATGACGACGATAGATGACCGGTCAATCTGACTGCTGCGCACTTCAATCATTACCACATGAGACTAAATGAGGGGCGGGTCTGTTATTTTTTTGCCATTTCCGGTGAATTTCACAATCTCACTGTAGAATGTGTCTTTTCTCCCCTCGCCCAAGGACTACAAATGTGAGTGAGCTTCGTACCTCTTTTTCGTTGCTACTCTGCATTAAGCTAAGTGGCCGGTAGATGGCGCCAGAGTCACATTACAGCTGCTCAGCTGCGTTTATGAACCGACTGAACTGTCTGCCGCAGAGACGGTACCAGAAACTGCTCATACCAGCAAACTTATACAACTTTCCCGTCATATCAAGGACAATGATCTTCTTGACAATTTCCAGTCTGGCTTCATTCAAAACTGCAGCACTGAAACAGCCCTGCTGCAAGTGATTGATGACACACTGCGGATGCTCGATTCAGGGGAGTCTTGTCTTCTAATTCTCCTTGACCTTTCTGCAGCCTTTGACACTGTCGATCACAACAATCTCCTTAACACTCTTCAACAGAGAATGGGCTTGGAAGGCACAGTGCTTAAATGGTTTGCTTCCTTCCTCTCTGATAGATCCCAAATGATCAAAATAGCGAACAGTCTTTCATCTCCTTTGGCGGTAGGTCAAAGTGTTCCTCAAGGCTCTATACTTGCACCCACTTTGTTCAACCTCTATTTGGAACCATTGGGAAATCTCCTAAGTAAATCTGGGATCCTCTATCATCTCTATGCGGACGACACTCAAATCCACCTCAAGGTGTCCTCCACACACGATCTCCCCATCCTAAACTCTACTCTCGACTCCATTCAAAACTGGATGTTAACTCATCAACTGATTCTGAATCCCTCCAAAACTGAATTCCTCCTCCTCTCCTCCTCACTCTCTCCTCCTCCGGTTCAATCATGGATGGATCAGATGAATCTACTTAACAATAAACCCATCATTGTCGACAGCGCAAAATCCCTTGGTGTCATACTCAACAAAAAACTCAATCTACTCTCCCACATCAATTCCATTGCAAAGTCTGCTCGATACCAACTGCGCTTTCTCTGGGGATTCGACGCTTCTTCCCAGAGCAAGACCGAAAAACCCTGGTCCAATCGCTGGTTCTCTCTAGACTGGACTACTGCAATTCTCTTCTTACTGGCCTTCCCAAATCCCACCTGTCCCCCTTAAATCTGTTCTCCATTCAGCAGCTCGTTTCATATATGGGACCAAAAGAAGCGACCACATCACACCCACTTCCCTCCGTTGGCTTCCCATCGAGGCAAGATCTATCTACAAGACTGCCTGTATCACCCACAAAGCCTTGCACTCCTCCTCTCCTCGCTACTTGGCGAATAAACTGAAACTCTCTGGAGGCTCTAGACCATCACGTAATGCGGAAAATGTATTGCTTGAACCTCCCACTTTCAAAAAGGAAAGATCGATGGCCCAATCCTTTTCAGGCAACGCAGTGAGAATCTGGGACTCACTTCCGCCTCAGCTCCGGACCACCACCTCTTCCCGGTCCTTCAAAACTGACCTCAAATCTCTCCTTCTTCAAAGACACTTCCAAATCTAATTCACGCCCTCTCTATTCCCTCAAGGAAGTTCTTCCACTATAGGAAATTCTGTACTCCATGCCTATAGAAGTGCCTTCCCAGTGTGTTCTGAGTGACTGCCACTTATTGCAGTATTATACCTCTATTTGTATTTTGTATCTTATGTATCATGCACACTTGTCACTTTTTCCTCTTGTAACGTATCATTTGCTACCTCTTCTTGTATCTTGTTTGCTTTTGTTATATGCACAATTGTCACTTTTTCCTTATGTAATGCAACGTTTGCTTTTGTAACATGCCCACTTGAAATCTTCTCCTCATGTAACGTTACTGTTCCTATTGTGAAGCGCTCTGACACCTTCGGGCAAAGTCCGCGCTATATAAAAACGCATAAAATAAATAAAAATTAAAAAAAATACAATATTCTCACCGTGTGAGGAGGGGGCGGGGCCTTTGAGGGGGCGAGGCCTGGTGCTGAGAGCTAACTAAGAGTCACTCTTCCCTCACCAAGCCCCCCACCCCCAAACCCAAAACAAACGGTCATCGAGGCTGTCGCTGATGTCCTGGGGTGTATGGACATCAATCAGCTGCTTACAGCCTCCAAAAACGAGCTGAAAATCCACTGTTTACCCTCACCTCATTTTCCCTGCCACCTTGAGATTGTGGCTTCTCACTGGGGAGCCGAAATCGTGTGACACACGGCGGCAAGGCGTGAGTTGGCAGGTCTGATTACTGCTGCAGGCAATTCTTTGCCAGATTAGGTAGTGCTGCACACGTGCAGTTGGATATCAGCAACAGGTAAATGGTGCAAAAGCTAATTTTTGTACCAACGGATCAGTGCACATATTGTTTTTGCATCTCTTGTTCCAATAAGTGCGAAGTTGTTAGCCATTTTCACCACAAACATTATGACTTATGACTTTTATCTAAAACCTCAGATGCGTTTCAGACTTAGCAGAAGTTTCGAAGCTTAAAATTGGATACATTCATCAAGGTTTCTATGGTGTGCACCCTGATAGCGAAACAAGAATACAGACACACAAAATATCAAAATGTTAACTGGTAAATCTAGATTTACTCTACCTAGCTTGACATATATGTACCTACGCGATATATATATATATATATATATATATATATATATATATATATATATATATATTGTCAAGGTTTGCAGCTATGGAGTTAGAAATAGTAAACCTATGACATATGTCAGTGAAAAAATGTCCAAGGGAAACTTGTTCTCTCAGATACCACCATTTCTTACACTTTCTTTGGGATAAAATATCCTCTTTCGAAAAGCAGAAATGAAAGGATATTGTCCATCTTGTGTTAGTATACGTCTTACGACTGAAGAGCGTCACTTGTTCTGTTTAAGTGGGGGAGCAGCTTTCGCCTTGGCAGCCAGGTAGACCGTAGAAGCTGGTGGTTGATTTCCTCCTTCGGCCCTGGTCAGTTCATGGAAGTTATAAGCACACCCTTACACAAAGGACATTAAATGTTCCCCTATACTGCAAACGAGGTGTAGTAATGTGTCCGTCTCCTGTAGCTCCATGTAGGCCTAAGAGATGAAAGGATAAGCCCATACACACGGTCCCTGGTGGGGAAACCTTTACCCAGACAGAATTGGTGTGTGTTACAATGGCAAAACTTTGAAAAAAATAGATTAGAATGTGGCTCATTATGCTGCATAATTCACTTTTTCTTGTCACATACTTTAGTCAACCTGGCAAAGTAAGACATGAAACCAATAGGTGAATGTGCACTTTACAAGAATTTTTTAACATAACATAACAAGACACAGATAAGACGGTAGGATCCTGCAAGACAGAATACGCGGAGGCCCACAGCCGGGTCACTGGATACCACTTCCAGAAGCGGAAGTGTGAGGAGGAGGTTAACATTGGTGGAGACAAGCTGCCCTAGAAGTAGAACTAATGTATCCGAGAGTGTATCTGTAATAAAGTGTGGCATAGTATAAATACCTGCATCCAGGTATACTATTGACCCCGGCACTCACAATATAATACCCAGTGCTTAATTTGCAAAATAATAAGTGCCAGGGCTCTCGTCGGGAGGCAACTGCAGCTTGCACCAAACATTGCCACTGCCTGCGCTGCCAATGATACTAACTACACAACTACTAACCATCACACTTCTACAAGTGTGACAATTGAGACTATTCCAGGCCCTCCGAAGCTATAAGAATGGCTTGGGCGGCAGGTATAAATCATTTTAAATGTATATTGAAGTAATAATAAACTGTTGTTGTGGTCATCTCTAAATTAGCCAGACATCGCTACCTTGTGGCAGACTGTCACAAGCGCCAGTGTTGACAATTAGGTGCCAAGCACCGGAAACAACCGGCTCAAATTAAGCACTGATAATAACACTTGCTAATGACGGCAGAAAATCATGTAACAAATGACCTGAGCTCATTTGGAGTAGGAGGTATCTATGTTCCTCCTATAATTTACCAAACCTATTCCATCCATATCATCACATCCCAACCACAGGTACCACCCCAGCACAGAACACTACATTCTCAATGATAAACTTTGTAAGATGATAAATGGTCCCCAGAGACAACGAAAACATCAGTTTCGGTCACCTCGCAAGGTACACTGCCCTCCAGCAGGCCTTCTCTGACCCATGCAGGGTTTTTCACACCCCCAGTGGACTCCCTGTCCCTCCTATCCAAGTGGCCAGTTTTAAAAAGAGGCCTTCACATTGTGGTTCAAAGGCGACTTCTTTGTTGCAATAACAGATGGCAATATAACATGATAATAACATGCACCTATGGGAACTCACAAATATTTCACTCCAGCTCATTCCCTCTCGTTATGCTCCTCAGATAAGTGTAAGGCGTGCTTCTATCATTCACCCCCCACCGTCTTCCTGCCAAGACCCTCCAGCAAGTCAGCTGACCACAAACAGACTTTGTACATCCAATGGGCCTGTGACACCGCTTAATTTGACTACTATTTGAATTTTTTAGAAGTAAATGGTGGCTACACATAGTTTTATATTAAGAAGACTCAGTACAATTATGCAATTTTTGTATTCAAATTATTTACAAAGTTTAAAAACTTTGTGATGCTATCACAATCACACAAAAAAAGGTGCAGACAAAGACAGAGGGAAAAAATCCCCAGACCTAAGAAAGCACCTGTAACAGGAAAGAGGCCAGAGATTATTGGTGAAACGACCAAGTTTTGATTATTTCTTGTATCTAAGCGGACATAATTCTGTGGACAGAAAGACTGAGAAGAATTCCAACATCTAGCAGCTGGAACAGAAAAAGCCCTAGGACTATTGTTTTGGTTCTAGATTTGGAGTCAGAGAAGGGTTTAATGTGCAGACCATAAACACAATCCTGTAGTGTGACCTTCAATTTCAAAAGCAGAGATATTAGAGGAAATCTGGTAGATTGCTTTATGCACAATATTCATGGCTTTGAAACAGGCCCGACTGTGAAGCAGCAGAAAATGTAGGATCTGTAAGATGCTGTAAAATGCTCACATCTAAGAAATCCTTTGCTCAAGCGAGCTGGTGACCGTGCAGAAGCTTAAAACCTTGAGGGGATCTTTTGTATTTTTTTAAAATCTCCATACTACAACATTTGCTGGGGATAAGGAATACTTTTAATTTTCTTTCACCTAAGACATATTTCAATATTACACTGATGATATTCAAAGAGGCCAGGCCCCTTCTGTGAGAGTTTTATGCCGCTTACGGTTGTCATCTGTCTATGGGGAACAACGGCACATAACGTTTTGCTGTCTTTCTACATTGAAATAAATCATTCCTTTTCTTGAAATCTAAAGAAGGCATTTATCTGTGGAAATTTACATACTTCTGTAAGTATCTTAATCTTAGGGTAAAACCCCTCGTTTAAGGGCTACTAAAGCACAGTGTTTCAGGGTCGGTCGAGTGATTTTTTCACTGTCCGTATTAGTGAAATTAACGCTTTTTGCACTTTGCGAACTTGCAAGGTTTTGAGCTTCTTTTCTGAATGTGCCTCTGGTACAAATGTTCTTGTCAAAAGCTTTTTGTCGTTTAATTCTCCTCCTACAAAGTGAATTTGTGAGTTTCAGTTTCACAGATATAAGATTAAATAAAATGTTTATTGGTATTAATAGTAGGTAGATGATGTAAAGGTAATTAAAGATACTTACCATCATGATATGTGGTAAGCAATGTACTGGATGAGATCTAACTGTACGTCAATATTATTGATCAATATATATTTGCTACATTTTTTTCAAATTATTTGGAAATAACATGAACTTTTCAAAGTTAGCACATATGTACAGAAAATGTGCAGATTAAAAGATTAACAAAAGCCACACAGGTGCAGCTTATCATATAAGTAACATTCAGCCGCGACCCGTGCAGGTAAGAGCGGTGGGGCTGGGTGGGGGGTGGATTTTGACAGACGATGATGAGGGAAAATGAATTATTTATTTAATTTTCCCTCGTGGTCGTCTGTCGAATCCCCCCCCAACCCAGCCCCACAGCTTTTACCTGCACAGGCCGCGGCTGGTAAAATTTTACGTGCACAGTTCAAGTACGGTGTAGTTGTGCATGTAAATTTTTTAACAAGAGGGACCCACAAAGGACTGTTAATGTCAAATACTTTGAAGAAGTAGGTCAAAAATATATGCCAAGTGAGTTTCACCACAAAAAAAGACGCAGCTAAACCCAGTCCCCATTTTGTATAGCATATTTTCTCTCAATCTCTGGGGAATTTGAAGAAACCCAACTTTGAGTCAACCTGAACAATAAACATGCTGCAGCATCGACAGGTGAGGGCAAAGTAGGAAATGCAGACACCCGTACAAAAAATACTAAGACAGGAAAAACGAACAAACGTACCTTTCTTATGCTTTTCTTTTAAGTTTCTGCTTGGCGGCGGCATCGTTTCCAGTGTTAGAAAGTTGAAAACTGTGTAAGAAATGTGAGAAACATAGGCAGGCGTGCTCTACAGCATATTGGTGATCCCATAAGAGAAGATTGGGGGAAAAAAGTCTAATTTGCTGGAGCTGCCTGAATATAAGGTGCACTGTGCCCAGCGATGGGCACAGCCAGGGTGTCCAACGTGGATCCAGGAGGGCCAGATCCATGACAGAATTTCTTGATGTCCACAAACGGTACATTTGCATTGGAGTGATTCTGAACGGAACTGATGTGGATAGTCGAGGGTTATGCTAAATCTCTGGCATGGAGGATCCCCAGAATATTAAGCTGAGGCATAACATAGCATGGTGTATACCCTGCCGTGCAGTGAGAGCCCTCGCACCACCAGGAGGCACCCTCTCCAAGAGGAATCCATGGTTAAGTGAAAGTTCACTACTGTTGTGTTTTACACCACTGAAGCCAGGAGTTAACCATTCCATATGACGTGTGCTTCCCGTGTTTGACACTTTTGTTATCTAATGATAGGAATAACTGCAGTCAGAAAAAGATGAACAGGGTAGCACATAAAAAGCTTGCAGAAAAATGGGGCTTGATGTACGACAAACCCGTCTGCAAAAAATGGTGGTTGCAAATTGCGCCCCGGCTTCTGCGAAGGGAATCTGATTCAGTGAACCGTACAGACTGATTACTTCACAAAATAACGAATTACAGAGGGTTGCATATAGATCTGCCTAATTAATATTAATTAGGCTGGCCGTAATTTATGACCCCTCGTATTGGCAGGAATCACAGGGATGGTTGCCAGTGGGGGAGAGCAGACCACATCCCTGTGACTGCATTACAAAACAGATTTTGTTCTTAAAATCTGCCTATGTTCCTTAAAGGATCTGGTGCTGCCTAAAAAATAAAGTTTCAGTTTTGGAAAATTTCACCAGGAGCATGCAGTTGTCCTCTGGACCACAGCCAGTTATCACCAGAGTCAGCCACACTGATTCCCAAAGGGTGAGGGGTCCCAAAGAGACCCCTTAGCCCTCGGCAAATCAGTCCCCATCTCTTTTGAGGAGTCAGTAACTTTTCAATGGTTTGCAACTGGATTACTGGTCACAAACTATCAATACATAGGTTACTAGAAAATCATAACTGGTGGCTCAGTGGATCAATGCATCCATTCCAAAACTTGTGCGTGACCTCATGATCGCAGGTTCAGATCCCAGTCGATCTACTCAGCCTTTCATCCATCCTAGGTCAATAAAATGAGTACCATTGAGTTAGATAACAATAAACACCTGTTAATAAGCGTCAAGACACCCAACGGGTGATGTTGTGCTTTATAAATACACGTTATGCTAATTTTATCAAATCACAGTTTGGAAGGAACGCCCATTTCAAATTGCGATCGGCTCACAGAAACCATTTTACTAAGTGGAAATAGTTTTCTGACTAGGATTTTTTTAACATTACAGAAAGGGATTTTTCTGTCGCAAATCCAGTGATTTTGCAAATTTGTGAGCACAAAATACTTTTGTACACCAGTCACAAGGTCTTCAATAAAAAACAAAAACTAAAGTTTGTCAAAAATCCACAGAACTTAGAAAGCAACTCATTTAGAAGAGATTAAAAGGACACAGGCCCTGATGTTGCTAAGGGACATAGGAACAGGGGGGGGAGAAATAATTTGGGGGCTCATCTGCTGTGAATCAATAGAATGTGCCTTCCAGTGGGTCTTCCCAGATGAAAGTCTGGGGCAGTAGAACGTGGATGCTGCTTGTGAAAATAAAGGAGCGGAAAAAAGACATACTGTACATGGTGATCATTTTGACTTTCAAGTGGAAATAAGTTAACTCGGTGGTGGATTAATTTTCAAACATGAACAAAAGGGTGCTGAGGCCAATTCACGGTACCATCATGACGTTTATTATTGAAATGCATGGCAGCATGTCCATAGTTCTTGTTTCCTGACGCGTTTCGGCGAAATGCCTTAATCATAGGTTCAGAGGTAACAAGGTGCAGGTGCTTTTCAATCATGCAATCACGTGGCCATGAGACACTTTACTACGAGTCCCACAATGCATTTGATATTCCTTTCTGTGCTGTGGTACTGATTTTCAATGTTACTTAATAGTTTACTTAAACCACAGTTCAAAGCCAGTTCTTTCCACTTCAGTGAATTGTCAATAAAGTGCCACGTGCAAAATCAAGTCTTTAAATTGCATTTTCAACCAACCTCTTAATCGGACTTGCTGTATATTTGTAAGTATTTTCTCCAAACGTGAGGTGTCCCGGAATTGCCAGGGAAAGGTGATTGCCTCTCCCATCTCCCTTTCTCGCCCCAAACACACCAGGTTAATCCTTAGTATCAGGCTGGATCCTTTATCTTGTGTGTAGAGGCAAGCAATACTTTTTCTTGTCACTTTGGGCCCAAGTTCATATTTTTGGATGCCAATATTTGAAGAGTTATACCGATATAAAGTAGTTGAGTTGGCAGATTTGTGAACTTTTGTTCCCCTGCAGGGAAACCCCATGCACTTGAGCTACTTGCTCCTAAGTGTGCCCATGTGGCTACTGTTATTCATATCAAATATGCCCTTTTGGGTTTATAAGGCTACAATGTATTAACATACTTAAAACAACACCACTTGCAAGCTGGACCTAAGGTTTTTATGCATATCAGTAAAATTCTAAGCAAACTTGTCGTATTAGTCCTTCCTTCCCTATCCTCTAGTGGGTGGGGTCGACCTTGTTGTCTGTCCTTCAGCCAGCTTTTGCCCAGCTTGGGCTGGAAGTGCCATGCCTGTGACAAGCCTCCTACCGTTACCTCCTGGTCTCCCGTCGTTGGCTCTTCCATTTGGCATCCAGAGGCCTTTGTGGAATGCGTGACCACACCGTTTTGTCCACTCGCGTGAACTCGTCATTGCCCTTTTTTTTAGACGGACTACAATTGCCACCGCCACGCTGCTAAGGGGTTTATGCCCCTTCGTGGCTCTTCCCTTTCTGCAGAGCAGCGACAGCATGATCTTCTAAATGGGGGTGCTTAATCATGATCTATTGCATGCCACATAGGCTGGTTTGAATTTTTTCATGGTGCTCCCATTGATATGCCCATTTTGCACCCCTTTCTTCCAGTGTCCTACTGCCCAGACTTTCTCTTTCTCTTCAGGCCTCTTCCCAGGGGGGTGTGATGGGTGGGCTTCTTTCTGGCCAACATGGCTAGCAAACACAAAAGTCGGGCAGTAGGTAGCCGGGTACTCAGCCTGGTTAAGGCTCCTGCCCTCTTATGTTTGCTTCGCTGGTAGGCCCGTACTGTTCCTTGCAGGAACTGAGAATGGTACGACCTATTGATGTACATATATTGCAGGCTTGGAGATCCTGTCCAATAGGAAGGCGGAGGTTTTACAATTGAGGATAGCTTCCTCCCCTAACCCATAGGGAGGGCTTTTTAAAGACTAAAGTAGGATTGCGGATGACTTCAAGAGCTTGATGAAGTTAGATGATGAGAAAATTACTTCTAAGGTAGTTGGATGATCATCCAGGGCCGGCATTAGGGTGGTGCAGCTGGTGCAGCCGCACCTCGCACTGACTTGGGTGGGGGGCATTGTGTTTAAAAATAACTTTTGTTTTAAAAGCAGGTGAACTTCCATGTGCGTCCAGCAGTTTTCAGGCAACGATAAAAATGTCAAGATAACTCTGGTGATTAATGTTCCTACTGGTGAGAGATAGGAATTTTGTCTAGTGGCAGTTTTGACTCATCACAAAGTAACAAAGAGGGTTAATGTGCCTGCTGCAAAGAACGTGTACCATGCACATCACAGAACTGAGTGTGAGTGAACTATGAGTAGCACTGTAAAAAAATGAAATGTATGTCAGAGAGAGGCTACGGAGAGATGAGGGGCACTGTTGGAGAGTGGTATTGAGGGAGTGCATGGAGAAGGGGGTCGTGAGGGTGCGCCGAAAAAAGGTTGTCGCACCGGGCGCCATCAGCGCTAAAGCCAGCCCTGTGATTATCAAATGATTCTGGGATGGCTTCTAAAGTAATCCTGTTTGACCTGGGTTATGCTGCCTTTTTAGGTCTCGCGCCTAGCATTGCAGTGCGCAGCACTGCTCGCGCAGCGCGAGACCTCTAGAAAGGGCTTCTGAAAACGACCCACACGCTCGTGCGTGTGGTTTTGTTTTCGGAAGCCCACATTAACTGGAGCGTGCGTTTTTTTCATGGGGACGGCACGCGATTGGTCAAAGGCGGGCGCATGTCCCGCCTTTGCCGCGCCCATTCCCGACGGTGGCCAGAACGCGCAGCAGCGCGCGTTCGTCTGCTGCCGCGCTCCCTCCCCCCGCTCCTCTGTGGTGCGCGAGCAGTGCTTTGCAACCAAAGCCTTCCCAGTATGGAAGAAACACAATTTAAAGGCACTCCTGTATGAATAGCAGTTATGCACCTTGGTACTGGCGACTGTTCCCCATCCACACCTTCTCTGGGTATGTAGAGCTATCAATTTGCCCTGTTCCCAGCCCAGGTCTTACAATTACCTTTTCGATAATCTTGTCTTCCTCCTACTTGGAATCATACACTTGGAGTAAAAGCCCTGCCCCTCCACGAATCACAATAACAACGTGAAGGGTAATGTGATAACCCACATCGGTGCGTTGTTCCAGCACACCTGTGTCTCATCCTGTCACCCCCCCATCCCCCCCCCCCAATCGGCCCGGTTCTCACCTCCCATGTCCAGTCCAGGTTAACAGCACTCTACAGCAACCGGCTGCCCCGCAGAACACAATGTTTAAGCATGTGGGACTGTCGCCACTTGGATCTGCATCTACGTGCCATTACCCAGTATGGGCTGATGCCCATCTGCTGGGCAACAGCGGAATACATTGTAAATGCAATCATAAATCGGCCATGGACCAGGAAACACTGAGGAGTCATTTGGTGGACCTAGCCAAAAAGTCTTGATGCTTAAGTGAAAATATCGAGGTGCTGGACTCTTTTTAAGACTACGCTGAGAGTACTGTTTTGGTCCCATGGCTTGGGGGACCTGAAGTAGGTGATGTGTTGGTTGACACCAGTAAAACTGCCTCATGTGGGAACTTGTAACCTCTTCAAGTGCAAGTACTTCAGTGAATGAACTGCATAGGATAAGCCCTCCACTGACAAGAAATCTCACACAATCCTACCAGCCTTGGATGGTAAGATGCAGTTTTAACATTTCAGCGAATGGATAGCATATCAAAACCGATTGTAAAAACATACCTACATTTATAGATTGTCAAGATCTCGACCTAACAATACTATTTCCTAACACAAATCTTGGCATGCTTTTAAAACGTCTGGAATAGTAAATTAACCAGTCCTACAGTATATTAGGACCTGAATTTGACTGTATTCAGTGATTTAAACAGGGTTAGCATTTTTGGAAGGAGATACTAATTGTCGGTTAAGATTTTGGCTGTCTATGTTTTTGACTAGATGTTTTGCAGTCTGTATAGACAGTCCCATGTCTTTTCCATGATACCAGCAAAGTACAAGTAGGGTCCTGAATATACAGACTGTAGGCTCGTCACCTCAGTAATTCAATAGATCAAGAGTGGTAGACACTGATGCAACTACGGACTCAAACTTCAGACATGAATCACGAACACTTAGCAGTTCACACAATTGAAAGCAGCTCTGATGTTTTAGTGACAAACTTATGAGTCCAAGTTTAAGTAGAAAACTGACGATGTCAGACTAACAATCTGGATTCAGACTAGGTAGAAAGGCACACAGTCAGCCCTTGTTTCCATCTGGGATTGCCTAATCTTCCAGTGTATAAGAACAGAGTGGCCACCTAGTTGCTTCTGGACCTGTCTGTAGCATTTGCCAGTGTCCACCACCACATGCTATTACAAAGACTTCCTCCTCTCAGAATATGTGAGAATGCTCTATAATGGATCGCCTCTTACTTCAGAGGCAGAGAAAGCTTGGTATGCTTACAACCTTTCACATTAGTCCCTCACACCCATCACTGTGGCGTCCCTCAAGGCTCTATCAATACCACTTTACCGGGCCTGATTAGGTCATTCAACCTCACCAATTACAACTATGCAGATGATGCACAAATCATTCTAAAATGGATGGCCCAGAAGACACTATGAATCACAACTTGACTACTGTTTTTGAACCAGAAATGCATGGATGGTAAGTAACCACCTAAAGCTCAACAGTGCAAAGACAGATCATGACGTGGACAGTGACAAAAAGATCAGCATATTGCCACATGGCCTAAGGAATTCTAAGCCATCCAATGACTTTGAGAGTTAAGAAACTAAGGGGCAACCATGAATTCTGACCCACCATCAATACCCCATGTCAACAAGGTGACAAAGAACAGCTACTATTATATGCAAAAAATAACGAATCCAAAATGCCACAGCAAGACTCCTTCTCCACCTCCACCCAAGAGAACACATTATTCCAATCCTGCAATGACTTTACTGGTTAACTGTAGCTAAATGAGCAATGTTCAAGGCACTGCTCCCCCCACAGAGCCTCTCAAAGAAAAAGGAGCACTATACCTAAAAGTGAAGTTAAAGCAATACGAATAAAATAGGACACGGCGCTTCAGGCATGCACCACATATCATACCACCTTACTAAAATAAATCTATAGGAGGCTCTGCTTTCTCAGTACGAGCTTTGAGCCAAAATTCAAAGCATTTAGGAGTATTTACACTCCAAAAGAGAGGTGAAAACATGGGCACTTTCAGGATAACTAAGAACTACATAATCCCAAAACCTTGGGATAGAATCCATAATAATAATTGCTCCTTCAAGTACAATCTACAGTCCACAGATGTGGACCGGCCCAACTAGCACACAACTTTCTAGGTCTAGGTAAGCTATGAAGGACTGATCTATGTGTACGCTATGTATTATATAGTATTCTCACTGTATATTTAGTTCTCCTGGCCTCTCATACTAATATCGTAACACACTAAGCGGTCGGGCAGCAAACAGCAGTTCCAACATAATAACTCTCTTATGCTGCTTGACTCTTACACTCACATAAGACAGAAACCCCTATGGGTGAAGCCCGTCGCTCAGTACTATACCACTCCTCAGCAATAAACCACCTATCACCAACTGAACAGACATGGAATAACTGATGCAATCAGCCATATACCATTGCCAGCGGAGGGCTCTGATTTTGTCCACCCATGTGGGTCCCAACTAGTTACAAACTGTCACCACATCTTGACATGTCATAATGACAATCATATAGGGGATGATAGTAGCAAAGTTCATCCCAGAAAATCTCACCACCATCTCTCGTTCCATGCTATGCCTGCTCAGGACCATAAAACTTTAAACTAAAAATCTCAGAATGGACAGCCCAGTGTGGTAACCAGCTTAGTGGACTATAATCATACGAAATACCAGAACGAGACCTGCAGAGCTATTCAAATCTGCCTGCTGAAATACATACACTGCATCCCTATCTCTCAAAGTTATTTATCCATCACACTGTTAATCACTGCGTCCCATAACAGGATAACCGCACCTCAATGGTCATCACTTCTGACATGTAAACACTTCTCACAGAGCGAACCAGCCACCCTACAGAATGAAACATATTAACCATGTAGACAAATTCTTCAGCGCCACACACAGGGGTAGAAAGCGCTATATAGCCATTACAATGCAATACAGGGGATCTTTGTAGCATGGCTCTACAAACAGGATTAACTCCAAGATGTTGCTTATTGGCAGAGTGAGCAAAGTTGATGCCGCACATCACTACACTAGTGGGAGGAAGCTGCAGTACACTGCTAAGACTAAAACCCTAAATGCTAGAAGTAAAGTATGGAGTCTGCGGACCTAAAACATGATGCCTTGATATATCAGTGTAACTCAGTTCTCAGATATGAAGCAGAGACTTGACAACACAGTCTTGGAATTAAAACATTTATCCTTCAGTAACATATGAGATGAAGAGGCTAAGCATGGATATACTGCCCTATAACATATCTAAACATACCACTGTATGTCCATTTGAAATGGAGCGGGGACCAGGCATGCCCTGCACAGACTCAAAACATCTAAGTTCGTAGCCACCCATTGTAACAGGGTGCACACATCAAGCAGGGAGTCTGCCGTTTGAGAAATGTGTGGTCATTTTTTTTTTTAACTAAGATTTTTCGATGCTGTTCTCCCATGGGAGTAAATTCTAGACTTGTGCAAAGAATCTAGTGAAAGGAAACACTGCAAAGAATACAAATCCCACGCGATGAAAGTGAGCAAACAAGAATTCAAAAATGTGTTCTGGGCTCCTGGGTGAATGCCCCCGAGTTAGTACACCTTCCCTTGGGCACAGAAAAATTGTTACATTAATCATAGATAATTTGCTTACGACACTCCAGGAACCAATCCAGGAGCACTGCTTGAATTTAAAATGTAATAAGTAAAGGCGATGAAGGAGTGAGCTTCTAAATTGACAGCAACATGGCTCAGCTAGGCCCGGAAGGGGAAAAGTGTTAAACAAAAAAAGGTAAGCCAAGTATACTTTCGTAATAATAAAACACTACATAATATCCTGGGCCCTGGCACGAGCACCTACGCCTACCTGCATTGGGTCTGGGAAGAACGGACAGGGACATGTCCACACAGCCTGGATCACCAGATATGGCCCAGAACCACAAGGTGAAGTTCGAGTCCAGGACCTACTGACCCTGAATCATCTGAATGGACTCCCAGATGGTGACAATCAGATGGAACTGGGCTGCTTGGCTTTTTGGGGCCCAGGACTTCAGCAAGGTGCCTTTTGAATCACTTGGACTTTCTCGGCGTGCTCTTAGTGGCCCAGAACAAGACCCTTTTTTAGGTGGAGACTAGCGCAGCGCGCATGCGCTGCTCTAGGAGAGGGCCTCTTGGAATCACTCCAGACTTCCAAGAGACTTCTCCGTGTGGGTCGGCCTCCTCCCACACATTCCATTGGCCTTTGTGTGTGGCTTTCAATAATGAAAGCACGCAAATGGCCAAAGACGGGTGCATGTCCCGCCTTTCCTCTAAACGTTCACTCCCATGGCCTATGGGTCTCGGGAGCGAGCGGAGGAGCAGCGGCGCGCAGTGTGCCAGCTGCATTCCAGCGAGGATCAGGTTACTAATTAACCCAGCGCGGTCGCTTTCACTTTCGCGACCGCGCTCGTTTTATCTGTCTCTCATCTCCGTTTATTTATTTATAATTAATACAACCCACGCCAATGTTAGCTGTAAGTCCAATTTCATCAATGTGTACATAACGGCGTACTACTAAACAACAAAATGTCCTGGAGCCAGTCGGGGATCTGAACGCTATAGAAATGCAATCACAATACAATACTCAAGTGCATACAGTATAGTGATTGGCTATCGGCGAAATCAGGACGTTTTAATCCTGCGTGTTTTCGTAGCGCGAGACCTCTAGAAAGGGCTTCTGAAAACGACCCACACGCTCGTGCGTGTGGTTTTGTTTTCGGAAGCCCACATTGGCTGGAGCGTGCGTTTTTTTCATGGGGACGGCACGCGATTGGTCAAAGGCGGGCGCATGTCCCGCCTTTGCCGCGCCCATTCCCGACGGTGGCCAGAACGCGCAGCAGCGCGCGTTCGTCTGCTGCCGCGCTCCCTCCCCCCGCTCCTCTGTCGTGCGCGCGCACCACTGGCTTTTATTTTTTTCATTGCCTGCTCCTATTTATATTGTCCCCTCCACCCTCTGCTACTTTTATCCTCCCAACGAGAAGCAATGGGCTGATTTATTTGCCCTCAGTAAAGCCCGCTCACGGAATGCCAAGCAATCCGCTGGATCACGTGTGTGTCTGTGTGGCCTTTACCAATGTAGCGGCAAAATATATTCTCCTCGGGGTTTCCTTCTGCCTGGCCTGTCTGTGCACGAGGAGAGGAAGGGTGAACGTGCTCCATGAAAGGCGTCTCTGCAGAACCATTCTTGCGTCAGACAAGGATATATACGGCATACATTGGTGTAAAGAGTACAACTTTCTTTCATGAGAATGTCTAGAAGTAATAGTTTGCTCAGTTTTCCAGAGGTGTCGCGAGGCAAACACAGCACAAGGAGCCGCTAGATTTAAAATCAGTATTATTCACAGACAGTCGGGAGGGGAGTATTGCAGCCACAAGCAGGGCCTGGTGCCGCGGGGAGGGGCAGGGGCATGCCAGGGAGAATAGGGTTGGTGACAGCACTGAAGTTTGGTGCCACTGCCAGGTGTGCACACAACCGGTAATGCGATAGTACGAGGACTGGTACTGTGATAGTACTGAACTCTGATGCCAGGAGGTGCAGGGGTGGTGGCAGTACTTAAGTCGGTGTCCGAGGGCGCATCCGGTGGTCACAGGCCCCGAGCTCTGGTGCCAGGGTGCCTCAGTCTGGCTCTGAGGCGGAGCTGCCTTTCTCCATCAGCACTGAGGTTATATGCGGTCACAGACCGCACTGAGCTCCCGCCGATGAATATCAATGTCCCGCTGTAGACTCTGCCCGACAGCACACCGTGCTGGGGAAGGGGAGGGGGGCATGGAGTCCAGACCAGCCCCTTTAAAATAATGATCACGCACAGCGCCTCTGCTGCCAAAGTGCACTCCGGCGCTAGCGCTGGCAGAGCATGACTGGTGCTAGCAGTGTGTAGCACACTGGCGGAAAATACAGCAAGGAGGGGGAAGAGCGGTAAATGCATTATTTACCGAACAGCAACAGCAAGCGTGCCCCCGGAGGCCCCCAGGAACACACAATAGAGCTTTACTTTAAGCATTTCTCAGCCACTTCACGGCTGCAGAGGCGCTATAAGTGTGAAAACACACATACTCAAGTTCGTCCTTCACACACCCGCAAATCACCTTTAAAAAAAATAATCTAATGCGCTGTTCAAAACCTTACACATGCTGTCACAGATGACATCACGCATTACATCATAGATGACATCACTTGTTTAACCACCAAGAGAGCCTGTCTCCACCACCCTCACACATAGCGCATGTCCCTTCACACAGACACGTCTCCTGTCTCCAACAAGCTGCGCCTGCCTGCCTTTGGCTCACACACAGAGTGCTCCCCTCTGGGCAGGCTTTAGGGCAGTCAGACGGGACTCTGCTCCATAAATCTGTCCCTGCCGCACACTCTGCCCCGAACCTGCCCAAGACGTGCGTCCCCTAGGATCTGCGGTCTGCGGCTAACGCAACCCGCACACCACCCTTGCGCCTTACAATTATTCCTGTCCCATTCATGCGCTCTGTCCCATCCTTCACCAACTCCAGTCCTGCGATATGCCATTCATTCAACCCCAGTCCAGCATCACTCTATCCTAGTACCCAACTGTCCCAATCATTTACTGTCGCAGCCCTGCCTAGTACCACCACAGCCTCCTTCCCAGGACCCGCACTCTACCCCAGTCGTTCCTGCCCAGCATCCCATCCTGCACTCTACCCCCTGCCTGGGATCTGTCCCACTTCCCCCACACTGCCCACAGTGTCTTCCCTCGCCTCTACCCTAGCCTTGCTCTGTGCTCCTACTCATTGACTCTGTCCCATCAGTCACGATTCCCCAGTCTCAGTCTGTCCACAGTGCTGCCCCAACCCTGCCCTCTGACGTCAGCCCTTTACTCTGCCCCTAAGCAAGCCGCCCCTCCCTTTCATCCTTGACTCTGACCACAGTCCTGGACAACCCTTCACGCTGCCCCGAACACGCCCCTGCCGTTACGCCTTCACTCTCTCTTGCCCACTCTCTGACAATAACTCTGGCCACAGACCTGCCCCAGCCCTGCCCCCTGACGTCAGCCCTTCACTCTGCCCCCAACCCTACCCTACCGATACCCCTTCATTCACCCGTGTCAATGCTTTCCTCTGCCCACAGTCGGTACTTGGCGAAGGTCCGTTTTGGCCCATGTCTTGCCCAAGAATATTTATTGCATTTTGGGTTGGTGCAGATATTACCAAAGGTCCCTGGAATTTGAAGGCTGGATTATCTAAAGGCAGAACTAACCGGCTGTGTTTTTTCTCACTTCAGCTATCACTATTACCACTAAATATCTCGGCCCTGGGTCACCGCTGGGTGAAACATGTGCTGAATTTTTGGGTGGAATTTAACAACTGGATTTTGCAATAGATGGGATATACAGCTTTCGCCAACTGGGCATTTCCTCGAAGTGCTCCCAGGGTGAACGCCCACTGCCCCCGTGTCCCCTTCACCCACAAACAAGTTGCTGTTTTCCCGAAAAAGACCTCTCTCAAGTCATTAGACTAGAGTTTATTTTTTGCCAAAACACTTCAATCTGCGCAGTTTTGATTTCAAAGTGGGTCGGTGAATGGCCTCCTTGTGGGAGCGGCGCTGCGCTGAGGCGTTTTTCGTGTTTTCTCTCTGCCTTTAGAAGCGGAATAAAGGTCTGGTAAACGCATTGGAGTGTTTTGCACAAGCACCTATTACATTACACAAGGTCAGATCCAGCGTATATTTTGTATGTATGTATTTATTTATTTACTTATGCTGGAAAGTGCATTGATAAACACTTATAAGGTCCCAAAGGCCACAGCAAATCAAAACACATAGGTAACAAATACAATTCTAACAACATAAAATCACAACATATCACATACATACACTCAATGATACATAGCTATAATACAATACCATTAGCAAAGCAAATGGCTTTAACTTAAACAAAGGCGAGACCTAGTCTCCTCGACCGTAGCCATCATTTCTTGGGGCAGCGTTAGATTGAGGAAGAAGGATTTAGACAGATTTACTTTGAATCCTGCAGCCCTTTCAAAAAGGATGAGTTCAGCCTGGATAGCCGGCAGCGAAACCAGCGGGTCGGTAATGGGTAGCAGAACATTGTCCGCAAAAAGCTACATTTTATGTTCCTCTGTGCCGAACATGACCCCTCGGATGTCTGGATTCGCCCTTAACCGCGCGGCCAGTGGTTCGATACAGAGAGCGAAGAGCATAGGGGAGAGGAGGCAGCCCTGTCTCGTACCCCGCAAGAGTTGAAAAGAGTCTGAGGCTTCTCCATTTACCAGGACTCTGGATCTGGGGGAGTGGTAATTGGCCTGCACCATTCCTATAAAGGATTTGCTAAACCGAAATCAGTGTAGCATGCGGTTTAAGGACCAATCGACGCGGTCAAAGGCCTTCTCCGCATCGAGTGAGAGAAGGGCCGCCGGGATATGTTTTTCTGCACTTTCTCGATCAAATGCAGTATCCTGCACAGGTTGTCATGGGTCTGCCGCCCCTTGATGGAGCCCGATTGGTCGGGGTGAATTAGAGCGGGTAGGACATTTTCTAGACGACTGGCCAGTATTTTGGAGAAGAGTTTAGCGTCCAAATTCAGGAGGGCTATGGGCCAGTTTGAGGCACACATTTTGGGATCTTTCCCTGCCTTGGGGATTATAGTGATTAAAGCTTCGCCCATGGGACATACCAACTCAGAGGTGCCTCACCCGTACCCACTCAACACCTGCCCACAGAACATACCAAGTCACAGCACTGTCTCACCCGTACCCACTCACCACCTGCCCGTACTACATAGGTGCCTCACCCGTACCCACTCAACACCTGCCCACAGAACATACCAAGTCACAGCACTGTCTCACCCGTACCCACTCACCACCTGCCCGTACTACATAGCAACTCAAAGAGGTGCCTCACCTCTACTTTGAATTTTTACTGCTCTCTTCAGATACCTCTCTGGCTGCTCAGAGTCCCAGACATGTGAGTCACTCTGTGGCAGAAAGGTCAGAGGGCACATTGCCATAAGTGCTTCGGGACCCTGTCAGGCGTATGAAGCGCGGTGTAAATCGGTGTGAAAGACATCACGAGACCTAGTGACAAACAACTAGCGCCTAGACATATAAACTAAGCAACAGTGGCTATTTAAAAACACACACATGCACAGTCTAAGATGTAACGTGTATATGCTAGTATAGTAGTATGCCCTCGCTCTTCATACTACCACCAGCAAAAGAAGAAAGACGGAAGACGTGCATTTCTTTAAGAAACAATAACACCCGTTTACCTCTGAAATCAGGAGTTGCGTGATTTTTGCTGTATTGCAAGTAGCTGCTGGTGTAAAATATTTAATAGGACACACGATGGAATAATGAGACTGGGGGATGGGCGTTAGTCTTGGGCTGGTTGTTATAGTTACTTTGTGGCACTTAGTCTGCCTCGGAGCGCTACATTGACAGAAGATGACCGGACGGGGGAGGGGTAGACAGCATTTTACACTTTGTGGGGTAGATACCTCGTCCCTGGGGGCGCTTACGCTGTTCTGCGAACAGGGTTGCTCTCAGGGGTCCAGCCTCTCTGCATCAGCATCGTGCACTGGTAGGGGACCGCTTGAGCGGGTGTCCAGGTGGCCCCTGGGATCAGGGACCAAAGCGCCCCTACACAGGGGGATTGACATAACTTGTACGCACAGTGTGTGCCTACACAGCAGCAGTTCTGCCGTCTATGGCGCCTTCAGACACGAGGCTTTTGATATAATGTGAAATACTGCCGTTTTATATGCTTTACTATGCTGTATTAACATGCTGCATTGTAAAAATAACGTGTTTTGTATAGCGTTTCATAACGCGTTTGCTGTTTCTAAACAGTGTCCATGAAAGGTGTTAATATTATGTAACCACATGGCACTCGTACTTGTGGTACGCTAAGCTTTGCTGCGCTATGTTTTATTATTCTGTAGTGTGCGATGCTGCGCCGTTATGGGGTTCTGTGTTGTGCTTTGCAAGGTCATGCTGCGTGTTATCCTGTGCTGTGTCTTGCACTGCTGTGTTTCTCCATGCTATTCTGCGCCATGTTCCACTGTACTGGGATTCTGGGAGCGTTATGCTATTCTTTGTCGTTATTTGCTATGCTGTGCCCCCAGTATTCCATACAGCACGTCACGTGCCCTTGTCACAGCACTTCAGTGTGCCTGGTGGAGGCCTGATGGGGTCTAAATCCGAGCACTGAGGAGCACATGGGAAGGTATGTAAAGGAGCCTCTATCTTCACAGATTCACAAGTGGATAGCAAGTGCACACACTTGTAGGCGTACACCTATGCACTGTGCTTCTACTCATTTTTGCACGTGTTCAAAAATGCAATTAGTGCAGAAAATGCATTGCAAATGTTTGTGAATATCCACAGTTACAATTTTGTCAACACTCGCTTTCCACCAAACCAGACATGTGACTGCAGCAAACCTGGCAACCTGATGCCTCTTCAACACTAGGAAATGGCACTTGTGCGGAGTATACTGTTGCATTATTATTAGCAACGCCAATAGCTCAAACTTTCAGTAATGCGAGACCTATTGCATTGTAAATGCTTGTTTAAACAGCCACCCACTGCAGGATCTCATTCCAGATCCTAAAATTAAGGGATACAGATAAGAAACATGTTCGTAGCTCATGTGCCCACCACAGAGAACGGTCCCTATTGTTTGACTGAGTATTTGTGTTAACCAGTGTTTACTGGAAGTGTGGGGAGCACAGGTTCAACAGATGGCATAGAGTCATGTTTACTTCTTGCTCTTTACATTCCTTTCTTGTTTCTGGGCACCAAAAGTAAAGGCTAAAGGTTGGACAAAGAGTCAACCTGTGATGTCATCAGGTGTCAAAGGGCATGTGATGTCAGTTCCTTCAGCCCCCCTGCATTGTGGTGAATCACATATCCAAGTTTCACTGTGGCGGGACAAGCCTTATAGAGAGTGCCACCCCTCACCACTGATCAAAGGAAGCCCTGAGAAAGCACCTACCCGCATACATGGGTAGCACCGCGTCAAGGTGCCTGCCACAATGAGTCATGCCAGTAGTAAGCTGCTCCGTTCCTCGGCGTCACTTTTCCTGACTCAGACAGCAAAGGGACAGGCTTCGAGAGCTCGAAACAACCACTCACAATGAGAACCACCAAACTCTGTGACCTGGCCAGCATCAGAGTGCCTTGAGCACCCGAGCACCCTGGCATGCATGGTGCAAACCAGTGCCAAGACTGTGAAAACGAAGAGGGCAAACTTTCTCCGTAAATCTCTAACAATACTTTTGTGTTACATTTTCCTGACCACTTCTCTCACATCCCCATGGAAAGTACTAAATGTGCACAATTAGGTGTCCCTTACAACCATATAATCTACACAGAGGGGTATATGTACAAGCCCCTATCGCCACCACAATGTCACTTTTAACAACGTTATGGTGGCGATAGGGGCTTAGCCTTATTTACAAGGCAGTGTTATAAGCCACTTAACGTGGCTTAGCGCTGCCTTGTAAAAAGCCCCCCTTTCACGCCTTGCTTAGCGTGAAAGAGGTGGGCAGTGGGTGTTGCGGTGGGCGTTCCACCGCAACTCCATTGATTTTGACGCTGCCCCCTATTTACAAGGGCAGCATGAATAGGAGGCAGAGCCAAAATTGAGACCAGGGAAATCCTGGTCTTAAGTTGGCGAAACGAGGAGAAATGCATTATTTCTCCTCGTTTTTGCTTTTTCCATGTGTGCTGCCTTGTGCAACACACATGGAAAAAGCAAAATGCTTTGGATTGTTTATGTACAGTAAGGTCCCCTTTCCTGTACATAAACAATCTAAAAAGAAGTGCCATTTTGTGACTTCCATGTGTGCTGCAACAAGCCGCACACATAAAAGTGACACAAAGGCATTTAAAGATTGTTTATGTACAGGAAGGGGGACCTTCCTGTACATAAACAATCTTTCCCGTGCACGCAGACACCCTTGCACTATGGTACAAGGGTGCCAGCGCAGGGGGAAACGCAAGGCTGCACCATATCCTTGTAAATATGGTGCAGCCTTGTGTTTCAGAAGTGGTGGAGTCAGGCGTTAAGCTGACGGCTAACGCCTCACTCCGCCACTTCCTTGAACATATCCCCCATAGTTTCTTTCAGCTTTGCATCACGAGTCAACATATGTAACTTAGACAATCTTTTTTTTTATGCCCAATTCCAAACATTTTTCAGGGAAAATGTGTGACATACCCTGCATTTAGTCCTGACTTACTCCTGAATTTCAAGTTGTAAGTCACAACTAGACATGGAAGAGGATTTTCTGCGAGTCAGGGTTTTGTGTTTGCTACTTTGTCATAAGTGTACGATTTGTGGCTCTTTAGAGGCAAAGTTCAGACTTACGCATGTAAAATGTTTTGCGAGTGGGTGCTATGTGTTTAATTTTGGTAAAGTCTGTTTGATCGGTCATTTAGTATTAAATCAGTTTTTATTAGCAGAACACTTAGCATGAAAATACATTACATCGTCGCCTACAACCCTGCGGGCCGGCTATAGCACAATCAGACAAGAAAGGCGGGCCAGTGGATCAGAGGCTATCCAATTCGGGTAGCTAACACAGCATGCCACCTACAACCCATTCAGGGCCGGCCGCGTTTGTTAAAAGGAGACAATAGACAGTCCTAGCACCACTAAAAGTGGATAGTAGCAAAGGCCAATGCGCTGCTAGCATGCGTGTGGCAACAAGCCAAGAACCTGTTTCTGACGACTGAATGCTATAGGGTCTGCCTTTTAAGAATAGGAATGAAAAACGCAGACAAAACAAAAATACAACCCAATTTGGGAAACCCAATACCCCCTCCACCCCCACCCCTCCCTCTCCAGGTGAGCAAGAAACAAAAGAAGATGTACTCTAGCGTACGGGTACAATCCGGTGCGATAGTCAACAGTGTCATGAGGGGCCAGGGAACCCATCTGGGACCGATTGCGCTATTCACCCTCGCGCCCTTCGGGAATCAGTTTCAGAATCCCGAGATAGATGGGACAGGACAGTTCCTGGAATTCCGTGGATAGAATTGAGATGAAGGGGGCCCAGATCTTGGCATAGTTGGATTTATTCCCTAGAGTAGCCATAGACAGCCTCTCCATGCCCAAAAGATACCACAATTGATGCAGCCATTGTGTGTATTCCGGGATCCTGTCAGACTCCCACCCCGCCAAAAGCATTGATTGGTCATTTAATTGATGCTCTTTGCTTTTTATTCAAGGGGGATCTTCGGCAGTGACTTTTTGTGAGCTTCCACGTCTTCCACACAATGGCTTTATTTTTGCCCCCTGGAATTGAATACACCATCAAATTCCCATACCTTGGGTCTGATAAAATAAATCAATCTTTCTTCAGATCTCTAAAGTTCTGGGAATATTTGAGTTTTTCAATGAGAAACACCAAACCCAGTGACCTGCTGAGTGCAATGAGAACCAGAGCCCCCTGACATGCACATTGCAAACCAATGCCAACCCTGGAAACGCAGATGGCAGACTCCTTCGCAAACCATGTGTCATTTTCCTGCCCACTTCTCTCACACCCCCAGAGAAACAATATGTTGTCAATTGATATTGTGGGATCAATGTAAGTGCAGGTCAATATAAAATCTCACTATTTTGATAGAACACCAGCCAAGCTAAATGTTCTATCCGAATGATGATCCTCACAGCAAAGGCTCCTTAGGTCGTCAATTATCGTTTTAAAATTGTTCTATGCCCTGCGGCTGGAAAGCTACTTAAAATATCTTGGAGGCAGTTGTAGCAATG
The DNA here is from genome assembly GCA_963921515.1 of Calotriton arnoldi. NCBI lineage: Eukaryota > Metazoa > Chordata > Amphibia > Caudata > Salamandridae > Calotriton > Calotriton arnoldi. The sequence goes on along the minus strand of CAWUFW010000506.1, from coordinate 555,791 downwards.
TTAGCCAATGGGGTCTTACCCAAGCAAAGCCATGTCATTATTTACGTTCTCGTCATCCCTAAGGATACTATACAGTGATGAAGTCTTCTTGATCCTCATAGGCCATGTCATCAGCATATTTTGTTAGAGACCCAATGAATGGTGAGTCTCCAAAATTCCAAGGCTAGAGGAAGTGACATCAAACACCTTTGATCTGTATTGTCCGCACAAAGACCTCCTATTCGCTGCTGGGCATCGAATGGAAGGGCAAGGAGGGGAAACTTCAGCAAGTAATATGGGCTCCTAGAGTCCCGATAACTTGCTGTCCTTGATAGGCTCTGTGAGACATCGTTGGTCCACCAAGGACCTGCTTGAGGCATCGTCTTCTTTTTAACCGTCTCTAATGAGAATATCTGATGACTATGAGAAAATAGACCCACAGTCCATGAAAGACGAAGCGTAAGTTTCTAAGCAAGCATTGTATCTGAAGTTGAATAATTCTTCACTGCGGTGCGAAAGCACTTGTACGCAGGACAGAAACGTTATTTCACTACAAGCACGCTAGTTGTCATGGTGTCTTGTGTAATTCTAGTTGCTTCCTCTAGATATTGTTATCAAAACATGCTGTTGGGTCATATCCTTTTTCTGGTTTTCGGCAAAAAATTGTAGACTTCAAGAATTAAACAGATCAAACATCAAAGCCAAAAATGAAAAATAGATGCTTGCGTTTCTCAGGTTAATGTAGAAGCATGCCACAGACGGGGCTAACCTCATAAAACACAGGAACAATTAATAGTACCTCCAAATACAGGATGTATAGGTACCAAGAGTATCACTCATTTGGAGTGATTCTCACACCTTGGTGCACAGTCTTACTCTTTGTTAAAGTGAGTGGGCCATTGAGAGTGGCAGAGTTTCACATGTGGGACTCATCATTTTCTCAAAGAAATGTTTTACTCTTGTAGAAAGGATTTCAAATCTATGGACTTAATTAAATCTTAAGACCTCAGGGGTCGCCACTTGTCAATCTACTACTGATGTATCTTCTGTATCCGTATCATGCACTGATGATTGATTATTAAAAATATTAAAGACACTGTGACTACAACAATTAATAATAATATAGCCTTATAGCCCACCGTAGCGGGCTACACCGGCCATTAAAGGCCTGCTCTAGCATTAAAGGCCCGAGCCGAAGGCGAGGGCCTTTAACAAGGGAGCGGGACTTTAATGCCGGTATAGCCCAGCGTACCTTCAATGGGAGAAAGGGCATTATCAGGTATGGTCCAAACCATAAGAGCTTAGAACATTCCACCCACTGAGTTCTGCATGTTTTAAATTAAACTTGGAGAAATAGAAGAGAAACAATGGAATGGTAAATCAGAACATTTTTACCAACACATTTTCCCCAGCACAGAGTTCATAAGGTTATCTGTCATGAAATGTTTGTGGATAAAAGTAAAAGATACTGAGTTGTACAGCTTGGAACAATGGAAAAATTGCATTATTTTCACAGTATTTCAAATATGACCAGCGGAACTCATAATTGTAAGGAAATACCGTGCCGGGGGAATACTGCAGAATATGGTATTGATATGCACAGAGAATGGCATTACCTACTTATATCCGAGGCTGCAAATGTCTTCTTTGAACACATCTAAATCTTAGATCAGGAGACTCTACTCTAACAACATATTTCTCTTCTTATAAGACTGTACAGAGAACCTATTCCCTCCACACACTCTGGAGTTTTCTGTTCAGCCAGGTGTTGTGTACCCTGAGTCCATCAGCTTTGAAATTACTGTCATGTAAGAACCCTAAAGAGGCCCTGAATCTAAGTATTGAAATAAAATCCACTAGTAATCTCTCACCCAAAGTTACTCATACTGCAGGAACTGGTAGCATTGTGAAACTACTTCACCACTATGAGTTGTCTCCTATGAGACAGGGAAAATGGATGCTGCTACACTGATGTGTACAGGTAATTTGGTATTACCAAGCCATTCTTAAAACATATTCCACCAGATTAAATGTTTAAGAAAAACCAGCTGCCACTGGAATTTCATTATACCCATAGGAGGATAAAAAATATTTTTTTAAATGGTACTTTTTTAACATTCCAGAAGAATATTTCTTTTCACGTGTCATATCTCAAGTCAAGTCAATTAAAACTTTATTCGGCCACGTTCTGGCCATAAAAGTACATTTTACATAAAAAACACATACGTTATAGATTAAAACTACACTGGATTAAAATATATTCAGAATAAAAAGACATGTTCTGACGACTTGGGTCATAATTGTTAACACACCAGATTAGTTCTCTTACGAATTGCCCCTGATAAGAAACGTGCGACCCCGTAACAAACAAATGGGGGAGAAAGCATTTGTAGGTAGATCAATGCTGGCCTTACTTGTGCAAAATGGCAATCTCTTAAAAGTGGTAGGATGTATTTAGCTCGCAGCTCAGTATAAAAACCACAAAAGAACATAAAGTGCAATAGGTCTTGGTCGGAAACGTTATCACAGGCACATGGTTGCAAGGAGCCTAACTTTGAGAAACCTTTGGGTACAGTTAGGAGCCAGTGGATACAATTAAATCTAAATCTAGATAAAAGAAAGCGATGATGCAGATTGTTAACAAAAGACCAAAATGGTTGAGTTAAAATACCAGGACTTATAATCATAAAATATCTACATGTCGGTTTCATAAGTTCATTTGCTTCTCACGTGTCATATCTTTCTACAGAGCAGACCAAAAATACAGCTAAAATCTTCTATCTGGAAAACTGGACTTCTTCTCTAATACTGCTCTCTTGATTGGATATCCTTAATTCCTATTAATAGACTAGCAAGCCGTTCAAAGGTTTTAAACAAGTCTTACATAATTTTAACCTCTCCTTATTTTGAAATATCTTTAAAGCAGATTTTACTATTTGTTGCTGTAGACTCTTTTTTCTTGGCTTGATCCCTCCCTACTGGATGTGTGAGGTGGGTGAGGGGGTGAATGCATTAGCGAGGACACAAGGAGTGCCGTAGTTCTCAATAGTGTATGGGTGCAGTGGCTCCGGGGAACCTAGGTTCACCCCAGTTATAGCAGTTTTTATTTCTGTTTCAAGAGTTGAGGATCCATTTTGCTTGCGTGAAGCAAGACCCACAACACCGTTGCTAATCCACTGGTCACAAGTCTACTTTTAAGTACGATGAGGGTGAAGGTGCATGGTCCCGTTGGCCCCCTTGAGTCCTTCTGAGTCTTGGAGGAGGTGTCATAGCTCACATTTTCGAGCAAGAGGAGGTTGGACTGAAGCTCAACGCGGTCAGAGCCACGCTGACCATCTTGGGCCGGCAAGACAGAGAGGATGCCTAGTTGTAAGGATGTGTGCTTTGGAAGAGTGGTAGAGTCAAAATGTTCTGGGTGAGTCTTGAGGAGTATAAATTAGTGGCCAAGAGATATAACACCTCTCAGCCCTCTTTATAAGAAGCATGATAATTAGACAGGGCATAATGAGTTCAGCCTTAACGATTCTGGATGGCATCTCACCTCTACCTGCCTTGAAAAGGTGGAAATGTCCTTGGAAACATCTGGGTTTACTGGGTGCGATTCTCCACCCAATAAATCATATGATCAGGCTTTGCGGTATACCATCCATGTTGTTGTCTCCCCTCCTCTGCATTCACTCATTTTCGAGACTCCCTCATCAGTATTCCAGCACCCAGCAGTACCTGAAAGAACAGATAGCATCAGTGGCGGCTCGCAAAGGTAACGCTGTGGGGCGGTGAGGCGGGGCGGGGCTGGGTGGGGGTAGTGGAGTCCGACATACGACAACAGATATTTATTTACTTTCACCTTTGCCGTCGTATGTCGGACTCCACTACCTCCCCACCCAGCCCCACCCCCGCCCCGCCTCACCACCCCACAGCGTTACCTGTGTGAGCCGCCACTGGATAGCATGGGTGTCGCTATATCCCAGATTGAGGGAAGCAAGTTTTGCCCACGTTGATCCGGCATTAACCTGTGGATTAGGTGCTTCGCCACCAATCTGGGCAGCTTTTTTCTCCGCACCACGCCTTTTTTCACCCATGCTCCTCTGGATCGCCCCTCTTGCCTGGCCCTTCTCATCATTCCTGTCTCTCTCTCTCTCTTCCTGCCTCCATTTTCTTCATCCCTATATCCCTCCACAACTCATTTCCTTTATCTTACTTTAATTGAACTAGAGGTCCTCCATGAATCCACGGACCTCTTCTGATTGGAGAGTTGTTGGTTTTCTTGCAGTAAGCTTGTGCTTTGGTTGACCCTGGTTTCCTGCCAGTGCCAGTAAAGCAGGAGTGAAAGCTAACGCCAGCCACCCAGTAATTTTAACTTTGATAGGACCAGCCAGAGGAACAGGAGAAGACCTGCATCAGTGATCTGCCAGACAGAACCGGAAACTTTATTACCCCATGTTTGGAAAAGAACAGCCCACCTGAGCAGGAGGAAAAAATAGCAAGTCCCAGCTCACTGAATCCTGAGTTGCGGCCAATTCGAGGAAATGAGCGAAACAGGTGCCAGAGGGGGCAAGTATCGCAGATACTCAAAATTGATCCAAGAACATCTAGGTGATAATAACTATTCACATCTCTGTAAATGTGTGAATAGAGTGCCTTATGTGTTCCTTTAGCTAGTGATAGTATGAATTCCTTGTTTTGTATTCTTCTATGCTATTCCAATTCATACATTGGAAGAATGAATTATTTAAGAATGAAACTGCTAATTATACCAATAATGGAAACAGCCGGACTCTGCAATACTTATACAGTGTCATTAATGCAATTATGTGCAACATTTATGAAGCTCACGCTTTGGGCCTTCTATAATAAATAATAGAAAGCAGAACCAACAAAGAGTGCCAATGATTTGCAGGGAAGCATTGAGGGACTGTAAGTGTGAGGCGCTTGTATCGCCCAAGCCCATCTTGTCCGACCCCTGCCTATGTGTAAGCCTGTACTGCCCAACTTCAACTCCAGAAGGATACAGGAGTATAGCTATCAATGTTGGAGCAGGTGCAGTGGCACCAGGGCCCAGGTAGTGAGAGACCCACTGCACTCCAGTTACAATATTCTTTTTTTATTTTCATCTATGGGTGACGGGTCCTATTACCTTTCTTGCATTAGGAGCCATGGCATCCTTGCTACGTCACTAGCCTTTGGCTTCTTTTTTTTTTTAGGCCATTGCCTATTGGCTGACTGATCTTTTCAACCTTGATTCTGAACCATTTGAACTGTCTCTACCCCTTACAGTTCTAGAAGTATTAATATTTGATGTTGTTTTTGCATATAACCTTAAATCCCTTTTTTCCAGTTCCAATTCCCTTGTTTCTTAATTCAGTGGGTGCCACTAGTCCAGTAGCGGCAGGGTATATCGAAGCCAGAATACAGACTGGTCGGCCATGTCTGTTCAACTTAGTTTCCAGCTGAGAGTCACAGTCCACAGAGGACGTACCCGGTACCTGGCTTTCGAACATCAGAGGCCATCCTTGTCACAAGGTTTGCTAAACACCCCATTACTAACAAATGTCCCAGACAGATACCCTAATACTGTATCACAGGTCTTTACAGTAGGACAGTCTCAGCAGAGGCACTATACAATCGCATATGTAAAACTAAAGATGACACTTCTCTCTGCGATAGAATAGTCTCAAAGGAACTTATTCACATTAGGGAATACTCCAGAAGTACTCTTCTACATACTCTTACATGCCTTGTGATATGGCCCCAAACTTCTAAAATGGGAATATAATAGGAATTTTCAGGGACAACTAATATACAGTTAGTACAATTAGAAAGGACTTTGCTCTCTTTGCAATTTTACTAAATGAGATTTAGGCATTTCAGGGAAAATTCTAAAAGGTATGTAAAAGAGCAATCCTGTCGGACTACTCCCATACTCATAAATGCTTTAATGAATTGTCCGCAAAATGTTCACTTTCCCATACATTAGTAACCATGCATCACATAGTAGAAGGGCCTCATTGTGAACACCCCCCTTGTATTCTTCTTCATGTTACACAGCTCTGTGCTGTGAAAGAGTTTTGCTGTACTCATTTTCCAAAAGTATGAATTGTTTTATATGTGGTCTTAAGTATTGTAATGTGATGCTGGATTGTACTGTAGTTGTTGTTTTGCAATCTGCTTTGATTGTTTTGTGGTGTGCCCTGTTATGTTTTAATTGTGTGTGTTTAATTGTGTCTTTGTGCTGTTTTGTGTATGTTATTGTGCTATGTTCTGTTGTTTACTTTAGCTACTTCAACAAATGTTTCTACATTTCCAGCCAATAGCAGCACATACTATTAGAGTTCTCGTGATAAACAAGCACTTACCATTAAGGTAGTGAAGTAGCACTGCTACAGCTCTTCAACTATTTAAGACACCAGTCAGTCCACAACTGTGGCAGATCAGATTTTTTTTTTACTGTTGCTTACATGTCCTGGTGGGGAGAGAAGAAGTGCTTGGTGCAAACACCTTTTACTGCCATGTTAAGAAAGCAGCATTCAAGTGGTGGTAATGTGTGACAAGAATATATGTGCATATTTGCGTGTGGCATTTTGCTGTGTAGGTGATGTATTTTTATTTTTGTGCTGCTGTGATTTTGCACCGCATTATTACAATGTTTTGTTGTTTTGTTGTACTGCAGTTGTTCTTTTGTGTTCTGTTGTTCTGTGCCCTATTTTTATAAATTGTGTTGTTATGTTGCTTTTTGTTTGCCATTGGTTTTATGTTCTTTTGTTGGCATTATATATATGTTAAAGGGACAAGGGAACCCAATGAATCTTAGAGGGACCTTGGGTACCAGTAATTATATAGGAACAGTGGTCTCGACATTATATATGTCAACAAAATGTTACTACATTTCCAAGAGCCGCACAAGCATTTAAAGTTACCACGACAAACAACCATTCACCACTGTCTAAGGTGGTAAAATAAGATTGGTTCAGCTCTTCAACTATTTAAGACACCAGTCACCCCAAAACCATGGCAGAGATCTGTCTCACTTTATGTGAATAGGCCCCAAATCTCTATTGTAAAACATACTCCCTCCCTACATGTTCCTATTGATAATACTAGAAGTCCTACAACTTAACTTTCTTTTGTAAAACAAACACCCTTATTATATGCACTTTCCAAAGTACTTTTTTATATGTAGAACAGGTCTCTGTTTTAAGTGCGCCGCAATGTCTTACAAATTCTTTTATAAGTACTACCACTTTCTGTTATAAAACATCTCTGTGTACTCTTTCTTATTCATTTTATTTGAAACTCTCTATGGTAAAAAAGTATTACCCTTTACTGGATCGCACGCAGTGTGTAGGCAGCAGTTTATTCACAGTTACTTCACACTTACATAAACCCTTAAGTTTATCTTTATTCATCAAAATGCAAACACTTCTTAGAAGTTCCTCAATTCTTCTGTAACAGTTCTTAGAAAAATTGCACATGTGCAAAAAAATGTGAAGAAACAGGATTTGCCTCACTTGGCAGGGTGCTTGACACATCATAACAAGAAACCAAAATAGTAATATCGTATTATCTGCATCCTGCAGATCAGCACGTTAGTTCCATGTTAAACCCTCCGACACGTATACTCAGATAAGAAGTTTGATGTCCCCATGTTAAAGGGTATCTTATTGTTACAACATTGCAGTTAACTGGCTTGCGGGATAGCATTGACACAAGGTGCCAGCGCATATGGCAGATAAAAAACAGGTATAGGGTTGTTAATGATTGGATCATTGAACAGTGATGCTCGATAACCCTCATGTGCTGCACCCCCCATGTGCTGCACACAAGTCTAACTTCGGCCGCCCCGTCTATTAGATTGGGAGGGGTATTTACTAGTGGAATTTGCTTCACCCTGCTGTCCATATGCATTATTCGCCATACATGGTTCTACTCGGTGGAAGAGTGTCCAAATGTAAGTAAAACTGAAGTAAGACTTCATAAAGTATCAAGGTATGAAGATCTTTCTCTTCTGCTCAGATTATGGGTAAGACATCAACACTGCAAATGACTCGGGCGTTGACTTTACCAACAGATCACAACATAAGACTTTATTGTGATACAGAACTCAGGCTGAGACCACATCACTCTAGGTGACTCAAGTTTAGACTTCATCTGGATACAGAACTCGGGTTGACTTTAACACTCTAGATTACTCAAGTTTAGACTTCATCTGGATACAGAACTCAGGTTAAGACTTCAACACTCTAGGTGACTCGAGTTTAGACTTCATCTGGATACAGAACTCAGGTTAAGACTTCAACACTCTAGGTGACTCGAGTTTAGACTTCATCTGTATACAGAACTCAGGTTAAGACTTCAACACTCTAGGTGACTCACGTTTAGACTTCATCTGGATACAGAACTCGGGTTAAGACTCCAACACTCTAGATGACTCAAGTTTAGACTTCATCTGGATATAAAACTTGGGTTAAGACTTCAACACTCTAGGTGACTCAAGTTTAGACTTCAACTGGATACAGAACTCAGGTTAAGACTTCAACACTCTAGGTGACTCAAGTTTAGACTTCATCTGGATACAGAACTCAGGTTAAGACTCCAACACTCTAGATGACTCAAGTTTAGACTTCATCTGGATATAAAACTCAGGTTAAGACTCCAACACTCTAGGTGACTCAAGTTTAGACTTCATCTGGATACAGAACTCAGGTTAAGACTCCAACACTCTAGATGACTCAAGTTTAGACTTCATCTGGATATAAAACTTGGGTTAAGACTTCAACACTCTAGATGACTCAAGTTTAGGCTTTACCATTATCCAGATAACAGGTTATGACCTCATTGCTATAGAAGGCTCAGGTTTACATTTCACCACTATACAGAACTCAGGTTGAGATACAACCACTACAGAAAACTCAGTTTAAGGTCTCAGTAATATACACAACTCAGAATAAAGCTTTAGCAGTATACATAACTCAAGTTGAGACTTCATTGTTACACTGAACTCAGGTTAAGGCTTTGCCGCTATAGATAGTGCAGGTCTAGACCTCACTACCATACTAAACTCAAGTTAAAACATCATCAATATAAACCACTCTGCACGAGACTTCACCAATGTACAGAACGTAGGGTAAGACTTTACTACACTATAGCTAATTCCAGCCTAAATCTCACCGCTGGACACTATAGGGAGCTCAAGTTCAGACTTCATTGCTACACCTAACTCCTTGCTGTACAGAACTCAGATTGAGACTTTACTACTATAGTTAATTGAAGGCTCGATCTCACTAGTATACACAACTAAAGTTAAGACGTCACCATTATACACAACTCAGGTTAGATTTTTAGGTTAAGACTTCATCACTTTTCAGAACTCAAGTGAAGACTTCACCACTATAACTCACTCCAGTTAGTAAGACTTCACTATTATCCAAAGTTCAGGTTAACACTTCACCACTGCAGAGAACTCAGATTAAGACTTCACCACAAAATATAAATCAGGTGAAGACTTCACCAGTGTACAAAGCTTGGGTTGAGGCTTCGCCACTAAACAGAACTCAGGTTAAGAATTTACCATTATAGATAATTTAGATCTAGCCCTTACTACTATGCTGAACTCAAGTTAAGACTTTATCAGTATATTGAGCTCAGTTTAACACCTCACTACTACACAGAACGTAGAATAAGAGTTCACCACTATGTAGATTGAGGTTAAGACTTCACCAATACACATAAACTGTACTAAAACTTCATTGCTACACGGAACTGAGGTTACGACTGCAGCAATATATATAACTCAGTTTAATACTTCAACACGATACAGATGTCAAGTTAAGACTTAACTACTATACATAATTCAGGTTCAGACCTCACCACTATACAGACCTCTGGTGAAGGCTTCACAATTGTACACACTTTGACAGACAGTGTCCCTTGCACCTTAATCTCTTCCATTGTGGTGCCAGAGTTCTAGGGCTTTCCAAGGGTTTTCCATTGTATCTTTGCCCGCGCTCTTGTATGTTGTACTATTCTGACGCACGCTTTGGTTTCCTTTTGTACCACCACTGCAACCATAATTCCTGTTCACCAAAAGAGCTCTGAGGTGACTTCCATCTGCATGCCAACCCATACCAAACAATAAATTCAATGAAATGGAAGAAATAGGGCTAGTGGAATCTCGTCAAGATTTAATATTTCGTTGAGAAAGGTGTGGGGTTGAGTGCCCTAAGGCACTGTCGGAGCAGGACTGGAAAAAGGCCTGTGAGGCAGTGAAGACGGTATCACCTAACTCAAGATTCAAGCTGACCCCAGTGATGCAACAATAGCCCCCGCAGCCCCTGCAGTGCGTGGAGGGGTGAGCTCCAGGCGACCCCTCCGGCACTGTGCAAGGGTGGCGGGTCCCTGGACTGAGAGCTCCTGCTGGGTCTGGAGCCAGGGGGGCCTACTCTATGTACTTTGCAAGAGTGCCCCCTCAAGTTTTGTTACGCCACCGGCTGACCCATTTTAATTACCTACACCAAACATATCTGACGCCGAGTAAACTGACCCGAATCGACCCAGCCAGGCCGGTGGGTGCACAAGACGCGGGCTCCTTGCAGGGGACTTTCTGCACATGACCTGGGTATGCCCCGTCGTGGCAAGCTACCCAGCATATGAAACAGGCGAGACGAGATGACAAGGTGGATGAAGACCTGGATAAGTGGGTTGGGATGATTATTAGAATTGAGGAACACCCTGATGACCATGTGCCCAGCACAGCTACAGATGAGAGTGGGGACGCGGAATAGGGCGCTGCATAGACCGGGTTTTTAAAGGAACAGAAAAAGGTAGGGACGTGTGAGACCTCCTGTCAATGTATAACCACTATGCCGCATAAATATGTGTACTACCAAGATAGCTGCAAGCACAATGTTTATAGTTACACTTTGTTAAAATAAATAAAAATATATATTTTTTTTAAATGTGGGTTTCCATTAGCCCACATTACCTCAATTCATAATTTGGCCTATAGTAGGTCATACGTTTCTGTTCAGTTTTACCCACGTGTCTACTTTTGCTCAGTGCTACTGGAATGATGTGATTCAGTTGGCATGACATTTTCTGCATAATTGTGGTTTTACCACACCTACCACATAATCAACTATCTGCTGGACATTTTGCAGAGTTCACCAAAAGAACTGGTTCAAAAAAGACTAAAATAGGTGCCACAACGTGCCGCTTCAGAACCTAGGCAGTTTTTGATTCTTGTAGGAATTCTAAGAAAACGTCTAGATCCAGGAAAGTCAATTAATGCACTACAATCAGACATAATTGCATTCTGGGACTTGTAGTTCTGGCTATTACAATGGGGAAAACAAGCGTACAAGTCTCGGGATGCAAAGACAAAGCTTGGACTGGATCATCTAGTCACTCATGAACCTCGGTAATCTGCCAGGGCTGTGAGTCAACTGGAAACCTGAAATAAAACTGCCAAGTGTGTCTGGATTCCCTAACAGGAAACCACAAGAAACTGAAGCAGAAGGCAGGAGGAAAGGTCTGCTCTGACCGTGATACTTCAAAGCTGGAAGCCAACAAGTGAACTATGGATGGACAAGAAGCAGAGAAGATGAACAGTGGTCCTGGGTGTGTTAGCATGATGTGGCCCATTGCACCAACACTTTCTCTCTTGTTTGGTAGCTCAGTGGTGCAATGCACTTACCGCAGGAGGTTGTGATTGAGTGCATTGTCACCGGTTCCAATTGAGTTAGTTCCACACAGCTTTTTATCCATCCCCTAATCGATGATGGCAATAAATATTTATTATCAGTGTCACAGAACTCTTCTGGTGATGAACAGCTATTTACAAATGCAATATGTTGTAACTCTGAGTTGCACAAACAATGGTGTCCTCCTTATGAAGCAGAGAAGGGGGACATTGAGGTGTGCAGAAGTGGGAGTAGTGTCCTCATGTACATCAGTGGCGCCCAGGCTGACACTGCATGGTTACAGATTGATTATTGCTAGTGACACCCCCAGCAGGTGGTGCCTAGGTGACCTCAGTAAAGAAAAGGCAATGATGACATCACAGACCTTTGCTGAATGTACATCAAACAAAGTTTGATGCTCGCTCCCTCATCACAGACAGGGAGCTCTCCTGAATTTTTCACTTGCATACCATTGGTTTAAGGTGTGTTTATCTAAGTTTTACAAAGGAAGCAAACCAAGACTACAGCACCCAGAATGCAATACGGTGACACTCGGGAACCCACGTTGGGAAGCCGTGCCTCTAATGACATGGAGTAAGGTAGTCACCATACGCAATGTGGGGGAGTCCTGGTGAGCTGGGAGGGCAGTAGAAACATCTCACGCCCAGAGGCTCAGCACAGCGCACCGAACAGGCATGGCAGACTTTCTGTATGCAGGCCTGAGAGCGGTGACATGTGTTGAAGCCTTTGGGGGCAGAAAGCCAGAGATGCTAAATCGGTGAAATATTCCTTTTAGTACTTCCCTCTCTTAATTATGCCCAGTGGTCAAAGTGGGCGGGATCTGAGGGGAACGACGTGCCCATACTTTTTAAATTTAAGTAAATCCGTTCCCCTACTGTTTTGTGAAAGGACCACCGTCCCGGGACGGTTAATTCCGAGAGATGAAATACTTCAGCTGAAGTGTAAGGCAGGGAGTCTCCTGTGCTGTGAAACCAAGGGAGGGGCAGACAGCTAAACCAGCCTTCCTGCCAGGGTGCCTGCTGCCTGAAAGAAATGCAAATGTGCACAACTGGTTAATCTGCAAATATAAAGGGCGCTTGGAAGCCGGTACTGGCTTTAATTGATGGAATCCCTTGAAGCTTCCTGATGACACAGATGTATTCGTCTTGAGGATATTATAAGGTAGTTACCAGCTGTGAAGTGTGCGCGTTAAATGGACAGTTATAAAAAAATTGCACTGTGTAGAGTTTGGGTTAAGCTATAGGGTTATAGTTAAGGACAAGGGCTTAAGGATTTGGGGTTAAGGGTATTGGGTTAATGGGTGGGGTAAAAGGTTAACCTCTATGATTACAATTGTTTAGTGTCGTTGTTGGAGATGTGTTTAAGTATGGTGATGGTTATTACAGTTCATTTTAGTCTATCCGTCCAAATTGAAAAATAGAGTCTTATTCTTCGTTTAATTTCAAGTTTGCTTTTCACACTAACATTGTACTTAATTTATTTCAAAGGAATACACTACAATTTCGTAGTATGCTACTGTACATTAAAAAATAACAAAAAAAATGTAAAACAATGAAATTAAGTTACATTTTGAGTTTTAAAGTTAATGTAAAGTTAAGAAGTTGTGGTTTAAAAGTGGAGACTGGTCCATTAGGGGGACAGTCTGACCAGAAGACCTGAAGGTCCATGGACATCAGGATGGTATGACAGGAGAGCAAAGGAATATTAAAGGGGCCGTTTGGTTTGCTAGGGAAAGAGCATGTATGTTCCAAATATAACGCCGGGAGGGGGGTTTCAGTATGTAATTTGTATGAAAAATACCGCAGCGGCCTCAGTTTTTCTCAGGAGCCCTCCGTTTGTAATGGCCAATAACAAGGCTACGTATTCTTGATTCCAACTCCTATCGCTCTCATACACCTCCCTACAATTCCTGTTTCTTTATTTCATTTATAAAGGATCTTATTAATCTCTCCTTCCTCCCTTTGCCAGTGTTTTCCTATCTTTTGTGTCCCTTTTCTTTTTCTCTTTTCTGCCTGTCTCTCTCCTGCCAAGGCTGCCCGGGGGGCCACGTAGGGGACCCTCCAACAGGGCGGCCGCCTTAGTGCCACAGGAAGGCACAGAAGTCTGCAGTCTAGGCTCCCTGGGCTAGGGACCAGGGGGTCGGCTGGCCGCGTCACTTCCGGCCGTGGGAGGGGGACAGGGGTACAAAAGCCTTCCCCCGCCCACTGGAGGGTCTCTTGACCGCTACCCGTCTCGCTGTTTCCCGCCCTACCGCTTACCCTGCGGACGGCCAAAGGGTGGTACGGGGATGGGAAGAATCTAACTTATTGTTTTGTGTTGCAGGAGGAGTTACAGGGCGATCCAGAGTCTGCAAGGTACAGAAGGGTACTATATTGCAGCAGCACAACAGGGTGCTAAGCCAAGGATACCCAGGGATGTCTTAGCGTGTCCCCTGGAAGAACTACGGCGCCCGTTAGCCTACAGGCGGTTGTGGGTCTGAGCAACCGGGGGCTGCCTGGAACGCTCCGCCCACCTGTGGGGGGCGTGAGTAAGGGAGTGGACTGGCGGTCCACTGAGGGAGAGGTGGCCTCTCCCAATAATTGGTAACCACCGGTTGGCGACGGCCACGGGGCAATTTGGCTCATCAGGCGGGCAGGCGGCATAGGGGCTGGCCTGCCCTGGGATCGCCCGTAAGATAACCCACCATGTTGGCATATTGGTTATGCAAATAAACCTGCAGCAAAATTTCTCCACTAAAAAGGTGTCGTGTGGTTTATTTATGTATGTCACTGTATGAGAACTGAGTGTTGCCGATATTGGCACTATGCTCAGGATCAAAATTTTATTTTGTGTTTGTGCACGTTGTGCTACCAGGGATTTCTTTCCAGTGTGGACTATTACTACAGAGTGAGAGATGAGGAGAACCGGTTTGCATAACCTTTTGAGGTGGCAATGTATGGCCAACTTCAATTTGACTATGAGTCCTGTTGTGTGCTGCATGGTGATAGAGGTAGAATTTTGTGTGGACTGTTGAGGTAGGTTGAAGTGTGAGTACAGCTTAACTGTTGAGGTGACAACACTGAGCCAACCATGTGACTTGTAGCTGGGTTGTGACCATCAAGGTGATAAGGGTTGTGAGTGGTGTCTATTGTTGATGAAGGGTCAAGTTCTGGTATACTGTGGTGTGGCTATGCAGTTGACACAGAAACGCTTAGACTGTGTGTCTTACAACCATATTCTGTGTGATATTTGCGGCACTGTTCAATAGCTAAAAGAAATGATTGGCATCCAATCCGATTGATCAGAAAAATATTTGGGTGATCTATTCACAAGAGCATTTCCAACACAGAATATAATTAATGCACAAGTTCTGGGGTACTAGATCAGTTTATATTCAGCAATGCATATTTTTTTATTTTTTTTTATTTTACGGAGTTTTATATAGCACAAACTTGACCCGATTTGGGTATCAGAGCGCTTTACACGAGCACCAGTTGTGTTACATGAGGACACATTCATTTTTGTTAGGCACGGGGAGATGAAGTGATTTGCCCAGAATCACAGGAAGTTGTGCGTCCCTGCCGAGACTCGAACCTGGTTCCCCAGCTCCGAGGTCGACCGCCCTAGCCGCTAGGCCAACTCCTCTCCACATAGCAGGGCCGGACTGGCCGTAGCGGGCACCGGGCGTTTTCCCGGTGGGCCGCAATGGTGGGGGCCGGTTTTGGGCCCCTGGGGGCCGGTTTTGTTACCGGGGACCGGCAATTTTGGCCCCCTGTAACAAAATCGGCCGAAACCGGCCCTAACAAACAGCTCAGCCGCACTCCCCCCTCCCCTCCAGGGGGGCCGGCCGAGCAGTTTGCCAGGGCCGGTTTCGGTACTCAGTCCGGCCCTGCCACATAGTCAATGATTAGTTGTTAAGACTTACATGGGAAGCTGTTAGAGGTTTACGTATGTCATTAGCAGATTCACACTGGAAATACTACTGAAGTTGTCTTCTTTTTATATATAAAAAACATTAAAATTGTTTTTAAATGATCAGTCCTGAACAGAAAACAGAAGCATTTCAAGGGTTAAACTTATAATGCACTCTCTTCGAAGTAAACCTGAATGTCGACCCGTCTGTCTCGTTATGCTGTCGGTCTGTATGCCTTGCGCTTGAGTGTAGAAACAGAGAAAGGGCATTTTGGCTGCTAAGTTTGCATGCCTATGCAAATGATACAAATCTGGGCGAGAGGGAGGCTTTAGTGACTTAAAAATTCACCACTAACAAATGCCATGAAATGAGTTTGAATCCAAGCATGCCAAGATCCAAGGCAGGCTCATTCATCCATTCTTCAGATGTTGGTAAGTTGTGTATTTACAATGCTTAGAAACATCAGAAATGTGAAGGTAAAGCACTATATAAAAAAAATATATATTATTTGAGTGCTACTTGATTTGAACTGATAGTCCCGGTCCTAAGCCTCTCCTAAAGCATTCTCGAAGTTGTGAATATTTTCCGGATTGTTGGGTAGGCAGGTCAAATTCCTCTTGCAGTTGTGCAAATGACTTAAGATCACCATCATGAAGAATCTAGTTTAGGGTATGGATGCCTGCTACTTTCCATAGGGGCCAGGATATTGATTGTCTGTTAATGCGTATGTTCGTGTTATCCCGTAAAGGGGCATTTCCATGGAGTCAAGGGTTTGAGCCCCACAATCGATGTGCTCGTTGCCAGGATCTGCGCATAGCTGATAAAATCGGATTGGTGGGGTCCTTATGACTAATCCCTGTCCCATATAAAGCAGAAAAGTCTATTTCTGTTGATAAAAGATGCCTTTCTATGTGCACCCATTGTGGCCCTGTACGGTAGCTTTGTGCTGCCACCCAGAGGATTCTGCCCGAGTTTACGGATCCTTGATTAGTAGAAATGTAACCCTGAAGGTGAGTTTGCAGTTGGGCTTTACCCTTGGGGGTTCTATAGCGTTGAATACTCATGCGTCAGGGCTTACGCCCCGGTCTGGCTAGTCCTATTTCCAGAGAAAGGAGGACTGGGAAATGATCAGAAAGTGCTGCCTCTAAGATATTGGATTTCTGAATCCACTGTACCACATTTTGAGAGACCAGAAAGTAATCAAGACGGGATAATGTGCCATGAGTAGGAGAAATAAAAGTATATTCTACATCTGCCGGATGAGAAAGGCGCCAGTGGTCTACCAAACCATTATCTGCCGATATATCATCCATCAAGGCTCTGTCTGCCGCGTTGCACCTATCTAAAGGACCTGTTTTGTCCAGAACGGGGGATCTTACCAGGTCATGCCTTTTGTTGAACACTACCTCTTCCCTACTATATATGAATTAACTTTGTTATAGCAAAGAGCCCCTGAGGAACTCTCAAGTGTAGGGATCCCGAAGCCGACCATGGCATTCCAAGGTCATCTGCAGTGTCTTACCTCACAGTTTGCACTCTATAGTATCCTCTAAATTATGTATCAAAAAGGATGTTTTTTCGATCTACTGAATAATAAAGTACTAACTCTTTATTAGAGTGGCACGCAAATATGAAAATGATATCCACTGAAATGTATTCCATGGGCTTTGACTCAGGGATATTCATTATGGATATCAAGAAAACCTACAAGGATTTTACTATTTAGGGGAATCGATGAAACCCAGACCTCATCAACAATAGTGTATTTTCAAAATACATTGCGTCAGACAATTGAGAAACTCACATGTCAAGGTCAGGAAAAGAATCTCAAGAACCTTAAGAAAAGTAGGTCTAGCAGTCTTCTCATTCACAATTTGTATTCCTGCAAACTTTAATGGGGTAAGGAAGGCATTTGTGGTTGTTCACAATCCACTACCATACAGATACCTTCCAGGACCTTATAAGATCAAGGAAGCGCTAAATCAGCAGAGCCACATAACCAACAACCCATAATATCAGGGAGAACCACACCCACTAGAAACCCAACAATGATGCCTCTTCCTCCAACAAACACATAAAGGCATGATCAATGCAAACCTCGGTGATTGTCCACTCCTCAAATCTCAACAGACAAAACTAAACAACTGACTATCTGACCAAACCACATAACTCAGTACCCAATATTAAAAAACAAGTTCAAAGTCAGACAATTTCAATAATGTGTATTATCTATGTAAAAAATAGGACGACTGCATTATCACCAACGCCAAGCAGAACAAACTAAGACGCAACAACCTATATCACCTCCCAACAGGCAATCGACTTTCAACCTTATTTTTCACTCTTTAGACTTTCTTAGCTTGCATCCCAGCTCCCAAACAACCCTGCATGAAAATAACCTGCTTTAGCCAGGGAATATCCCCTCCTGTCTCTCTATTTGAATGATGTTCTCCTTACACTTTGCATGCCTTCTTGCCTTTGAGTTTACCCTGACTTTTTGAATGCCTGCCATCTTGATCTCTTGAATAAACTTCAGCTAGTTAACCATATCCCTCCTTACAAATGATAAACACTCCCTCTGAATACCCATTTCTGCAATACCAAAACCTTTCTAACCCATCCACTCATCCCTCTCCCATAAATCACAATGTCTCATTCCGTTATACCCTCTCTAGTGCCCTATTTACTCACCCATTTTTTCCACTTCCATTAACTCATTCCAATAATAATTATATCTAACTCTATTAACGTAATACGTCGCCACTTGAAAATGGAGGAAATTCTTCAGTTTCTTTAAACACAAGACTAACCCAAGAACCAACAAATCAACAACAATAATTAATAACCACTAGATTAACAACTAACTTTGGGGCACCCACCATAAAGCGCTTCAATGCCTCATCAAGGGAAATAAATGCTATACAAATGCACTTACAATTACAATATTGGTGTACTAAAGAATCATCTACTGTGGTTGCAAGCTTTCAGCTGGAAGGTTTGCTTCTTGGCAATTCTGATGCCATCTTCAGGAAATGTTTACTGCTTACTTGGTTTTTGGGGCTGTGAGTAGGAGGTGCCTCTGAGGTCATTGTCAGTCTAGGTTTGGCAGTCCTTTGATCTTGCGTTAGGGGTTGGTTTTCACACTTTGTTCAGAGTTCTTGTTCATGTCCTGTGCTGTCAGTTGGTGGGTGTGAAGGTTCATTATATTTACAGCCACCAGACAGTGGTTTTGTTACATGTCTCCATTAACAGGCAACCAATAACTCACAAAGAGGGGTTAGTGTTTAATGATTCTAGCTGCCAGACAAGATTCTAAACAGCAAGCAGTAAAGTAAATAAAACACCCGTAGCTCTTTCTAATGTCCCTGTTTGTAGAAACAAAATATATCCATCGAAATCTTATATAGCAAACATTATACAATAAATTCAGCATAAACACTGGCAAAAAGTGAACAAAAACATAGTACAGGGGGTGCAGTAACAAATGAGTATGTGCTAAGAACATAGATATAAATATCTGTGTGAGTATGTGTGTGTATGTTTAAAAGCGGCACAATTAAGATATTCCCAAAAAAGTCTGTATCATCTTTTAACTAGAATCATTAAAAACTTTTTCTATGGAACACTGTTTTTTCTTAGAAATTCTTAATTTTAGTAGTGTTTTCTAGCAGTTTCCTTGAAGCTGGATCTATTACAATTAAAAGTTTATTAGTGGATGGATAGGCCAGCTGTGACCCCGCCCCCCAAGGTGACATTTGTCATTAATACTTTTACCATTCTGACCTGTCTTTCCCTTTGATGGGAAAAAGGCTGCATTTTAACCTAAAGCTCAGGGCTGGTCACCTGCCCCCCTCCCATCAGATCATGGTGGCCGTCAGTAGCACCCATGACTTACACAGCACTTCTCCAAGTCCATATCTGGTGGTTCATAAGCGTAGAGTAAGAAGGATCCCTATCTATTGGCAGGAACTAGAGTTGTCCGGAGGACCTTATCGCAGCCTTATCACAGAGCTGATATCCGTGCCACGCAACATGGCAGATCAGCGCAGGCTGATCTAGGCTCAGCTGCCTCTAAATCAATATAGAAATCTGCTCATCATTTCTGTGGTTTTTTGTCGGGTGCTGTTGTCGTGTTTGCAGGGAACAAGAATTTGCTAGGGTGGCAAAGACCATAAACATATTACTTATAATGCGCAGAACATTACATAAGCTGACTGGAGTGATGGAGATATTGTTTCCTACAAAATGTGTTCCATAGGTTAGAAGTAATCACAACACATTTGTACGGTGTCCTGGAGGTCCTTCCTCCCTGCGGCCGGCTTGGCCATTTATTTCATTGGGTATTTCTCCCAGGGGATTGGAGTCAATGGTTTTTGAAGGCTCGAAGACACCATTGGTTCCCTCCTTCACACTCTCCAGGTCCCTGGGGTTTACTCCTGCAGGCACAGAGGGGGCGTAAGCAATGAGGGGATGAAGAGAGAGGGAAATAGAGTGGTTGGAAAGAGGAGGCGGCGAGAGATCAGAGAGACGGGGGAAGAGTGAGAGGTTGGAGGGAGAGACGCTGAAGTTGGTTGGATGGAAAGAGAGAGAGAGAGAGATAGACAGGGGTGAAGTGTGGAAGAGGTGGGAAAGTTATGAACTGGAATAGATACAATGGCATTCTTTCATTACACTAACTCATTTGGTGCTATGCAGGGTTGGTTTGAACATTTTTGCTAGTGTTGGCTTTAGTTTCCAGTCTGTCCTTTTTTCTCTCTTCTTATCACAATGAATGAATGAATGAAGGGATTTGTAGAGCCACAGCTACTCAGAGAGTGTCCCACTGCTGAGAGCAAAATGATATGCAACCCAAGCACAGAAGCCCTAATCCCTAGAGGAGAAGAGCCAAGTTTCCAGTTGCCGTCAGAAGGCGACCCCAAGAGGAAACCTCTGAAGATCACATGGAAGCTTGTTCCATGCTTTGTTTGCAAGGAACCAAAAATGCTTTGCCACCCTCCCTCAAGCGCCTAATGCGGGGGACAGCCAGCAGCGATGCAGATGCAGAGCATAGCACTCTAGAGGGGCAATAGGACACAAATCTCCTAGCAAGGTAGCCTGGGCTGGCTTGAAGCACGGCCCTATGAACCAAGACAAGGGATTTAAATGAGATCTGTTGCCTGACTGGCAACCAGTGTACGGATTTAAGAACAGGAGAGATCGAAGTATGACTGGGCAAGCACATAATGAGTCTAGCAGCAGCATTTCGAACCACCTGAAGGTGGCCTTACAAGGCTTCCGACACTCTGAGATAAATACATTAGCGTAATCCATGTGTAATTTAATCAGAGCATGGATCTCAGTCCTCCTGTAATGTAGAGACAGGAGGTAAAGACATTTTCTAAGAGTATGGAGGAATAGCACTCATTACAACGCATGCATTTACAACGCATGCCATTACAACGCAAGTCGTTACAATGACGCGTTGTTACATTGCATGCCATTACAACAACTTGCTGTAGGGGGGGCGCTGGAGTTTGGAATAGTATAATTTACTATTCCAACTCCAGTTTGTGCAACAGTAGGGAAGTTGTTGGATTGAAAATCCAACAAATGCAACACCTTCGGCCCCCTACAGCAAGTCGTTGTAACGACTTGCGTTGTAATGGCATGCGATGTAACAACGCGTCGTTGTATCGACTTGCATTGTAAAGGCATTACGATGTAATGCCTGCGTTGTAATGGATGTTTTCCGTATGGAGCATCACAAAGCATTGACCCACTACCGTAGTGATCTGAGGTTGCACGGAACAGATGATTGTTCAGCTCGACCCCCAGATTTTCAACCGTCAAGGAGGAAGGGGGGTGGGCCTGGCAAGGCAGAGAGCCAGATGTCTTCCTACCAATTCGATGCGTGGGAACCAAATAGAAGGATTTCCATTTTGTTGATATTACATTTAAGCTGGCTGCTCTGCATCCATTCAAAGACCACAAACTCGATTGTTTGCCCAATCATATGACACTTAACCTCAGTTTCCTGCTAGCACCTTTCTGCCCTATCAGCGCCATGAAACCGTCTGGTGTACGTGCGCTATATAAATGTTTTTAACATAACATAACATAACAGCATGCAGTCCGTGAAGACTGATTTAATGGAGGCCGAGGGTCCCACAAAAGCAAAAAGCAGTTGGGTGTCAGCTGCGTATGAGATAATTTTGCAGTCAAATTACTCCACTACTGAGGCCAAAGGTGACACGAATATATTAAAAAGGGAGGAACTCAGTGAAGAGCCTTGGGGGACACCTTGACTGACTGCTATAACTTCAGAGGTGAAAGGTGCTATCCAGACCAACTGACCTCTGGATTCCAAGAAGGACTTAAGCCAGCCCATGCTGTGCCGACCACAACGAATTTGGATGACGATGTAAGAGAATGGTGTGGGGGACAGTGTGGGGGACAGTGTCGAAAGCAGCAGATAGATAAATGAGTATAAGTGGTGCATTTTTGCCCTGATCTATCGACCATTTAATGTGGTCAGAAAGCTCCAATACCGCCATCTCCGTACTATGACAGGGATGGAAACCAGATTGACTCCAATGCAACAGCTTGCCCTGCTCCAAATAATCAGAAAGCTGATCATTAATCAGTTTTTCCAACATTTTGGCAACACCCAGCAGCAGAGAAATAGGGCTATGGTTGCTGAAGATGTCAGGATCAAGAGGCGGTTTCTTGAGAAGAGCAATCAATGGGCTACGAAAGGATTCATAAAAACGGCAAAGCAGAGCTGAGCTACTACAACCTCCTTTTAAAGCATAAAACAGAAACAAAAAGAGATGGAATTGCTCAAGCCACCATTTCCTAACTACTGGCAACTCCTCTGGGTTGTATTCCATGCTATTGATTTTTTACCTTGTTCATGCTGTGAAAGCATGCACTAATTATCCCACTGGTGTGCTCCTGCTGTGTCTTCCCCTCCATTTTGTGATCTCGATTCACAAACCTTATGAGAGCTGCCCCATGTTTTTATTATTATATTGTCTCTGCCCAGCATAGTGTTGGACTCTGCTACGGAGGGCTTCACCCCAATGTTTCCCTCATCAAAACAAAGGTTGGCCACATCCACTTTTACGAGACTTTGGGGAGACTGGAGCTCGGGGGTACAGACTTTTTTACTCCACTCAAGGTGCCAGCTTGCCATATAATTAAAAGTGTATGTCAGTGGATTGGAGCAGGATATCCCATTCACCTGCCATGGTGACACTTTTAGCTGACGCTGCTCCAGCTAAACTTCACTCCTTCATGTGTCCATGTTGAAAGGCTCCTGCTGTACTGTAGCTGGCTCAGTGGACCACTGATGGCCATCTAGGGCAAATGCACTTTTGACCAGTGTGTCCTGTAAATTTTCCTTTTCACCTTATTTACTTTGGGGGTAGGCCTGGAGGGCGATGCACTTGAAAGTGATGCAAGGGCCATGTTGTGATACATAATTTATTTTTGTATATATCTATGACAGTTTTTAGGTCTAGGTTTTGACAGTGTAGAAGTCAAACAGAAATATTGTTTACAATGTACACACAGCAGGCGTTGGATCCACCTCTTTCATTAAAAAAACTGAATCCCAAAACTGAAGAGGTTTGGGAAACATCCCGGGTCCACAGGAAAGAGATCCCTGGATGGAAATGCATACAAATTGACTATAAATTATATCAATTTTAATTAGCTGTAGACATTTTATCCCATGTGGGTATACCTAAAATCAGGCATGATTTGAAGTCTTACTACATTGAACACCAATGATGTACAGAAATTTAAGAGCAAAAGAGGAATCCGCCACTGATTTTGACGTGGGGGTCGTGAGCATGTGCTCTGAATCAGATCTTTGATTGTGGGATTTTGGAATAAAATGAGGCTTCTGAAGTAATCATGTTTTTTTTAACAACAACACCCATTTAGTACTACTGATATGGAAGAAAAACAAATTAGTAATCGCTTCCTACCACAGCAAATTGGTAAGTCTAGAAGAAACTGCTAATTCAATGATTGGGTGAGTTAAACTCTCAACTGGACAGCAGCATGTAAGACAGGTAAAAAGTGTACATTAGGTATACCACACTGTCTTAGCATGACACTGTGAGATGTAAATCTGAAATCTTTCTTAAAAATTGAAAGATGGACCTTTATTATATTGACAACACTCATAAAACTGCAAGACACTAACACGTCTAAAGTGATCAAATACCTTTCCATAGAACTTTGACCTCATTACGAGTGGCCAGGCTTAGGCTTTTCACATGGAGGTTTCAGCTTCTGAAAGAAGTCCCAATTTCTCATGGGAAATATGAAGGGAAAACATGTAGGAATCGACACGGAATCACTGATTACCGCATTTCATTCCCCAAAAACTTGTATTCCCCATGAAATTGTATATCCCGGATGAAGAAATAACGGGCCACTTACAATTCCTTAATATTCTTAAATTGCGATTCTCCTATTACCATGACTAGAGAATCTGGATTTCATTAAAGACACGGAGGCTGACATTATCCCACCCATCCCATCCCTTGGTTGGTGGTCTTACAGTGATTAAATGTTCATTTTATTAATAGTACTAGTATTATCTCTTACCTCTCTATTAGCTTGTTAAGTTTTATACTATTTATTTCGTTCAAGAGGTATTTACTTCTGTTTCTTTTCAGGTAACCCTTCTTAACTGCGAGACGTCTGGCCTTTGGTTTTACCATCGTTCTTCCTTCTCCTTCATATTGCTCACCCGAGGATCGTTTAGAAGTTTCAAGTTTCATGGACTTATTCTCTTCTCCACATTTAAAAGAGACAGATTGTTGATGGCTCATGCCTTTTATGTGTTGCTAATGTTCTGTTCTGGAACCTTTTAATATTGTGATGTATGCGGCTGCTTGGACTGCATTAAAAGAATAATGCATAATGTCAGCCTCCGTGTCTTTAATAAAATCCAGATTCTCTAGTCATGGTAATAGGAGAATCGCAATTTAAGAATATCTCATCCTGTCTTTTAACTCCCCATGCTGTCTATCTGTTCAGCTGTTGACTTGGAATTCATGTAGGACAGCATGGAGAGTCACTAACAAAAGGCACAATTTTCTGTATTTTTCCCTTTTTAATAAGAAGTACAGACAAGAAATACATTGGTTTCTGTCTGTATTTATCTGTAAAAATCTGTAAAAACGGAAAACTGGGAGCCTTACTTATAATTAGGGCTCCTGGTTGCATGGTATTAATTTTTTTATCATTTCCTTCTGTATTTATCCATATTTATTTTTCGTCAACTTTATCTGTATTTATCCATATTTATTATGGGTTTTGTGAAAAAAATAAAGCTGAATCTGGTATATTTCCACATTTATTTAACCAATAAATATGCAGTCATGCTCGAGTGCCTGCCAGGTTTCAGTGATATGAACACCCGCAGAAGATACATCAATGCACTTATATGAAAATATGCACATTTCAGTATCAGCCTGGTGCATATCTACTGCTTTTAAGCCTCTTTACTAAAATTCCTTTCTTTTTTAACCCCCTTACCTATCAATCCCACAGTTATTGGCCTGGCAATCATGGCAAAGTGTATTTAAAATAACTCAAAAAGCACCCAATTTCCGTTTTTATCCACATTTAAAAATAAATACAGACAAGAAAATAAATGGTTTTCTGTCTGCATTTATCTGTAAAAATCAGTAAAAACGGAAAACTGGGAACCTTACTTATAATCGAGGTTCTAGGCCATGGGTACTCACAAACATTTTCCCGGGGGCCGCTAAGTTTGGTCTTTGGTGTGACCGAGGGCCGCACTGAGGCCAGCGGTGGGTGTAAAGTCAGTGTAGGGGAAGCAAAGCATGTATATTTAGTGGCTGAACTCAATTGCACAATGTGAAACCAGAAAACCTGGGATGAATTCCGGCTTCTTCACTTGACCAAATTGTGTGACCCTGGGCAATTGTTTTATTTCAATTTACCACCTTTTTCTTCATTATCACATATAAGAGGAACTCAAAATACACGACTTCAGGATGCGTGCTGTTCAAAACCATCTCCTGTGCTTGGATGTAATCACTAATGACATTGTCAGGATGGGAGGGGGGGGGAGCATGAACGTTTCTAAATTCATGTTTGAAAACCATCACTTTAAGAAAAATACTTTGGAATGCACTTCTACAGTTTTATTTACTAAAGGGAAATGGTTCTGCAGGTCAATGAAATACACGTTTTGAATTTTGAAAAGATATTTTTACACTTTTGCTGTCCTTAAAAATGAAGGTGTTCCTAAAGTTAAGGGCCTAGTTACTTCCTTTCCCTAACTGCAATTAACCTTTAAATAAGTGTTTGCTGTATATTTAAAAAAATGTCATGTTAGTGCAGAGTAAACAGCAGCCCAGTGCTGCTGCTTCCCAGGGGGCCGCATGTGAAGGTCAGAAGGGCCACATGTGGCCCACGGGCCGTACTTTGAGTATCACTGTTCTAGGCTTAAATAAATAATAATAGATCATTTAAATGTTCACTTTCAGAACATGTACCCTTCACAAACTCCTCCATGTTTCTCAGTGCTTTGTGGCGAGTCACTGGCCTTCCTCACCCAGCACAAAAATTGCGCATAACATAGGTCATTCAGGTTTCCGGATGAGTTAGATGATCAGGTGCACCGAAAAGGCTGATGAACAATGATAAACTCAATGTACAGGAGTATTGTAAATTGCACTATCTTACCGTAAGTGTGATACTCAGCAGAATCAAACTGAAATACAGTGAGAAAAGTACCAAGGTGGCAATCATAACATGACACAGTTTTATTAGTTTTTTTTACCTTTAGTAGGGCTTTGTTTGTCTCTAGACAACACAATAGGAGGGTCACAAGGGAGAGGAGCCTATATTCTATACAATAGACCCAGTTCAGAATTGATTTTGGTTCAGAAGGGAGAGGAGTTTACATGTTATAGTTTGGTTTAAAATGGATCCCGTTCAGGGTTGGGTTTGGCCTAGGTATGGTTCACAGCACCCCAGTATTGATGGACATTCCTATTAAAACTCCACCCTGAATGATGTCTATTGAAAATTGATCTCTATTGCTTAACATGCATAGGGTATGTATAGGACCCCCTAGCTCCTATCGTTTATGAGTTTAAGGAGACCAACAAATCAATATCAAACTCAGGATGGGTAGAGTTATTGTAAGACTTTGTTACCCAGGTGTAAATACTTTGCTTAATTTGAGCAGGTGCATGCCAGAGCTCAGACCTGGACTCATTTTAGAGCATCATGATTTAACGCATGCACGTGCATTCAGGATTGAAACTTGTGTGTTCAATGTGTATTTATTAAACATAAAGGGGCATATTATCAAGGGCTCTATCGCCGCTTTAGCTGGACTTTTTCCCGCTAAAGCGGCGATAATTCAAACGCCCTATTAGCAAGCTGTCGCTAACTGCTGTTAGCGACAGCTTCTAGGCGATAGCGACCGGGTTGGGTGCCGCTTTGCATGCCAGCGATATTTATCGCTAATGGCATGCAAAGTAGTCGTTCCCAACCTAAAGCGACTGGAAACAGTCGCTAAGGTCGCTATCGCCTATTAGCGAGGCAGGGGAGGTGATTAACGAACCAGCGCTAAACACGTTTAGCGCTGGTTTGTTAACGCCTGGTCCAGACCTGACTTAGCCATGTAATCCAATGGGAGGTGGATTACATGGCTAAATCCCCTCGCCCTATCGCC
Source organism: Calotriton arnoldi (assembly GCA_963921515.1). Classification (NCBI taxonomy): domain Eukaryota; kingdom Metazoa; phylum Chordata; class Amphibia; order Caudata; family Salamandridae; genus Calotriton; species Calotriton arnoldi. Next base: position 528,505 of record CAWUFW010000506.1, on the reverse strand, counting down.
AAGCTAACACTGGTCACAGTGTGAATATCGCTTGTTTTCAGCGATATTCACACTGTTCTCCAGGGTTTCTATCGCTTTGGAGATAAGCGTTGCTGATAGCACGCTATCTCCGCGATAGAAACCTGCGATAGCCGGTGATAATTATCCTAGCGCTAACTGCGCTTAGCGATAATTATCGCCGGTTATTGCTAATAGGCCCCAAAGTTTGATAGAAGGTTTTTGCATCTTTTTTCTTTCCTTTATCTAAAATCAATTTTTCCAATACATTACCTCTAGTAACAGTTACCTTTTTATTTCCCAATGCATTTGGAAGTATCTGAAACTTTTCTTCAGAAGAAATTTGTTTTAGACTTTACTGAAGTACTATATGTCCGTTCTTCTCGCAAGGTCGCCTTAAGCCTTTTCTTGAGTGGGGCCGGTGCAGTATGCCGTTGATTGTGAATTGACCAAACAGCTGTATATTTTCTAGGAAAAGTCTGGCCACTACTGGAATGTATTTTCAGCTATGAGAAACACATACACTTCATTTCAGGAATCACTCTGCTTCGGAGGCTGATCTAAGCTGAGATGAGCATTCCAGTGCTAATGACTCAGCAATGTTGGACTGATTAGCTGGTCTGGATTTCAATATGACTCCGCCTTCTCACCGAACAAATTAGAGCCTTTAAGATCAGCCATGGCATGCAAGTAACCTATCCAATCTTTCTTTTTTTCATTTAATTCTGGTGTTTGTAGTTGATGTTCTGTTGTAAAGGCTGGACTACAAGAAAGTAAAACAGTACTGGCTACTCACATTGTCATGGACCCGGCTCGCAGCAACTCAGTGTCAATCAATTTCAGTGAAATGCTGCTTATATAAAACAAGTGAAAAAATTTAACTTATGTATTGGCATTTCTGTACTGCTGCCCCAGTCTATTTGGGGGTCAAAATACAACTGTACACAGCAATCAGAGGTGACATGAAACATAAAGGCAACATTGGTGTTTGCAGTGGGCAACGCCAGCAGTGGGAAGAACGACTAAGAACATTAAATTAAGCAATGCTTGCTACTTTAAATAGTCTATTTATGTTGTAGAGGTAAGAACCACACTCTCAAACAGCGACACCTTTTTAAATTTCCTCAAACTCAAGATTAAACAGCCTTAAGCTTACTATGGGCGGTTCTCCTGGTCTTCCTGCTCCTATATAAAGTCATGTAGGGTGCAATAGGGATTCTTTTTTTTTGTTGCGATTTTATATAGCGCGAACGCTGAGCATCAGTTGCATTACAGATGGACACATTAATTTTTCTTTTTTAGGCATGGGTAGGTTAAGTGATTTGCCCAGAATCACAGGATACTTGAGCCTCTGGGCAAACTTGAACTTGGTTCCCCAGCTTCAAAGTCGGCCGCTCTAGCCGTTAAGCCACCTCCTCTCCATACCAGTTAGAATGCTATCTATTACTTTAACACAGTGTCATCATAAGAAATTTGGAGGCCTCAGGCAAGAAATATTTTAGGGGCCCCTGTTTGGAACAACTTTGAATATTATTACCCATTTTTTGCTAATTCAAGTCTTATGTTGCCTAACAATATTGATTTATTCGTTAAAGGTTAAGATACAAAAATAAAAGAAGTTTGCCAGAGAGAAAGTTCACTTTCCCAGGGGGTCCCTAGGAAAGTAGGGGCCCTGGGCAATTGCCCACTTTGCCCATGCTTTAAAACATCTCTCCTTTAAAACAGCCAATGACTGGACAGGATAGTTAAATCAGAAAAGTAAAAATGTTAGCCTGGTTTTTAGGAATGTATTAAATGCCCACAATGATCAAAATTGGGCCGCCTCACACGCCAGCCTCGGACGTTCTGGGAATGACCTGTACAGATCAGTGGCGTAGCAAGATCAGGTGGTACCCGGTGCGGAAAATTTCTTGTCACCCCCGGCTTGACAAAATGGCAAAAATATGTGTTTAAAACACATTTTGCCACCCCCCTCAGGGATGACCGCCGGGGCGGCCCGCACCCACCGCACCCCCTTCCTACGCCACTGGTACGGATAAATATGAATGAGAACCCGTAGCAGGTCTCTCATTTCAGAAAGACTATTCGATTGACTATGTTTCCTTCTCCCCACTGACACACAATGGTTCAGACAAACCACATTTGTAGGATATAAAATAGTACTACAGAATGCAAATCACAGACCCACGGCCGAAGACCTCCGTCTCTCATACCATTTATGAACACAACTCTCCCCCATGCCCCACACACATAGGTATATAAGTTAGTAGTAAATGTGGCTGGTACCCGAGCAGTGGTGGACGATTGGGGGATATCTACTATTGAATGGTAGGTGTTTTGGAAAATTTTATTTATATGGAAGAGATGGCATCCTGCCAAGGACAGCAGCCCTCCAACACTGAAATATCTTCCACAATTTGCAGGCATTATGATCCATCCGTTAAAGAGACAAGAGTTGTGATCCAAAAATAGACATGCACATTGCAAAGGTATAGTAGGGCAAAGCATGTGTGGTCCACCCGATGCCCACAGTCGTCACTCATGGATGATGTCTACGATACACAACATCCGGTTAATGAATGGACACTGACTGCCCTTGTCAACTGCCATCTGTTTAATGCTTTGCAATTGCAGGACAGGCAGGCCGTGAGACATTGATACATATCTTTGCAAATTGCAATTAAAGGGGTAAGGCCCTTTTTTCATCAACTTTTCCTTGAGACTCTTAAGAATTCGGAATGTGTGTAAATGTTTTTGAGGTTTTCCTTTGTTAAGCCTGACGCTATATTTAATAACCATGGCTCTCCAAAGGGAAAACTTAGGCAGTGCATTGAGCCCCACTTTCTAGACATATTCTTTGTTTCTATGCTAGGGTTTAAGGTTCATGCCCAGTTGCTGAAAAAAGTTGTAGTAAAAACTTTGCTGTTGTTGTGACTCAACAACTGAGCATGATATATTGTTGACTACACTCCGGTGCAGTGAAAAACTTTGTCAAACCAAGGTCTTCCTTCCTTGGCAGTTGATAACTATTGCCTAACTACTGTTTGCCCAACAAAAAAATAAATAAATGCCTACAGGTGCATATACCATTCTGGAATCCTTCAGATTTTCTGTAGGTTAGTCAACACCCACCAATTTTTTTTTACATAAAGGCAAGTACTTTAACTAATACCCCTTCAGCACTGGACTCGCCTCAAAAATATTGAAACATGGCCCTGATGGTGGCTACCTTTGAGATGCAATTTTAATGAAAATTTGTTGGCGGTTGAGGCATAGAGGTGATAAGAAACAAGGACGTTCTGCCCAAATTTATTTGTGAACGTCGCCATCAATTGAAACAGGCACAAATCATTGCATCTTCTTAAATGGATGCAAATATTGTACACATAAGTCTTCACAACAGTCAAGGCATTTTCTTCTTCTATTGTTCCTTCAGCCCCCCAAAACATTTTTTATCCTCTTTGTTCAATTTCCGCTAGATCACTGCTGTTGCTGATTTCTCTTTTGTCTGTGTCTGTCATATTGTCAATTGTAGCCACTAAAGATCTGCTTTTGATTCTCAGCTTGTGTGGCAGGGCGGAAAAGCTCTTATTCTTTGAACAATCCTCAGGAGGGCATGACGCTGAATCACAGGACAAGAGCAGAGAAGTTGGCTTCACTTGGTCTTCCACAGGCTCATTCAAAAGGCCGTTCAGGTTTTTGCACTTATCCACCTCGGCCACGATGGGCTTTGGGATGGAAACCCTGGCTTCATGCAGGGTAGGACAGTGGTAGGGATAACTTTGGAGAAAATGTAAACCCAGCGGGTGGACGGTTTGAAAAGCTGACTGATGCTCCTTTTGCTGTTGAACACCTTTGCTGTATTGGATGTTGACTCTGGTCTGCTTCCTTCGGTCCACGTCGATATCATTGTATGTAAAGGCCCCTGCCATGGATGGACTGCTAACAATAGAGGACTCGGCTAAGGTGGATCTGGGAGCAAAGCATGAGTTTGTGTAGAAGTCCATCTCAGGTGAGGCTGGATCCAGACTCGGTGGAGAGTGGGCCGTGGTGCTCGATTTGTGTCTGCTATAGTAAAGCTCCAGAGCGCTCCGGAAAGCATGGGCCTGCTGACGGTAAGTGGCGGATGGAATCAGGCCACAGCGAAACTTCAAGGTCAGCAGCTCCACCTTGAGATAGGCGTTCTCCTCGTTGAGAGCCATCAGTTTGCTCTCCAGCGCAAAGTCGTTTATTCGCCGCTTCTCCCGTGACCTCTTGGCAGCTTCGTTATTCTTGCGCCTCTTCTCCCAGTACGTGTCGTCTTTCTTTTCATCTGGCATAAATTCACGCTTACGCCGCAGGCTGCTGCCCATCTTTCCCCGGACGACGCTGCCTTTCCCTAGTGGGATGTCAGTGTGGTCCTCATCCTCCAACCTCCCCACAAAACCTTCCATTGAATTCCAACTTCTTCCTCTTCAAAGAGGATTTAAAAAGTTAAATTTAAATCAGGATCTTTAGATCTTTCTGTTGTCCTTCGTACATGTTCAATGTGATACTCCCTCTACATACATCTTTAAAGGTTGCACCGGTATAGTTGTTTTTCAAGCTGAGGATGAGGAAAATATTTCATGAAAAGGAAAAAGGAAATTCCCATAGGTTTCGCAAAGCTCTTGCTATCACTCTTTGCGGTACCTCTCACAATGATTCAGACATCTACCTTTCGCAATGGTAGAGTATATTATATTCATACAGAAACTACTATGTAGCTTGTGGTTTTGAAAGACGTCCTCTGGATGCATGTATATTATAAATGTATATATGTGGTGTTATGTACGCAGGAAGTTTCAAAGAGCTGTTGGTATTATCCTTCTAATAATACTTATAAACTCAGTCACCCACGATTAATGCTGCATTGTGCAAGAGGGTACAGCTCTTTTTCTATTTATTTTTTCTTCTTCTTTTTTGAATTTCACTTTCTTTTCTATTTTTCTATTCTTTTCCTTTTATTTATATTCCTTCTGTGAGTCCGTAGTCCATATCATTCACTTCAGTTTTTTAGCATTTCTTTTGTGCTTTATTTCTTTGATTTAATTCCTTTCATTTCATCTTTTCTTATCCTCTGCCTTTCGTTCTTTTCTGGTTTCGCTTAATTTTGGCTTTATTTCATCTTTTTTCCACAATAATCCGTTTGTTTTCTATTTTTTGCTGTGCCTCTTTTGCATGAGCCTCTTTCTTTTCGACTTTGTTTAGTTAATTTTTATTGATGCTTTTTCATTCTTCTTTATTTATTTGTACAAATCTCTGTTGCTGTCTGAAGAATTTATCTACGAAAGAAATATATAATAAATTGTTATTTCCAGTTGTTTATCGATGTGAGTGGTTCTAGAGTACGAGGAAGTCAAACATTTTATTATTGTCACATTGGAAATTGCCTCTGCTTAAATTGTGCCACTGATTACAGATGTTGGACACCTGCAGCCATTTTTGGAAATCGTGACTTAGTTTTCATATCAGTCTTTGTCACAGAGCAAAAGGAGAAAAGGAATAAAGAAGGAGGAAGAGAAAAAAGAAAAAAAGCGACAGCCGAAAGGTAGGAGGAAAAATATCCTGCAAGAGTGAGATAAAGAGACAGGGTGGTGGAAGAAAGAGGTAGGCGGAGGAATCAAGACCAGGCAGCCTTGGTATTCATGAGATGAAGAGACAAGACGTGTATGGTGGTGGAAGAAAGAGGTACGGGAGGAATCAAGACTAGGCATCCTTGGTATTTATGAGATAAAGAGAAAGCGAGTGTAGGGCGGTGGAAGAAAGAGGCATGAGTTGCAATCAAATCTAGAAAGTCATATTGTCGGCAGCCTCACAATATGACAGCATCAGAGGTGGGCGCCTCACAAAAACTTTTGTCTTGCACTTATTTATTTAACAAATTAAGCTCTGCAAATCAGCTTCAAATGGCATCAATACCGGCTTCATCGATTGATCGAATTATGTGATCCTAGGCAACTACCTTATTTCACTGTGCCTCATTTCCCTTGATCGGCACGTTTGAGAGCACCTTGAAATACATTAGTTCATGGTGTGTGCTGTATACACCTCTTTTGTATGTGTTTTAAGCGACTATATTAGACATTGTAATGTTGTTCCATCTATAATAACAACCTGGGCCACATATAGAGTACACATTACAACTGACTTGTCTGTTGGTTCACTAATGGCATCTGCATCTGGGCAGTGGGGGAGGGGCATGAATGCTTGTAAGTTCATACAAACTATCACTTCTTAGAAATGCCACTGAATGAAGAGATACAATCTACTGTTCTTATGCATGTTAAAGAAATATACTTTTTGGAATTTTGAAGAGTCTTCATCATATTTTTACATGACGTTTGTTGCACAAGTTACATGTCGAGTATCTTGATGGCTCGCCTCGTGTTATGGCTCTTAGAGCCAAGCCAACCCCCTGGTACGCTCCGGCTCAGCTCCCTCAATTAATGGGCTGTCATGCCCACCTCTAATATTCAGTCCTGTCTCTGGAACATATATGATCAGTCACTGAGTCCATATCTGCAAGTTACTGTAGCAATGCTAAATTGATACAGTGGGAATCTTTACTAACATATACGCGGATATGACATTATGTTTAATTTTCCCCCGACAAACACTGGGAACTCATCTTTTTATTGGCACTAAACCTTTTTTGGCTATGGAGTAGCGTGCCGAAAAGCTCTTTGACGCCTCGTCAGCAGGGCCCGACTGGGAACCGGAACCGGCCCTTGCAAACTGCTCGGCCAGCCCCCTGGGGGGTTGGGGGTGCGGCCGAGCTGTTTGCTAGGGCCGGTTTCGGACGATTTTGTTACAGGTGGTGATATTGCCTCCCTCTGGTAACAAAAACGGCCCCCCAGGGGTTGAAAACCGGCCCCCACCCTGGCGGCCCAGCTGGGAAATGCCGGGTGCCCGCTACGGCCAGTCCGGCCCTGCTCGTCAGGGGTAGTAAGCGCTTTATAAATACAATTACAATGTAGCATAAACAATCAACCCGTCCCTACATTTTAAGAAACAATGACTGATCCTGCCCCAGCCCTGCCATCCTTGCACCAGTAGAGTTTGCCCTGCTTACAAGCTGGGACCCAGTAAAAGAGGGTTAAGTACTAAGACACCAATTCACAAAAAAGCATTTCTGAGTGCAGGAAGTAGCACTACAGGAGTATTATTTTACATACTCCTACACGCTTTCGTGACTCACCCCCGAAACGACCAACTCTCTAGTAGTAGAACTGCAAAGAGGGCACAGTCCTTTCTATTTGTACTAACTGCACATGAATATTCCCAGAATGTTCCCATTTTATTCCAATTTTAGATGTATTAGGAAACCCACACAGGTATCTAAGAGTGCATAAAATAGCACAAGACGGGCTACTATTTCACGTACTTCAAATCGACTTCGTGATTGTCCCCCATACAGTTTAGAGCACTAGCATTTCACTGCTAGAGATAATTTCATACCAAGTGAGGTAAATCTCAAAGTTTACCTAAAACCACACACAGCTGAGCTATATCTTAGATTATACATGATTTAAAGACTTTTTCAATGGCCTAGGCAGCAGAATTAACCTTCAAGTAGCCACTATATAAAGGCCCAGTGCTACCTAAACCGCAAAGCTTTTACAGGAAAAAAAGAACAAAACAGACCTGAGTTGACTGTATAAAGTTAAAAAGTAAAAAAAAAAACTACCACACAAACCACAGGCTGATCAGAAATGTACACCCGAGCTGTTAGAAAAAGAAGAATTGAAACCCAGAGATGAGAGATAACCCGAGGCTGCCCAGGAAAGTGAATGCATGCTAGCTTGCATCCATTCTCTCTGCATAAAGATTAAAAACTGATAAAAACAATCTCCCACCTTGTTACTATGGGTGAGTTTTTCAAAGCCGAGGTTGTGCCCTCCTGGCTCAGCAGAGTATCCTGGCCTACCCAGGCCATGAGTATTTTAGGCAACTGGGCACTCTTAAATTAGATATTTTTTAAAGATCTGTGAAAAGAGTCAGACACAACAATAGCCAGACTGGTGCAATGCAGGCCAGTTATTGGGATCAGCAATATAAGGCAGCTGTCTAGGGCAAATAAAATCCATTTACAACTGGAATTAGCAGGCAGCAAAATATCACTGCATTGAGAGAGTGGGCGCACTCCAAGATAAAACAGTCGCTGGATTAATACACTGGTAGCGTTCTGAACCCACTGAGTACATCTTACATTACATTAGATTATATGATATTATATTATGTGATATATGATATGATTTATATTATAGATTATTTTTGTATTATATTGCATTGTATTATATTATATTCTTTTTATATTATATTGTATTATATCATATTATATTATATTGTATTATACTATATCATATTATATTATATTGTTTTTATATAATATTATATTGTATTATATCATATTATATTATATTCGCATTATATTATATTATATCATATTATATTATGTTATTTTTTATATATTATATAGTATAATATTATATTGTATTATATTATATTATATCATATCATATCATATTATATTGTATTATATCATATTATATTCGTATTATATTGTATTATATCATATTATATTATATTGTATTATACTATATCATATTATATTATATTGTTTTTATATAATATTATATTGTATTATATCATATTATATTATATTCGCATTATATTATATTATATCATATTATATTATGTTATTTTTTATATATTATATAGTATAATATTATATTGTATTATATTATATTATATCATATCATATCATATTATATTGTATTATATCATATTATATTCGTATTATATTGTATTATATCATATTATATTATATTGTATTATACTATATCATATTATATTATATTGTTTTTATATAATATTATATTGTATTATATCATATTATATTATATTCGCATTATATTATATTATATCATATTATATTATGTTATTTTTTATATATTATATAGTATAATATTATATTGTATTATATTATATTATATCATATCATATCATATTATATTGTATTATATCATATTATATTCGTATTATATTGTATTATATCATATTATATTATATTGTATTATACTATATCATATTATATTATATTGTTTTTATATAATATTATATTGTATTATATCATATTATATTATATTCGCATTTATATTATATTATATCATATTATATTATGTTATTTTTTATATATTATATAGTATAATATTATATTGTATTATATTATATTATATCATATCATATCATATTATATTGTATTATATCATATTATATTCAGTATTATATTGTATTATATCATATTATATTATATTATATTCTGTGCACTGTATGTTTTTTCAGAGCCAGACACATCAGTTCCGGAAAATATACCAAAATTCAAAAAAACATCAACACATTCATCAAGTGCGATATTCAAACTCGTGGTGTGCGAAATTTTAATACTGGTAGCATAACTGGACTAAATTTATCATTCTACAGTTTGATAATTTCATACTATTTTCTACTGCATCTCTTAGGAAATCTATTTTGGGGGTGAAATCCACGAACAGGTTTTCAGTTTAGAGACAGTGTTTATAAAAATAATCAACAATAATTACATTTCTGTAATTTTTTCCTATAGTAAAAATATTTTTGCTGACTTCTCATCCACATTTAATGCAATTTTTAAAAGTTTTCCATACATTCCATAGTGTGCCAAAACGAAATACGAAATTTTCGCCCAGATTCATTTCCGCTAAGAAACCGTCAGTTGACAGAAACCAGGCAGATTAGCATTTGTATTTATTTATACTACTTTTTGTTTCACTTCAAAACATAATCATTTCAGGATTCAGAGCTTTAGATACTCCAAATGTAGGACGAACATTTAAAACCTGATCAAGAATACAGGCAATAAAACAAAGGTATTTTTCGATACACCAACTTTATTGCATTTTCATCAGTAACAAAACAACAGACATACACAGGAACCACTTCTACAGTCATCCCCCGTCCCCCAGACGTCACAATCAGTACAGAATCTGTTCATTATCCACTCACCCCACCCAAACCGTGGTTTTGCCACCATTTGCCCCACACTTTTCCATGCTTTTGTGGGCACTCCTTCCCTTCATAAACAGGCTTTTCCAGCTGAACGCACCGGTCCACTCCCACCCGCCATTCAGCCATTGTAGGGGGTCTCACAGATTTCCACTTCCATGCAATATCCCTCTTAGCGATAAAGGAGGTTGTCCCGAAGAACAGACGCTCTGCCCTCTTACAATCCATGTCCTCCGCCAGGCTCAACAGAGCCATTTTGGCTGAGACTTCCAGTTGTCGATTCAGAATGTGGGAGAGTTCTCACTCGATCCTTACCCAGTAAGTGGCTATAACCGGGCAAGCCCACACCACGAGAACGAAATCTGCGTTTGGCGAGCAGCAGTGGAAGCATGCCATCAGGGGGAGTATGCCCACTCGGTGTAACTTCTGAGGATTTATGTATGTGAGATGCAGGTAACTGAGCTGGACCAGTCTGAGCCTGGTGGAAATGGGCAGTTCTCGAGAGGCCATCTTGGCCTCTTGCCACTTTGCATCATCCAGCTCGCCCACCCGCGCCGTCCACCTCTGTCTCAGCCTGTCGAAATGATCCGGTGCATTGAACACTAGGGTGCAGTCAACCTGGGAGATGGCACCTCTTTGGAGATTCCCTGTTAGCAACTTGGCCTCAAGAGGGTTGAACTCCAGAATGTTCAAATCCTGGGGGGATGTTGGCCAAGAGGGCATATCGGAGCTGTGGGTATTTGTGAAACTGGGTGCGTGACTATTGGAATTGCTGTTGGATTTCTTGGATTGTCTGTATCTGAACACCCGTCCCTACATCTCAGAGATGCATGATACTTATGGTGTCCCACCTTGAGAACCCCTCAAAGCCTGTGTTGTGACACAACCTTTCCCCTGCGAGAGGGAGGTTATCTGCGTCAGCCTACCGTTGCAGCCCGTAAGACGGACCATCGCTCTTCAGCTGAGAAATACCACCTGCGTCAGAACCGGTAGGGCTTGTGAGATCGGGGCCCCGTACAGTGGAGCCATTATTGTATCCAAGCCCAGCAAGGTAAGTTCCACTTGATACACCAGATCCCCCAAGCCCCCATTAAACCAATCATTGAATACGACAAGTTTCTCTGCTGTATAATAGCACTGGAGTTCCACCATTCCACATCCACCATCGAAGGGGGACTTCCCACAGTGAGTCATTGCTATATGGGGGCGTTCGCCCGCCCACAGAAAATTCCAGAGCATGGAGTTGAGTTCCTGGAACCACTGCCTGGAGATTGGAATGGAAAAATTATGAAAGACATATAGAGAAGTCTGGCAACACCATCATTTTAAAAAGGACCACCTGTCCCATCACATGCAGTGGGAGATGTGCCCACCTTTGTAGATTCCTCCTCATAGTGGCCACCAGTGGTGTCAGGTTAAGACTCCATGTCAATTCCGGGAGCAGGGATATGTGGAAGCCTAGATACTGGAATGACGAGTGACAGACAGGGTTTGCTGACCACCAGCCGCACGAGCTTGGGTCCCCCATACTGGGACCAGCAGGGATTTCGCTTTATTCACTTGGAGGTCGAGGCCACTTTGTAGATGTCGAGGAGCACAATACAACGCGGGTCCGACGATTGATGTTCTGCTAAGAAAAGGAGGACTTCATCCACCTATAGCACTATCCGTTCCTCGGGGCCCATCCCTCACTCCCATTCCCGTATACGCGCATCCCAGCATACAAGTCTGGCCAAGGGCTTAATTTCCCGTGCAAACAATAGGGTAGACAGAGGGCAGCCTTGCCGGATGCCCCTAAGGATGGGGACTAGGGTAAAGGGAACTGTCAACCAGGACCTGAGGAGATGGGTTGGAGTAGCAGAATTTGATGAGACCACGTAGATAGCTCCCTAATCGGGCCTGTTACAGGACAGCATCAAGAAAAGACCAATCAAGCATATCAAAGGCCTTCTCAAAGTCAATCAGGAGCAGGGCTGGCGGGTGTTGGAAGGCATGTGATTGAGAGAGTACTACCTGGACTCTTCAGATGCAGTGGCGACTACTCCGAGCTGGCATAAAGCCGCACTGAACGGCTGAATCAGGTAGGGGAGGGTCCGTTGCAGGTGATTGGCCAAAATCTTAGTGAACACTTTGATCTCAATAGGAGGCACAACGTTCAGGTGGATGGCCTTTTTAGGGGATCACGACAAGCCTAGCCCCGGAGGAAAGACTCCGACCTCAGCCGCTTCCTGATAGAAAGCCACCAGGTGCGGTAACAGAAGGGTGTGAAATTTCGGTTCATACTCGACCAGAAAACCAACGGGCCCGGGTTTTAACAAGGGGACATATCAGATAAAGCTGCCTCAACGTCTTCAGCTGTGAGTGCCTGATATAAGTCCATAATAAGGGACCTGGGGATTGAGGTCAATGGAATCTCCTTCAGAATGGGGTGGGCAACCTTGCAGGGTGGCGTAGGCTAACACTCGCACAATGCCCGGTAGTAATCTGCAAATACTCTCACAATTCTGAGGTGTGGGTCCTCATTCATCCCTCAGCTTCATCGATCCAAGGGACCACCCTGGGAGCAAACCTTCTGGTGGTCAGCCAGTAGAGCAGCTTCCCGGATTTATCTGAATGTTCATAAACTCGCTGAGTGATGCGCCTCCTCCAGTAAAAGTTGTTGTACATGGGCTCTCACCAACATCAGCCGTCAGTCAAGCTCTGTGGAGGGATCCTGCAGTGCTCCAGGTTCAGGATTTGGGCCTCTGGGGCCGAGGTCCGCTCTAGTTTCTTTTTCTCCCTACCCTGGATGTGTCCCTCTACTAGGCCTTGGAGTGTAAGTTTGCTAGCCACCCACAAAGTGCTGACAGACTTCACTGGCCCCTTATTAATCTCAAAGTAGGAATGGATTTCTGACTCTATGTAGTTTGCGCTGTCCAGATCCAGAGATGCCACACGTTAAGACGCCACATTGGCCAAAGAGTAGGTAGAGGGAGGCCGAGTTGAGCGTTCAGTGGCGCAATCGCTGACAACCACAGGACGTCTGTGACCGAAAACCAAGGATGGTCAATGTGCGACCCAGATTTGTGGGCCGCCGAAGTATGAGTATATGCAGACTCACGTGGGTTCCATGTCCATCATGCATCACAGAGCCCCAGTGGATCAGCCCAGGCTCCGAGCTCGCTGGACTGGGGCTGAAGCCCCGGGCTCGGAGGGCCTGTGGAGTCCATTACAGGATTTGGTAACCTGTTGAAATCCCGTCCAAGGACAGTGGGGCCTTGCACAAGCGTCAAGAGGAGCGATGTGAGTGCCTTAAGTGTGGTGGGGAGCAACTGTTGTGGGATGTATACGATAGGAAAGTGTAGTGTGTGGCTTCCAAGGTACCCTCCACTCCAATGTATTTCCCCAAGCGAACTGTGTGTACGCTGGTCACCACCAGGGGGAAGCTTCTATGCAATAAGATGGCCACCCCACGAGATTCCAGGGTGAACTCTGAGTGATAGACTCTAATGTATCCATCCCATAGAAGGAAGGGGCAGTGTCCGCCCAGAAGGTGAGTCTCCTGCAAAAGGAGAACCGTTGTCTGGAAACATTTAGAATAACAGAGGACGGCAGACCGTTTTATTACGGTCCAACATGCTGTTCAAGTTTAATGACAGTACTTTAATATTGGCCATGGGGGTTGAGAGTGGGTGGTGCATGTGGTACGGGGTGGCACGATGGGTGTGGTGCGGTACAGGAAAGTGTTGCCCCAGCCTGGCATATACCGGACTTCAGTATAAAAGGATGGCTAGAATGCCTGTGTGCGGGGTAGCTATGAGCGAGAAGTGGTGAATACCAACAAGTGTTAATAAACTTAACTCCTTACCCCCAACTCCTCCCCTCCCCATACTTCTACCCTTGAAGCATCTGTCACCCTAGAACTTGTCATAACAGTGGATGCAGCCAATGTCGCAACCTAAACTTTAAGAGAAGACCTCCTCAGTAACAGGATTGAATATCAAACAGCCACATTATCTTGTAATGTTCACAGTAGAGCCCCCACCCTAACAGCAGAAGCAAGCGGATCCCAGTCCCCCACTACTCCATAGAAGGAAAGAGGAACATGAAATGAAGATTGAGAATACAATTCTTCTTTTTAACCTCGTTGAAGGAACGTCTGCATTTTTGGACCGCCCACGTATAGTCAGGGAAGATCAGGATACACAAGTTCTGGAACGGAATATTCTGTCTTACCCTGGCTTTTCGAAGAATGGCATCTCTGTCCTGGTGGTTGAGTATCCAGGCAATCCAGGCAATCAGCGGGCGGGCCGGAGCCCCCAGCGGGGGGTGCGGGACCAAAGACCTGTGGGCGCACTCCACCGTGAACAATAGCGACAATTTATCAGCTGGGGCCCTGGACCTTATCCAACTTTCCAGGAAGGATTCTGCCCCGGAAGCCTCCATGTCCTCAATTCCACAAACCAAAGGTTGTTCCTGCGCAATCGGTTTTCAGCGTCCTCTGTGCACTCTTCCAGTGCCGCAGTCATTGAGCGATACTCAGAGACCTGTTTCTTAAGGATGGCCACGTCATACTCTACAGAGGGTACCCAGTTCTCTGCCTCTGTCAACCGATGAGCAACAATTCGAAGATCTTGCTGCCGGAGCGAAACGTCAATCCTAACCTCGCCTACTTTAGTCTCAACCGCTGCCCCAGAGCTTTGGATTGCTTGCAGAATAGTGGCTAAGTCAGATTGCACTGGGGCCAGTTGTTGCACAGAAGGTTTGTCAATGCTCCCTACATTATTTTTATTATTGCCGGCGCAGTATATTGATCCATCTTGGTTTGGGTTGGGGCTGGCGGAGGGGGGTCGGTGTCTCCCCATGGTGGTCGGCCCTAGGTCGACACCTAGCGATGATAGAGTGAGGAATGCCCATGGACTGCTTGCCCAAAAGGCAGCAAGAGCAGCCAGGGCCAGGAAACCCAGCAGGTGTGTCCTTCACGCTGTCAGATATGCACCCTCATCCGGAACGATGTGGCGGCAGGAGGACAACCGCAAAGAACTCACAGGGAGCTCCCCAGTCCGAGGGGTCTCCTGGTAGGCCTGAGGGAGTCATACTCCAGTCTGGCTCCTCAGGCGTGGCCCACAAGCCCCCAGCCCTCTCTTGTCGTGCGTTTGTTGTGGCTGCCAGCCAGCAGCGAGTAAAGGTGGACCCTGGACTGCTTACCTCGAGGGCAGCAAGAGCAGTCTGGGCCAACACACCCAAACGAGGGCGTCTCTTGTATCCAACGGCCAAGAGCACCAGTCCTCAATGCAGGTTGTATAGGCCGGCGTGGGGGAAAAAAGAATCAGGGCCCCCTGAAGGATCATCAGGAAGGCCCTTCCGCAAGTATCTCCGCCGGGACCTGGGGGGCCCTCACTCCAGCACAGGTCACCAGGCATGGCTCATACACACCTGGCTGCTGCAGTCCTGTGTCCGGGTTCCCAGTCTAAAGCCAGCCATACATGGCCAGGCCTGCTGTCTTCCTTCTGCCCCCAGTCAGGAGCCCCAGCCCTCACCTCTCTCCTCATATAGCGGGGGCCCCCACACACGGCGTGGGAGAGATCACCACCGCAGCCTGCACCCAGGCCCCCGATCAAGCCCCCTCCTGGGTGTGCTTGGGATTGCCGAGCTCCAGCCTCCACTGCTCACTCGGTCCCTGAGGCCGCCCCAGCCACTGCTGACCCACATCAGGGTTCTGCTGCTTCCAGATCAGAATGTTCCTGGGGGGGGACCCGCAAACCGGCCCAGGAATACTGCGCCGGCACACAGTCCACCCCGCTGCCGCCACGTCCTCAGCAAGCGTGGGCCACCATGTTGGAAAGTAGTCCAGCACCCTGCTTCCCCGCTGCAATTGAAGCCGCACCCAGTTGCTCCGCTTCGTTGAGTGTCAGGTTGTCCCTGGAGGTGGCAGTGTCCTGGGTGGGAGTCACACAGTGGCTGCTTGGGACGGATGTGGCGGATTGGCGAGGAGGACCGTAGCGGTTCTAAATCGTGGCTGCCATCTTGGCCTCCTTGGCCATGCCTCCAAAATAAAGCTATTTTAAATTAAGAATAATGTTATGAGAGACATCATGCCAATTGGTATTGGGACATTTGTGTTTAAAGAAAAACTGAGTAAAACGTTTTATAAAGTATTTTTTTCATAAAATGGACAACCACTTTATTTTTCCTTTTTAAGCTGGTAACACTTTCAATTTAAGTGGATGTTTAAGATTACTAAACAAAAAATGTTTTTTTCTTTTTGCTTTTTTTTAGCATTTTTATAACGCTAACTTTTTTTGGTCGTTCAAAATCAAACACTAAACTTTAAATATTTTTCAATATCCAGTCTCACAAGCATTTGATCTGTCCAGTCTAGTCTCCTTGTGCTTTCATATTGAATTTTTGTAAGCCTGGGCGTAGTTCGCGAAGTAGCGCTACGCGAAGCTACGCAAAGCTACGCAAAGTGCAGTTCGCACTACGCGAACTACGCGTAGCACTACGCGAACTGCGTAGTGCACTGTTCGCAATGATTGCACAGTGCCGGATGCTTGTCCGCACTGTGCAATCATTGAAAACGGCATCTTGCACAGTGCGAGCTGTCTTTTACTGCCGCTCGAGTAGATTTTTACTCGAGCGGCAGCTTTCTCAACGCGGACTGGTAGTTTCTCATCGCGAGCGGTCGCGAGCATACGCGACCACTCGCAATGAGAAACCTGACCTCCCTGCGTTGAGAATCTCGCCGGGATGTCATTTTGCTTGCTCGCGGTCGCCAACTTGACGTTGAGGACCGCGAGCAAGCAAAAAATGACCGCTGCACTACGCTACGCTACGCGTGTTTGCACTGTGCTACGTGCAATTCGCGTTGTGCGAAGTAGCGCAAACTTCGCAAGCTACGCGAGCGTAGCGTAGTGCTTTGCCCAGGGTTAAATTTTTGTTTTGGTGTACACCATTTCACCCTGCTCCTTGTAGTAAGTCGACCCTTTTCAGTAAATTATTTCTACGGTAGTAGAAAATCAAAAAACAGCTTCAAATCAAATTGGAAGCTGTTCAGGAAATTAGGTGAATGCACTTTTAAAACCATATGATTCATCAAAGTCACAGTGATTTTTGAAAGGTGTGAGAAGGCCACAAAAAGGAATTAAGCAACTCAATTGTAGTGCGAAAATTCTCTGGTAAAACACTTTCTCTAAACGGATTTTATTGATTTTCAAATGCTGAGATGAACCCTAATACTTTAATGAAAAACAAAAGTACTTTTTCACGGAAGACTCCATAAACTGTAATACATTGAAATGCACCCGTAAATAGGGGGATAGTCTATTACGAAACAATTTTGCACCAGAATTAATTAGCAGAAGTTGATACACTTTGCAACTCACAAAGTAAACCCTATCAGTTTAGCTCAACTAACCAGAGGAGTTTTAATCCTTTACCTCTAGCTAATTCCTAGTCAGTGGAGAGATTCTGAGTTTCAGAACCTTGAATGTATCCTATCCCTGACTCAAATTTCCCATATCCATGACTCTCATATCTCTATCTCATTACATGACTGGGCCTCTTCTAGGGTAACAATCCAGATTTGGGGCATTCAATTTGCCATTTTCTAAATCATTTTGCTATTTGGTTCTCTAAAAAAAACCTGCATCTAATTATAATTCAGTAAAGAGGAGAAACCTTTACCCTTTCCAGGTAAAAAACTGTCCCTCTTTTGATATTTCAAATTCTAGGTATATTGCAGAGTTTTTTATATTCTGGGGTGGATTAAGTGACTGGCAGATACTTCGAGGCAGGATTTCCCCATAGAAGTTCTTGGTAAACTTGCATAATATCACACCACTGTGCTCTTAGACACGTGGGAGGATGAGAAACAGCTATCAGTGTATGTCCCTGTGTCTCTAGCAAACCACAAGCCCCGAGCAGCAGCAGAGAAGATCAGAGGTGATTAAAAAAAAACACTCTCTCACGTCCATTACACACTACTAAGGCTCGATTCCTGAGGACATTTATGAGTCTGTGAAACAGAACTCCTCTGGTACTATTTCACAGACTCATAAATGGTTTTGTGAAAAGGTCCCATAGTTTGGAATATAGATAGGGCTCCCAGTTTTATGGTATTTATTTTTTTGTCATTTCCATCTGTATTTATCCATATTTATTTTTTGTCAACTTTTTCTGTATTTATCCATATTTATTATGGGTTTTGTGAAAAAAGTAAAGCTGAAACTGGTATATTTCCACATTTATTTAACCAATAAATATGTAGTCATGCTTGAATGTCTGCCAGATTTAAGTGATATGAACTTTGATGGAACTTTCAATGGACCTTTGACAATGCCCCCTGGGCGGATACCAAAACTGTTTGTACTTACGTCGGTGCACAAGCAACCTTGGCCGATGCCCTGTGGAGCTGTCATATGCAGCTATAGAGGAGTCTGGCCCTGGTTTCACCCCCTCGGCTGTCACCTACCCAGCCGGTCATCTGACATTGTTTTCCTCGTTTCCCCATTGTGTTTCCTTCCCTCCCCCTCCCTCCGTGATTCTTTGATTTAATTTATGTAACTATGTAACCTGTAACTCGCTGATCCTCTTGTAAAGCGCTCTGATACCTCCGGGTCTAGCCAGCGCTATATAAAACTTTTCAACAAAAAAAACAACCGCAGAAGATAAATCAATGCACTGTTATGAAAATATGCACATTTCAGTATCAGCCTTGTGCACAGCTACTGCTGTTTAAGCCTCTTTACAAAATGTCATTTCTGTTTTTAACCCCCTTACCTATCAATACATAGTTATTGGCCTGGCAGTCATGGCAAAGTGTATTTAGAATAAGTCAAAAAAGCACCCAATTTCTGTTTTTATCCACATTTAAAAATAAATACAGACAAGAAAATAAATGGTTTTCTGTCTGTATATATCTGTAGAAATCAGTAAAAACGGAAAACAGGGAGCCTTAAATATAGATAACAATAAAAATTGGCTTTCATGTTTGACAAAAATGTGTTCATAAAAAAGGAAAATATAAAAGCAAAACATTAATTAGGGTTGGGTTAAAGATCCGGGGCCAAGTCACAAACACATTTATGAGTACCTGAAGGGGTACCACCTGAGTACTATTTTACACACATAAATGCCTTTATAAGCAGAAACCTCAACTTTAAAACAAAGGAAATTCTAAGGATGCCTGGGTTTTGAAATGCAGCCCTTGGTCCTTCCGCTGTTTCACTCCTAAGAACTCTACAGGTAAAAGCAGAGGCAGCCAGGCCCTGGACAAGGCTTCAAAAGAGACCACGAGGGCAAGAGTTCAGACGAATGAGATCTGAGTGACGTTGGACCAGAATACCTGGTACGCTGGTCTATTAAATGAATGGGTCTATTGAAAATATCTAAGAGGGAAGCTGTGTTCCAAGATGTTAGTCTCAGGCGCTCAGTTTGTGAGAATGTACTCAAAGATGATGGACCATGCTAAATGAGTGAGATCACAACTAGCGTGGTCTCTGTTTCTGTGAACGAGACCATGCTCTTGATGTAATACTCACCCATTGAGTGACATTGTGCTGAAAACACAAAACATATATCCACTGAGACTGTGAGTAAACAAATAAGATTCACACCCAAGACCTTGCCCACAATGGTGCCTGACTTGTGCCCAGTGAGACAAAACTGTAGCGCAAGGTGTGAGGCCCACACCTAATGAGTGAGACTTTACATCAAGGTGTGAGACTTGAATTAACTTAGTGTAACTATAGTCCAGAAATTGAAAAGTTCCATTAGCGAGGCTGTTGTCCATGAAGTGAGATTCACACCGAGCGTGTGAGACTACTCCAATGCACGAGATTCACACCCACTAATGGTGTTGTGTTGTAAGGTGTGATACCCTCACAAAATGAGGGATATTTCACAATGGTGTTGAGGTCTCACCAGGTGGGTGGGAGTGTACTTCCAAATGCCTGGATGCCCAAGACCCAAGTGACCCTTCCTGTTCTACCAAAGTGTGGCTCTTTCCTACTGCAGTGAAGGTTCTTGATGCAAATGATATTACCATTAAATTACCGTCGTTGTTGCTCCTGTGCAGTCACATCAGTTGTTATTATAGACGGTGCCTCATTGTGAACATTTTTAATGAGGGGGCATCTTTTATCTCAGACTTTGTACATACAAATTCATCTTGGCTTTGTCTTTCCAAACAAATATGTTCCCTTTCTTTAACAATGCTCGCATGATTGTGGTTTTCTGTAAAGTTTTTCACAAATTTAGCATAATATTCTAGGACTCGCCACATACGTGCCATTAGTGAGTCAAATGGTCATCCATTTTGCTATAAGGACCACATAAGCGAGATTGCTCTCCTACTCTGCCTCTGGTTTTCTTTTGACTGCAGACTCTGATTTACAAATGGGACCTACAGCCAGAAGGGAAGAAAGGTCACATGGGTGGGTTGATAGGGGCCAGCTAATGTCAGCCCCGTCACACAGTAGACACGTGGATGCAGCGTGGAAACACTGTAGGCTTTAAGGGGCCTGTGCATGTCAGTGGGCATGATGACATTTCTATCACTCAGGGTTTGAAATGTATTTGGAACATAGGAGGTTCAGAGCTCCAATGAAGACAATGTAGTGGCCTGGGGCCAATAATGGCCGCCTCAGACCTTATGCTGCAATATTCTGGTGTCTGCCAAGTGTAAACCACCCATCAAAAGCTCTCTGCCCCTTTGCTGTCTTCAGTGAAGCTTCCAACATTCAGATGTTTGAATACAGCACTATGCCCGGTTGAAGCCTTGAATGTGAGTCATAGGCCCAAGTCTCAAGGGAGGTCCTAGGATGAAGGTGAAGGCCTTTAACAGCCATTGTAGTCCAGCAGCAGAAAGGCTATAATGCTATTCTCACAATAAGACCATAAAAATGGATAGTATGCCGACCAAACACACCTCTAATTGAAAGTCTCCACTGCAACACCGTCTGCACCTCATGCAGTCCAGGATGTCCGGCACCTACGGGAAGCTCTACCCCACCAATACAGAATTTATGTTACTGGCCAAGGACAACAAGCAAGAAATAGTACAAACCAGGCTTAATAATATGAGCCTTGACAACTTGAAACACAACTTTCAACGAATACCAAGTTGCTTGGATTTATCCTGAACACCAACCTCACCCACAATAGTGAACAATGTCAAGAAAACAAACATAGCCTGTTATCTACATTTGCTACTAAAGAAAGTGAAACTGTTGCTCCCAGAAAGTTATTTAAGAATTGTTGTTGAAGCCCTCGTATTGTGAAAGGCAACAGCGGTTCATGCACACCAAAAGGTAATCTGAATACTCGGTTTGTTTATATAGTTTTACTAGGTGATGGTGCAGACAAGGTATAGCTCTCTGATCCATGAGCATCTGTAGAAATACGTAGTGAAGCACCACCCCAGGGGCGGCGTCCCCTGAATGCACTGCAAGGTATCCAGTAAATGGAGTAATCCAACTGTAGTCGAAAGTAAAAAAAGTTAATCTGTTCTCATTGCGTAGAATTTATTATATTGTCATAAATTCATCTTCATAATAATGCTGATGTGCTGTGTTTCCTTCACATATTTCTGTTTGTAGTAGCAAGAGTTTTTGGCTCCCAAATTGTTAGTGAGTCATTGGTCCCAATGCATTTTGGGCTGAGTAAAGCCCTTCGTCATGGGAACATTAAGCATCTGGGGAAAAAAGAAGCAAGGAAAACGCTGGTCACAGTATGGCAATGGGATGGTATCGGGTATGTTAACCCAAAGTGTTGTGTGCCTGTAGCAATTGTGTACTCTGTACTCGAAAAACTGCAGTAAAACATGTGAACAGTGAGTTCACCGCGGGATAACCATTGAAAATAAAGTGAAGTGTGCCATGACAGAGGTATTATGTCAGTATCAGTGCCTTATTGAGTGAGTTAGAACCAGTGTAGTCATGCTATCTTTTCATGCATGGTAGTGGTACAGTAGGAAAATAACACAAACCTGAAAGACTGAGACAATTGTAGTGTACGTCGGAAGACATGACAGTGAATGGCATGCAAGATGGGCAAATCTATCGCTTAACGAGTTTAGGGTTGTCAAGGTTCGTGAAGACCAAGAAGTGATCACATGTGTCTTATCTACAAAGATAACAAAACACGGAACAAGTATGTTTCAAATTCTTACCAGCGTCGGTTGAGGAAACAGCGTTGTGATTGTTACGAACCGGGTGAAGAACCCGGCTGTGATGCGGAAAGGAGGTGAATGACGGACTTGTTCGTGCAAAATAAGTAGACCAATGGGTTTGTCTGAACGAGACAGGTGACCCGGTAGTATCATGCAACATGGGTGGAAAGTGAAAGCGAACTGAGCTGTTCGCAATACTGACAAAACGGGAATATTCAAATGGAATAAAAAATCAAAAAAAGCCTTCAAGTAATGGCCGTTCTCATGAAGAAAAAATGAATGATCAACTTCAGTAGTGATAAACATCACCGGAATAACAATGAAAAATGTGTGAGTGTGAGCGTGGGTGCCTTCTTGGAATGGTGAGACGATGGAACCACTCTCCTGAAAGAGATACAAGAGTTACTGCGTGGTGTTGGAAATATCCACCTAGCACATTTTTCACCTCCTTTCCGCATGACTGTCTTGCATGCAAGGCACTGATACTAACATAATACCTCTGTCATGGCACACTTCACTTTATTTTAAATGGTTATCCCGCGGTGAACTCACTGTTCACATGTTTTACTGCAGTTTTTTGCACTGAGTACACAATTGCTACAGGCACACGACACTTTGGGTTAACATATCCGATACCATCCCATTGCCATACTGTGACCAGCGTTTTCCTTGCTTCTTTTTTCCACAGATGCTTAATGTTCCCCTGACGAAGGGCTTTACTCAGCCCGAAATGCATTGGGACCAATGACTCACTAACAATTTGGGAGCCAAAAACTCTTGCTACTACAAACAAAAATATGTGAAGTAAACACAGTACATCAGCATTATTATGAAGATGAATTTATGATGATATAATAAATTCTATGCAATGAGAACAGATTAACTTGTTTTACTTTCGACTACAGTTGGATTACTCCATTTACTGGATACCTTGCAGTGCATTCAGGGGACGCCGCCCCTGGGGTGGTGCTTCACTACGAAGCCCTCGTATTCTCACATATGGATGGTGGCAATACCCTTCTCCATGGCCTTCCAGACTCCCCCTCTTAAGGGCATCCTACATGCCGAAGCACACTTAATTTGTCGCTGGATGAAATATTACTACATCGCTCTCATCCTGATAGAACTCCAATGGCTTCTCTTGCCGACCAGCACCGACATCAGAATGATCTGCATCAAATTCAAAGCACCCCACCTATCTGGCTGACCAGCTCCCCATCACCTGTGGCTCTAGGCACATAAGCAACCAAGTCACTATCCCAGCAAAGAAGAGTCAAAAAGAAATAACAAGGCAATAGGTGTTCTTCAGTTATACACCAAAGATCTAGAACAATGTCGCTGTTTCCATCAGGACCGCCCCAACACTGCTCCAGTTTGTAAAAGAGCTTTTTTTCCAAAGAAATACTGTATCACAGTACAGTAATAGCCCAGCTCTGCTCTCAGATCTCAGCTGCCTCTTCAATCATTTGTTGACGGAGATCTTGTCTTTTACCCTGTACAGATCTCCATAGTCTTTGGCTAGGCTTGCACTATACAAATACCACATATATACATACACACATACATACATACACACAGTTATACGTGCTTGAAAAAGTAAAACCTTTAATCAGTGAGTGACACTGCACTCCAAGAAGTGAGACTTGTACCCAGAGAGTGAGATTGTGGTTCAAGGCATAAGGCCTGCACCCAGTTACTAAAACTGCAAGTGTTCTCAGCTCGCATCTCTGTGCACTTGGCCACCATTCCTCCCACAACGGCTCCTGCTCTATTTCTTCTGTGGTCACTTGTGACCTGGCTCTTCTCCCTGTTCTTCTCTTCTTGTGGCTAATGAAGCATATGTCTCTGTCAGACAACTGTTTCCCAAGACAGGAATTTGGGGCGCTATTACAATAGAAAATTAATGATAGCACATATTAATTATTATTAGTGCCACTAGAATTATGTGATCGTGGGTCCGCTGCGTTTTTCGCATAATCATAGATTTGCTATATTTGCACATAGTCCATCATCTGCTGCATAATCTGTAGATTTCAGAAAAAAAAAGTTTCTAGCTCAAATGGTTCAAAAGTTACTAAAAATGCAGCGACATGTGTTGCCATGCAGTGGAAGGCCCTTTTCAAAGGTTGACTGTTCATTCTTCTGTTGCTTACTGCTATGTCTGGGTGGTATACTGGTACTAATGAGGTGCAACCAATGCCCAAAAGGCAACAAAATATTGAAGTAATCCTATCAGAAAATGTTCCGAATTATGTCACAAAATTTGCCTTTTCTTGCCGCAGAATTTACTAAACTCTGCCTCATAATTTGGCCCACCTCTGTTGCATAATTCCAGTGGCCCTGATTATTATAATTATTATTATCTTTATCATTTTTATTATTGCTATTAGTATTATTATTAGTAGTAGTAGTAGTGGTAGAAGTAGTAGCAGTAGTAGTAGTATTGTTCCTATTGTTTTGTTGTCGTTACTATTTGTATTATTATTGCTATTATTGTTGGATTGTTGCTGTTAACATTGTAACTGCTATTGCTGATTGTATTATTATTATTAATAATAATAATAAATTCATCAGCAATAGCAGTTAATAATAATTATTAAAAATTATTATTAATAATAATAATAATATAACAATAATATTAGTAGTAGCATTGTTCTTTTTATTGTTTTGTTCTTGTTATTTTTTGTATTAATATTGTTATTATTGTTGTATTGTTGCTCTGAGTATTGTAACTGCTATTGCTAATATTATCTTTATTTTTATTATTAATAATATTAGCATTATTTGTATTATTATTATTTTTAGTAGTAGTACTGTTGTTCTATTTGTTTTGTTGTTATTATTTGTAGTGTTATTGTTATTGTTGTATTTTTGCTGTTAGTATTGTAACTGCTATTGCTGATATTATTATTATTAGTATTAGTAGTAGTAGTAGTATTGTTGTTCTATTTGTTTTGTTGTGGTTGTTATTATTTGTAGTGTTATTGTTATTATTGTGGTATTGTTGCTGTTAGTATTGTAACTGCTATAGCTGATATTATTATCATTATTATTATTAGTAGTAGTAGTAGTAGTAGTAGTTGTAGTATTATTATTAATATGATTGTTGTTCTTATTATTTTGTTGTTATTATTTGTATTATTAGTGCTAATATTGCTGTATTGTTGCTGTTAGTATTGTAACTGCTATAGCTGATATTATTATCATTATTATTATTATTAGTAGTAGTAGTAGTTGTAGTATTATTATTAATATGATTGTTGTTCTTATTATTTTGTTGTTATTATTTGTATTATTAGTGCTAATATTGCTGTATTGTTGCTGTTAATATCGTAACTGCTATAGCTGATATTATTATCATTATTATTATTAATATTATTATTAGTAGTAGTAGCAGTAGTAGTAGTAGTTGCAGTTGCAGTCTTATTGTTAGTATTTTTGTTGTTCTTATTGTTTTGTTGTTATTTCTATTATTATTGCTGTTATTGTTGTATTGTTTCTGTTAGTATCGTAACTGCTATTGCTGATATTATTATTAATAATATTCATGCTGCTCTGCCTATTGCTATTATTTCTACTATGATTACTATTAGGCCAGCCGTTGTTATCATCATTATTAGTGATAGTAGCAGGTGTAGTAACCACTGGTATTATTTTTACTTTCACTATTATCATTATTAACATTACCATCACTAGCCGTGTTTTCAATATCATTATTGCTGTCACCATTACTATGATTGTTAATATTATTGTTGCTGGGTATGTTTGCTGCTGCCATAATGGGCAGCGGAATCAAAATGTATTTTATTAACGTAATATTTTTCTACAGTTCTCAAGTGTGTTTGCGTATTAGTTTACTTATACAGACTTACAAAGTAACCAGTAAAACACAGGTTAAGAGGTAGAAACTTTCATCATAATAAAAGGAAGAGGAAGGTGTAGCATGGGTTCAGGAGCCAGTGGGAGGAGCGCTCTGACTAATTCAAATAAATACAAAATAGGCAAAAAAAATTAAGTCTGAGAGAACCGCATAATTTTGTCTTGCGAAATTTTGTGTAATTCCATAAAAATTCACAAAATTACGTTTTCGTTGCAAAATGTGATTTGCCACTATCTCATGTCCCTATTTTTTTACCCAAGTGTGCACCTCATGTAAAAAGGTCTCGGGAGATGCCGGTAGGAGATGCGTTTAAGTGGAACATGTCTCTCATTGAGACATTTTTTGTGTGCACCAATCTCCCGATAGTACCATGTGAGATTTTTTAAAGAAAAAGTGCCCATTCGGGTAAAAACAATAATGCAAAATTACATAATGAGAATTTACCAGAGATTTCATGAATTTCACATGATGCAAATTTCAGGAATTGCACACATGTCTCTGGTAAAAAAAAAAAAATCTTAAAGGCCTAATTTTTAATATTTTTCTGAAAGACAGCAAATTTGGTTGAGCTCTTAGAGTTCATCAGAAAAGGTTTCAGGTACAGCCGCCAGCAGCGTTGACGGACGTATTGAAGGCTGCTGATGTTTTGCTTTGTAGCGTTTGAATAGGTGTCTCTGCTTCTTAGGCATTGGGGTTGCCCAGATTTGTTAAGAGTGTGGAGAGGGAAAGTGGGTTCCCATGATGAAGGTCCATGTAGGTTAGACAGTCCATTTTAAATTTAATTATGGCCTTAACTGGGAGTCAGTTAACGTCTTTCAGAACTAGCGACGTGTAATCGAATTTGCAACTGTCAGAAAACAAAGTTTTCTGTTCTCTTTCTCATGTGTTTAGAAAGAATGAACCAGTACATTTTCACTACTACTAAAATGTAAAAGATTAATGTAAATATAGGTAAAATCAGTTTTTTTTAAAGCAGCATTAATAGAGCAAAATCAGTTTTTTTCATTATTTTAACAAAGATTTTATATTTGTAAAACAACCTGTAATAACAATGACTTATAAGTGGTATATGTTCTATATATTTTTGTCCTGGATTCAAAAGTGTTTTGTCCTGGTGAAAAAAATCTTTATGTAAATGGTTTACTCTATTTCCTACCTTGCGGGCATCGAAAACGAAGTAAAAAAGATGCTTCATCTATTGCACGAGTGAAAACTCATGCAATGAATGAAGCATCTTTGTTATGTGATTGTTATGTGATTGTCCCCTATTTCCAACTGGAGCCTTATTTTTATTTCTAATGAAGACTGGAGAAAAGGGAAGGTTTGCAGGAGGTAGTGCACCAATAGGCTCTCTCGCTCACTGAAAGCGTAAATGTAACAGGACCCTGAGGGCTGGTGCATTATATAGGACAGGGATATGTATGTGCCAAAGTGTGAGGGTTACATAAGCAAGAATCGAGGATTATATAAGATGGGGTAATGAAACACACGCACACACACATATTTATAGATATGTGAGGGAGTGGGTGGTTAGGCAGTGAAGAGGAAAAGAGAGTTTTACATTATTTCCTGAAAGTCAGAAGTGAGAGGCCATTCTCAGAAGAATGTGGGAAGAGTTGTTCCAGAGGTTAAGGGCAAAGGAGAAGAAAGCTTCTCTTGTTGTTTTTAATTTCCACGCTCTGGGGGACCATCATTTCAGGCCCTTCATGTCTACACGTTTGTAGTAACTTACACTTTTGAGTATGTTTTCTACTTTTCGGTATTCACAAACTGCACTTTTGTCTACAAAGTGTAGACTTAAATATCTCCACCCCCTGAAGGGAGAGTGGAACCAAATTTATGAGTGTAAAGTTACTAATAGGGACTTTTCACATGTAGGTGAAATTCTCCATCACTGGGGCATTTTGGTAAAGTATTGGGAACATTTAAAATGTTTACTTAATTTAGAAAAATTGTAAAAAAAAAGCTAAATATTATTGTAAATTAATGTTAAATACTTATTTTAATTGAAATGAAATACAAAATGCTGCAACACATTTAACATAATTTTGAATTAAATATTTAATTAATTTAAATATATTGAATTAAATTAAAACATTTTTTGGAAATGTTTATTTAAAAAATCCTAAAATAAAATGTTTATATTATTTTATTATATATTAAAAACTACACACATTTATGCATAACATTAATTTCAATTCATGTAAATATATTTTTTAATTAAATGCACACTTATTTATAAATCAAAGCTTATTAAATATTTTAACATAAAATATTTATTTTTTATTAATATATCTTTTTTTTAAATTAAATAATAGTTATACATATTTTTACAAACTCAAAATAAATAAATTAATTTTAACATGATTCCCTACGGGGTTCTATTTTGAGTCCTTACTGCTATTATTTTTATTGGAAGGGTGTTGCAGTACCAGTGGTTGTCCAATGTGTAGGGGTGGCCTTACTACAAAAGTGTAAGGTACTACAAAAGTGAAGTTTGTGAATACGTAAAAGTAGTAAACCCACTCAAAAGTGTAAACTTACTCAAAAGTGTAAACACTCAAAAGTGTAAGTTCACTTTGTGAGCAGGCCCTTTGTGTGGATGCTCAGTAGACAAATTAATCCACGGCATGGACCTCTGTTTGACGCCTGCCCATTGGTTCAGCTGGGTCCATTCAATATTTCCTTCTTCTTAGGTCAATACAATAAGTAACATTGTGTTCTATCACAGGAGCACGGAAACAATGTGAAAAAACAAAATGCAATGGCCCGTTGATCACAACACTAGTGTATTTTATTTTCAAAATAGTTACAAGGATGCATTTCACACACAAATATAATGCTAAATAGCAGATTTGCATTTTGTGTATTTTCATGGAATTTCTTGTTATTCCTCTGAAATTTCATGTAATTACACAAAACCAAATTATGCAAATTTCGGAAACCCCTGCCTTTGACTAACACCAACAAACCTCTTGGTTAGTTGTGATGCTCTCTACAAATACACCTGTTATGTTACACAGAACAATGCCTTGCCACATACTGTACCCGCATACCTGATTGCGTGATTGACCAATTGATTACACTGGGACCACAAGGGGCCTATAGGCACTGACATTAACTCCTAACTTCAACAGATTAAAATACCAAAGCCCCGTCTGTTTGCAGAATGCCATGAGGGAAGAGCAGCTGCAAATATTGTTAGGCAGTCTCCTACATTGGTCACCCAAACACTAAAAGAACCCCCTCTTTTGGAGATGAGTGGTGCATTACTCCATGGCACCTTCTGTGCTACAAAATCTTATTTACTCGGTCACCCATGGAAAGACCTTCGGGCCTCGTACTCACACTTCCACACAGCTGCGGTTCACAGTGTGCGGGTCTGCTCAAGGTGCATAAGGGATTTCCCGTCACTGCTATGAATACATGATGACAATGGCCTTTAGAGCAGTACAGCTAGAAGTTTTGGGCCTAGATTTGTCACGATCCGGGGGGTCCCCCCAGAGCTGCAGGGCTCAGATTTCTAACCCACTGGAGCAAGGACTTAGTTCAATGCACAAACACGAATTAGAAACCCAGCTGACTGCGACCCACACACGACCCACTAAGCTATGTCATGCGGGTGATGTTTTCTGGTCACAATTAGACCCTCTAGATGAGTTCAGGGACACAGTGGGACTCCAAACCCTTTTCTGTAAATGAATAACACACTCAAAATAGCGCTAAGAAGCATGGGAAAAAATGTAAAATATTTATTTCCAAATAACCAAGTCTAGGGCATAAATGTGTTACTACATAGAATTAACCCTGGGCGTAGTTCGCGAAGTAGCGCTACGCGAAGCTACGTGAAGTGCACCTCGCACTACGCGAGCTACGCGTAGCTACGCGAACTGCGTAGTGCACTGTGCAAAATGCTGTTCGCACTGATTGCACAGTGCCGGATGCTTGTCCGCACTGTGCAATCATTGAAAACGGCATCTTGCACAGTGCGAGCTGTCTTTTACTGCCGCTCGAGTAGATTTTTACTCGAGCGGCAGCTTTCTCAACGCGGACTGGTAGTTTCTCATCGCGAGCGGTCGCGAGCATGCGCAACCACTCGCAATGAGAAACCTGACCTCCCCGCGTTGAGAATCTCGCCGGGAGTTTTTTTTTCCACGCTCGCGATCGGCAACTTGATGTTGCTGATCGCGAACGAGGAAAAAGTCTCGCCGGGATGTCATTTTGCTTGCTCGCGGTCGCCAACTTGACGTTGAGGACCGTGAGCAAGCAAAAAATGACCGCTACGCTACGCGTGTTTGCACTGTGCTACGTGCAATTCGCGTAGTGCGAAGTAGCGCAAACTTCGCAAACTACGCGAGCGTAGCGTAGTGCTTTGCCCAGGCTTACATAGAATGCGGAAATAAATGCAGTCGGACATGACATGAAAACAATATGAACATTTGTCACATGGTTCGCAACTACCTATAATCCTATCACCCTATTCCTACTTCTAAGCGCTATGCTAAAATTTAGCAGAAGCAGAAAATACCAAACATATAAATTGAGTTTCTTAACATGGATAGCTCTGCATAACTTTTTGTTAGTAAGAAATAGCTGTTTAGCTATTTTTCATAACAGTCCTTGCCCAGGGATAGTAACCAGTAACTGGCTGAGTGTCTCTGTGACACTCTCAGAGCCCAGGAGGAGTCCCCCCCCCCCCCTAACCGGAGTGACCTCTGGCCTGATACATCCCTGGCGAAGTCTCTCCAAACTATGGACAAATGCATGTATTTATATCCCCTAATTGCCGATTTTTTATTTATGTTTATAAGTTTGGTAAAACTAAGGTCCCAACAAGACAATACAAGTTTCGCGACAAACGCGTCATCTCAATTCACATGTAGGCATTTTAGCCACCACTGTAAGTGTCCATATTTACATAGCAGTGACCGTACCATAAACAAAACAAATATGTCACATAGATTGGAGGCGGACATGATGCTAACACCTCAGTGCGTGTCCAAACTTCACACTTTTTAATGGAAAGAGATAGAGTCTGCAGGCGAGCACATGATAAAAACAGAAGCGATTTAAAGGAACCCTGCCACAATGTTCACAAGAGTTGTGCAGACGCTGCTCACCTTTGCACTGTGCCTGCAGGCTTTCATAATGGTAAGTAAATCAACGCAAACCTTTGTGTCACGTTGTGCCATGCAAGTGCCCGTGCAAAATATGTGTAAAGAACCCCTGCATATGTGGTGTGGAAGGCCATCTCTTATTGGCACCTGTTACCATGGTATTAGCTTCCACCGCATCCTGTCCAGGCTGCTGGTGGCATTGTGTGTCTGCCACTGCACAGGCCCATCGGACCTCCCTAGCTTCCTGCATATTATAGCACCTCGAGGACTGCCTAGTCTCTAGATTTACTCTAGCGCTATCTCAACCCTTATTGCATCAAGCAGTATGAGTTGTTTAGCTAAACAACATTTAGTAATTCATAAAAGTTCTGCTTACAATTTTGTTTTTATGTTATGCACCATTTCTATGCACTCTACATTCTAATTCTTTCTTTTTAGGTGCCACTTAAATATACCCCAAACCTTTGACATCATTAAAGAAAGGACATTTCTAGAATGTAGACCCAGAGAACTCTTTTTTTCCTCTACACTAGATGGCCTCTTTATGTGCACAGATGTGATTCAACTGACACCAGGGGAAGCAAAAAACTCTAAATATTGAATCAATTAATGAAATAAATAGTTCATTCATTACTTCAATACTCATTCATTCAACCGTCCATCCACTACCCATTGGTCCATGTACCAACTCCTTCATTCATGCACCCATCAATCCATTCATCGTCGTACGAAGACATTCATTCATTCTTCCATCCAGCCCATTAAGTCAGAAGTCAGACTTGCCTCTCGGTAGCAGGAATGTAGCGCCCCCTCCTCAGCAGCTCCTTTCCTCGAGCAGTGGCGCTGTGCCAGGAGCGGTGCCCGCGCTGCCGACCGCCGGCTGAGAAAGTGTGCCGCGCCGCGCACGTCTCCACACAGATAAGTGTGCCAGTGGGTCAGGGCAGAGAGGCTGCCTTGCGTAAGTGCAGCGCGCCCTCTGACAGCGCCGGTGATTATGGGCGAGCGGGTGACACAGGGTGGCGGAAGCTGCACAGGGCGGAGGGCTGCTCTCTGGGTGTGTGTGTGTGTGGGGGGGGATCCTCAGCCCCTGCGGTGCCCTTCGGGGTCACTTTCATGAAGATTTCTAGACATGATGAGAGGAGAGCTAAACACACCCCTCTCTCTCTCTCGCTCTCTCTCCCTCTCCCTCTCTCTGTCTCCCTCTCTTTCTCCCGCTCTCCTTTATCTATTTCTCCCCATTCCAACTTCTATCTCTGACAAGTCCTCC
Organism: Calotriton arnoldi; assembly: GCA_963921515.1. Lineage (NCBI taxonomy): Eukaryota > Metazoa > Chordata > Amphibia > Caudata > Salamandridae > Calotriton > Calotriton arnoldi. The sequence goes on along the minus strand of CAWUFW010000506.1, from coordinate 496,028 downwards.
TTTCACCCCCACTTCCTCCCACTTTCCCTTTCGCTGTCTCTTGGAATCTTAGGTTCTACAGTTCTCTGGCTGTCTCGCGCGTGCATCAACCTGCTCTCTCCGTGTCACACAAGTACACAGTCGCTCTCTAGCGATTCGAAGGTACCGTGTCCCAATGACAGCAAGTACAAAGCCGTCCCCCCAACCCCGTCACTCCGACTGGGCAGTAGCAGTAAAAGAAAGCCAGAGTTAGGGTGCAAGGGTTCTTCCCACCGCAGGGCCCCGGTGCTACCGCACCTGCTGCACCATCATAGCTAAGGCCTCTCCGCTTGTCGCTCTGTTGTGGGTTTTCTGTCTTTCGCTCTCTGCAGTTCTCTCTCACATGAACACCCACACACTCTCCTGGTCTCTTAAGGCAATTGCTGGCGTGCTATCTGAGGCTCTTATCTATGTTAATGCTTTGCTTTCTATACTCACGCACACACACACCACACACACACCCACACCACACATACACACGCATATATATATAAAAATATATTCCCTGAAGAAACAAAGGTTAGAGCGATGTTATAGTTAGGCGAAAATGTCTTTTAAAAACACAATTTTAAACTAAAAAAAACCACTTAAATTCACCTATCCATAACTTGAATACCTATAAGTTGCACGCTTGCCGTGCATGTCATTAATAATGTCATTTCAGAGTTCATCAATAATGTTATCAATAGTGATATCATAGGACATGTCATCAGTGATGTAATATGTGAGGTCATAAGCAGTGCATGGCAAGTGCAGAGGTCCCCCTGATGCCAGGGCCCTTGTGAGGGGCCCTAGAGGGGCAGAATTAGATTCTGGTGCCGCTAGTCCTGCGGTAATCTCACGGGACCCAGTGAGGCCTCCCGCGAGTTGCTGCGGGACTCATGCGGTACCCTGTGCGGACCTCCTGTGTGATCTTGCCGGAGTACTGCGGTACTGTGATAAAAAAATTAAATGTGGGATAGGTGTACATGGAACATTACACAACCATGAGGGGAGGGGGAGTTGGCCAGCAATGGGAAGCTGGCTGCCTGTGGAGGATTGGCTTCCTCCGGCCAAACCCACGCCCAGCGCAGCCGAAGGCATCTATATATGCCCTGGCAGTGAAAACAAGCATTGGCATAGCCAATAGGTCTCGCCTTTGGGACCTTATAAGTGTTTAGACAGAGCTATTGCCTTTGTTAATTTCTTTAAGCTGTGTTGTAGAGCATTGTGAATGTTGTGCAGCATGTTGAAAAGTTATAATAAAAAAAGTGTTATAACCTTTTTTGTCACCCTATATATAACCAAGAAAACATTATATACAACTAAACTACCCTAATAAAAACAGAACTAACACAAAGAATGTGTTCTAGTTTTTTTGTCCATGCATGCTGGCAACTTTTCCCTGCCTGTTCTAATGCTTATTTGTTATATTTTTTTTTTTGATGGGGGGACATAAACAACAGGAGGGTGGAGGTTGGAATAGTACCTTAATTATAGTAGGAGCAGCTGACGGACACTAGGGGAGAATCAACAGATGCCAGATTCCGAGGGCAGACTGAGGTGGTGCGGAGTGATGCTGAGGTGGTGGTGAGCTGCGGCGGTGGGGTGGTGCTGCACTGGTGCTGAAGTGGTACTGATTGATACTGAGGTGGTGGTGTGCTTGTGCAAGGTGGTGCTTAGGTGGTGCCGAGTGTTACTGAGGTGGTGTCGAGTGATGCTGAGGTGGTGCTGAGTGATGCTGAGGTGGTGCTGAGTGATGCTTTGGTGATATTCAGGCGATGCTGCGCTGATGCTGTGGTGGTGGTGCTGCACTGATGCTGAGGTATTGCGGTGGTGCTGCACTGGTGCACAGGTGGGGTTGAGGTAGTGTGCTGGTGCGGAGGTGGTCTGCGCTGGTGCTGAGGTGGTGCTGTGCTTTGGCTGAGTGATGCTGAGGTGGTGCTGTGCTTCTGTTGGTGTTGTTGGAGTGCAGTTGCATGCAGTGGCTTTGCGTAGATGACTGGCTTGAAGGCAACTCTGCGTAAGTGCTTTTCTTCTATGATATACCATCACAAGCTTAACAGAAAAGTGAATGTAGTGAAAAAGGCCTTCACACAATTGCAATGCACCATGCAGTGTTTCATTTTTCAAAGTCAAAAAAATGTTTGCCTTTGAGCACTCCCCACATACTTAAAAATGCATTTTCTCTCTTTTAAGGTTATCTTGCATCACAGCTACGCTGCTCTCTTACCTTGCACTATGAAAAGGGAAAGTGTGAAACCTAACAAATGGCAGAGAACAGTTCATTTGTTAGAGAAGTGAGATCTTATTAGATATGTCTAACATTGTCATTTTATATATGCAAATTACATTTGGTTGATGCATAAAGTATAAGCATTTTGATCTATATGTCATTGAGTAGTGTCCTAGCGCATCATGGGTCGCACAAAAAATTGCTATAACTTTCTATACCATTGTAAATGTTGCTTTGGGTGTGTTTAGAATGAACTGTTTTTTGCAAGGAAACACAACGTTTTGGTTTAATCCTTTACATCTTTGCAACAATCACCTAGTAATGCTTTCTCTATCGAGTAACAATAAAAAACAGCAAATGTGGCTTGCTATCCCCAACCAATAACTAAGCAGCTTAGGAAGTAGGTCTTAGTCCCGGTGGGAAGCTTCACAACCAGTGATTTACAGCAATCCACACAATGTTTACGTACCAAAAAAACACACTTATGCAGGTCATGGCGGGGAGAACAATCTTTACAGCTATGCTAACTTTCTCTTTCATATAGCATAGCTATCTTTCTAAACACAACTACGAAGTGATCAATCGTCCATCACTCCAAACGTCTTGTTGGACCATTCTTGCTTTAAAAAAAAACAAAGGTGTAAAAGCCTTACAATGTGCTTACATGCTAAAGTAGCCTAAAGGCTTAAAAATACACATTTTACCTTTTAAGCCTAAGCCATCTGCAGTAACATTGTTTAGCCACCCAACCAACACCAAATTAGCGTTAGGGAGTCTGGAGTGTCGGAAAGGGTTAAATAGTCTGTAACTGTGTTAAGAAAGGAGACAGCCATGCTCAACTAAAGAGAGAATTCGCATAGTTATAAAGTTCTCTATCATTGCTGTGACTGGCATACGTGGAGGTTGTTTGCTTGTAGAAGTTAAGTGATTTGCGCACCCTATTGAAAACAAAGAAACCCTTTAAACCTAAATAAGAAATTAAATAGAAAACCAAGCTGCCTTCTCAACAACAAATAAGCACAGAAAAACACGTTACTTTCACAAATGCATTTTTAAAACGCAGTAACAGCTCTTCAATTTGTAAGGAAGGGCTGTGAATAAGGAAAACCATGTACCAACGCACCCGAAGGCGGGCACGGAGGGTTAACCCTTTCTATCAGCACAGAAAGCACAGGCAGTAGGTTCCGCATGTGTTTGCGAGAGGCCCGTGTATTGTAATAAAAAAAAGCATTGGCATAGCCAATAGGTCTCACTTTTGGGACCTTATAAGTGTTTAGCCAAGCAACTGTTGATGTTGTTGCAGTAAGGATATTGTGCTGCATAACTAAATACTTGTTAGGTTCCAAAAGCGTGACTTATTGGCTATGCTACTCTTTTTATAGCATAACTATGTTTCTAAACACTACTAGAAAGTAATGAATTGTTTGCCACAAAAAATTTTTGTTGTAGCCTATTTGCTTAAAAATTAAATGTGGAACAGCTTTACAATTAGTTGTAATGTAAAAGTAGCCTGAAGGCTAAAAATACTAAAGTAACCTTTGCAATGGTTTGTTCAGGAATAACTGACAAATGTTTGTTAATTTACTTTTTATTGCATTTTTTTTTGTTTACATTTTTATTACTATAAAGTAAGTTGAGTTGAAAAAAAAAATTAGTTATGACGTATGCAGCAGCTACAGGTTTAAATTGAAGCAGGGCTGACTGTAACTTTGATCCTTGCTACAAAGAAAACACGTCAATGTAGCATTGTGGCATTTGGGAGTAGGGCCATTGTTTTGAAGGAACGTTATTGGCAGTGTTAATTGCTATCCTTATAATGAGCACAGTAATAAGTGCGGATTTGCGCAAGATCACAGTTTTGTGAAGCGGATAACTCACACCTACCGATTCTTAAGGCTAAAAAAATGGGAATCATACATATTTGTAACTCGCAACCCCCTTTTCACCAGCGTAGAAGGTCGAAGCAATAATTTGGGGTTCTGGGTAGGGTAGTGGTTTGAAGGACGTCAATGCGCTTCATGTATGATCCTTCACTATTGTCAGTGATGTAAAAATAACAACAACAAAACACACCTGTAAAAGGAGAGAAAGATTTCTATCTACTAGCAGTTTCACGAGCTGGAGCTTTCCGCACAATCCAAAAAGTTACTTTTTCCGTAGGTTCCGTAAACTCTGTTAGAGCAAAAGGACAGGGCGCCGACCAGGAATACGAAAAAGCAAGAAACGCGACTCAAATTGCTTCTAAAAGACTACCAAGTGTAGCCGCCATCAAGTCTGGAGTGGTGTGAAACGTTCCAATAGTTAATAAATGTGGTTGAATGGGAGTCTGCCCTGGCACAATAAAGAGAAATGTGGCCTCCTTGTAAAGATCGTTATCATCGGTAGGAGATGCAAATGTGGCTTTGATGCAGTCGCACTTATGGGTGATGTTTAAACAACAATCTGGCAAGTTTGTACCTGCGTTAAAATAATGTACAAGAGTTTTTATTGTTTTTGCGCTGTAATAGTTTGTTTTTTAAAAAATTTAACAAAAGACTCTACCTAACACTGCTTTCTTTTTAGGCCCACTGTTTAAACCTCCACGCTAACATTTAAACAGAGTCCCTCAGCCAGTTACGGTAAAATAGCTTATATAAGCACCTTGCATTCCTTAGCAACTAGTTCCCAATTAAAATATACACACGATAACAGGCAAACAGACGCTGAGGAGGGACATGGCACAAGACAGTGCATAAACGTTTGGGAAATATAAACAAGCGTGTGCAGAAACGCTAATTATAAACAAATGGCCCCAGAAATGTGTGCGCATGGAGCAGCTATAGGTTTAAATTGAAGCAGAGCTGACTGTAACTTTGATGCTTCATACACTTGTGAAAGCATTATTGTAATACTATTGCGTTACATAATAAAGACAGAACATAAACTTTTAGTAGCCAAAAACAAAATCTTTTAAGAAGCGCTATATAAAAAACAGATTTTATTAGCAAAGGTAATTTTTAGACAGAGGCTGAAAACACAAAAACACATTCCCTTTTGGAAGGCACGGAGAGATTAACTGATTTGCCCAGAATCACAGGATGGTGAGCCGACGCCGTGACTAGAACATGGTTCCCCAGCTTCCCGCTCGGCAGCTCTGGTCATTGCGCCACATCCTTGTGCTTTAGGGAGACTGCCTACCGTCGTGTTGTGTGCCTATGCTCTGTTTTTGTACAGTTCTGTTGCAGAGAGGGCTTCTGTGCCCCTAATGTTGTGTGCAGTACATCAGGTGTTGGTGTGGAAGGAGGGGGGTCTGGGGACACAGTGAGGAGCAGCGGGTTATAGAGTTTACAGAAGTGTGCCTGGGGTGGTACTGTCCCTCTCGTTCCTTAGTATGCGGCAGGCTGAACACTCTATGCAGGGTACCGCCTATAAATAATAAGACACCCCATAAATTGACAGAACTGTTCCGATCTCAGACTCTCAAAATAAAACAAAAAAAAAGTAGAGTTTCACTCTGAATAAGTAAAATTTAGTGGCTCGTCATTTTGTCAGTCAGAAAAGCTGAGACACGGCGATAAATGGGATTTGCGCAAGATCACAGTTTTGTGAAGCGGATAACTCACACCTACCGATTCTTAAGGCCACAATTCCCTAAAGAAATGGGAATCCGACTTATTTGTAACTCGCAACCCCCTTTTCACCAGCGTAGAAGTCGAAGCAATAATTTGGGGTTCTGGGTAAGGTAGTGGTTTGAAGAACGTCAATGCGCTTCATGTATGATCATTCACTATTGTCAGTGATGTAAAAATAACAACAACAAAACACAGCCGTAAAAGGAGCAAGAAACGTGACTCAAATTGCGCGTATTATTTTACTGCGTGCTCGCAAAGTCACACTGTGCAAGTATAACTGTGCTGATTAAACTCACAAAACCTCTGGGTCCTCAACCCCCTCTCATCACACACACTCGTGAAATCCCGGCCTCTAACTGCATAGTCTTACCACAGCACAAGTCAAACTTTAAGAAACCTGGCGAGCCGAGGAGTCATGTGTTACAAGAACTGGTGAAAAGTGCGCGCAGTGATATCTTGAACACAAAGGGAGCTACACAATTGTCAACAACATAACAAACCGTGTCATCCCATTTCTCAGGCTGCTGTAGTGCATGAATCCTCCCTAACTGCAATCAGCTGATTTGACGGAAGTGTCTGCCTCGAGGAGCAACAGTCAGTAACAACCCTGGGTTTTCGGTGACATGTCCCCCTAAAATAAGAAACTTCACAAGTGAGGCGCTCTGCGTGTGTCACGGGACTGGGCGCTAGGATCCGTGCCCCGTTAAGCGAGGACAGCCGTGCAGAGATGACAGGCCTAATGATTAGAAGCGGTGCACGTTTGTATTCGGCCTGCCCTAGTGTGGGATTTTATTTTGTTGCTTTCATGGATCTTAGACTACGCTCCAGTCATTCTCTTTTGCAACTCCTTTCAAGTTAATGGTAGCTTTCAAAATGGAATAACCCAAGTGACAAAAAAAAAGAAAAGAGTGCTTACTGTCTTTTAAAGGACAGCGTGTAAAGCCGCCAGTAAAAGATCCAGTCCACGTGGGCGGGGAAAAAAGTGGACAGGGTGGTAACCAGGAGCGACTAAAAAGCCTCCGGGACAATCATAACACCCCGTTTAGCATAATTGGTGACGCAAAATGACGCGCACCAATGGAAAACACGGGCGGAGCAGAAAGCGATCTTCTGAAATCGTATTCATTCCAAGAAGCCCTCGCAGAGTGAGCAGCGCATGCGCGCTGCAACGCCAGGCGAGACCTAAAAACTTGTACCAATCACCATTAAAGGGAGCGTAACATAAGAAAAAGTGTTTACTGCCTCACGCATTGAATATTACAATTACCTAATATGTGCAAACAGTTCTAATGGTCACTGGTTCAAGACCTCTTCATAGTGATTTTATCTTGCTGAACAATTTTAACACTTCCTGTCCTGGTCTGGGTAAATATATTTTATTAAACAAATAAACATGAAAAATGTCATAGCATAAACCACATATGGAGATGCCCAGAATGTAATATGAAAATTATTGTTACTGTTGAGGGAAGGGAGACACATCTTGACTCCCAGTGGCTTTACCGTTCTTGAGTCATGGCCCCTCCCCACACTCAACAATCGTAATAAATAGCATATTATACCTTACTGATCTGCCTGTACACTATATAAATATGTAGTTATAGTTAGAATCGTGTTTTCATAGGAAATGGCTTTTTCTGTTGCTAATAACTTTAACGCCTTTGTACGGATCTCCACTAAACTTGCCAAAAAATTGCTACTTTTTGCACATGGAACGTTTCCGGGTGATTCGTCATGCAGGGGCTGAGAAAAAGGGGGGGTTCCAAAACGCATTTTCCCCATTCATTTTTCTAAAGGTACTTTAGACACAGCTACAGCCCAAACCGCTGAACGGGTTTACACCTAATTTGGCAGAAAGCTGTAACTGGTCCAGAAAGAGTGCTTTTTGTCTTTTGGTGAAAATCCGTTCAGTAGTTTTGGAGACATTAAGGTTAAATAAATTGTATATATCACACCGTGGAGAATCTGCGAGCTAACAGATCTCCTGCTGAAATCTGATTGGCTGCAACCACATCAACCAGGAAGTGGTGGCAGTCATCTTTGGACTTGGGACTCAGTCCTGAGTCCTAAAAAGATGAACAAAGAAGGGGGTAGGGATACCCTGACAACCTCAGCCTAGAGGTGGGGATTTTTTTGTTTTTTAAATTTTGCAGCAAATTTGCGGAGGATCCACAAATATGAGTCAAAATTCAAACTCCTTGCTTGTTTCATTAAAACCCCCTGCGGTGGGCAAGGGGACGGGGGGGTATGTTATTTTTTGGGGGAGAGGTGTGCATGCCCCCCCTCCCTGAGCCTCTGAGGCCGAGGTGAAAAACTCAAGACAGGGTTGCATGAGGTCCCCTTCTAGAGCATAATTAGGCCCCGGGGACCCCATCCCCAGGGCTGAAACATATTAAAAAGGGTAGGGGGCCCCTTCCCCCAGCCTAAAAAGGCCTATGGGACCCTGCCCCTTGGGTGCAAGTATTTAATGAAGGGAGGGGGGCATATAGCCCCTCTCCCTGAGCCTAAATAGGCCCCAGGGACCCCATCACCCAAGGATAAAATGCTAATAAAAGGGAAGGGGGCCACACGCCCCACATCCTCGAGGTCTGTGGCACTCATTAAGGAGGGAGGGGGGCCCACAGCACCCCTACCTGAGACTTTAAAGGCCCCGAGGACCCCATCCCCCGGGGCCGGCTCAGTGACTGTGTCTTGGGGAGCCCACTCCCGGGACACTGTAGTTTCTCTGCACACTCCAGCGTGTGCAGGGAAACATGTTTGCTCCGTCTGGCGAGAGCATTTTCTAAATCTCCCGCCAAACAGGAGCAAACATGGGAGTCTGCTCCCAGCCGGCGTGAGATTAAAAGTTCTCCTGCCAGCTGGGAGCAGAGTTGTGTTCTCTTTCCCTGCCCGCACTGCTGCAGACCTCAGGGGATGGGGTCCACAGGGCATTTGAAGGCTAGGGGAGGCGGACCATGTGGCCCACTCCCCTTTTTTTATTAAAGTTGGCCCTGGCAGATGGGGTCCCTGGGGCTTTTCAAGGCTCAGGTATGGGGGCCGTGCGGCTCCTCCCCCCTTTTTGATGAATTTGGCCCCGGGGGATGGGGTCCCCAGGGCCTAATGAGGCTTGAGGAGGGAGGCTACACAGCCCTCCTCCCCTTTTTAATGGAATTCGTCCCCAGGGATGGGGTCCCCATGGCCTATTAAGGTTTGAGGAGGGGGCTGCATGCACCCCTCCCCTTAATATATATGTTTTGGACCCAGGTGATGGGGTCCCCAGAGCCCGAAGGCCAACCCTACGCCATGCACGCCGAAGGCTGTGAGGGGTGTGGGGTTGGCAGCCCTGTAACTCATGCCCTAAGGTAACTATAACTAGGGCCCTTGACATGCACTGCTAATTACCCCACATATTACATCACTCATGACATATTCTATGACATCATTGATGATATCATTGCAACATTTGGAATAAAATTATCGATGAGAAAACTGTGCATGGCGGGGGCACGAGTTAAAGTTACCTTAGGGCACAAGTAATAGTTACTTGAGATAACTATAACTATAACAGGTGAATTTCTATGGTTTTTAGAGTTTAAAATATTACATTCATTGTTACTGAACATTTCACATAACTATAACATTACTTTCACCTTTGTTTTTTCAGTGAAAATATATATATAATGGCGACATTTGCACTGAATAAACCAGCATTGCACTGAACAATTGGAGTCCGTTTCCTTCTTGCGAGTTCCAGATTTAGGATCTCTTCATCAGGAAAATCGTGTATATATATATATATATATTATCTACTGGCGGTCGCCAGTAGATAGTTATAGTTACAACCTATTATCCATAGGAAATCCGCGACATTCTATTTGAAATAACTCTCTTGCCGGTTGACGTATCTTCGCAAAATTTTCAAACTTTGTGGCCCGCTCCGGTCCGCTCCTACCTTGAAAGTCTCGGGGGGATTCGTTAAGCGGGGGCCGAGAAAAAAGGGGGGTCCCAAAACGCGTTTTCCCCATGCAATTTTCCATAGGAAACTTTAGACACGGCTACAGCCCGAACTGCTGAACGGAATTACACCAAATTTGGCAAAGAGGTAGTTCTTGGTTCAGAAAGAACCCTTTTTGTTAAATGGTGTAAATCCGTTCAGTAGTTGCTGAGAAAATCAAAAGTAAAAAGATAGTGATATCTATGGCCGCGTCGGATTCGCGCACCCTCCCGATCACGAGCTGCATGCTAATTGGCTGTCAACACTCCAAATCAGGAAGTGTTGGCAGCCATTTTGTCCCTCGGTAGAACCGAGGGACAGAAACAAGTGCGCAAAGCGCACAAAGGGGGCAGGGTAGAAACACCCTGACCCCCTAGGTCTGCTCAGGGGGTCCCACAAGGACCCCCTGGGCAAAAAAATAATTTTTAAAAAAAAAAAAAAATCGGCAGGATGCGCTCAGGGTGCGCGAATCCTGCCGGAAAAAAAAAAAATCGAAGCGCGGTCTCCCGCGCTTCGATGTAGTGGCCCCGGGTGGGCCAAGTCCCGGGGGCATGCTGGGGGGGGTTAATTTTATGTGTGGGGGGCCTCTAAGGGCCCCCAAGCCCGGGGACTGCCACCTCCCCGGGGCTTCTTTTTATTTTTGAAAAACCTGTGTGGGGGGCTCCAGCCCCCACACGCCCGGGACCACCACCTCCCCGGGGCACTAAGAAAAATTACAATGGGGGTCCGTTTTGGACCCCCAAGCCCCAGGGACCACCACCTCCCCGGGGCTGTGCACTGAATGGGAGGGGGGCCGCGCGGCCCCCTCCTGGAGCCTGTGGTGGCCCTGGGGACCGCCACCACCCAGGGCCGGCTCCTGCAGTGTCCCGGGTACCTACCCCGGGACACTGCTGTTGCTAATGACAGGACGGGAGCCTCGCGGCTCCCGTCCTGTCATTACAAGCTGCTTTGGATATTGGAAGAGAGAGCAGGAAACCTGCTCTCTCTTCCAATATCCAAAGCTGATTGCTTTCCACATGGGGAGCTGCATCTTAGCAGCTCCCCATGTGTAAAGCAATGCCGGCTCCCGTAGGACACGGGGAGCCGGCGGGACTGTGGGGGTTTGGGGACCCCCCACAGTCCCCAACGAGAGGCCAGGCCCCGGGGGATGGGGTCCCCGGGGCCATAAGTGGCCACGGAGGGGGCCACGCAGCCCCCCTCCTCAAAGGTAAAAAAACTTTAAAAAAAAAAAAAGTGCAAGGCCGGCCCCGGGGATGGGGTCCCCGGGGCCTTAAATGGCCTGAGGAGGGGGCCACGCAGCCCTCCTCCAAATAAAAAAAAAGAGGCCATGCCCCGGGGGATGGGGTCCCCGGGGCCAATACAGGCCCAGGGAAGGGGGCCACGCGGCCCCCTTCCCGTTTTTTAATTTTAATTTAAAAAAGGGGTAAGGCCCTGGGGGATGGGGTCCCCAGGGCCTAAAAATAGGAAAAGGAAGGGGGCCACACAGCCCCCTTCAGGGAAAAAAAAAAAAAAACGATCGGGCCCGCAGGCCCCGCCCCCTTCCTTCACCACTCTGCAAACGCGCCCCCTGGCGCGTTTGCAGAGAGGAACGAATTCCCCTTGAATACTGGGGGTCCCTGGGGGCCAACTAGCCCACCAGGAACCTCCAGTATGCGCCAGGGGCTGCCTTGCAGAGAGGTGTACAGAGGCCACGCCCCTTTTTACACCTCTCTGCAACGCAGCTCTGTGGCGCTTTTGGAGGTATATGGTGGGCTAGTTGCACCCCAGGGACCCTCAGGATTCAAGGGAGTTAATCCCCCGACTTAAAACGCGCCACGGGGCGCGTTTGCACAGTGGTGAAGGGAGGGGCGGGGCTTCAGGTGACATGTGTGCAAACAGGCCCCGTGGCGCGTTTTATGATGGGGAATTAAATCCCCTTCAATCCTGAGGGTCCCTGGGGCCAACTAGCCCAACAGGTACGTCCAGAAAGCGCCACAGAGCTGCGTTGCAGAGAGGTGTAAAAGGGGTGTGGCCTCTGTACATGTCTCTGCAACGCAGCCCCTGGCGCATACTGGAGGTTCCTGGTGGGCTAGTTGGCCCGTAGGGACCCTCATGATTCAAGGGGACTTAATCCCCCTACTTAAAACGCGCCACGGGGCGCGTTTGCACAGATGTCACCTCAGGCCCCGCCCCTCCCTTCACCATTGTGCAACTATTCCTCTAAAATCAGCCGAAATACGAATTCCGATTTACTCACCTGTTATCAGGAGAGACCTCAGTGCTGTATCTTTCAGCCCAGTACTGGTCCTGAAAAGTAATTTTAACCGTACTTACCAGTAACTTGAATTTCCTTCCATAGGCTAACATTGACTGGTTTCACTTGGAAATTCTTCTAAGTGTGGAGTTTTGGAACTTTAAAATATTCCTCTAAAATCAGCCGAAATACGAATTCCGATTTACTCACCTGTTATCAGGAGAGACCTCAGTGCTGCATCTTTCAGCCCAGTACTGATCCTCAAAAGTAATTTTAACCGTACTTACCAGTAACTTGAATTTCCTTCCATAGGATATCATTGCCTGCTTTTTGCTGAAAAAGTTTCTAAGTGTTGATTTTTGAAACATACAAATATTCCTCTAAAATCAGCCGAAATACAAATTCCGATTTACTCACCTGTTATCAGGAGAGACCTCAGTGCTGTATCTTTCAGCCCAGTACTGGTCCTGAAAAGTAATTTTAACCGTACTTACCAGTAACTTGAATTTCCTTCCATAGGCTAACATTGACTGGTTTCACTTGGAAATTCTTCTAAGTGTGGAGTTTTGGAACTTTAAAATATTCCTCTAAAATCAGCCGAAATACGAATTCCGATTTACTCACCTGTTATCAGGAGAGACCTCAGTGCTGCATCTTTCAGCCCAGTACTGATCCTCAAAAGTAATTTTAACCGTACTTACCAGTAACTTGAATTTCCTTCCATAGGATATCATTGCCTGCTTTTTGCTGAAAAAGTTTCTAAGTGTTGATTTTTGAAACATACAAATATTCCTCTAAAATCAGCCGAAATACGAATTCCGATTTACTCACCTGTTATCAGGAGAGAACCCAGTGCTGCATCTTTTAGCCCAGCACTGACCCTGAAAAGTAATTTTAACCGTACTTACCAGTAACTTATCTTTTCTTCCATAGGAATCCATTGTCTGGTTTTCAGCAGAAAAGTTTCAAAGTGTCGATTTTCACAAACTACAAATATTCCTTAAAAATCGCCTGTATGACTTAAACGCATTTTTTCAACTGTTTACAGGAGATGCACCAGTGCTGGATCCAGGATCCAACACTGAGTAAGAAAAAGTAACGATAACAGTTTTTACCTGCTAAGTGAATTTCCTTCCATAGGATAACATTGGTGATTCTATGAGGAAAAGTTTCTAAGTGTCAACTTTTAAAATACAATAATATTCCTTAAAAATCACGACTGTAACCAAAACGCTTTTACTCAACTGTTTACAGGAGATGTCCCAGGACTGAATCTAGGATCCAGTCCTGTGGTTAGAAAAGTAATCCATAAAGTAACTTATTGCATTTAACTAGAAATTCACATTGAGCTGAATGTTGCATTGTGTTTGAAAATGTGTTGCCCATTGCAACAACTGTAACTACTGTACTTAAAAGTCTATTGCCTATGTGCTAAGTATTTAAACTAAAGTAATTCATTCTGAGAAAGTATTTTTTGTAATGTAATGTATAATGTAATTACAATGTAATTTAAAAAATAAAATATGTAAAAGAAATTGTTTCTAAAAATGTAGTAAATCAGTATGAAAAAAAATAATATAAAAATTAATACATTTAAAAAACCTTTGAAATTCACTGAAAAAACCGTAGGTTTCAGGCACGTTATAGTTACAAATTAGCATTTAAAAAACCTTTGAAATTCACTGAAAAAACCATAGGTTTCAGACACGTTATAGTTAGAAATTAGCATTTAAAAAACCTTTGAAATTCACTGAAAAAAACATAGGTTTTAGGGACAGTTATAGTTACAAATTAGCATTTAAAAAACCTTTGAAATTCACTGAAAAAACCATAGGTTTCAGATATGTTATAGTTACAAATTAGCATTTAAAAAACCTTTGAAATTCACTGAAAAAACCATAGGTTTTAGGGACAGTTATAGTTAGTTGGACATTTCACTCGTACAAAACCCGTGAAATTCCCCCGTTATAGTTAGTTCAGCTAACTATAACTCGCGCCCCGCAATGCACTGCTGATGACGTCACATATTACATCACTCATGACATGGTCAGTGACATCACTGATGACATCACTGATGACATCTCAAATGACATCACTGATGACATCATCCACGTGATAATCTGATGCAGCTCCTCACACCCTAATATAACCTTTGATACACCCAATCTAAATTACAGACTGCCATTCGCAAAACTATAGACACTCCAACACCAATAACTACATACCCACTCACTGATTCTTAGGTCTACACACACACATCCACTCACTCACCCGTACAGTCACTCATACTTATGGTCACTCAGTACAGGACTATCATATGCACTCTTACTCCTATATAGACACTCAAACACCGCCACTCATCCAAAGAGGTACTCACACACCTAGTCAGTCATGCAAATAATTAAACACACTGCCATTTACTCACCTATACAGTTATACACACACCAGCTCACTTAATCATACAAATACTAGCACATTGTTACGCTCTTATACAATCACTGATACAAGCACACACTCATCCATACAGCCACTATCACAATCACTCACTCTCGCTTATAGCTATTTATATACTCCAACACACATATATACTGGCTTTCACATATGTAGTTACTCACACATGTACCACTGGGACATACATTCACTCACTAACACACTCTTACACACACTTACCCACCCATACAGTCTATCACAGATGCACTCTTGAAACCATCCACCCAGTGAATCACCCACTCACACATCTATGCACAGAGTCGCACACACCCCACCCACACAAACACTCAGGCACCCATACAGATACTCAGACAACCAATCAATAACTCATATAGACACTCATGTAGCTATTCACAAACCCATGCAGCCACTTACACAGCAACAGACAGACGGATACAGACATTCACCCAGTTTAGTCACTAACCCATGCATTCAGTAAGATACGTTAAATCACTCACTTATAGAGTCAGTCACGCACCTACTAAATCATCCATACAGACACTTACACACCCACTCATTCTTCAATACGTCTTTTCCTATATATATTAAAAATATTTAAACTTTACAGAAACACACAGTCACTGGATGATGTCATCAGTGATGTCATTTGAGATGTCATCAGTGATGTCATCAGTGATGTCACTGACCATGTCATGAGTGATGTAATATGTGACGTCATCAGCAGTGCATTGCGGGGCGCGAGTTATAGTTAGCTGAACTAACTATAACGGGGGAATTTCACGGGTTTTGTACGAGTGAAATGTCCAACTAACTATAACTGTCCCTAAAACCTATGGTTTTTTCAGTGAATTTCAAAGGTTTTTTAAATGCTAATTTGTAACTATAACATATCTGAAACCTATGGTTTTTTCAGTGAATATATATATATATATATATGAAGAAAGGGGTGCCCCTAGTTGAGCCGCACTCCCAGAAGGTGAGTAGATATCAGGAAAAGTCGGGATGTGCCCTTTGAGACGCGAAGGGCACATCCCGACTTTTCCTGATATCTACTCACCTTCTGGGAGTGCGGCTCAACTAGGGGCACCCCTTTCTTCTCATATTTGCGGCCTGCCCGGTCGCGAGCCGACACCGCCACTGAGTGCGGATCTGCCGCTGGATGGTTTAAAGCGGAATACGGAGCAGAAGGGTATTGTAAACACTGGGAAAGTGTTAGTCTGTGCTCCGGATCGTTTGGAAATACTGCCACTGCGCTCTGCCAGCAGCCCACTGGGGTAATGAAATGAATGGACTTCCAGTCCCATAATGCTTTTAGAAATTCTCACCTGAGCATGATTGTAATTGAAATAAAAGGGAAGATACTGGAACTCTGAATGCGGGTGGTTAATATGCAGTCTACCTTTGAGAAAGAGCGAATGCTTGAAACGCGTCAGGACTGGCTGAGACGCGAAGGGCACATCCCGACCTTTCCTGATATCTACTCACCTTCTGGGAGTGCGGCTCAACTAGGGGCACCCTTTTCTTCTCATATTTGCGGCCTGCCCGGTCGCGAGCCGACACCGCCGCTGAGTGCGGATCCGCCGCTGGATGGTTTAAAGCTGAATACGGAGCAGAAGGGTATTGTAAACACTGGGAAAGTGTTGGTCTGTGCTCCGGATCGTTTGGAAATACTGCCACTACACTCTGCCAGCAGCCCACTGGGGTAATGAAATGAATGGACTTCCAGTCCCATAATGCTTTTAGAAATTCTCACCTGAGCATGATTGTAATTTAAATAAAAGGGAAGATACTGGAACTCTGAATGCGGGTGGTTAATATGCAGTCTACCTTTGAGAAAGAGCGAATGCTTGAAACGCGTCAGGACTGGCTGAGACGCGAAGGGCACATCCCGACTTTTCCTGATATCTACTCACCTTCTGGGAGTGCGGCTCAACTAGGGGCACCCCTTTCTTCTCATATTTGCGGCCTGCCCGGTCGCGAGCCGACACCGCCGCTGAGTGCGGATCCGCCACTGGATGGTTTAAAGCGGAATACGGAGCAGAAGGGTATTGTAAACACTGGGAAAGTGTTGGTCTGTGCTCCGGATCGTTTGGAAATACTGCCACTGCACTCTGCCAGCAGCCCACTGGGGTAATGAAATGAATGGACTTCCAGTCCCATAATGCTTTTAGAAATTCTCACCTGAGCATGATTGTAATTGAAATAAAAGGGAAGATACTGGAACTCTTAATGCGGGTGGTTAATATGCAGTCTACCTTTGAGAAAGAGCGAATGCTTGAAACGCGTCAGGACTGGCTGAGACGCGAAGGGCACATCCCGACTTTTCCTGATATCTACTCACCTTCTGGGAGTGCGGCTCAACTAGGGGCACCCCTTTCTTCTCATATTTGCGACCTGCCCGGTCGCGAGCAGACACCGCTGCTGAGTTCGGATCCGCCACTGGATGGTTTAAAGCGGAATACGGAGCAGAAGGGTATTGTAAACACTGGGAAAGTGTTGGTCTGTGCTCCGGATCGTTTGGAAATACTGCCACTGCACTCTGCCAGCAGCCCACTGGGGTAATGAAATGAATTCACTTCCAGTCCCATAATGCTTTTAGAAATTCTCACCTGAGCATGATTGTAATTTAAATAAAAGGGAAGATACTGGAACTCTGAATGCGGGTGGTTAATATGCAGTCTACCTTTGAGAAAGAGCGAATGCTTGAAACGCGTCAGGACTGGCTGAGACGCGAAGGGCACATCCCGACTTTTCCTGATCTCTACTCACCTTCTGGGAGTGCGGCTCAACTAGGGGCACCCCTTTCTTCTCATATTTGCGGCCTGCCCGGTCGCGAGCCGACACGGCCGCTGAGTGCGGATCCGCCGCTGCATGGTTTAAAGCGGAATACGGAGCAGAAGGGTATTGTAAACACTGGGAAAGTGTTGGTCTGTGCTCCGGATCGTTTGGAAATACTGCCACTGCACTCTGCCAGCAGCCCACTGGGGTAATGAAATGAATGGACTTCCAGTCCCATAATGCTTTTCGAAATTCTCACCTGAGCATGATTGTAATTGAAATAAAAGGGAAGATACTGGAACTCTTAATGCGGGTGGTTAATATGCAGTCTACCTTTGAGAAAGAGCGAATGCTTGAAACGCGTCAGGACTGGCTGAGACGCGAAGGGCACATCCCGACTTTTCCTGATCTCTACTCACCTTCTGGGAGTGCGGCTCAACTAGGGGCACCCCTTTCTTCTCATATTTGCGGCCTGCCCGGTCGCGAGCCGACACCGCCGCTGAGTGCGGATCCGCCGCTGCATGGTTTAAAGCGGAATACGGAGCAGAAGGGTATTGTAAACACTGGGAAAGTGTTGGTCTGTGCTCCGGATCGTTTGGAAATACTGCCACTGCACTCTGCCAGCAGCCCACTGGGGTAATGAAATGAATGGACTTCCAGTCCCATAATGCTTTTCGAAATTCTCACCTGAGCATGATTGTAATTGAAATAAAAGGGAAGATACTGGAACTCTTAATGCGGGTGGTTAATATGCAGTCTACCTTTGAGAAAGAGCGAATGCTTGATATGCGTCAGGACTGGCTGAGACGCGAAGGGCACATCCCGACTTTTCCTGATATCTACTCACCTTCAGGGAGTGCGGCTCAACTAGGGGCACCCCTTTCTTCTCATATTTGCGGCCTGCCCGGTCGCGAGCCGACACCGCCGCTGAGTGCGGATCCGCCGCTGGATGGTATAAAGCGGAATACGGAGCAGAAGGGTATTGTAAACACTGGGAAAGTGTTGGTCTGTGCTCCGGATCGTTTGGAAATACTGCCACTGCACTCTGCCAGCAGCCCACTGGGGTAATGAAATGAATGGGCTTCCAGTCCCATAATGCTTTTAGAAATTCTCACCTGAGCATGATTGTAATTGAAATAAAAGGGAAGATACTGGAACTCTTAATGCGGGTGGTTAATATGCAGTCTACCTTTGAGAAAGAGCGAATGCTTGAAACGCGTCAGGACTGGCTGAGATGCGAAGGGCACATCCCGACTTTTCCTGATATCTACTCACCTTCTGGGAGTGCGGCTCAACTAGGGGCACCCCTTTCTTCTCATATATATATATATATATATATATATATATATATATATATATATATATATATATATATATATATATATATATATACATATATACCTAGTGGCGGTCCACAGTAAAAGCATTTTTTGTTTTGCTAATAACTTTGGCCCCGTTTGACGAATCTCCACGAAACTTTCCAAAAAGGTGCAATGTTTTGACTAGTTTGTGCACGGAAAGTATCCGTGTGATCCGTCAAGCAGGGGCCACGAAAAAGTGGGTCCCAAAAAGAAAAATCCTGATGCATTTTCCATAGACTTCTTTAAGACAGGCTACAGCAAAAACTGCTTAACGGAATTACACCAAATTTGTTAGAAAGCTAGATCTTGGCCCACAGATTGTGCTTTTTGTGATTTGGTGTAAATCCGCTCAGTAGTTTTTGAGAAATTAAGGGTCAAAAATAATTAAATATTTTGGCAGTTGGGCTAGAGACTTTCGCTGGAGCGCCAATTTAAAAATAGAGCATTCTGATTGGCCCAGGGAGCTTTATTTTCCTTGGGCCATCTTGCTCCCACAGGAGTCAGGTTCCCGCGAGAGTGAGCACTCTGATTGGCTATCAGCAACATGAGAAAAAATGGTGCTGGCAGCCGTTACAGGACTCAGGGACATAGTCCCCTGTCATGAAGTTGTTAAAAAGTATAGATATATGGGGGCTGGGTTGGGATATAGGGATACCCTGACTCCCTAGGCCCCATGGGGGGGACCCAGAGGGACCACCCTTGGGGACAAAAAAGAAAATAAATTGCAAACAATACCGCAATCCAGCGAGTCTCTCGCAGGATATTAAATAAAAATGGCGACTCGGTCGTATTTAAATCCCTAATGCCCGGGGGAGACTAACCCTGGCGCTGATTTCAGGGGATGGGGGGGGGGGCTGTGTGGCACCCTTCCCCAAGCCTGCAGAGGCCCGGGGATCCCACCCCGGGGCCGAAAACTGTTTATATGGGGAGGGGGAATGCGCAGTCCCCAAGCCACCAGGGGCCCTGGGAAGCCCACCCCTGGGGCCCACAGTACTTTTATGGGGAGGGGGGCCACGTGACCCCCTGCCTGAGCTTCAGGAGGCCCCTGGGGAACCCACCCTCAGGCCAAAATATAAGAAAATGGAGAGGTGGGCTGCGCGGCCCCTCTCCCCAAGCCTCAAATGGCCCGGGGAGCCAACCCCCAAGGCCGATTTCTTCAAGGAAGAGGGTCCACATGCCCTCTCCCTCGAGCCATTAATAGCCCCAGGGACCCCATCCCTGGGTCAACTCACAGACTTTGTCCCGGAGAGCCCATCCCCATGACATAGCGGTTCCCCTGCCCGCAGCGGCGTGGGCAGGCAAACCTGTGTTTGCTCTTGCTTGGAGGAAGAATCTTTAAATCACCTGCCAGGAGGAAGCATTTTTAAATCTTCTGACAAGCGAGAGCAAACTTGTATCCACACAAAGATGAAAAGGAGGAAAAAGTTGGTGTTCTGTTGACACAGACACCCCACCTAGGGAAAACGCAAGGTTTTGTAAGAATGCCTTCCCCCACTAATAGTGGCATGCTTATCATAGGGCTGCTACAACATCCCTGAGCAGAACCACGACTGGGATGGAGCAAGGGGAGGGGGAAGACAACACAAACAAATATGTTGGGATCTACACAGTAAAACACACACAGACAAACAATCAAAATGAAGCCATAGAACTATCTCAGGAATGCCCTCAATGGGGGGAGGGGGTGTTGGCGTGGCTTGAGATCCAGTGATGGCGGATGCCTGAATACAAGGCTCCGCGCCGGCCTGTCGCATATCATGTACCATCGAAGGCAGGAGGGGACGACAGCCCTAGTGATTAGAGGGGTACTGCTGGGGGTGTCTGGTGGCCTTCCCCCTGGTGCCCTTCCCGAGTGACGCATCTCGAACGAACGGTGGACGCGGAGGGGACCGGGCGGAGGCCAGGGCCGACTCAACATGGCGGCTGGTGTGCCGGGCCGTCTGCGATGGTGACTCCCCGGGACCCGGACGATACTGCAGGAAGGACCCGTGATCCCCCCTGTGGGCTGCCCTGGGTCGAGTGGAACCCTGAGGGCTGCTGGGCCTGGCGGAGGGTGTTCAGGACCCAGATTGGGGTCCAGAGACGTCGGAGGCCTCGACGGGCATGGGCTTCCCGAGGCCAGGTGCTGCTCCTGGGGAGCTGTGCGCACTAGACGCGGGAGAGTTGCCCGTCTGGCCTAGTGACTCATTGAAAACACCCCGGCTGCGTGTTCTGCCTAGCGGAAGCTGCAGGTGGTGAGGTGTGCTGCCTTGCCCCCCGGCCGCATCGTCCTGCCTGCGCCAGTACCCATGAGGAGAAGGAAGTTGGGCTTGGGAGGCCCAGGCGACTGCTACTTAGCGGGGGCTGCAGACATTGAGGTGCGCTGCCTGGCCCTAGGTCACATATTCTTACCTGAGCCGGCGCCAATGAGGGGAGAGAGGTCAGACGACTACCGGTGGAACTGTGAGTAGTGGTGGGACCCCTGGGTGGTGGAGAAGAGCCCCCAGGGGACCACAGACTGCAGGGATTTTGGCGCTGCAGAGTCGCCTGGAGGACATTTTCTGCCCATGTAAGCCCTGGGGACTGGCTGTGGCCCCCTGGTCTGGATGGGGTGCTGAATGGAGGGCTTGGGGCTCCTGGGGCCCAAAGGCTGGTGATGATCCTGGCAGGGGTGAAGACGTAGAAGGCTGCACTGCCCCCGAGGCTTACCGCAAAGGCCTGGCTGCCACGCGGAGGCCCCATGGGGGGAACACGAGTGGTGGAACACAAGCGGATGACCTTTAGTTTGGAATGACTGGCCCCTCTCCGGGCCCCTGGTTGTGGATGGGTGGAACACTTCGTCGGGCGCGGCGGACGTTCGGGCAACATACAGCAGTGGGGGTGCCCCAAGACTCCGCACAGCGGACTCGCTGTTTCCTGGGGGAGCTCCGGGGGCCCGAACGGACACGCGTCTGCTGCGCCCCAACCCAAGGGGGGCGATCGTAGGCGGTGTGATCATTGCAGAGGACCACACCCAATTCTCATGACCCTCGGGGAGGGGCTTTCACACGGCAGCTGCACCTGGGCTTTGGCGTACCCAGCAGTTGGGAATCTGGTGGTTGCCTTCTGCCACACTCCATAATGGAGAAGCCCAGGCCCAGGCACGGGGCCCAGCGGCCGGACCTGGAGGGGTCGTCGACGCACCCCCCTGAGCAGGCATAGGAAGAGGAGCTGTCACCTGGACAGGGTGATGGCAGCGATTGCGGACACTAAGGCCACAAAGCAGCAAGATATAGGGGCATTTTCTGTGGGCCTGGTTCTGCTGCAGGCAGAACATCGGAAGTTGTTGGACTGGGCTGAACCACGGAACAGACACTGGGGGAGCTACTCCCAGACCATAAAGCTATGCATCGTAAAGTCGATGACTTGACAGCCAGACTGCTCACGTTGGAGCGGAGAGCAGAAGATGCAGAATGGAGGAATCGACATAGCAATATCCGCCTGATTGGCTTGCCTGAGGGAGTTGCGGGAACAGATATGGTCACTTACCTGGAGGATTGGCTTTCTTCAACGGTAGCAGCTGAACGCCTCCCAAAATTCTTTGAGTTGGAGAGGGCACACTGGGTGCCTGCGTGGCCCCTGGCCCAGTGATAGCGAAACTGTTGCACTATCGGGATCGGGATATAATCCTGCAGTGTGCCCGCTCACATGGCCCTTACGAAATCGAGAACAGTAGAGTCCTAATCTTCCCGGATTTCACTGCTAAAGTGCAACAACAACGAGCCTCCTTTGGTGAGGCCAAGAGTGCACTTCGGGCGGAGGGTGTACAGTACTCTTTGATGTTCCCGGCCCACCTCCCTATCATGTTCCATGGCAAAACACATTTCTGCGACTCCCCGGAGGCGGCATGGACCTAGATTGATACTTACAAGGCTGGTGCCTCCCAGGTGGGAGTGTCGGGCAGCCGGCACCTGCTCGGCGCAGAGCAAGAAAGAAGCACAAGGGGACCCCCCGGGGCACGGCTTTAAGGCCCTCCATGTCCCAGATCGAGGAAGAACGTAGAGCGGTGTTGCAGGCTGTAGCGGCGATTGTTTCCTCCCAGAAATCTGCAGGAGACATAGATTTCCACCTCCGACCACCGTTCGGTGGCCTCAGACTCTGGGGGCTCAGCTTTGGGGAGAGAGGAAATGCCTGTTATTACTCCTCAAACTGCAGATGATATAATTTAATTTGTTTCATGCTTGGTTTTTCTCTCCTAGGTGACCCCCGGGAAGGTGGGCTCTGGGGCACCGTTATCTTTTCCTTCACACTTATTTAGCTCTGGCTGGGCCTAAGTAGGGGAACCCAGGTAGTTATGTTTCTTGAGTGCTCCCCTCCCTTCTAGAATCCAACTTTGGATGGGCCGGCGCGGGCCTGCTCGGCTGGATCACTTTTGTCACACCCCATGGGAGGGTCGCCACGAATACGAGGTGGGTGGGTCTCCCTTCAGAATGTTTCTTCCTTTTAACAGGTTTGGATGGCCAGCCGTTGATGGACTGCCCTTGGGAGTGAAAGTTAACGGTTGGGTTCAATGTTTTGGAAACCTGGTTTGTGCGAGTTGATGCTGGCTTGGACAGGGGTTGGGGGAGGGACCCGGGGGACGGGGTGCAGGGATCGACTACTAACTGGTTAACATGGCTTCCTCCGGTGGCACTATTAAATTGATGACTTGGAATGTTCGGGGCATGGGCTCGGCCTCTAAGAGGCATAATATCCAACGCTATCTATGCCGTAGAGGCGCACAAATTGTTATGCTGCAGGAGACCCACCTCACAGCACTGGAAATCCCCCGGCTACATCGTAGATGGCGTGGTCAGATATTTGCCACCTCATTCTTTGTCTACTCTCGAGGGGTGTTACTATGGGTCAGAGCAGGGACCCACTTTGAGGCGATTCACTCAAGTATAGACCATGAGGGTAGATATGTGCTCATTAAAGGTAGCTCCTGGGTAGAGAGGTCACCCTAGGTAGTGTTTATGCACCAAATCAGGACCAGGTCCCCTTCTTATGGGCGCTGTCTGTACCGTTGTCTTCCCTTGTTGCCGATTTGCTATTGGGTGGCGATTTTAATTGTGTGGCTGATGTACAGCTGGATAGATCCACGGCCCCACTTCCTGGGGCAGCCGCCCACAGGATGTACAGGGGCTTTAGTGATTGGGTGGCCCACTGGATACTGGTAGATGTTTGGAGGGTGCAGCACGGCCTGGTGCGCGACTATTCCTATTATTCACCCCTCTACAAAGTGCATACATGATTGGACATGTTCGTATGTTCCCCTGACCTCTGTCCACTCATTACCCACACAGAATATTTAGGTCGGGTGTTGTCCGATCATTCTCCCTTGCTGTTATCTCTCCGCCCCTGCGACAGCCCCCCCAGCGGTGCCAGTCTGGTGCCTTAGTCCGTTGCTCCTGGAGGACGAAGGCTTCAAGGACACCCTGCAATCTGCCATTACATAATACTTGCACTTCAACCAGGACTTCATTAGCAGCCCCCTTATCGAATGGGATGCCTTTAAGGTGGTGGTGAGGGGACAGTGTATGAGACAAACGGTTTGGGCCTGGAGGGAGCTCTATAAAGAGCTCATGGATCTTCAGCAGCGCATTCACAGTCTGGGCAATAGGGTAGGCTCTGAGGCAGGTGCACAGGAGGCACTTTTGGAGATGAAAAGCAGTTATAATACTGCCCTGGAAAGACTCCGTTGGCTGGACCTGAGATGTTACCGGGAGCGAAGGCATGAAGAGGGGGGCTGATCGTGCAAGCTCCTGGCCTGGCTGGTCCGCCCAGAGTCCAGGGGTTCTCCCATCATGTAGATTACTATTGGAGGACACCTACCATTATATGCCCATAGAGCCATTAATACGGCCTTCCACAACCATTATAAAACCCTTTATTCTAGCCTGGCGCCACCCGAACAGGGGGAGGTGGAGGGTCTCCTCCGGTCTCTGCCACTGCGTACACTACATCCACAAGCGTGTGAGGCTCTGAGGGGGCCAGTTACTACCCAGGAAATTCATCACACCATCCGAGAGATGGCCACTGGGAAGACCCCGGACCCTGACGGCCTCCCTGCCTGAGTTTTATTCGGAGTTTGCCCCTAGTCTTGCTCCCAGGCTTACAGCTGTCTATGCAGAGGTACTACGGCTGGGGTCTCTTCCGGCCTCCTCCAGAGAGGCGATGGTGGTTCCTCTTCCTAAGTCCAAAACAGCCATTGCAGACACGTCGTGATTTCGTCCACTTTCTATGTTAAATGTGGACTTCAAAATTCTCAGCAAGATTCTGGCGACGCGGTTGCTCCCTCATATGATGGGCCTGGTTTATGGGGACCAAAATGGGTTCGTCTCGACACGGACCACCTCGGGGAACCTACGTAGGTTGTTTCATGTTCTATATCATGATGAAATGGCTGCCTATCCAGATGCTTTGATCATGTCCATTGATTTGGAAAAAGCTTTTGATTCCCTGGAGTGGACCTTCCTTTATGCTACCATGAGGCGGATGGGTTGGGCAAGGACTGGTTGTGATGGGTGCGCCTGTCATATACTAACCCCACAGCACGAGTGAGGGCAGGGGGCGTGGTGTCGGTGGCATACGGAGTCCATAGGGGAACCAGGCAGGGGTGCCCCCTATGTCCCCTCCTGTTTGCCCTGGCAATTAGACCGCTGGTGGAGCTGTTTCGACAGAGGGGGCGGGACTGGGGCCTGCAGATAGAGGGTAGGACACATGTCATTTCACTATATGCAGATGATTTGCTGCTCTACCTGAGAGACGGCCGGGACGGGGTGGCCCAAGCGATCGGGTTTCTGGACACATTTGCGCAACTCTTCGGCCTCTGGGTTAACAGACCCAAGACACACCTGTTTCCCGTCAGAGTGGATATGGAGTGTCTAGCAGGGATACCGGGCGGCCTAATGTGGTTGCCTCTATCTTTTCGGTACCTTGGAGTACTGGTGTTCTGGGTCCTGGAAGATCTGGGGGAAGGTAATCTGGGGCCCGTGTGCATATCCCTTAGGACCTGCATACAGTTTTGGCGCTCACTGAAGCTCCCGGTGATGGCCCGCAACGCCCTCTCCAAAATGATTATGCTTCCTAGATTGTTACATTATTTTGTCAACCTCCCAGTCTTACTCATACGACCCTGGTTCAACGACTTGGATTCGATGTTGCGCGACCTGATCTGGGATGGTGGGCGACATAGGGTCTCCCTGTCTGTGCTGCAGAGGGCTCCCGGCGAAGGTGTGTTGGGCGCGCCAGATTTTGAACTATATTATTTGGCTGTCCAGCTGCAGTGGCTGGCTCATTGGCTGGATGGCAGGGACGCTGACCTGCTGGGACCAGTTGGACGGGTAAGCACCGGAGTCTCCTACTGGCTAAGCTTCTTATCCCGAGTACGCCTATTCCTGCACCGGGGTTACTACTGAAGGTGGCGCTAAAGTGCTGGCAGAGATTCTTAGGGCGCATGCATAAGGCGCCTCTCTAAGCTCCAGATCTCCCATTAGTGGGGATACCGCATTGGACTCCCTCACAACCGTTCCCCAGTGCACAACTGGCTGATTGGACGGTGGCTGGCCTAGTGACAGTGAGTGATTGCTTTCACCTTCAAGAACTACTCCTGCTGAATGATCTCTTGGAACAATTTGGCCTTCCCCCCGCCAATTTCTAACATATCTCGCCCTGGTTGGGACGTTTAGAGGGATGTGGTTAGGACGAGGAGGGCTACCTGACCCCCACGAGGTATTGCAGGCACTGGTAACACTGGGTTCGGCGAGACACTTGGTCAAGTGGCTCTATACATCACAGCTGACTATGATTACACCACCACTGACTGGAACGCGGGAGAGGTGGGATCAGCTGGTGGGCAGGAAGTTGACCGATGTAGAATGGACTAGGTCCAAGGAGGGCCCCAGGAGAGTCTGCAGGAATGCTGGCTTTAAATATGTTCAGTTTAACTACCTATACATGACCTACCTGACTCCCCACAGAGTACAAGTTATTTACGGAGGGGAGCTCCTGTCTTGCCCGAGATGTGATGAGCCGGATGCAGGATTCAAGCACATGACGTGGGAATGCCCGGTACTACAGACCGTATGGTCAGCCGTTATTTCTATACCTAACACCGTATTGGGATGTTCCCTCCCTTGTGTGGCACTAGTGTATCTTTTGCGGTTGTTTCCCAGGCCCAGTGCGCGAAGGGTTGGCCCCAGATTTATAGATCTGGCCCTGATTCTGGCACGGCGGCACATAGCCCTGAGCTGGAAGAATAGGATGGGCCCGCTGTGGTGGCATGGGAGGGGTATGTTGACATCTGGGCTAGGGCAGAGGAGAGGGCCCTGCTGATGGAGGATGCCAGGGGTGTGCGGCGCAGGCCATTGGCAGAGCTATGGGCAGAGGTGCTTCGGGCATGGGATGCCCGCCATGTCACATCACCTAATGCGTGGATGGAGAATGTATTGCTGCAGATGGATTGAGGGAGCGTTCTTGACAGGGCGTGGGCTACCCCTGCTGATCCACCGGGGGGAGGCCATTGCATTTATTGATGTTCGCCACGTCTGTCCCCCCCTTCCCCCTTCTTCTTCTCCGCTCTTCCCCCGGCTCTTAGCTGGATTGTTGTGCTGGTGGCACCGGATTTCCGGCGCTGTCCCTTACACTCTCCTACTTATGAAACAACTAGGTGACCTGTTTGTTAGTTGTTATTTCGAGGCATCATATGATTTGTTATGTGCACATATGTAGGGATCTTTTTGCTTGAAATACCATACTTACTGCATGGCGGCTCGCAACCCTGACTCCCGCGTATTTGAAGCGTTAGAGAGCTATGTGAGGTGTGATTGCTTGCCGGTGGGCAGATAGGAGCCTTGCCACGAAATGGAGGCTATTTTTCTTACTTTGCTGCTCATTTATTTACACATGCCCGGTTGTAAGTTTTCTATTATGCGACTTGAGTACCTTTGTGATGCTGTGGTTGTGTTACAACCTATTATGCTGTATGCCACACAACCTCTGCTCTCAATGTACATCTTTGTATTGTATTATGTAAATGCCAATAAAAAGATGTTTAAAAAAAAGGAATGCCCTCAACAGTCTTTAATCATGGACTTCCTGGATAGGATTAAAAATGGATTCAGAAATGGAGATAGAAGTAGGCGGGAGCTTCAAAAATGCTCCCTCCCACTTGGAGTGGGCTTTAGATATGTTTTCCTGCACGCAGTGATGTGGGCAGGGAAACAGATCTAAATATTACTCCCGCCCGTGGAGAGCAGCATTCGAAGCTGCCCCCTGCGGGCGGGAGCAATGTCCGTCCCTCTGGATGCAAGGAGCCGCCTGGGGCTGCAGGGGCCTTGGATCTCCCCCCAACAGCACTATGGTGGGTGCCCTGGGTGGGCACCAGGGCATCCACCTTTTATTGCACTGGGCTCCAGGGGATCGTGTCCCAGGGTCAAAAGTCTGCTCGGGTTGAGGGCCGAGTGCCCCTCTCCCCATAAAAACTGCACTGGGCCCCAGGGGATGGGGTCCACAGGACTGAAATCAGTCCGGTGAGGGGGCGTGTGCATAAAAAGTGCACTGGACTTCGGGGATGGGGACCCGGAGCCGAAATCGGCATGGGTAGGGTGGCCGTGTGCCCCCTTCCCAAACAAGCATGCCGGGCCCCGGGGGATGGAGTTCCGAGGGCCAAAATCAGCCTTGAGGGCATGCCCGCCCCCTACCCTTTATTTAAAAGAATGGCCATTGGGGATGGGGGCCCCAGGGCCTAACAAGGCTTGGGGAGGGGGGCCACACGGCTCCCTCCCCTATATTTAAATAATTGGCTTTGGGGGATGTGGTCACTTGGGCCGATAATGGCTCGGGGCGCATGGCCCCCCTCCCCTTTAATTTGGAAAAAAACAGCCCTGGAGGATGGGGTCCTCAGGGCCCGGCCCTATGGCCAAGCCCCTACTGGGCACGGCCGAAGACCATGCACAGCTTGGAGTTAGCTGTAAGGGGGGGGGGGGTTGAGATTGTCATCAGTGATGTCATAGAACATGTCATAAGTGATGTCATATGTGGGGTTATAAGCAGTGCATGGTGGGGGCGCAAGTTATAGTTGGCGCTGCTAACTGTAACTGGTGTTTTTCTGTGTTTTTTTGTTCAAAATGTTAATGTTATCACTGACATATTCACCTAACTATAACGTTAACTCTAATTATATATATAATTTGTGTGTTTTGTTGTAGGATGTGCCTGCAGTTTGTGAATACAATTGAAGTCTTTTTTGTATTCCATAATTACAATTGTGGGGGACGGTGTTCGTTTTAGTAATGTGGCGATGTGGTGTCTGCTATTTAGCATGAACATTATTTATAGCACGTTTCATGTTTTACTTAATGCAGTTTTTATTTTCCAATTCAGTTTCGGTTGGGCTGAGAGCATTGGCGCCATTACGTGTACAAACATCAAAGCACCTTGGCTTGGCATTAGGACATGCCCATCCTCAAGGCAGAGAATATATATATACTCTTTCTGTGCTGTGCTTTAAAGTTGTTTATGCTCTATCTTTGGTGGAACAAACTGGCTGTGCACTATGCTGGTAGTTACATTTATTTATCTACTGCACTTTGCATTTTATATATTTTCGCCACAATAAGCTTGTTTCAATAGGCATGTTTTATAATTGTGCAGTCCATTCTCTATTTTCACATAGGCCTCAATGAAGGGGGAGGGCTATATAATCTTTGAATTTCATGGCGCCAAGTAGATTGACAAAGCCTGCTGCGCAGGCGAAACGCGTCTCTCTTTCAATGCGGGGTCGCGGAAGACCTGAAGCTCAATAAATAAGCCTTATTCTCACCTACCTCGTGTACGTGTACGTGCCTCTTCTTGCTGGGAGTTGGATTGTCTTTATATATATATATATATATATATATTACCTACTGGCGGTCGCCAGTAGGAAGTTATAGTTAGGACCTAGTTTCCATAGGAAAAGCGTTTTTTGTTTTCCAAATAACTTTGGCGCCGGTTGACGAATCTTCGGGAAATTTTCAAAACTAGTGAGCAACTCCGGTCAGCTCCTGTCTTGAAAATTTTAGGGTGATTCGCCAAGCGGGGGCCGAGAAAAAAGGGGGGTCCCAAAACGTGTTTTCCCCATGTATTTTTCCATAGGAAACTTTAGACAAAGCTACAGCCCGAACTGCTGAACGGAATTATACCAAATTTGGCAAAAAGGTAGGTCTTGGTTCAGAAAGAGTCCTTTTTGTTAAATGGTGTAAATCCGTTCAGTAGTTGCTGAGAAATTAGAAAAAGAAAAAATATCGATATCTGGGCGGAGCCTAACCACACATCTCATGGTGAGATCTGATTGGCTGTCAGCACTTCATCCTGGAATTTCTGGCAGCCATCTTGGGACCAATATACATGATAGCACCCCATTGAAATGCATTGTAGTGAATAGAAGATTTTGAGGGTCACCAAAAGGAGAACTATAAAGGGTGATAACAGACTTTAGTTACATTAGAATTCATTTGTTGATGGTACCATACTAATTTTAGGAATTGTGGTGTGTTCTAAGGTGATTTTACCCTGTGTAAAACCTTCTGCTGGGATATCATGAATCATGTTTGAGAGAACTATTTTCTCATGCTTGTTCCATAGAGGTTTGGAAGGTGCTCCAGAAGCTAAAATGAGAGCATATTTTCTGTAAATTCACATTATCTTTCTCAGTCATGTGAGAATGAAGTCTGACATTCTCAGTAAAACATGTACATCCAACAAGGGCAGAGACTGTCAGTTTGATTCCTTTGTGTTCTACTGCAGCTTCCCAGAGTGTTCTAAAGAACAACTAGAGCGCTAACAGCCTTACTTATGACAAAAGTATGGCACACCTGAAGCCATCTTGATTGGAATAAACTGGTAACACTTAAAACATTTAATTTTAAAAAGGAACAAAATGATGGGGTTCATTTTGTCATAGAAATTATGGTTAGTGCTGTAGAAAGAAAAATTAGGACATGTTTTAAGTGAGATCTCAAATATCTTTCTGTTATTTTTCAACAGGAGCAGCCTGTCAGTTGATTCCTTTGTGTTCTACTGCAGCTTCCCAGAGTGTTCTAAAGAACAACTAGAGCGCTAACAGTCTTACTTATGACAAAATTATGGCACACCTGAAGCCATCTTGATTGGAATAAACTGGTAACACTTAAAACATTTAATTTAAAAAGGAACAAAATGAGGGGATTCATTTTGCCATAGAAATTATTGTTAGTGCTGCAGAAAGAAAAATTAGGGCATGTTTTAAGTGAGATCTCAAATCCTCTTCTATTTCATTAGAAAATTCTGACATGCAGACTGAAACAATCACTTTCAATACCAGCAGTAGACTTCCAGTTAACTCCCTGGTGAGCAGTAGCTTTACTACAGTGATCTAATGAGCACCTAGAGTGCTAACATTCTGAATTTATGGCAAATGTGTGACACATCTGAATGCCTTCTTGATGGAATCAAAGTAAAAAACTGAAAGCATTTCCTACTGAGGAGACTGCAGTAAATGAGGAAATTAGGAAACTTCATAACAAATAAGTCTCCCAAGATGGCCACCAGAGAAAAAAGAGCCCAAATGTAGCACAAATATCACCCAGATGTAGCCCACATATAGCCCAATGACAGAAGTGTGCAAAACACTTTTTATTTCTTGTTTTTTTGCAGTTTTATATAGTGCAGACTGGTCAGGTATTGGAGCGTTGCATCTTACTTGGATCCCTTATTGCGTATTTTGCACAAAGTACATGAGATTGATCTTGCGAAACATTGAACTTTACTATTCTGTTAACCTGAAGTTGCTCTGAACCGGGCTTTGTAACACCCGTTTTTACCTACTGGTTTTAATTAATTCTCACTGTATTGTATTAAGAAAGAGAATTTACTGTTTTTATGTACACTTTTATGATCTATGTTTCTAAATCAGATCGAATAAAGTTTAATGAATTTAATTTAAGTCTCCCAAGATGGCCACCAGAGAAAAAGGAGCCCAAATGTAGCACAAATATCACCCAGATGTAGCCCACGTATAGCCCAATGACAGAAGTGTGGAAAACACTTTTTATCCTTTGTTTTTTTGCAGTTTTATATAGTGCAGGCTGGTCAGATATTGGAGTGATTTACATGAGCATTGGTTACATCATACAAGGACAAACTCATTTTGGTTGTAGGCATGGGGAGATTAAGTGATTTGACCAGAATCACAGAATGTCGAGCTGAAGCAGAAACTCCAACTTGGTTCCCCAGTTGCAAAGTCTGCAGCTCTGGAAGTAACACCACATTCTCTCCCCTGAGCGTAACATTTAATCAAGTGGTCAACTGGATAAAAAACATTAAGATAACAAATAATTTAAAAGTGCTTTGTCAGCTATTGGAGAACTCAGAAAATATGTCCTCATTTTAGTTTTTAGAGCATTAACCATAATTTCTATGCAAATAAAACCCTCTCATTTCTATCATTTCTAAAGGAAATGCTTTAGGTATTACAGTTTTGATTACATCAAGATGACGTCAGGCGTGCCACACTTTTGAAATAAATATAGAATGTTAGCAATCTAGTTGTCTTTCGTCTCTTTCTGCATGTCTCTTGCCACTTTCTGCACCTCTCTTGCCTCTTTCTGCAACTCACTCTCTTCTTTCTGCACCTCTCCTGCCTCTTTCTGCACCTTTCTTCCCTCATTCTGCAGCTCACTCTCTTCTATCTGTACCTCTCTTGCCTCTTTTGCACCTCTCTTGCCTCTTTCTGCACATCTCTTGCCTCTTTCTGTACCACTCTTGCCTCTTTCTGCACCTCTCTTGCATCTTTCTGCACCTCTCTTGCCTCTTTCTGCACCTCTCTTGCCTCTTTCTGCACCTCTCTTCTTTCTGCACCTCTCGTGCCTGTTTCTGCACCTCTGTTGCCTCTTTTGCACCTCTCTTGCCTCTGTCTGCGCTTCTCTTGCTTATTTCTGCAGCTCACTCTCTTCTTTATGCACCTCTCTTGCCTCTTTCTGCACCTCTCTTCCCTCTTTCTGCAGCTCACTCTCTTCTTTCTGCACCTCTCTTACCTCTTTCTGCACCTCTCTTGCCTCTTTCTGCACCTCTCATGCTTCTTTCTGCACCTCTCTTGGTTCTTTCTGCAGCTCACTCTCTTCTTTCTGTACCTCTCTTGCCTCTTTCTGTACCTCTCTTGCCTCTTTTTGCACCTCTCTTGCCTCTTTCTACAGCTCACTCTCTTCTTTCTGCACCTCTCCTGTCTCTTTCTGCACCTCTCTTGCCTCTTTCTGAACATTTCTTCCTCTTTCTGCACCTCTCTTGCCTCTTTCTGAACATTTCTTCCTCTTTCTGCACCTCTCTTGCCTCTTGATGCACCTCTCGTGACTCTTTTTGCTCTTCTCTTGCCTCTTTCTGTAGCTCACTTGCTTCTTTCTGCACCTTTTTTCCTCTTTCTGAACCTCTCTTGACTCTTTCTACACCTCTTACCTCTTTCTGCACCTCTCGCATCTTTCTGCACCTCTCTTGCCTCTTTCTACACCTCTCTTATCTCTTTCTGTACCTCTCGCATCTTTCTGCACCCCTCTTGCCTCTTTATGCACCCCTCTTGCCTCTTTATGCACCTCTCTTGCCTCTTTCAGCACCTCTCTTGCCTCTTTCTGCATATCTCTTGCCTCTTTATGCACCAGTCTTCTCTTTCTACACCTCTCATGCCTATTTCTGTACCTCTCTTGCCTCTTTCTGCGCCTCTCTTGCCTCTTTTTCACCTCTCTTGCCACTATCTGCACCTCTCTTAGCTTTCTACTCCACTCTTGGCTCTTTCTGCCCCTCTCTTGCCTCTTTCTGCACGTCTCTTGCCTCTTTCTGCACCTCTATTGCCTCTTTCTGTACCTCACTCTCTTCTTTCTGTACCTCTCTTGCTTCTTTCTGCACCTCTCTTGCTTTTTTCTGTGCTTCTCTTGCTCCTTTCTGCACCTTTCTTCCTTTTTCTGCATTTTTCTTGCCTCTTTCTGCACCTTTCTTCCTCTTTCTGGACCTCTCTTGCCTCTTTCTGCACCTCTCTTGCCTCTTTCTGCACCTCTCTTGTCTCTTTCTGCACCTCTCTTGCCTCTTTCTGCACCTCACTTGCCTCTTTCTGCGCCTTTCTTCCTCTTTCTGCACCTCACTCTCTTCTTTTTGCAACTCTCTTGCTTCTTTCTGTGCCTCTCTTGCTTCTTTCTGCACCTCTTGCCTCTTTCATCACTTCTCCTGCTTCTTTCTGCACCTTTCTTCCTCTTTTTGCACCTCTCTTGCTTCTTTGTGCACTTCTCTTGCTTCTATCTTTCTCTTTCTGCACAAGTCTTACCTATCTAGGTGTAGTTAGAAATTAGCATTTAAAAAACCTTAGAAATTCACTGAAACAACCACAGGTTTCAGGGATGTTATAGTTAGAAATTAGCATTTAAAAAACCTTAGAAATTCACTGAAAAAATGACAGGTTTCAGGGACGTAATAGATAGAAATTAGCATTTAAAAAACCTTAGAAATTCACTGAAAAAACCATAGGTTTCAGGGACATTATAGTTAGAAATTAGCATTTAAAAAACCTTTGAAATTCACTGAAAAAACCATAGGCTTCAGGGACGTTATAGTTAGAAATTATCATTTAAAAAACCTTTGAAATTCACTGAAAAAACCATAGGTTTCAGGGACGTTATAGTTAGTTGGACATTTCACTAGTACTAAACCAGAGAAATTCGCCCGTTATAGTTAGTTGAGCTAACTATAACTCGCGCCCCGCAATGCACTGCTGATGACGTCACATATTACATCATTCATGACATGGTCAGTGACATCACTGATAACATCACTGATGACATCTCAAATGACATCACTGATGACATCATCCAGTTACTATGTGTTTCTGTAAAGTTTAAATATGTTTTATATATATATATATATATATGCCAAGGTGTATTGAAGAATGAGTGGGTGTATAAGTGTCTGAATAGATGATTTAGTAGGTGCGTGACTGGCTTTATAAGTGAGTGATTAATCGTGTCTTACTGAATGCATGGGTTAGTGACTAAACTGTGTGAATGTCTGTAGTAGTCTGTCAGTTGGTGTGTAAGCGGCTGCATCAGTTGGTGAGTAGCTACGTGAGTGTCTATATGGGTTATTGATTGGTTGTCTGAGTATCTGTATGGGTGCCTGAGTGTCTCTGTGGGTGGGTGGGGTGTGTGACTCTGTGCATAGATGTGTGAGTAGATGATTCACTGGGTGTATGGGTTCAAGAGTGCATCTGTGAAGGGCTGTATGGGTGGGTGAGTGTGTATATGGGTGTGTTGGTGAGTGAATGGATGTCTCAGTGGTACATGTGTGAGTAACTACATATGTGAAAGGCAGTATATGTGAGTGTTGGAGTATATAAATGACTATATGTGAGAGTGAGTGATTGTGAGAGTGGCTGTATGGATGAGTGTGTGCTTGGGTCAGTGATTGAAGAAGAGAGTAAGTATGCGTTAGTATCTGTATGAATAAGTGAAGTGGTGTGTGTATAACTGTATAGGTGAGTAAATGGGAGTATGATTGATTCTTTGCATGACTAACTAGGTGTGTGAGTAACTCTATGGGTGAGTGGTGGTGTGTGAGTGTCTGTATAGGTGTATGAGTGCATATGATAGTGCTGTATTGATGAGTGACTGCATGTATGAGTAACTGTATGGATGAATGAGTGGACATGTGTGTAGACCGAGGAATCAGTGAGTGGGTATGTAGTAACTGGTATTGGTGTGTCTACGGTTTCGAAAATGGTAGTCTGCATTTTAGAGTGGGTGTATCAAAGGTTATATTATGAGGATGCTACGCAAGATACTTCCCCTCCTTCCATTTCAAGCACAAAAAATTATGGTACAAGGTCTACTCCTATCGCGCCTGGATTATGGGAACGCCTTGTACCTGGGGGCCCCGCAATCCACCATTGGCAAACTACAAGTTATTCAAAATTGTGCAGCTCGCACTCTCCTCCAGATCCCTCCCCGACAGTCCGCAGCCCCTGCTCTGAGGAGTCTCCACTGGCTGCCAGTCAGGGAGAGAATTCAATTCAAAGCCATGTGCATTGCGCACAAGGCTTTTAGGAAGACCGGCTCGCTAATTAGTCAGTCCCTGATTACACCCTACCAACCAAATAGGCTTCTCCGATCAACCTTCTCCTCCCTTGCCCTATTGCCTACTATAAAGAGAACCAGATGCGGCGGACGATCCTTTTCCTATAACTCTGCCAAAATCTGGAATACACTTCCTCTCCGTTTGCGGACGGAACCTAATCTCTTGTCCTTCCGCAAACTCTTAAAAACTTTTCTCTTTAATAACCACTGAGTCCTTCTTCTGTCTGCGTTTCGTCCACAGCGCTGGGATGCCTCAGGGTAGCTATCGCGCTATATAAATGTTTTTTTCATTTCATTCATTTCATTTCATTAGGGTGTGAGGAGGTGCATCAGATTATCACGTGGATGATGTCATCAGTGATGTCATTTGAGATGTCATCAGTGATGTCACTGACCATGTCATGAATGATGTAATATGTGACGTCATCAGCAGTGCATTGCGGGGGCGCGAGTTATAGTTAGCTGAACTAACTATAACAGGCGAATTTCTCTGGTTTTGTACTAGTGAAATGTCCAACTAACTATAACGTCCCTGAAACCTATGGTTTTTTCAGTGAATATATATATATATATATATATTTAGTGCTCTTTTGCATCTCTCTTCTCTCTCATCTTTTTCTCAGTTTTTGGGACTTAGATTTGTTCAACCATTTAGTTGTGAGTGATTTTAGGCAGTTTGTAAATAGTAGTCTGTGAGTGACCAGGCATGGACTGTTCACACAAGACACAGGTGAACATCCCGGTGGCCTGGAGGCAAGTTGGCTCCTTTCAGGGATACTTTCATATAAATGTACTTTTTATGTCTTGCTCTGCACCTTTGGAAATTTTTATTTTTACCATTATATCACGCACATCTCTATAGTTGTTCAGGACCAATGTAAATTGCAAATCACATCACACCAATTGATTTTAGGTAGAGGTACTATACAAAAGCCTACATCACTAAAATTAACAAAAAAATCAGTTTAATACAATTGAAGATATAATAAAGATACATAATTTTTGGACCTAGTTTGTGTATATTTGGTTTAAAAAAAAACTTAGCTTTTAAGGCAGCTTTGCAGAAGAACTCACAAAATGATCTTTTGGACTGAGCCAGATAATCTCACCAACAGGTGCCTCGCGCTCATGGTCTTAGAATAATATGGATATTGATGTAACTGGGTTTGGTTGGTTGACAATTCCTAAAGACTTCAGGGGACTCCTATTGGTGGTACCAGATTACTACAAAGACCCAATATGGCTCTTTTTTCAGGGTATGGGAAGGAGTTCTAGAGGAAAATGGCATTTTGCCTGAAGCTCTCATTGCTCCTGGTTCTGGTTTTCTGTTGCTGGAGGGTGTTGTGGTCTTAGGGAAGGTTCACTGGTATGGTGCCGCACCTGAACCTAAACAAACACCACCCAAGTAACAGTGGAACCCAACCCAGCTAGCTCAGTTTGGTGTCAAGCAGGTGTGCAGTTTTTCTCCTGAAGAGATAGTGCAGGGATTTGGTTTACATGGTCAATGTCTACATCTCCACCTCTTTGGTTGGTTGCTTCAGGTTGGTTTGAGATGAGAGAAAAATTACACCCACAGTTAGGGGCTGTATAGCTGAAGTCACATGGATGGGGCTGTGCCCTGGCAATGCACAATGAAAGCACCAGTTCACTCCTGAGCCTGTAGTGTCAATAGATGAAGGACACACTTGAGTAGAAACACACACAGTTACTACTTCATGCTCCTCCTTGGCGGGGCTGTGCAGTGGAAGAGGCACTGGTGCCAAGATGTGAACTCGACCATTAAAGGCCTAAAACCACCACATACACGGAGGAGCTTATTCAGGAGGTTGACGTGGTACCGTGTCTGCTAAACCCCAGGGTTGCCTATTTAGATTTAGGAAAACCATCATCTATCTGCCTGAAGAGCCTCAACTGGCTTTGACAATAATTCATATGTGTGTTACGAGCTGGCTTTAGTGCTGTTGGTGCCTGGTGCGACAATCATTTTTGGTGCCCTCACACCCCATGTCCGCCTCCTCGGATTCTCTCACTACCACCGGGCATAAGTGTCCCTCATCTCTCCAATCATAAATTATTGCTAAACAGTGCTCACCCCTGAGGTCGGCGCCCCCTCTACAGGTCAGCGCCCTGTGCAGCTGCACCAGACGCACTGCCCTAAAGCCGGACCTGTGTGTGTAAATTATTGTTGAGGAAGTTTTACATAAGAGATGAGGGTTATAATGTGTAGGAATCCCATATGGTGCTTACTTGTAAATATTATACATTAAAAGTGAATTGTTGAGAGAAACACATAGTCAGGATATAAAATGTAACACAGTGATTGTAATTGTCTCTACTAACAAGACTTTATAACTTCCCAAAGGACCTCTTTTTTGCAATCTTAGAATAACAACAAATTGAGAAAAAACCAATAAGGATCTAAACGTACGATTTACATTTTGCGAGTAGCTCCTTAATGCCTGTAAATAGATCAATGTGCTATATTAGAAGGATTGTAACTTATGAACTGAAAGTAACAAAATGATCTCAGTTTCAAAAGCAGTAGCCACCTAACTATCTAAATAAAATATAAATCATTGATCTGCATGCTATTCGATGTGCTTTGCAGTAGGTACATTAACCCTGTCTGCTACTTTGAATCGAAACTCTCACTGGGCAAAACAGAGAGCTCCCCCAGAACTGTGTTACCACTAGAGTTATTTTACCGCTATTATAATCCTCTAAAATTACTGGCCACGCAGTGATCTCTGTAGCAGGTGTCTTAGCCCTGTAAGATATTTTAAAATATAGCCTCTTTGTTGGCAATTAAGTAATGTAGTACAGATTTACTGTCGCATATGTCTTGGCTGCCAATTTCTTTGCAACAGTTTTTTTAATGTACAAGTTGATTGTCAGACTCTGCTTTTTTAGCCCTGCCTCTGGTGACATTGCCCCTTTTTCTCTGCCACACCTTGACCTCCAATTTATGGGTTCCCAGGGTAATTTTTTTCCAAATCCAGCACTGCCTGGTAGAGAAAAACATCTACAAGTGAGATGCATAGGGCCGCTCAGACATCCTTCCCTCAGCACCACTGCACCTGCTGTACCAATGATAGTTGTGCAGTTGCAAAGTTTACAAGTATAAAAAAAAATGCCACATTTGGAGCTATTTGTTGTATGGGCAGGCAAGTTTTGAGGGAGAGTGAGAAAATAAACTAATACGCATATTTACACGCACGGGGGAAAATACTCTGGTGTACTAGTAGTCACTTTTAAATAACTCTTATTTTAATTTTAAAAATTGCCAGAATTTATCTGTACTCCTCAGAATATTTAGAAGCTAAAAGGGTGAATGAGGTAAATCAGGCGCACACAGGCAATGTACCCACATGTACTTGATCTCAACTATCCATAATGCTCCAAGGGTAGGGGTGTCAACTCTTCATCCCCAGGAATACGCAAAAGAAACTGACGCCCTGAGCACATACACCATTAGTGTCCAAATAAAGAAAGAGAGTGAACTCGTAGTTGTCCTCTTGTCATCAGATCTTCGTTTTATTCGGGTATATATTTCAGCCTCACACCAGCCAACACGGGTTTCGTCTTCAGGTGTGGTCACCCTATGACTCCTTCAGGGCTGGAATTATCAATTAATACAAAATGTCTGAGAATACATTGACACTAATTAATAATAATATTAGCAACACCTAACCCCAGGTGATAGTGTTATACCCAAGTTGGTGTTTGCCACATTCTCATATCCCAGAGGCACCTCGCTGCCAATCAAGCACCACTGTTCATAAAGTAATTGGTTTCAAACAAGATCTCTGTGTAAAACATGATTAGAAAGACAGTGCATGCATCAAATCCTAATTGTACAGAATTGTTTCGTGGTATTTGTAATTGCCACTGTCACCAAAGAGAGGTATGCACATAGGTGTATCCCCATGCATGTGGAGGTGAAAAGAAAAGCACGCTGTGCCACTCTAGTCCTATCCTGACTGAGATACCGAAGGTGAAATACCTGTAATATTCTGGCGTTTACTGGATAAAAGAAAAGGAGAAAAAAAAGAGAAAAAACGTAAAGGTCAAACTTAAAAGCGATCGTGACGTAATTGTTAGTCGCGAGTAAATAGTGTCGGGTGGTGTCATTGCAAATCCTGTCAGGACACATACCTTAAGTGGTATTTTGTCGTGTCCACAGATTCCAAAACTCGTTGTAAATCGCAACAAGGACTATCGTAGTGTAAGTGTGCAGGATCTCATAGCAAGCGCTGTACCGCCTCCTGTAAAGCAAAGTACGAAATGTACGCCCGGCAATACGTATGGCCTGCCTAGAAACATGCAGTGCTTGGTAGTAACCGTTATAATGATTAAGCTAAACCAGAAAGTGTCCGTTTTCTGGTTGCAGTTACTACTGGCAGTACAGTAAACAAAATCTGAAACTAGTGTCGAAGCGGCTGTTAGGTTGACGGTTCTTACCCGATCTTTTGCGTATTCTTGGGGATGAAGGGTTGACATACCTACCCTTGGAATTGAGATCAAGTACATGTGGGTACCTTGCCTGTGTGCACCTGATTTACCTCATTCACCCTTTTAGCTTCTAAAAAATTTGAGGTAGGCTGCACGGCATTCCCAATACACTCCAAAGATACAAATATGGCTAATTCAACCAATTGAGCTAAAACAGCGGAGGAGCTATTTAAAAACTTTAAAATGGGTACTAGTGATGGAGCAAGGACTCAAAAATGAGACTTGCTCGAATGCAATCACCTCATAGTATTAATTTATTAATCTTGGATTGTTATATTAACTTTGCATACACTACATGAATTAGCAAGGAAGCTTGCCTATGTGTTCTAACTAACAAGTAACGCTTGTCTTTTTCTAAAATGGCCGCTAAAGCGCGGGAACTTTACTGCGCATGTCTCAACCATATCACGTGGTGTGACGTCTTTCTTTGCTTGGTGGGAAATTTCTGCTTCTGCGCAGTGTGCATTAAAATGGCTGCTTGATGTTTTCACATGCTTCAGCTTGCTCTTGCATTATTATTAAATTGTCGTTTTCTTAACGCTACTAATGCGGGATAGATTTATAAGTAAATAGGGATAGAGTAGAGAGAATGGGTATACAGTGAAACATATTATTTGTGATTTTAATATTCTCTTCTTTGACTTTTATTAGTTCGTAAACTTGGGCCTGGGGTTGGTGAACTGAAAACTCGAATGACGTGGGTTCCGCGCATGCTCTATGAAAGGCTGCCCAGAAGGAAAAGGATGAAGTCAACCTGGACGTCGTCCAAGGCCACGACCTAATGGCAGATATTGATGTATTCATGTGTTCCTGACAAACTTGCAACTATGTATATGGAAATTGAATAAACTTTGTCGTGAGACGGGTGGGAAATAAAGCCAATGTATTAAATTTAATGGGCGGTAGTTTAAAAACAAAGGTCTTCAGAAATGCGCACCAAATCAATATGGTGTGAGGATCAACCCCCTGTCCCTGTCCAATCAGAAGTAGTGGTCCCATATTTTAGCAACATTAAGGGGAGGTACATGGGCGTAGGAGGGTATAATAGATATAGAATTAGCTAATTAGTTAGAGCTCAGAGCTTACTCTCAGAACGCACAGAAGAGCACCAGACCGCCAAGCTGATCGATTGCAGACTGAATCCCTGTCCAGAAGAGGTCCTGAGGAGGGGGCGCTGGAGTCCATTAGAAGAAAGGCACGGGAGAATCGAGGAGAAGTCGAGTATCAGAGAGGGGAACGACGCAGGCGTCGTTGTAGAGAGGTCACCGGTCCTGTCCTGATCCTGGAGGAGGTCTTTGCTCTTCATCCTTCCTGGGTCCTAAACTTTCCAACTCCTTGGCCAAGGGTTTGGTTCTCGCACTTAGGTAAATATAAATGCAACCTTTAGTTGCGCTGCTGTCTCTATCTTCTCCTTTCTGAGGGA
This sequence comes from Calotriton arnoldi, assembly GCA_963921515.1. NCBI lineage: Eukaryota > Metazoa > Chordata > Amphibia > Caudata > Salamandridae > Calotriton > Calotriton arnoldi. Next base: position 454,330 of record CAWUFW010000506.1, on the reverse strand, counting down.
CTGTCATTAATCAATAATTATTTTTCTCTACTTCATCCGTGATATGCGATTAAGTACCATGTGTTTCTGTAATTTACTCTGCTAAATCTTTAGATAAACATTTTGAAACTTCCTGACTCAGTGGTTATTTCAGGATTATGTACTATAATGAATGTCACTCATTTTAAACTTCCCAATTAGCAAAGGATTCATTGGTAAGTCATTACTCTTCAATCGGAAGGTAATTGGTAGCAGGGATTTTGATAAAGAGTAACAACTGATAAAACCCAGCGTAAGTATTAGCGTAGTATGAATGTATGGGCCAAGTGAGTATCTAGTGTATGAATGCTGTTTGCTAATATCGCGCTGGATCACTAGTGTAGGACAAGCTATAGGTACAGATAATCCCAGAGGAAAGGAAGGTCTTCATGAGAAATTTGTGAGACTTGAAAGACTAAAACGTAATGAAATCTCAAAGTGGTGGGATGGGGTGACATTAAAAGAATGTATCAATTTAAATAGGATTCCAAGGGGCCTGAGATCCCATGTGATACCAACATATGACGACCTGGAGGAGGACCTCCTACTGGTGTGGGAAAAGGAATTAACATCTAGTTCCATCAGACTTATGGAAATATTAATTAAGAAAAGCAATAGAAAAGTAGCCAGACTGCTTATTGAGATTCAAAAACTGGAAGATGAAATACAGAATTTTGTTGAGAATTTTTTTTGCTCAACACTCCCATTTGCATCCAAAAAGGGATCACAAATTGGGTGTAAATTATACACCACCAAGGGGTTTGGCATTGGAATGTGGAGAAAACCTGCTACAAATTGACATTTTGCACACCCAACGGATTCATCTGTAAATTGCACATTTTTCCCCATTCCTGGATGAATAACCATAACCAGGTGTAACTTGTGCACCTTCTAATTAGGCCTGGGCGGAGTTCGCGAAGTGACCCAAAAACTCAGCCGCACTACGCAGAGTTCTGCAAGCAGCGGAGTGCGTTTGTTCATGCTGTTCGCACTGTAAAATCAACGCGAACTGCACCATGCGCAGCACAAGAGGGCGCTGCTTCTTTTCTTGCTGCTCAAGTAGATTTTCTACCCGAGCTGCAGCTTTCTCAGCGCGAATGGAAGGTTTCTCAACGCGAGCGGTTGCGACCATCTGCGATCGCCCGCTTTGAGAAATCTGACCGCCCGCGTTGAGAAATCTCGCCAGGAGGTGGATTTTCCTCGCTCGTGCTCGCCAACTTGACGTTGGCGAGTGCAAGCGAGGAAAAAACTCCGCTCTGCTATGCGAATCGGAGTTTTTGGGATCTCTGCATGCCCCACGGAGCGTGGAAATCTCCGCAAACTACACAAACAGAGCGGAGTTCACCGCCCAGGCCTACTTCTAATTTTCCTTTCCCGCACTAACACAAATTAAAATCCTTCTAGCAAAGTTGCACGTAGTATGGTAGTAGAAAACTTGCCAATTTCATCAAATTACAAACTTGACAAACTTTCCTGGTAAAAAAGTATCCTGTACAAGATTTGTTGCCGAAACTTTCTCCTACAAAAACAGGTTCAACTTTTAAAGTCTCCTACAAAACATACTATATGAAGGATCTTCAAAGCACCTTTTTTTATAGATTGCCAAGTCTGGGAAATTCCTGTAGCTGGAAAAGTTTCAAATCCCAGAGTTGGTGAGTCCGGGTCAAGAGCACAGTGCACTGGTGGCTTTTAGATATTATTGGTCCTGTGTTTTCATTTTTTAGCATCTTTTGGTGGGACATTTCTTGAACATAAGTGTTGTTGGCTCCTTCCTAAAGTTTGGTGACATTGGATGCTAGTGGGATGGGGGTGGGGATAGAGGGGCCTGTCCAGGCACAGCCCAGGGAAAGGGCCAGACTGTCAATTCTTCCACTCTGTCATTTCCACAGGCAGTGCTTTAACTGGCCTGGTACTGTCCAGTACTGAGTACCAGCACTTTTTTATTTTGAGAGGTGGAGTACCAGCAGTTCTGAGAACCAAGCAGGTACTCTGGTGCAGGGTATCTGCACTTCTATTTTTCCATTTAAAGTGCTGTCCACGGGGGGCAGCAGCATAAAGGTCTGCTTTCAGGACAGAAGGCCATGAACCACTCATTTTCCCTTTGCCCCATTCTAGTTCCTGTAGTTTGGGGCTTGTTTGCACATTTGTGCAAATAGTTGATTTTGTTTTCCTGTCCTGCCCTGCCCAGGAACAATTCCTGACATGTGTGTTGCTTTCGGAAAACTGTAGTATAAAGTTGGCGCTGCTAAGTGTTGTTGGGGGGGGGGGGGAGTGTCTGCGACATGTATACCACCTCAGTTGCAAACAATTTCTCACTCTTAACAGAGCGGTATTACCAAAGTATCACTTTAAACGCCAAACAATTGTTTTATTCTTTGAAAAACTGCCATTTTTAGCGCTGGGTTGTGACACCAGAGGTGTCAAACGGTCCTTACTATATATACGTAAAGTGGGCAGTGGGTCTGCCCCTTTCAGCCACTGGTGTTCTTTGAATATCCTTATTCAGCCATTGGATAGAGACTTTGCCAATCACATCCTGGCTCAAGGCAGTATAGTTTTCATCTTTCAGCTAATTCTATTGGCTGTTTGGGTTTCTCCACTAAAAGGTTATTGTTGTTGCAGTTGACGCCCTAAGTGAAACGTGTATGCCTAGATGTGGGTCCCGTGCTCACTGTGCCACTGGAATCAAGCTATACCTGGCTTATAAGCCCTTATCAGGCTGAAACCTGTCCTATGTTGTTTGTATTCCAGTTCGGGAGGACCTGACTTGACAGATCTTGCTTGCCTGTTCCCATAAGGAGCAGGGTCAAGGCTGATTTGCATATGGCTGGGTCAAATCTAAGTGACATGATGGGTGAAAAACAATGGACTGGGATGTGGCCCAAGAGATTGCCAGTGGCTGAGATTAATTCAAGCATTCCATCCATCACCTTGTTGTGGTTCCCCTAAAAGGCTTGCATTGAAATACAAGAGGATTACAACTTTAGAACTATAGGCCTTTCTGTACGCTCCTGGGCTTCTCTTTTGTGTGACTCGCTCTAATGTGCTAATTCTGCCTAAAATAAAACATGAAACCCAGAGCTATTGACTTTGCCAGTGTTTAAGTACACCAACCAATACTGTAACATGTTGTCAGTGGAGTAATTTATAAGCTCAGTTATCCATTTGTATGCAGTAATGATGCAGTGGAGTTAAAATAGATAAAATCAATCACTTAGAGCTTGGCATGTGTCCTTAATAGAGCCGTCTTTGTGACATAGTGCTGGGCTACACCAATAATCGGATGACCCTGTCTCTGAGGGCTAGTTTTGTAAGCTGGCATTTTGTGCCTATTATCCACTTTTGTTAATAGGCAAAATGGCCTGTCTTCAGTCGCCCGTGTCATCTTTGTGTAATTTTAGTACCTCTCATATCATTATGTGGTAATCCACATGGTTACCAAGTGATCCCATGTCTTATGCAACACCTTCAGTTAGTTAATCCCAGGTTTTTAGAGAGCATCATATATAACTGTAGGAAGGACAGGTGTTTTTAACATTTTAGGTATAGGATTAAAAATCCAAGAAAGGAAAGAGGTACTAGCTAAAATAGTACTAGCTAAAATACCAAGACAAGCTGAAGGCATAAAGACATTTAGCAATTATGAACCCAGGGGTGCCAGACTACTCCTTCTCAGCTGAACACTACTTTTTCTACCTTCGACCAGTGCTTAATTTGTGCCGGTGTTTGCCAGTGCTCTGTACCTGCACTTATGTTTAATCACCAACCCTTGTTTATGGGAATGCAACACATGGTGGCGCTCCCTGCCTATTTTTTAGCACTACAATTTACAATGGGTTCTGTAAGATAAACCAATTGCTTAGTAAACAATGTTCAACAAATGATACAGTATACATTTTTTCATACACGTTGGAACAAGGTCTAATAAGTATTTTTAGACACCAAACGAAACACACAGAAGAGGCCGATTCATTTGGGGGGCGGAGCTTGCCTGAGCCCAAGATGGCGGTGTAAGCCGAGAGCTCCGTCCATTTCATCACCAGATCCGGCATTTATCCTGCTTTTATCCTGCCAACTCAGCGTTAAATAGTGGACCCCCTGGCAGCTGAGACTTCCGTGCTCACTTTGCGCTTTGTCTTGAGGCTGCACAGTGCCCCGGGATGCTGTAGTGCGGAGAAAGAAGATTGGGCCGGACGGCGAGGTTCAGAGTCCGGGCTGGTTACGCTTCCCCTGGCGGCTCTCTACACGAGTTTGCAGCGACTAACTCGCGCCCGCGAGGCGGGTGCAGCGGGGCCGCAGTGCTGATCTGGGTCACGGTGGAGTGGTGGCTCAGTGTGCGACCTTCGTGTTGCCCCGGGGGAAGATCTGCGGCGCATCGGAGCAGCGGGGACGAGCCTGATGTTGACGGCTTGACGCCGCGAATAGAGACCGGGAGAGTGGTGGAAAACCCTGGAGGCGGAGGTGAGCATGGTACCCCCAGTCGAGCCTCACATATCGACAAGTAGAAATCGCCACGAACCTGGGCATTCTGACAGGGCTGGCCGCCCACGCATTCCCCCCTATACTCTTGCTGACGAGAGCGCGAAGCGCAATGAGAAGGCGGTGGCTGCCGGCGCTGGGCCTGACTGCGCCATCTTGAACCGGGCCGCACGGGGTCGCGCTGGGTGCGCGTTGCAGGGCCTACAAGACCTGGAGCGCTGCTGGGAGCCAGCTGGGAGCGCAATAACACTCACAGCATCAGAGGCGTCTGCTGGGGGCCTGGGGGCTCTACAGTGACCTCCTATCTTTGACACACGCCCGACTTGGTTGCAAGTCCTGGTCTGATCAGCTGAGGGGCTTCTGGAGCCACGGTGCCAATACCCTTCATATTGGCTCTGTGTGTGGTGCCTGGTGCGGCTTCTTGGCGCTGGGAGTGGGACGCCCCCAGCATATGACTGTTCGCAACTTCATTGCCTGGTCCAGGAGGATCATCTATAGCGCCACTGTTCTGGGGAGATTCTCCGGGCGTCCCGGCCCTGGCTAATGTACCCTTCCGCTCCCACTGGACCGGCTGTGTGCTCCAGTGATTTGCTGCTCATAAGGTGAGGCGCAGATTTCATTCCTTAAGCACGGTTGGATAAAGGCGTGCGCCTTCAGGCTGGGACCATGGGGAAGATTGACAAAAATCAGCCTAAGCTCCATTTCGAGCAAAGAAAATCCAGGCTTCACGACCAAACACCAGAAGAGGGCCCGAACACTCAGTCGGAAGTGCTTGACCCTGATGAAGGTGATATCCGGGTCATTTTGGCTGCAATGCAAAAAAGCCTAACTTTTATTGACAGCAAGATTGACTCTCTATCCTACCGAATGGACCGTATGACAGAGCGTATGGATAAGCAAGTGGAGAGGATGGACATGGCGGAACGCAGGGTCACGGAGGTCGAGGAAGCACGGACGGAACTAGACTCAGAGCACAAACAGATGGGCAAACTCCTGCTCACACTGCAGGAGAAGGTGGAGGACCTTGAAGCCAGGTCCCGCAGAAGTAACCTATGTATTACCGGTCTGCCGGAATCTACAAGTGTGGGGAATATGGAGCTATTTGTGGAACAGCTCCTTACGACGATGTTGGGCCAAGATAAGTTCTCCCCCATGTTTGTGGTGGAAAGGGCACACCGCTCGCTGGGCCCCAAACCCCCGCCTGGTGCTCCGCCTAGGCCTATCATTGCCAAACTGTTGAATTACCGCGACAGGGATGCGGCGCTGAAGGCGGCCCGGGCGAAACAAATATTGCACTACGAGGGATCGAATATTTCTCTCTACCCAGACTTTACAGTTCGAGTGCAGGGGGCACGCAGACAATTTGCTCCCTTGAAGAAGCAACTACGAGAACAGTATCTTGATTATGCCATGTTGTACCCGGCGCATCTCCGGGTGAACCGCCAGGGTAGATCCCGCATCTTTACGGATCCTAAGACTCTGCAGAAAGCTCTGAAGGAATGGTCTAAAGAGGCGGCATCTGGCAGGGTGTCGGATGCCCTTGAGGGCGCGACGGGAGGCAGCCTTGACGACCAGGAATGATACCTGAGAATCTGTGGTCTGCAGATAAGAATTGATGTTTGCACGGAACACTGTGGGAACTGTAGTTCATTAAGGCCTTCGTAGGGTGGCTATTGTTGACGGGGCGAGGGAGGGTTTGTATTGGTTGCAATTGCATGGTTGCTATGCAGAAGTAATGCTGGGATTCGGTCTAACGGGGGCAATTCTTATAATATGTTGCATGCTAATGCTGAGTTCTGCTGTTATATGACTTGTTGATTTGTTTGATTGATGCACTCCTATGCTGGATGACGGACGGAGGGAAGGGTATGCTAGTTGAGGAAGAATAAGTAGCGTGCTTGGGCAACATCTGCCCACGTGTGAGTCCCACAACCTGGTACTTTTTTTATCTTGATTGTTGTTTGGTATTGTAATGATTTTACTTTCTTTTCTCTTGTTTGAGCATTATGGGGATGACAGGGTTAATTCGCCATTACAGAGTTGGGGGATGTATGGCGTGGGAGGGGGGGGGGGGGAGCACAGAGACCTAACTGGGCTTTTAATATGATTGAGGTGTTGATTGATTTTTAGCTCGTTGTGTCCGCGAGACACGCAGTACACTGGGTGGTTCATTGGCACTGGCATTGACTGCTGCTAGACAACTTACTGATTACTATGACACAAATTCATTCATTACATTTGTTATGTATTATCTTTGCAACCATTCGGAGACTTGTCTTTGCTCTGTAGCACGCACAAGGTTTATTACGATGATTCCTATCGCTATGTATGGCACAGGAGCGCCCTAGTAGGATTAAGGTTTTAACCTGGAATGTGCATGGCCTCAACGACTATAGGAAACTGAGGAAAGTGATGGCCTATTTGTCAAGACACGATATAACTATCACATTGTTGCAGGAATCCCACTTACCCCTGACTAGCAAAATGCTTTGTTGCAGAGGACTACTGGGGAACACGCATGCGGCGGGGTTCACTACACATGCCCGCGGGGTGATTACTTGGGTGAATCCGAAATCTGACTTTAAACTGGAACCACTTGACACTGACCCGGAGGGTAGATACACTATTTCCAGATGCAGTGGGAGGGGCCTGAACATGACTATAGTCAATGTCTATGGCCCTAACTTTGACAATCCTACATTTTTTACACTGTTGTTGGATAAAATGCGAACTGTTGGTGGCAGCCACCAGCTATGGGGAGGTGATTTTAATTGCGTGCTGGACCCTAGCAAGGACAGGTCAGGCCGACCGGACTGGCGCATCTCTTCGGCAGCGCGCACTGTGGGAGATATAATAACTGAATTGGGACTCTGTGATGTTTGGCGCCGCCGCCGCGCCCCAGAGAAGGGTGGGTTCACACACTATTCTGCGTACCACGATCTGCATACTAGGATTGACTATTGGCTAGCCTCTGGTGTTATGTATGATCTGGTCTGCGACTGCGTGGTGCTTCCTCGCACACCCTCCGGCCACTCTCCGGTTATGTTGGTGCTGGAGGGCAAGCAGAAACACATTCCACCATTCACCTGGCGTTTCCCCCCATACTCCTTACTAGACACAGTTTTTAAGTCAGAAATAGCCGAGGCCATAGATACCTACTTTGAATGCAACATAGCGTCGGTGGACTCCTTTGCTACAGTGTGGGAGGCCTTCAAGGTCCATATCCGTGGGATAGCCATGGCTAAACACTCGGGAGTGCTAAGCGCTCTCCGTAAGCATCTCACGGACTTGGAGAAGTCCCTGAAGTCGCTGGAGCACCGGCGCCTGACGGGTGCGGATGCCGGTACTGGTGAGGAATTCCAAACCTTGCTGCAAGAATACCATGATGTTGCAGACACAGAAATTAAGCATCTTGGGAAGTATGCGATAGCACGTTCATATGGGGAGGGCGAGCGACCGGGTGCGGTCTTGGCAACACTTCTGAAGAAGCGCAGGGAGTCAACGGGAGTCTTTGAGATAAGCAGCGCTGAGGGGGAGATTTTAACTGAGGAAACGGCTATTGCCGACAGATTTCGGCAATACTATTCGAGCCTATATGGCTCGCAGAACACGGCCACTGACGAAGACGTTCTTGACTACTTGACGTACATCAAGCTACCCTGGCTGACAAACGAACATCGCGAATACCTCATGCGTCCATTGGAGAAGGACGATATATCCTCAGCCTTGGCGGGGATGAAATCAGGTAGTGTGCCAGGCGTCGATGGACTCACAGTTACATTTTATAAGGAATTTAAAGATCTACTTATCCCACACCTAGCCACGCTATTTGAGGAGATGTGCGGCGAAGGCATTATGCCTCCCTCGATGAGAGAGGCGCTACTGGTCGCTATTCTGAAGCCAGACAGGCCCCCGCTTGAGTGCTCATCGTATAGACCACTGTCACTACTAAATGTAGACACTAAGCTATACGCCAAGATATTAGCAGCCCGTCTGGCCCCGCTGATCCCGTATCTAGTGGCGCCAGAGCAAGCTGGGTTTGTCCCTAGTAGGAACTTGACATATAATCTGAGGACGGTTTCCGGGGCGATCCAACATACAAGGCTGGACGTACAAGCAGAGGCTGTTTTCTTAGACATGGAAAAGGCATTTGACTCTGTAGAATGGACGTTCATGAGACATGTCCTGACGAGAATGGGGCTAGGTGGTGTCTTGCTACAGATGATTGGCGTTTTATATAACTCCCCCACTGCCAGGATTAAAATTGGCAACTTAGTTACAGCCCCAATCCATATCACTAGGGGTACGTGTCAGGGGTGTCCGCTTTCCCCCATGCTTTATGCCTTGGTGGCGGAGCCACTGGCCTGCGCTCTTCGCGAATATCACCGACACAGAGGCCTACGCTTCCCGTGGTATGAGTTGATTATTTCCACATATGCGGATGATACGCTGCTTTATGTAAGAGATCCTGACCGCAACCTATCTCTAGTCCTGAGAGAAGTTGTTAAATGTGGCACGATGTCAGGCTTGAGGGTTAATTGGACAAAATCAATAATTTTTCCACTTACGCCTGCTACGTTGCCCTTCATGCCTGACTATCCACTGAAATGGACAACAGAGCCAGTGCGCTATTTAGGGGTTAAGATTCACACTGACTCGGAAGTGGTGTTTCGTGAAAATTATGGGGTTGCAATTAGCAAGTTGGAGGACGACGTAGACCGGTGGATACGGTTGCCGCTGTCGCTGGTAGGCAGAGTTTCTATTATGAAGATGGTAATACTCCCCCGCTTTCTCTTTTTATTTACCAATATCCCCATGGTCCTGCAGCAAGGGTCAGCTGGGACATACTCACGCTTCCTTATCGAATGGGTGGATTGGGCGCCCCTGACCTTGGTTTATACTACAGAGCGGCGCAAAGTGCTCACGCTCACTGTTGGATACATAGCCCGATGGACACCCCTCATATTCAGATAGAGAGTGTAGCAGCTGCGCCGCTCCCCCTGCCGGCCATGTTGTTTAACACGCCTGACCGCAGGACTGGGATTATGGACTCTATTAATGCAACTAGGCACGCCTGGCACTACCTTCTGAAACTGCAAGCGGGAGTGATACTATACTCCCCGTTGACCCCATTGGAATGGTGCTTGTGGTTACCTCCATGTGAAGATAGGGGAGTGATCCGGGCGCTCAGCTCCTTAAATATTTTAACGATAGGCAGGGCCGGACTGGGAACAGAAACCGGCCCTGGCAAACTGCTCAGCCGCCCCCCCCGGGGGTGAGGGGGAGTGCAGCCGAGCAGTTTGTGAGGGCCGGTTTCGGCCGATTTTGTTACAGGGGGCCGATATTGCCGACCCCGGTAACAAAAACGGCCCCCCATGGACCCAAAACCGGCCCCCACCCTAGCAGCCTACCGGGGAAACGCCCAGTGCCCGCTATGGCCAGTCCGGCCCTGACGATAGGGGACATGTTTACAGAGGGTGTGGCTAAAAAATGGGAAGATGATGGAGCGGGCGACCAAAGCGACACGACGCTGAACAGGTTCCAATTTCACAGAGCTCGACATGCGTTGACGGAGATCCTGGGCAGTGACCTGGCCAAGCCCCCTGAACTGACTCCGCTCACCTATATTATAAAATCTGACTCCCCATCTAGGGTAGTGTCAACTATTTACAAACTGTCCCAGGGATACCGGGCGAATCATTACACAAAGGCCAGACTAGCTTGGCAGGTTGATTTGGGCAGGGATCTAGATGATACTACCTGGAGATATTGCTGCGAGAGCACGAAACGCATCTCCCTTAATGGCAGGCATAGATTGATTCATTTTAAATTTTTAAATAGGGTCTATTATACATAGGGCTCCCGGTTTTATGGTATTTATATTTTTGTCATTTCCGTCTGTATTTATCCATTTTTATTTTTTACTAATTTTACCTGTATTAATCCATATTTATTTTAGGTTTTATGAAACAAGCTGAAATGTGTATATTTCTGCATTTATTTAACCAGTTAATGTGCACTCGTGCCTCAATGCCTGACAGGTTTCAATGATATATACACACTCAGATGGTAAAATATGCACTTGTAAGAAAATATGTACATTTTACTATCAAGGTTGTGCAAATCTACTGCTGTTTAAGGCTCTATACTAAAATCCCAATTTTTTTTTTATCCCCTTGCTTGTCAATCCGCACAGCAATTGGCCTAGCAATCATGAATGTCAACATTTAGAAACACTCAAAAACAACCCATATTTCCGTTTTTATCCACATTTAAAAATAAATACAGACAGGAAAAAAGATGGTTTTCTGTCTGTATTTATCTGTAAAAATCAGTAAAAACGGAAAACAGGGAGCCTTAATTATACACCAGCGAGGCTCTGTAGATATGGACTCAGGGATTTGGCAGCTTGTGACTGCTGTGGTGACGATGTGGCGGACTTTATTCACCTGGCCTGGACATGCCCCGGTATTGCCAGTTTCTGGGTACTGGTCTTCCGAACGCTGGTAGATATTACAGAGTTGACACTCGCGCCTGATCCCACGTTGGCTTTATTAGGTTACTCCAAGCAGCTGCCAAGGGCAGTAAGACGCCTGGTGGATATGGGCCTGTTGCTAGCCAGGCGTAGGGTTGCGATTTGCTGGTCTCGGGACCCACACCCACTATTGCTAGCTGGTCAAGGGACATGCTATACTGTAGTACACAAACAGAAAACTACAGCGAGCTCCTTCCCCCACGCAGTCGCCCTAAAAAAAATTTGGCACTGTATCAGATATACTTGAGCACCAAAGATAGTGAGAATGAAGGCAAACACACCCTGGCGCATGGGGCATTGGGCAAGGAGTAGAAGGGAACCTATGTAGGTAGGACACCACTTGGTAGTACATTGAGGTGGAACCCACCACACGTAGGTCCGAGGAGCGGCTGCGCACAGAGGTGGTGTCATGGGAGCTTATATAGAGTGAAGCGTGCTACAGTATGGACTAATCAAGTGTCGTGGCCGAAACTCCTCAGGATCGCACGTTGCTAAATTTGGTCCACCTCTCGACACCACCACGGTCTGACTATGTGTACACAGACTCCATGGAGTGGTCAAGCGGGGGAAGGGAAGGAAGGGGACAGCGTGGAGGGAGACCTGTGAAAAAGAAACAACAATAGGTGTAACTAATGATATAACCTATAGCAGCTTCTGTTTAGTCTAACTCTCAGAAATAGTAGTGCTGAACCTGAAGAGTGTACCTGTAAAGAAAGATAAAGCCTCCTCTTCAATTCTGCGATTCTACAAGTTCCAACATTGGATTTCAGCTAAATCTGGAGAGGACACATAAGGAAACATTATACCTTTAGTCGCCAGACATGCATCGCTACTGAGGTCTCACAGAACCTAATACGACATACCCCTTAGTTACTCCTTTTCGCTGAGACAGGGGTGTGGAAGAGCCGTCCTCCTGCTCCCTCTCTATACCCCTGTTTTTAAACACATAAGGAAACAGGCGTAACTAATAATACAAAGTAGGAGGCACTCCAAATGTTCAGGGCTGGAAGACTTGTCCTCTGTTCAATACGTCTTGAACAGAGGAGTAAGATCGTCGCTAATGGCACTGTATAGTCACACACTCATACTCGAGAACATGCTCCCTTTTCCAGGAAAGCGTACCCCCAACTTGGAAGAAACGACTTGAACTCAAAATGCAAAAGCCCACAACTCTGGGCTGAAAACCAAAGTGAAGTAATGCGATTTAGAGAATCAATCGCCAGTTCATGGCTATGAACTAGGATGGTTTTCCCCGCATAAACCGAATGGTTCGCCAACGTGAGAAAACCTCCTGAATAGTTTTTCCCCTAAATGGGAATATGTCCAGAAGTACAACACTCGACAAGAGGGAGGGCTTGGCTGCAAGGTTGCTCTGCAAGGAACTTGAAGTGAGTTCCACCAACAGAGCAACTGACCGAAGCAGCGTGATTACCCCCACAGTCGCCACCACAAGGAAAAGAGCCCACTGTTATGAGGAGAACAAAGTCAAGGATGTTTGGTGCTCGAAGCACCCTTACCCGCCTCCTTCTTCACAGCAGCTCGAATGGTAAAGTAATCGGCGTCTCACCGAGACTCAGCGCGTCCTTTGAATGGAACGCCTCAGACCCGCGCTGACGTCATTGACGTCAGAACCGCGGAGGCTCATGGGATTTGTAGTTCCCAGTCCTAATGCCGCTTTCTAGTATGTAGCTGCAGTGTTCTTCGGCTCCCCTTTGCGTGAGACGCAACAGAACATCCCTCTCCCGAAGAACAGTGACAGAGACATGGTTTCATCGGGAAGCGTTTATGAAAGGAAGCGACGTAGCGCGGGGCATGTACCCCTGATGCTGGCTCCCAGGTGTTCTCCTCGTCCCCATATCCTTTCCAGGCAAGCAAGTACCATAACCTGGTTCTATGTATTTTTGAATCTAGAATACCCCTCACCTCATGTTCCAGATCCTCGTCTACCAACACTGGAGACGGACCGTGACTGGCAGCAGAACGAGAGGGTTTAAGAAGAGAAACATGAAAGGACGGATGTATTCTCAGGGAGGAGGGCAACGCCAGCCTAACCGCGACTGGATTGATGAGCTTCACTACCTTATAGGGACCAATATATTTGGGGTTAAAAATGCTGCGTCTCTTGAACCTAATATTCCTTGTAGAAAGCCACACATAATCCCCCACTCTATAGATAGGACCCAAACGCCTGTGTTTGTCTGCATAAGCCTTATACCTGTCCTTGGCCTCTCCTACCCATTTCTGAGTGTTTTTCAGTGTGTTCTGTATGTGAAGCACTCTCTCTCTAACTCCCGGTAGGGCCTCGGACTTCACTGGATGTACAAGGGGACTAAACCTAGGGTGGAACCCATAAGTGCAAAAGAACGGTGAATTTTTTGTAGAACTGTGTACAGCACTGTTATAGGCTATCTCAGCCAACCATAGCATGTCTACCCAGGCTTCTGTGGTGTTGTCCACATAACACCGCAGGTACTGCTTTAAGGTCTGATTCACCCTTTCTGTTTGGCTGTCAGTTTGAGGGTGAAAACTTGTAGACAAACTGGGCGTTATCTTGAGGGCTGCACACCAAGCCTTCCAGAACTTGGCAGTGAACTGAGATCCACGGTCCGAAACCACCACTTGTGGAAGCCCATGCAACCGTACCACATGTACCAACAACAGTTGGGCTAACTGACCTGCCGTGGGCAAAGATTTGCAGGCTATGAAATGGGCCAGTTTAGTAAGGTAGTCTACCACAACCAGGATTGTCGTGTATCCTTTATCGGCTGGCATCCCCACGATGAAATCCATGGATATGCTTTCCCACGGCTGATCTGGGGTGGGTAACGGTTGTAGCAGTCCTGCCTGTCTGGCATGCGAGGTCTTCATCTGGTTACATGTCACACACTCCGTGACCCATGTACGGACATCAGTTTTTAGGGAGGGCCACCAAAACTGACGCAACATTCTCTCAGCGGTCTTTTCCATGCCATTGTGTCCTGCACTGGGAAGGGTATGACACCAGGCAAAAACCCGTTTTTGAAGTGAGGGGATTGGGACCAACAGCTGTTTTCCTCGTATTGGTAGGCCCTCTCTTAGTTCCCACTCTGGGTGTTTTGCCAGCCATGTCTTCCATTCTTGGGTACGAACCTTCTGCGCAATGCTTTTGAGAAAGGGTTCCGTTACAGTAGCGCATAGAACATGTTGAGGACTGATAATAGCTTTCTCTGCCTGTTCCTCCAATGGTTGAGTGCATGTTTGACGAGTTAAGGCGTCGGCTTTCTTGTTGTCTTTTCCAGGTCGATAGGTGACCAGAAAGTTGTATTCGGCGAAAAACAGCGTCCATCTTAGTTGCCTGGGGGATAGATGACGTGCTGCCGTCATGAACTGTAGGTTCCGATGGTCCGTATAAACTGTGATGACGTGTTTAGCTCCTTTGAGAAAATGCCGCCACTCTTGGAAGGCGTCTTTAATAGCCAGGAGTTCTTTTTCGGCTATAGTATAATTGCGCTCTGCAGCGTTGAGCTTTCGTGACCGATAAGCCACTGGATGTAATTGTCCCGTATCGAAATGGCGTTGGGATAACACCGCTCCCACTGCGTGATCAGACGCATCCGCTTCCACGATATAAGGACGATCAGGATCAGCGTGCACCAGGACTGGAGCGGACACAAACGCCTCCTTCAAAGCTTCAAACCCCTTTTGTGTTTCCTTAGTCCACACAAAAGGAACCTTCTTCTGTAACAGATGTGTTAACGGAGATGCCAGGGATGAAAAGTGGCTGATGAAGCGACGATAGAAATTGGCAAAGCCAAGAAAACACTGAATGTCTCTGACATTAGCTGGAGTGGGCCATTCTTTTACTGCTGTTATTTTCCTTTCAGCCATTTCTTGTCCCCTAGGAGTTAGCATCACACCTAGAAATTCCACCGTGTTAACTCCAAACTCGCATTTACTGATTTTACAGTAAAGCTGGTGTTCCTGTAGGGTACGTAGAATAGTTCGTACGTGATTGGTGTGGCTCTCAATGGTAGGTGAATAGATGAGAATGTCATCGATATACACCACGACGAAATGGTCCAGATATTCTCGCAGTACGTCGTTCAGGAAAAACTGGAAGGCGGCAGGCGCGTTACACAACCCAAAAGGCATGACAAGATATTCGTATAAGCCGTAACGCGTCTTGAATGCCGTCTTCCACTCATCTCCCTTGCGCATCCGCACCAGATGGTAGGCCCCTTTTAGATCCAACCGTGTGTATATGACAGCCTTTTTCACCTGTTCCAGTAAAACCGGTATCAGAGGTAAGGGATACCGATTCTTAATCGTGATGGCATTCAAGGCCCTGAAGTCTATACAGGCACGCAAGTCGCCGTTGGCTTTGGGAATAAAAAACAGTGGGGAAGCTGCGGGAGACATGGAATTACGGATGAACCCCAGCGCTAAATACTTATCTAGATATGCCCGCAGGTGTATGTTTTCTGGTTCAGTTAAGGCGTATACCCGTCCTGTGGGAATAACCGCCCCTGGTACCAGCTCAATCTGGCAGTCGTACTGCCTATGAGGCGGGAGTACCTCGGCTTTGACGTCGTTGAATACATCGGCAAACTCCAGATATTCGCGGGGTAACGTGACCGGATGTTCAGCTGCAGTGGCGATGTGGTGACGTTCTGTCAATACCCGAGCCTGGTTGATTCTTTGAGGAACGCAATGGGTAGAACAGTAAACAGAGGTGAAATGTATTGTTTTTCCACCCAATCCACGTGAGGGTTGTGTAACTTCAACCAGGGTAACCCCAAGATGATCCTGTATTGGGGCGCTTGTATGACGTTGAAAACGAGTTTTTCTTCGTGCTCCCTGCCTTGACGTACTTCCATAGCCTCGGTTTGGAGCCGAATAGGACCAGCTTCTAAGCATCTCCCATCCACAGCAAACACGATTTCCGGTGTGTCTTTTTCTTGTAGAACTAACCCTAGGGATTTGGCCTGTTCCTTGTCCATAAAGCACCCAGTGGCGCCAGAGTCTAACATGGCTGAGACTGGACACCATTCTCCTCTTATTAACAGGGAAAGTTCCATAAAGAAGTGGTTAGTACACGGGGTGTCTTCCGTCAAAGAAGGGATGTAGGTTTTGCTTGAGGGATTCCCTTCCTTTGTCCTCAAGCCCAGTCGTTTCCCGCCGCACCCTCAGAAGTGGCTGCCAATTGTTTGCGGGGTTCCGTGCGTGGGTACCTGGTTCTCAGGGAACACTCTTTGATGAAGTGACCTTTCTTACCACAGTAGATACACAGGCCCTTCTTACGCCTGTATTCCCTTTCTTCATGGGTAAGGGTGGAACGGACTGCTCCTATTTCCATCGGTTCGGATTTGTGTGTAGGCAGGGTGTCATATGTTTTAGGTTGGTCCGTTCTCCAAGTGGTTCGATCCCTTCGTTTGTTTTCCCCTCGTCTCTCACCGAGGCGATGATCCAAACGAAGAACCAATCTGATCAGATCTTCGCAGGTCACAGGTTGTGGTTCTATTTGAGCCAGAATATCTTTCATTTCTTCTCGAAGGCCCTTATGAAAGATGGCGGTCTGTTTGGCCTCAGGCCATTCGGTCTCGGTGACTAGCCGGCGGAAGTCGTTGAGGTATGCTATGAGATCCCTGTTCCCCTGTCGTAGCTCCAACAGGTCTTTGTCGGCCGAGAGGGTAGCCATCCTCCGATTGAAAGTTCTCTCGAAATCCTGGAGGAAGGAATCCCAATCGTGAAGCATTGGATCGTTCTTCTTTACTAGGGGTACTGCCCATTGAGCGGCGTCCCCAGCTAAATAAGAAATCAGGAAGGCTACCCGTGCATGGTTAGTGATAAAAGCCTTAGGTTTACACGAGAAATGCAGGAGTACTTGTGTGAGAAAAACCTGAACCTTACTGCTCTCCCCATGGAACCTCTCGGGGTTGGCTAAAGGAACAGAGATAGGTATCTCTACCACCAGAGGGGGGGAAGGAGACGCTAAAGATGTGCCTGCACTAAAAGGATTTCTTTGCAGTCTATCAACCGCGGCCTGAAGGGTAGCGGTTTCTGCCCTGGAAGTTGATAGTTCGACTTGTACTGCATGTAACGCCGCGATCACATCATCTAGGGTGGCCATCATGAACGTACGACCGGGAGGAATACAATCCTTGGGCCGATTACTCTGTCGTGGCCGAAACTCCTCAGGATCGCACGTTGCTAAATTTGGTCCACCTCTCGACACCACCACGGTCTGACTATGTGTACACAGACTCCATGGAGTGGTCAAGCGGGGAAGGGAAGGAAGGGGACAGCGTGGAGGGAGACCTGTGAAAAAGAAACAACAATAGGTGTAACTAATGATATAACCTATAGCAGCTTCTGTTTAGTCTAACTCTCAGAAATAGTAGTGCTGAACCTGAAGAGTGTACCTGTAAAGAAAGATAAAGCCTCCTCTTCAATTCTGCGATTCTACAAGTTCCAACATTGGATTTCAGCTAAATCTGGAGAGGACACATAAGGAAACATTATACCTTTAGTCGCCAGACATGCATCGCTACTGAGGTCTCACAGAACCTAATACGACATACCCCTTAGTTACTCCTTTTCGCTGAGACAGGGGTGTGGAAGAGCCGTCCTCCTGCTCCCTCTCTATACCCCTGTTTTTAAACACATAAGGAAACAGGCGTAACTAATAATACAAAGTAGGAGGCACTCCAAATGTTCAGGGCTGGAAGACTTGTCCTCTGTTCAATACGTCTTGAACAGAGGAGTAAGATCGTCGCTAATGGCACTTTATAGTCACACACTCATACTCGAGAACATGCTCCCTTTTCCAGGAAAGCGTACCCCCAACTTGGAAGAAACGACTTGAACTCAAAATGCAAAAGCCCACAACTCCGGGCTGAAAACCAAAGTGAAGTAATGCGATTTAGAGAATCAATCGCCAGTTCATGGCTATGAACTAGGATGGTTTTCCCCGCATAAACCGAATGGTTCGCCAACGTGAGAAAACCTCCTGAATAGTTTTTTCCCCTAAATGGGAATATGTCCAGAAGTACAACACTCGACAAGAGGGAGGGCTTGGCTGCAAGGTTGCTCTGCAAGGAACTTGAAGTGAGTTCCACCAACAGAGCAACTGACCGAAGCAGCGTGATTACCCCCACAGTCGCCACCACAAGGAAAAGAGCCCACTGTTATGAGGAGAACAAAGTCAAGGATGTTTGGTGCTCGAAGCACCCTTACCCGCCTCCTTCTTCACAGCAGCTCGAATGGTAAAGTAATCGGCGTCTCACCGAGACTCAGCGCGTCCTTTGAATGGAACGCCTCAGACCCGCGCTGACGTCATTGACGTCAGAACCGCGGAGGCTCATGGGATTTGTAGTTCCCAGTCCTAATGCCGCTTTCTAGTATGTAGCTGCAGTGTTCTTCGGCTCCCCTTTGCGTGAGACGCAACATCAAGCAGTTAAGATGATTGTGAATGTGCTGAATTAGCGTTGCAGAGCAAATGCCACACAGTACCAGACTATATGATATTTGTATGATCTAATTGATGCCCCTTTTTTGCAACACTGTAATATTGGTGTGCTGTTGGTCTTTGTGTCTCTTTGTTATCAAAAACAAATGTTAATAAAGGTTTTTCAAAAAAAAAAAGAGGCCGATTCATTTGATCATATGAAATATTTACTACTTTAGTATATGGCTGTCATATATATGAATTAAACAATAGACAACATAGATAATGTGACTTTCGTGAGTCAAGTGACATAAGGTGAAAAGGTGGTGCTACAAATAAATATACAAGACATACAAATTACAAACGTGTACATAATAATAAGTCTCCTCACCCCAAAATCAAGAAAAGGGTATTCCTATGGCTGTGGTTAGAACATGTGAGATTATCTAATAGGACAGACCCACATTGATTCATATTATGTACACATGTTTCGTGTTTCGTTTGGTGCCTAAAAATACTTCTTAGACCTTGTTCCAACGTGTATGAAAAAATGTATACTGTATCATTTATTGAACATTGTTTATTAAGCAATTGGTTTATCCTACAGATCCCACTGTAGGTTGTATTACCAATACCCAGGTTCTGAGGGACACAGGGTCTACCCCATTATCTTTAATACTTTTTTAGCACACCACGAGTGTTTAGCAATGCAATGTATTAAAAAATGGTAAAACATGCACTTCCAGGCCATAGTGACAGCTTAGAGTGACCTGTAATAGTCCAAAATGTCACACTTGTTTAAGTGAGATGGTTAGTAGGTAATGCTGGCACTGCCATTCGGCAGCAGTGGCAGGAGCTGTGGGTGGTGTGGCTGCAGGGGAATTCCTTGGACCCTGGCACTTATATTTTTACAAATTATGCACTACCCTGGACTTTCAATTACAAAATGTAGCCTTGGTTCCTTTCATTGTAAGCAATTGTGCTAATAAACATCTAAACAATAATTTGTAAAAGGAAAGCTCAGGACTGGAAACTTGTCATTCAGCAGACATGGAACAGGTGTAGATGTATTTTTCTGCTATCCAAATGATCCTGTGATCAGTACTCCTGGTCAGTTTTAGCAAAGTCTATTTACTGAACTCTTTCAACAATATAGTCACTGCAGGTGCTGTCATACACCACAGTACCACATGGCCGCAAAAGACATCAGAATGCAACAAATGTGCCCTAAAATAGCCTTGCCTCTTTGGGGAAAGAGGGAGGCCAAATGGCAAAATATAATTTTGCCTGGTGCTCTGGAAAATCTTTATTTCCCATACACCATGACAACAAATGGCCACAAAGAGACACCGGAATTCAACAAATAACTCACAAATAGCCTTGTTGCATTGGAATGAAGGAGCAGTCAAAAGGCAAAATATAATTTTGAGTGGTGCTCCGAAAATCCTTGCACCGCAGAGGTATAGTTAGCAGAGAAACATGCTGCTGTTTCAAAAGTTAGAATGAAAGGCTGAAGCGTAGCTATACATTGTGAAGCAGGTGCAGTGGCACTGGAGCCCAGAAGTACGAGGGGCCCATGAAACCTTAGTTATTGCTGTATTTTACTACCCAACCAACAGTCAGAAGGCCCATTTTCCTTGCTTGCACCAGTGCGGGACATACTCCTGCTGCACCACTTAGAACTATTACTGTTGAGCGCCAATGGGAACCAGGCTGCAATACAGTAGGTCCTTCCAGAGAGAATGCGTGAAATATGATAGTTTGAATATTATTTAAAATAAAAATAGAAAGAGGTGTCTTTATGCGCGTGAAATTCTAAAATGCTATGTTTGAGATTGACATTCTAGTTGAGACGTTGAACTAAGTTGCTATGCGCTTATCGATTCAAACGGGTTCTTTTTCTCCCTAATGCAACTTATACCGTTCCCTGTATGGAAAAAACATAACATAAAGGTACAATGAGCTATCTAATTTAAAGATAATAAGTCTCTCAGGGGTAGCCTTCCTAGATCAAATTATTCTCTCATGTCATGTTCAAAATGGGCGAGCCTGTCTGAGCAAAACTAATAAATAAAATGGAAAGCATCTTGATAACTGCACTAGCTTCCGGTTGACAGTCTATCAGCTTATCTTCTTTGATATGCAAATGCATTAATGAAGTAACACCAGAATATCTTCCAGCAAAAATCAAAAAGTATTGTCCTCCTCGAGATCTTAGAACAGTTCATCTTGGGCTTTTGATGATCTAAGAATCTCCTACCATGGAAAGGCGAACAAAGAACTGGGGCGATAATCGTCAGCAGGGGCGTAGCTTGGTCGGTATGATTGGGGGGGCTTCAGATGTTCCAACAATCACGCTGGGATATCTTGTTAAAACACATTATATGAGAAGCAGGACATGAGGGGGGCTTAAGGGGCAGTGGAAGGAAAGAGGAGGGCTGATTGTTAGGTACTTAAAACAATATTTTTCAAACTAATCAATACTTTTTACGGCCTTCAAAACTTAAATGAGAGAGTGTGTATGTTTTTCTCAGTGTGGGCATGTGAAAATCACAGGTGAAATGCAACAGACACTTCACATTAGCCGACTGAAATCACTTGCACCCAACTATTTACTACAGAATACATTTTTTAGGGGGTTGGGGGGGTGTAACACCCCAGACACCCCCTGGAGCTACGCCCCTGAACCGAAGGTGCTAGAATGTCCTTCCACAGGAGGCATTATTTACAAGGTGCGTTGTTGACCTTCATAAAAGGAGGTGCAAGCTTTCTTGTTAGAACTGTTTGTGTACTTGGCTCACCAGGCAGCTGGCTGGGATTGCTGCTTTTAGAGATATACTTATGTACAGGTCCGGCACTAGCGACAATCTGGGTTGTGGTCTGAGATTTATGAATATTTAAATAAAAGTGAAAATACAAATGATAACAGTGGTGCTGCTAATACCCGTTTCGATCACAGTAATCAGTAATGGCTTGTCTTGACACGAGGTTATTTCAGGTATGTTTAACTATATTTTCCTCTAGGTGGCGCTCCTGCTCTTTGTTTCAACGTGTCTCACGCGGATAAAGCGTTGTTGAGATTTCTTCTCATTGAGCTCAGCACGGCGTATTAGTCATTCTTGCATGCGGGTATTTGTAGCGCCATATACACAACATTCATCCATCGGGATGCACAGTTTTCATGAAGGGGGTGGAGGGTGGACGAGGAGAGGACAGGTGGCAAGGGCGGAAGGGCAAATCTCGCGTTTGCACTTTTCACTTTGCAAGTTGGAGCTAACGCCCACTATAAAAGGTGCCGACTTCAATCTGTTGCCGGAGAAGTTATCCCCCCTTTAATTTAAACTAAGAGCACACATCTGGCTTTGATGTTAACACTCATCATGATAAAGCAGCTAATGAAACTACAAGTACCGACATGCAAAGCGTCTGCTGAAAATTCGATTTATTTGAATGTATTCATGGAAAAAGCATTGTTCCCCTCACCCAGATTTAGTATATGTGAGTAAATGTTTTGTGCGTGCACACTCACCTTTTGTGATCTGTGAAAGTAAATCAAGTCATTTGCATGTGCAAGTTACATTTATTCACAAATAGCTTTCGTGATTTGGGCGCTAAGTTTATGTAACATACTCTCTCCCTGCCAGCTCGTTAGAACAAGTGGTTGCTGGCTCATTCCTAAGGAGCTCAGAGGTGACAAACATTGAACCCGGCCCTGGTTTTATAACCTTTTCCCATATTAAAAGTGACACACCGGCGGCGCAAGGGGCTTGTAAATAAGCCTCTGAGAGTTTTGCAACCTGTGAGTTCTGTGCAGTCGTCATCAGATACGAGCATCGCTGAGAGCTGCTGGGTATCGAGTCGCCCGTTGCTAGGTTACAGTCTTAATACAGGATGCAGCCCTACGAAAACTTACCTAATCGAACTGATCCCCAGCACGGATCAGATGTGACCTGGAGTTTAAAATGGTCGACGTGGATATCAGAAATGAGCCGGTGTGATACGTTTTGTAACTCAGGGCAACCTCTCAGCAATGAATGATCCCCGGACATTTCAAGATAGGGACAGAACTCGGTAACTGTTCTGTACAATGACCAGGTTAAAACCTTTACAATATACAATGTGATAAAACCATTCCGTATTATAAAAGTAGACAGATCTTAGAATGTATAAAGACAAGTTAAAAATAAATACAACATTTATTTTCAAGTGCCTTCAGATACTAGCAGCGGTATAATTACCTCTAACAGCTGTAAGAGGGAGCAGGAGCTCAGGTGGAGCAGCCAGTTGTCCATTGGACTGGGCGTCCTGGGGAGCCACCAAAGGGCCTAAACCTTTTATATGCAAGGTGGATACATTTTGTCAATCAGATGTTTAGGGCCGTGTTTTCTGGGTTGAACGCTGCTATAATGCTCTGCCGACAAGTTCGGACTCCCAGCCTGTTCCACTCAGTCCTGAGACTTAATTTACGCATGTCCAACATCGCTGGGCAAATGCATAGAACATACTCCAGGGATCCGTCGGGTTTGCCACAGCATCTGCATTTGGTTTCTTCTGTTAAACGACGCCAGCGGGTAGATGTTTCAAAAAAAGCCACTCACCGTGTCTGAGAGCCATGAATCTTAGCTTCAATGTGATTGGAATATGCACAGACAAGATATGGGGTAGAGAGGCCGGCTGGTACGAGCTAATAATGGCCCATGCATGCATGTTTGCGTTTGACTAGGATCGCTCTGTCTGCATGGAAGAAACAGAGATGAATACGTTTCTTTGTACTTAATTTAAAAGCCGATTGACTTGAGTTTAGGTCCCACAGTCCATTCGCGGACAATAGCTGCGCACAGCCGTTTAAGAACGGGCGGTGTGACCCAGTTGGCCCACAGGAGCTGATATCGGCCCATAACTGGGCCTCCAGAGAGCCAGCTCTGGCCCTTCTCAGCTTCTGGCATAGATTGACCAGGGCCATTGAAATTGTGCGGCAGGGGAGCACTAAATTATGCGGCAGGGTTGACATATATGCATCAAGAAAAAGCGAATTATGCAGCTTTATGCAGACAGATTTTTTGATACCTTTACTTCATTATTTTGTCATTTTTACCCATGGTAACACTGTCTCGCCAAAGATTTCACCTTATTAATACCAGTTTAACAACCAAATACAGGAAAAAGCAACCAAAAGATGACCAATTAAGCCTAGCGAATTTGCCTACTACATACAATAAACAAACAGAACGTGAAACATCTTGGAGGCTTTTAAAATGCAAATTTGAATGTTGTGACTTTCTTGATGTACATGCAGATCAATCCAAGGTGCCAGCTGGCTGGATGAATGATGCTTTTAAAAGTACTTAAGATGTAGGCAATAAATAGAAGAGTTACATATTGTTTTATTTGAAATTAGAAAACACATTTTAAGTTGCCCCTTTTAATAAAGGTTGTATGTCAGAATATTGTGGTCAGAAATATGGTAAGACAAAAGTGTTGTGTACTAAACATAATTTGTATAAATATCATTCCGCTGCGTGTAGGTTTTGCATCATTAACTTAAATTCAGCAACATGAGCTCGTAACGTGGGCCACTGTGTTATTCTTCGTTCTCTGGGTTACGCCCTGGCAGCCATGTCATTTAGTGGCTACATTTAAAAGACAAGTGTTGTTAGTCATTTGGAAATTCACTTTTAAAGAAGATACCAGCATTCCATCAGCATTGGGTAAGGGCTTTTATTATAAACTCTGTTAGGGTGTAAGGATAGTTACGAGATAAACCCAGAAAAAGTCTTGTACATCTGTTTCTGTGGTTGGCGAAATTAGCCAAAAATATGGAAATAGGTTTGCCTATTAAAGTAAAATAGCTAAAAGGCGTGCTTAGTCTAATATTCATCCTACAATAATGGTCATTAAACATTAAAATAAATAGATATTTGTAGCCCATTCTAAGATGGACAATATATTTTGTTTTAATGTTCCCTAGCAACATTAAGGTGTAAGCCAGAAAGCAGTATGTCAGGACAAGTTTTGCTCTGATATTCAGAAGGCCTTAACAAAACATAGTTGTCAGATATTTAGAAATGCAACTATTTAAGGAATTAAGTGGGCAGTGAGTGTAGGAAAGTGCCCCTTTTTGCATGGTGACCCCCCACTTTTTGCCTGGCTTGTGATGCACTTTGACTGAGTGTCCTTGGTTCCTGCCAATCAGGTTCCCAGCCAGCCACGGTCCGTGCAGGTAACAGCGGTGGGGCGGGGGCCGGGTAAGGGGGGATTTCGAGGGACGATGCTGAGGGGAAATTAAATAAATAATTAATTTTCCCTTGAAATCCCCCATTACACGGCCCCACCGCTGTTCCTGCACAGACCGTAGCTGTTCCCAGCACCTGTGTTCTTTCCCAAAACTGTATCTTTGTTTTCACAATTGATACACCTCTGGTCCACAGGTAAGTCCCTTGTAAAAGGTTCCACTGGTACCAAGGGCCTTGTGACCAGAGAGGGTCTCTAAGGGCTGCAGCATGTATTATGCCACCCTCAGAGACCCCTCACCTAACACATATATACTGCCATTGCAGACTACGTGTTTTGGTGCAGACAAAACCTAAAAGTCGACATGGCACACATTCCTGTGTGCCATGCCCACGAACACTGCCTGTGGCATAGGTAAGTCACCCCTCTAGCAGGCCTCACAGCCCTAATGCAGGGTGCACTATACCACAGGTGAGGGCATACCTGCATGAGCAATATGCCCCTACAGTGTCTAAGTCCATTCTTAGACATTGTAAGTGAAGCCATATTGAGTATATGGACTGTTAGTTTGTCATTACAAACTCCACAGCTCCATGATGGCTTTACTAAAAGCTAAGACGTTTGTTACCAAACTTATCAGCACAATAAACCCACACTGATGCCAGTGTTGAATTTATTGTAAAATGCACTCAGTGGGCTTATTAGAGATGCCCACTGAAAAACAACCACCTTCCTAGTGTCCAGCTGACTGGTCTGCACCAGCCTGCCACACACAGAAATGTTTCTGACCCCATGAGGTGGGAGCCTTGTGCTCTCGTGGGTCAGAAACAAAGCTTGCTCTGGGTGGAAGTGCTTCACACCTACCCCCAAGCAGCTCTACCCCCAAACAGAAAGAGCATTCAGGGTGGTGAGCCTCAAAGACTTTCTGCCCTTTGTTATGCTAGCCAGGGCCTCTCCAGCTAATGGGGATGCCTGCCCTCGGACCAAGCCCAGATTTTGGAGGCAAGGTCGGTGGGTAAATTAGTAGTCAGGAGAGGTGTGTCCCCTTTCAGCCAGGACCACCTCTAAGGTGTCCTGAGCTGGTGACCCCCTCCTTAGAAAATCCTCCATGTTGGATGGAAGGATTTTAGCCAATAGGATCAAGGAATGCCACCTTCCCAAAGGGAGGGGGCATACAAAGGGTGTAGTTACCCTGAAGGTAAGTAGCCCATTGACTACTACCTGGTAGTGCTTGTAACGCTTATAATCAAAAAGGCGCATTACAGGGAAAGATAGGCAAAAAAGGACGCCCTCCACTCAACTATACCTTATACAAAAAAGCCGTAATTGCAAATTACACCTCATGTCAATATTTTATGGGCCCCACAGCTTCTATTCTTGTGGGGAAGTATTTTTAATACTCCTGTAAAGTACTTCTATGCCTTTACAACACAATACCTCCTGTATTTGAAAAGTATTGCTATTCCTGAAACTGTCACTTACCTGCAACTGAGTTCCTCTCGGTTTTAAAATAAAATAACAAAATAATAACTTTTTATACAAAACAATTTGTCTTGGATTCAGTCTTTGAGTGTGTGTAATCATTTCTTGCCTAAGTGTGTACAAAAAAGCTTGACACAGCCTCTGATAAGCCTGACTGCTCAACCACACTACCACAAAAGAGAGTAAGGTATTATCTACTTTAACCTCTGTAAGCCTCTGGGGATCCACGGGACTCTGTGCACACTATACCCTACGTTGCTTTAGTATATACAGAGCCAGCTTCCTACTGTGAGTAAGGCAGATTTCAATTTCTGCCTGACTGCACAATTGGCTAATTCATATTTGCAACTATATACTAAAGGGACAATTTTGATTAAATGTATTTTGGTCATTTTATATGACAGTATTTGTTATGTCCTTATAAAGGTGGAGTGAGTCTAGTGCATCCACTGAAACAATTGCGTTGATAATTCTTTTGGAATACTGTACACACAACAGACAGCTTAATACATTCATAAATATGTCAAATCCCTATTTGATGTTTTTTTACAGAATGCATGCTCCTTTAGTTTATATAATTATAACTATGTGTTTTTGTTAAATATATGTGTATTTGTCCATGTCTTTAGAATGTTGCCCTGGAATGTCTTTTAATGCAAAAAGGAGTTTTTAATTGTGATATGGTTAGAATATATATTTGATGCAGTACTAAAAGTTATTTATTTTTTATATATAATTGAGAGTTATGCTTTTGATATTGATCAGTCACAGCTAATCATGGAACAAAGTTTTTATGGGGACCTTTGATATCTGAGTAGTAGTTTTGTAAGGTAAGGGGAGTTTACCTTGGCTGGTTTAGATACCCTAGCCTGTTGAGGGTTTGCTTTTTTATGTTTTCACTGGGATGTTGGGAACTGTGCAGCATAGATTGATAGAGGTCATACAGTAAGGCGATTACATCATACTTCCACCAGCGTGATGAAGGTCCCTCTCGAGTGATATTGCAGTCGAAACGTGCCAATGCCTGGTGAGTGCAGTGGATAACTCACCAACTGTGTGTTTCAGACTGTAATGTCACCAACTGTGTTTTCAGAATGTTTCACAGTCCACTGTCTAAATCGAATCAGTGCTCTATTTCTGAAAGTACATGAACATTTTGATACATGGTCCTGTGTACATAGAAAAAGACCAGTGGGTGATAAGAAACAGAAACATGTACATATCTTATATTGAACCCTAATGGAAGCAACAACTACCAATATGCATTGACCTCACAAAATATTGTTCACAATAAAATGTATTTTTAGAAGAAGAAAAAAAAAAGCATTACTATACAAGGCATGTGACCTTCATTACAATGATTTATTTAAAACAATATTATGTGTACCATAGCAAATCTTAATACCAGACTCTCAAAGGATTAAAGGAGTTCTTTAAAACTTTATTCCCCCCTCAGAATTGCAGTCTTTCTTCAATTTCCAATGACCGTACAAGGTTGACCCAGGCTCCTAAACTGCTTACTACTTACTGCTGTGATTCTAGAAGTGACACTTTAGGAAGTTGCCAGGGCTCTAGAAACTGTTTCCCTTCCTGTCTCTGCCATTTTGACTCCTGGGATGAGGAACAGCAATGGTAGTGCCAGGTTTACCGTATGGCCAGGAATAGCAGCTACTACCCCAGCAGCCTACTACCCCAGACTACTCCTGACCTCACCTGAAGGTCAGAGAGGGAGTTCCCTCACCACCTACCCCAGCTACCTGACCCCACCTGAAGATGGAAGAGGTAGGCAGTGAGGCAATTCCCACTCCTCCAATTCACAGCGAACTCACGCCGCTGACTCCAAGGCTGGAGCACATACGGTCAGAAAGAGTAATAAACCCTTCCCCAAATCTTACCTAGACACGGAGAGGGGCAATTACCCCCAACTCCTTCTAGTTTTATCCTCTCAGACCAATAGACAGAACTCAACTCGGGGCAACCACCCACCCTCCCAACCTAGACAAAATGTCACCTCCCACCTCATCCCCCCTCCGCCCCTTCACACCTAACGGACTGAAACCTCACAGCCCGAACTCCTTCTCCATCATTTTCCCCCCAAACCTCACACCAAAAGCAAAAAGAAACCTCAAACACAGACTGATTAGACAACACTCAGAAACTCTATTCGCGGACATATACCTCTGCTCGTCCAAAGTCCAGTTGAAAATGGACCTCATTTTCCATACCGCAAGACCTGTTATTTGGAACACCACCCTCAAAACACATCTGCACATATCCAAAACAACTAACACCTCCCACAGCTGCAAACTAACAATCACACTCCCAAACCGCCCTATACGCAGCGGTAACACCTATGTGACCATCTACACCAACAGCACAGTCATGATCCAAGCTAATAATGACAACCTAGAAGCTTTCGACTCCCTCTTCCCCTCGCTCCGCAATGCCCCATCGCATTTGCAAAGCTCCCACCCGTCTAACTCCTTATCCCCTGATAGACCGCCCCTCCAGGAGATCGCACAAAGCAACCACAAGACCCTTGCCATGAAAGTCAACCTCCCGTCTCCGGACACTATCCTCCCCTCCGTCTACCCCTCCCCGATAGCGCTTAATTCACTCCCCCCCTCCAAAAACAATCGGAGCCCCGCCACAGATGTGGCTCTCCAACCCCCTACCGAACAACACCCACCCCCCATCCCTAAACCACCACTCCCAACAAACAACCAGCAAACCTAGCCCGCAGTCAATGACTCCTAAATCCCTCCCTCCACCGACACACAAGAGATGGCCGCTTGAACCACGCCGTGATCCTCCACACCCCATATCCAAGACTACCAATAGGGACAACTTGGGCAACTCCTACACCAAAAGCCAACCCCAAGAGCCCAGCTAACACCCATACCTGACACCCACATTTATCGATACCAATCACGCAAGGCCTCCCAAGTCTCAACGATTTAGCTCGACCACAACCCCCATCTGGAACCAGACACAGAGACCCAAAAGAACAAAAGCTGCAATGTCCTCCCCGGGCGCCCCCACCCCCTCCTCCGTAGGGACGACCCAGCGACTTGCCTTGTTGGAAAGCCAGCTAGAAACGGTAATACTGGGCCTCACCGGAATACTACTGAACCTCACCACTCCCCGAAAGCCCAACCAACACCCACTTCCGTCACCCACATTCACCAACACTAATCACACAAGGCCTCACAAGACCCAACGACTCAGCTGGACCACAACCCCTCTCCTGAACCAGACACAGAGACCCAAAAGAACAAGAGCCGCAATGTCCACGAGTGAAGCGATGGATCTTGCCTCCTCGTACGACACATCCACTACTGTCTCCTCTAGCTCCAAGATCCAGGTTATCACTGGAATTGGAAGAGACCGCTCCCCCCCCCAGATCCTCAAGACCCCCGCCTTCCTCACTAATATCCCCAGGGCTCCCTTAAAAAAAAAAAACCAAAAAACGAGGGATCCAACACCAACTGCATGCTCATTAACTGCAGGTCGGCCACCAAGCATGCAACAGAACCGGCAGAGACCATCCTCACCCACGACATAGACATCACGTACATCACTGAAACATGGCTAAACGAGTTCTCTCCCCCAATTATGGACATGCTTGTGCCCCCGGGCTTCGCAATCATCCACAAAGACAGAAAAACCAGCGAGGAGGAGGTATAGCAATCATACACAAGAACTACATCTCCGTGACGGAAACTGACGCCCTCAAATATAAGTCTTTCGAATGTCTTACTGCCACCATTAAGACAAGAGACAACAAAACATTACTCTGCCACCTCCTCTACCATCCGCCAGGAAACACCTCCTCATTCGGAGAACACCTTTCCGACTTGATAACACACGGCTCACTCCGGGACTCCAACAACATAATTCTAGGAGACCTCAATCTACACTGGAATGAGGAAAACAACTCACTAATCAAAACCCTAAACGATCTCCTAATCAACAACAACCTCACCCAACATTGCTCAGAGAAAACTCATAACAGAGGCTCAATCCTGGATGCCATTATCGCTCAAGCAGATATAGTCTCCATCGACCACACCTTGCCTGTTGACTGGTCTGATCACCATATCATTCTATTCCACATCAACCAAACGATCCAACGTCAGCCCCGTACACAGGACCCCCCTCCCCGCTGGGTGAGAAATCTAAGTCAGATTCCCCTTGCAGACCTGGAGGAAAGGGTAAACTCCTTCCTCCCCATCCACACTGGTGAGCTCTCAACAACATAACTCACCTCTCATTACAACACTACTATGACTTCCATTATGGACCAAATAGCCCCCCTGAAACTAAAAAGAGCAAGGAACATACCATCTAGATCGTGGTTCAACACAGACATAAACTCCGAAAGAAGAGAACTAAGAGCTGCAGAAAGACTCTGGCGAAACAACCCGTCCACAATACTACGAGCTAGACTCAAATCAGCACGCGGGAAATATAAAAAACACATAAAGAACGAAAAAACTTCCTTCTTTTGCAATGCCCTTGCCAATGCAAAAAACAGGCCCAAAGAACTCTTCAATCTCATTAGGCAACAAACTTCCAAGCCCCCTTCGACACCAGTTGTGGCCTCCAAAGACCTGTGTGATAACTTTGCCAATTTCTTCAATGACAAAATCACCAAGATAGAACTCTCCCTGGATGTACAGCGCAGTCCCCCCGACAGTAAATCGCCCCAAGGGACAGAAGATACCACACCCAAACACCCCCCAAACTTATGGAAATCTTTCAATCCCATCCCTGAAGCAGAGGTCATCAAAATGATTTCCAGTTCCAAACCCTCAGCACACGTCCTGGATCCTATACCTGCCCAACTAGCTAAAAAGCTCAAACTCTCCCTAGCCCCGCTCTGGACCAAGATTATAAACAGCTCCCTAAGTACTGGAGTCATGCCTGATTGTCTCAAAATCGGCCAAGTCACACCTCTACTGAAAAAACCGAGCTCTGACACAAACGATCTGAATAAATTCAGACCCGTCTCCAACCTCCCTCTCCTAGCAAAAATCCTGGAAAGATGTGTTCTCCTCCAACTTACTCAACACCTGGACAGCACCAACCTTCTAGACCCTCACCAATCGGGTTTCAGAAAAGGTTGCAGCACAGAGACAGCGATCCTAAATGTAATTGACGATATGCACAAATCTCTTGGTACAGGCCAATGTTGCCTACTCGTACTCCTGGACCTATCGGCAGCCTTCGACACGGTTAACAACAAACTACTCATTAAGGCACTTCAAGAAAGTGTTGGAGCGGAAGAGGTGGTCTTACAGTGGTTCACCTCTTTTCTACAGAACCGCACCCAAAGAATAAAAATCAAAAACTTCTCGTCGGACTTACTCCCCGTTAGCAGGGGTGGCCCCCAAGGATCAGTACTCTCGCCGCAACTTTTCAACATCTATATGGAACCCCTCACCACCATACTAAAAAAAAACAACATTCCCTTCCACCTCTATGCAGACGATACCCAGATATATCTGGAAACCTCATCCATTGAAGACATTCAGAGACTGAACAACACTCTAAGAGAAGTCCAACACTGGTTATCACGCAACCACCTGAAAATAAACCAAGACAAGACGGAAATCCTCCTCATCTCCAACAAGGAGAAGAACCCCCAAATCACAGAATGGCTAAAAGCTATTGATGCTCTCAACTATAACCCCACCCTAGCTGATTCTGTAAAATCGCTGGGAATCACTCTGGACCCTAAACTAGACATGAGCAAACACATCAAGAACACCGCAAAGAGCGCCTTCCTCAACCTCAAACTACTCTACAAAATAAAACCCTTCATCCCTCCGAACGACCTCAAACAAGCCACTCAATCCTTGGTGCTGTCAAGACTGGACTACGGGAATGCAACCCTCACAGGATCAGCAAAATCTCACCTAGCTCCCCTCAGATCAACTCTGAACGCAGCAGCCAGAATGGTCACCGGGGTAAAGAAATATGAACACATCGAGCCTGCACTCAGAGAGCTAAAATGGCTCCCAATCGAAATGCGTGCCAACTTCAGAACTGCCTGCCTCACGCACAAAGCGTTGCACACCGGGAAACCCGCCTACCTGGCCTCCAAACTCCAGAAGGCCGGTCAGACAAGAAGCCTAAGGAGTACCAACACTCTACTCCTCATCCCTCCGAAAACTCGCAAACAAAAAACCGCATCTCGATCCTTCGCAGGAAATCCGCCCAAAATCTGGAACTCCATCCCAGTCCATATCAGGACTAACCCCTCCTACTTAAAATTCAAAAGGCAGCTCAAAGACCTCCTCCTCAATCGATCTCTCCCGAAGGGATAGCTACAGCCAACCGCCGAAGCCTGCCTACAGCAGCACACAGACACTTTGACATTAAGACCTCTACCTCACTCTCCGCATGACTACCTCCTCTATCCCCCCCTCCCTGATCAAATCCCGTCAAGAGACATGGTGCTTTCTACGACGACATCACTTGAAGCGTCATGAGACACTGTACATACAACTGTATTAACATATCTTACAAGTGACATTGTTCTCTTTACGACGATATTATGCGATGCGTAATGAGTCACTGTACATATTACTATATTAATGTACTTACGATTGATAATGCTGTAGAGCACTCCGATACCCTCGGGTCTGGCTAGCGCTATATAAAACTCTTAAATAAATAAATACCCCTAATTCATGCCCATGCAGATTTGTATCTCACAATCCATCTGTTTCACAATCAATCTAGCTCACTAAACCCTGAAGGAGGGCACTTAATAAAACACTTGTTAACTCTTCCCAAACATCACAAAGTGAAAGTCATATTTATTTCAATGATGGGTACCTAATTAGAATATCATATGATAATTTATCAGTATGCAAGTCTAATTTTCATGTATTTTTCCATAATGTATTCTCTTGTGTACACAATTCAAACACCCATCTCACTAGTAAATATGTTCTATTTTTCAACTGGGATACTTTGTATAAGAGGAATATTAATATTTTGTCTGGCATCTGTGTGCTTGCTGTCCGCACTTTACAAAACCACAAAAATGATCAGGTAACCAACACAGCTGTATATCAATGTTTCCTACAGATCATAAATACAAGCATCAAGCTTGGAGGAGTGAGCAGTTACTGTCACCCCACAGGCTTGTGTGTAAACACGACTTCTCGCTGCAGACATGGTAAATGAGTTGAACCCACGGCCGGCACATTAGTGCTGTATTCCGCATCCCCTCTTCACAACCACATGGAGGGGGCATCAGACATTTGCTCTTGTGGTACAAGGTGTGAAAAAGGTAGGACAGGAAATAGAACTTCTTGTTGTGTAAAACTAAGATTGGGGCGTGTCTCGTACATGTACCAGCTGAAAAATTGTGCCCCAGAAAACCCTACTCACCTTGCAATTCTTCTCTTGTGGTTACTGTGCAAGGCCATTTCCTTTGTGACTGTGTTGGCAGGTGTTCCATTGCACACAGTCCTGCCTGATCCCCAGGGGGGAAGGGAGGTCCCCAAAAGCCTCCATTGTCGATGACTCGGGGGCGAGTCATTCAGATGTTGGTAGAGCTGAATCTTGAATCTGTAGTCTATGCTGCACATCTCCCCACCAAATGTGTGGTTCCCCCCACTCTACTCAAAGTTGGTTTTAGAGCTGGGTTTCCACCAAAGAAGCCTCAAATGGCTTAACTGTGGCAAATCTTATGGGCCGTCTGCCACCAGGCTGTCAGGTCACAGTGACTAGATTTCCCTCCCAGAAAACCCTTGTCTTAAATGTACCTCTCGTGCTCCACCACTCACCATATTGGTTACTCTGGGCCAGTTTAATAGTAAATTTAAATGTCTGCTGGTTAATGATCAAAAAAGTGTCACTAAGAGGTGGCTTGATGGCATTTCATAATCCTGGTATTTTGTGTTTCACTGAACCATGGCATGAATTGTGGCTGTCTTAGAATTGCTCATTTGTTCCCATACTCAAGTCCAGGTTCTCACAACAAAATCTGCCTGCTTTATGGATGTAGCCTTGTACTCCTTAATTATTTTTTTAATCTCTATTAGCTTATTTACTCCATTACTTTTCTGCATAAAACACTTGTCAGCTAGATGTACATTTAACCCAATTTTTTTCTAGAATTTTAGTGATGAGTGGAATCATTGTATGAATCTGAACCAAGGAAAATTACTCTGGGCTGCATTCCACTCCATCATTTTTTTTCCCTATTGCAGTACTACAGACAGGGATAAACCATCTGCAAATCAGCCTTGAAACTGCCCCAATACGTACTGTCCATCCCAAACTGTTAAGCCACATCCCTTCTGAACAGGAACACAAGCAACCCCAGACCGTTTCGGCTTTGTCGGTGAATGTAAGACTGTAACCACCTACACCTCATTGATGTTGTAAGCTGACATGACGGCACAAGTTGGAGGTCCACGTGGGGGAATGGCGACATCACAATAATTTTATAGTGGGGACTCCTTTAGCCGAGGGAGGCTTTAAGTCTTTTTTTATATGCATTTGAAGACTTGTGGCAACTCTATCCTTGTGCCTACCTGACCTGACTATCCCATATGTAAACAATGTACACATTTGCATACACTTGCAATGTGGTCAGGAGATATGTTTTAGCCCCCACGCGTCATTCCCTTTCCTTGAGAATGGCTGGGGAGGGCATTATCTTTAGAGCTCTTACTTGAAGGGATAACTGCACAACCTTCACCATTTCACCTCCTAGAACGGTAGAATTGGAGCCTGTTGTGATTTCATGCTGGTTACAAAAATAAAGTAGGAAACAAATACATTAAAAACAAGCAATCGATTACCTTTTATAGGGGCATTAAAGACTGACGTTTTTAAATCAAGATTCAGACGTTTTCATAAAAAAAGTTGTCACTATGAAATGTTTCTAGTTGTAACCCCCCGCCCCTTTATATTTGTAAAACATTCAGGAGGTTTACAAAATATAAAATTATTTTTCACATTGGTATTCTTGAATATATTTATTTTTGTTTTTGTAAAGCACTTATGCAGCGAGGAGGCCTCTTTAGTCTGCTGATAAAAAATGCTATGATCAAAAAACCTAGGCCAGATGCACAAAGCGTTCTTACTGTGACAAACTGGTTCCGAATTTGTGACTGTAAAACTACTAATATACCAATCCCATTTTGGAAGTAAACTTTTACCAACTCCTAAAATGAGATCAAAACCCTATACCGATTCGGTATGTGGAAAAGGCGTGTTGTGGGTATCCAGGGCCGTCATAACAGCATTATAGGCCCCCGGGCAAAGCAGTGCACTGGGCCCTGCCTACACAACCACTCACAGGAATACAAATTTAAATTATCAATAAAATAAATGTCTATTTACAGTATGAAATTAGCAAGGGGCCCCTATGCTCGTGGGGCGTCCGGGTAACTGCCCAGCATGCCTATGCGTTAAGACTGCACTGTGGG
This sequence comes from Calotriton arnoldi, assembly GCA_963921515.1. Lineage (NCBI taxonomy): Eukaryota > Metazoa > Chordata > Amphibia > Caudata > Salamandridae > Calotriton > Calotriton arnoldi. The sequence continues at coordinate 418,701 of CAWUFW010000506.1, read as the reverse complement.
TATTCCATCCTAATACCAAATTGGTAAGTTAGGTAGCAATGTTTCACAACATTAAGTTTGTTGGAGAGTAGGCAATGGTCGGGCGTGGGGGTGGGGGGTAACACTGGCAACTCTCAAGCACACTGTAAAAAAAATGTAAACGTGGGGGCATATTAGCAAGACCGGCGATAAAATGATCGCCGTTTTAGCGGCAGGAAACTGCCGCTAAAACGGCGATAATGGGCTTGCTAATATGCGTTATAAAATTCCAATAGAAGCCCAGGTTAGATGTCCTGCACATCTAACCTGGGCTTCTATTGAATTCTATAACGCATATTAGCAAGCCCATTATCGCCGTTTTAGCGGCAGTTTCCTGCCGCTAAAACTGCGATAATTTTATCGCCGGTCTTGCTAATATGCCCCTTGTTTTTTAAACTCAGCATTGTTTCCTTTAAGAAAAACTGCCTGCGTTAAAAAATCACTATATTTAATGGCGACCACAGAATTTGTCGAATCCAACTTTTAGTGCATAGATGAGTTTGAAAAATTCTATATTGATAGTATACAAATGGCACCCAATTTTTTTTCCCTAATATTTAGTACACGTGGCCCCAAGTTTTTAATGTTTCACAAACAGATGCCCCAGACATTGTATGTCATCCTTGATATCAACATGTTAAGTCCACAATGATGAAATTAAGAGTGCATGGGTTACTTAAACAATCGCCGTGTTCCTTCAGTTATGTTTTACTGCATGGCAGATATATACCTTTGTTCATTATTTTATGATATTCCCATGATTAAATGTTTCTGAATGTGTGAATTGTTCTCTATGTGCAGGTTTCTGGATTTCAAAACACATCCATTGCTTTATACTCACAGACAAGAAAAAGATCTACATATCTGTGTTTTCATGAATGTATATGTTGAAAAACACCTATTTAACATTCATCTATCTGACACTGCATGCATTACATCTCAATTTGACTGTAAAATAGGCTATTTCCCTTTAAAAGTGAGGGATAAGTTAAGGCTATGACATGACTTCCTGTAATGTGGTTGTTGACTCACTATGGCAGTATGCCAACCATAAACCCTTTATGACTCCTTCCGGTGTGAGTAGTCTCCCGGTTTGTTCATGAAGGATGTTTCATTTGCATGATCACTAATAACAGCAGGGCAGGCTTTAGCGCTGGTGGTGCCTGGTGCGACAGTCTTTTTTGGTGCCCCCCCATGACCTCTTCCTCAGATTCCCTCACTACCACCCAGCAAAAGTGCCCCTCATCTCTCCATAGCCCCTCTCTCACATACATTTAACTTGTTTTAAAGCACTGGTAAAGGCTGGCTTTACTAATCCACACAGCTATCCACATAAAATACAGATCTGTTCTTTGCAGCAGGCATATTAACCCTTTGCGCTACTTGATGGCGAGTCAAAGCTGCCACTAGGCAAAACTCCAAAATCTCCTGTGCAGGAACATTATGCACACGAGGTATCTTAAGGTTTTTATTGCTGCCTGAAAGCTGGACGCACAAGGAACTCTGCAGCAGGCGCTTTTAAATCATAAGTAATTGCTAAACACAGCGCCCCCCCCCCCTGAGTTTAGTGCCCCCCTGCAGGTGAGCGCCCAGTGCCACTGCACCAGTCGCACTGCCCCAAAGTCGGCCCTGCATAACGGTTTACGTCTCAGGTATGGTTCTGCCATCTTCGGGGAAGTAGCTTTGCTTGGGGCAGAGTGCATGTCCGTTGCTAAGTACTACATTGCATTGTATAGTGTGGGTAGTGACAATAAAGTTTGCCGCTCGTGGTGAGTATATTGAGAGGTATTCGTGTGAGCCAGTACTGCTGAGGTGATTCCTGCGTGGTTGGTCAACAAGAAAATGTGGTGGTGTTTATGTACAGCATAAGGCTGTTCCTACTAATTTAGTTCTGGTTAATATGAAGTTCTGGTGTTTTATTCCAGTGAAGGAAGCTTTGATATTTACTAGTAATGCCTAGAAGGGGCATTGTATCTGCTCATGGTTCTACTTGTCCTCTGGTCAGGGATGAGAGATGCCCTTTTGCTTATGTTGATCTGCGTTACTCTTGCTGGTAGTGGTTGGTTTCATTTGGATAGCGTTGAGTTTCACCAATGATTGCTCAGTTGGCACCCTGAAGTAATCTAATATCTACACATAGTGCTTTATAAAACTCCACAGTAAACAAGTGAATAAAAATGTTTTTCCCATGTCACACTCTCTCGCTTACACATGTTTTCCTCAAGGAAAGAGTTGTCTTATGTCTGTCCTTCGTTGTATCTTAAGGGAGGGGAGCGTATGGTGTCTACTACATGCATGCGGGTCTGGTGGCTTAGTGGACTAATACATCCACTGCAGGGGCCGGTGTTCGACCTCATGGTCACAGGTTCATATCCCGATGGGGCTACTCATCCTTTCTAAGGTCGATAAAATGAGTACCATTGAGTTGGGTAACAATAAACATCTGTTATTCAGCGCCAAGATGCCCCTTTGGGGGTGCACGAGTGCTTTACAAATACACGTTATGCTACCTTTGGTTTCCGTGTACATTGATGGTAGGCCAGTGGTTAGTTTATTACAAAAAGAAGGATGAGTTGGATGGCACTGCCTTTCCATTTTGGCTTTATTTTACATTACACCAATTTTCTGTGCCACAATAAAGACTACTTTTTATTCACCTGGTGACCCGAGCCCTCTTCGGGGGCTTACCTTTTGTACACCTACATGCTAGCATGGTTCCACAGCAAGGTGCTCTCTCCTTTTTCACAAGATACTCCATAGTATTATATTGCTAATCACCTTATACGTCATGCCTCTCAACCCTTATACTCCTCTATGTCTAGGACACTTTTATTGATATTAAACTATTTCCAGAGAATAATCAATGGCGTTCAAGGTCAGCAACTAAGGAAGGCATTTGATGCCTGCTCTCGATGAGTTGCATTTGGCAGCTGGTGGTTGCACAATATTTGCCTTGCATGACCTCTGGGAAGTTTGTTGGGACAGTAGGCCACCTGCAGTTTTTGTCACACCTACAGCTAATAGGACTTTGAGACCAGGTTTTTGAGCATCATCTATATATTGTTGCATTTCCTAGAGCTCTTCCTTATCCCCCTTTAGCATTTATGTTTCCCCCTTGGTTAGGTGAATCCCATCCTTTGCATGTTCTTCCTACCTACATGCTGATAGCCATTGGATCCCACAAACCCTGGTGATCTAGGTGCAAACATTGCAAATTTTGAAGTTGCTTAATGGCTATCAACTTTTAGATGCCTAACAGATTAACATGTTAACACTTTAGAACGCATTAGCAGTGAAACTAAAATTATTCTGCCTTTCCATAAAAATCCTTCTTGGACACTAATGTTCAGCTGTAATGACCCAACCCAGGGCCTGGTGTATCAAAGGGTTTTATCATTCTGTGTCTACGTGGAGATGCATTGATACATAAGGGAACCAGTCCCCAACATGAAGTAATTGGGTGTCATCATTGATATCAATCACACTAGTCTCCACTGTGTTTAATTTAAGAACAAAAATAAGAACAATGGTTCAAAGTTTTTCCTTGGTGCATGCCACCGCCATCGCCAATTGCCGGCATTGCTGGACACTAAGGCTTCATGGTTTTGACTCCACCTCATGCAACTTTCTTCCATTACCCTACATTTCCTCTCTCTATATCTCACTCTTGCATGTTCTTTTCATCCCTGCTTTCTTTTTTTGCCACTATTTTTCTGTGTTTGTCTTTCTCCATTTCTTGCCTTCCTCTCTCTTTTGCTCTAAGTCAAAGTCTCGTGATAAAAAAATAAGCCCAGGATGCAACCGTCAGTGTTGGTGCCCGCCACCTGCAATGACCCACACAAATTAAGCACTGGTCTTCACAAATGAATCATTTGTATAAAATATTCTATTTTAAATGGCAGAGACTGAAAAAAATGTTTGTTATTTCTGTTTTTATTATTTATTTCATTAAACATGGATCATTGCAGTGAATTACGTCTGGGGCCTGCATCCCCTCACTTCGTAAAGCACGACGGATAAATAATGCCGCATCAAGAGACCTGTGGAAGCTTAAGCAGAAAGACCATCACTCTCCAGCATTGGCCTTTCTAAATTGTCTACTATTCCAGAAAGCACGAAGCACAAACAAAGCCTATAAGTCAACGTACTCTAAACGGCCTCAGTTCCTCTTGAAAAGTTTCTCTACGATCGACCCAAACAGTTTACTCCATTAACTTTGGCTCTTCTTTTGCCAATCCCATAACTCAGGCCGCCAGGGGTAGGAGGCGGTGGCATTTTGGTTGAGATGTTCAACCTGTAAAATTCTCTCCTAGAATCAGTCCACTGTGTGTCAGGCCATCCGGGACAAGAAAATTGGTGAGAACGCCGATCTACTCATACGTACAAAGTCAATGCTACCGTTCTTTGCTGACCTATTCGTTTGTGGTTCCAAGATGCCTCCATGAGATTGTTACACCTAGAAGTCCATATACCACTTTAGAGCCTTTCTTTTGATGTAGTGATTTTTATTTACTTCAATCTAACCTCTACCATCTTACTCCAACTCATGCCCATCCTTGAAGTGCTCTTTTCTAAAAAATAAATGTATGATCCCTCCATTTTTAAGAATCTTTGGAGCCCTTAAAAGCATAGCTAGTTGTCAGATTACTCAGACAAAGCTTGAAATGTGGAACATTGTCCAATATTTTTGTAAAGTCACTTTGGCTTCATGTTACTGATGTGGGCAATAAAAGGCCTGGAGTTGGCGTTTCCTGAAATAGTGGTGCTATGTAATAAGAATTCAACAAGAACATCATGTAAGAAAAAAACAGCATAACAGTAGTCTGTAATTCGCATAAGTAAAAAAGTATGCATTAGTTCAAACAGAATGTTGTTTCCTATTTAAATCACGTTATAAACTTGGATGAGCATCCCGGTACAGGAGGGGTGGATCTATGGTAGATTTTGGGATATCCTCAATAGATCAATGTGTAAACAAGGAATCTAAATGGAATTCATTTATGTAGGAATTGGTTATTCTGAAAATCTGGCCAAATTCTAGCCCTCTTGAAAAATATTTGATAGCTCTGACGTAAGCTGTACAGGCTGCCTCATATCGGCATTAATGCAGTACAGACACAATCTCTTTAGCACTCCAATGAGTGTCAACACCACAAACAAATGCAAAAGCTAATGGTTAATTATTCACAATATGTCTCCTTGGTCCATGTGCAAATATGCTCCAAACCTACTTTTGACAATTTCTGGCTATTTTACATTGCTTGATCCTTTCTCTAGGCTCAATAATATAGACACATATTAGGAAAATTGAGGTTTTGGTAACAAGGCCACCTGCATGTTTTTTGACCACTCAATGTGAAGAAACTCAACCTGAGCTGTTAAATGGACTCATGTCTGCAGTCAATGCTGGGAGATTGCTGTTTGTGAAAGCATTACTTCCTGCGTAAGCAACATTTGGGTGAAAATGGCTCGCGAGGCCAGAGTTGTGGTAGCTTGCGTTGGTTACAGGATACCACAGCATGGTTTCTGGGAAAGCATTAGCTGCCAGCGAAGAGACATTGTGCCACGTAATCCCTGGGTTCCTCTTCAGCCCATGGCCTGTATTGGTCGTTACGCTGCTGAAGGCACTGGTTTGTGAGATTGGAAATGGAGTGATCTTTGTTAGATCTGAGAGGAGTTCATTCTCAGTACCTCTGATTGAGGAAACAGGGAAATCATGGCCATCAGCCACCTTTGTCTCTCCACTTTTTGCTTTTTTGAGCTTTAGTTTGTAGGGCAGCCTATTTGAGAGTAGCCGCTCTGCGCCTGACAAATTTAGTGGAGACTCTGTTAGACTATTTCTTTCATCCTTGCAAAGAGATTTGTTCATGATGAAGTTCTGGAGGGGCATATTAACACCCTTCATTGGGTCATTGTTAGGTCTGATCAGGTTCTTAGGCTCAGCATTCAAGCAGTGGACCATCGGTTCTTTGTTTGGAGACATATGGCTCAGGTAGGGATTTTGAAGAAGATTACAGGTTCTTGCGAATGATAATTCCCAGGCTGGTGTTAGGCCATTGGATACCAGGTTCGGCCACATACTGTAGCCACAGATGTTGGGCAGAACAGGGGTTATTGTGTGGCAGGGATGTGCTGTAAAGGGCTGGAGGTCCTTTGTCAGCATCTCATACTGCAACTTGGCTATCCTAAGCTCAGCCTTCAAGCGTGCATTCGCCTCCATGATGGCCATCTGCTTCCCTTCCATTGCCAGGTCATTCATTCTTTTTTTTTCCCTGGACCGCTTGGCTGCATCATTATTCTTTTTTCGTTTGTCCCAGTAGCTGGAGTCTTTTTTGTCATCTGGGGTGAATGATTTTGTCCTTCGGGTGATGCTCAAGATCTTTTTTCGAGCAGCTCTGATACCCCTGGGGTTGCCAGCATATAGTGTAGAATGTGGGTAGTAAGTGAGTGGCTTATGAGACAAGTCATCTTGAGTGCTTTCAGCCATTGAGGTGGGTGAGAGGCATTTCAGCCCAAGATTGGCACTGGAAGTCAACATTCTTCTGTTGAATACAAGCTACAATAAAAGAACAATAAAAGAACAAGGAAACATGTTTAGGATGCTCAGCTAATGGCATTCTAATGAACTACACATTCTAAGAACTACACATTCTAAAGCCCTACACATTCTAAAGAACTACACATTCTAAGGAGCTACACATTCTAATGAACTATGCATTCTAAGGATCTACACATTCTAAAGAACTATACATGTTAAAGAACAACACATTCTAATGACCTACACATTCCAAAGAACTACACATTCTAAAGACCTATTTATTCTAAAGAACTACACATTGCAAAGGACTACACATTCTAAAGACCTACATATAGAGCAGAACAAAGAGCACAGTTTGTGAAATGAACGTACGACCACTAAAAAAAGTTTAAACTTCGACAAGAGATAAATGTTGAATCATGATGAATGAACAGGTTAGTAGTTAACATAGCAAGGATCATGTGACAACTCAGTGTATTACTTATGCAGCATCAGTTGATGCTCAGCTCACGATACAGTTCCTACTGGATTGTTGTGCCCTGAGCAGAAAGCCATTACTATGAACTTCGATGGTGGTCTAAGCAGCGAAGCAAAGCACTGACTATTACTGAGGACTTTCTACCACCATTAAATGTACAAGTATTTAAGATTTTCACTCACCTAAGTAAAGATACATCCTAAGGTCTTTTCATAGTACGTATGTATGTATGTATGTATGTATGTATGTACGTATGTATGTATGTATATCTGTATGTATGTGGTATTTACATTGTTCGAACTTAGCTAAAAAGCAGTACATTGGTGAATAGTGTCAAACGCTGAGATAAATCATTGAGGAGCAGCTGGTTTCTAGAACCAGAGTGGACTATTACTGCATCATGATGTAGTGCTTTTTAACGTGGCATGTAATCATCACTTACCTAAATCCTAAAGAGCATGGATGGAGCTGTTCTGATGGACTGGCGGATGTCATTACAAATCCTGGCCATAAGTATGCCGAGAGCAACCAGAGACGGTGAGCTTGTGATCCAGATATGCAGAGTTGGTGGTTGTTTTGTCTTCGAAGATGACCAGCAAAAGGAAGAAGGTGGAGTTCTACCAGGGTGAGGGTGCAGTGGTCAAGTTTCCTCAGGCTCTTGGACAGGTATGCAGCTGAGTAGACACTGTCCTGAAGGCTATCAGTGTTGAATCTGGGAGACTGGGTGTTGCCACCGTACAGATGTAATAGTACGTGCGCTTGGACAGCAGTTATGAAATTACTTTCTGAGAGGAACAACACCACTCTCTTCAGTAGAGAGCTGGTACCAGGCTTTCTTGGTTCTCCTGGGGATGTGTTGCTTGAGTGGGTGGTTAGTGTCCATGGTAAGCTTTAGTGATTTGGCAGTGGGTGAAATCTGGGTAGGTTTATGTTGCTGAACCAGTTTAGACTAGTTTTTTTGTTGTTCTTGGCAAATAGTAGGAATTCTGTTTTTGATGCGGTTCATCTCAGTTCATCTTCAGGGTGGTGATAGACCTCTAAACCTTGGTGCTATGCAGGCCGTGTTTGACTTGTTGGATTCTGAAGGGGAGAAAACTGTCAGGTGTGGTTGTGTAGTTCATCATATTAGTTAATTTTAAAGCTTTTATCAGGGAGTAGAGACGCAAGAGCTCCATGTAGAGTTTGAAAAGGAGCCATGACAGAGTTCTGGGGGACTTCGGAGGGGTGATAGGGAGCTTCTGGCACTTGGGGGTGCCCTTGTGAACTAACTGGTATTGATTGATAGGTAAGAGAAAGCCGGTGAAAGATGCTGCCAATAAATCCTATTCATCACTTGTGGTGTGGTTAAGGATGGGATGGTTAACAGCGTTGAGGGCGATAAGACGTCCAGCAACATCTGGCTGTACAACGCATGTTTATCTCTGGTCAGAGGGCATGCCTTTGATTGTATGGTGTCTGGCTGTCTCTATGCTGCAGTGTGATCTAAATCTGCATTGATAACCATGCAGGACATGACTAGTGATGATGAAATATTAGTGTTTTGCATAGACTGATTATGTGGTGGTATTTCCCAAAGAGAGTAGGTGAGTGAAGGGACAAAAGTTTGCAAGCTCATCGGGGTCTAGAGTTGATTTCTTCAGACTGAGGGCCTGATTTGAAGTTTGACGAATATCTTGTCCACCTTAATACAAGTGTCATGGGTGATTATGCACTTGGTAGAAGGCAGACAGGATATCTGTCATGTTTGTGAAAGTGTAATCCATCTGCCAAGCCCTAGATAAGGCAGAAGAATGTAATTCTTGTGGAAGCAAAAATTTCCCCTTGAATGTAGTATAGCTTCAGATGTGGGAAATCCCTGAAATTGTATAAAGTATGTCCCATGCTGAGACATGCCAAATGTGTTAGGCTTGGACCCATTTCTCTTGGGGTGTTCATACACCTTCAGTTTGCTCCTTGTCAACTGAGCGTAGATAATTCCTTGGCTAAGACTGTGAGTCACAAGAATGCATGTCAGAAGTCAGGCTTAAAGTTCCCATTCAAGGAAATGCATTTTCCTTTTCCACCCAAAGTAGGAGATAGCAAAAGACATAAATATGGGGCAGTAGCTTAGCAAGACAGGTATGGGTCACAAGTGTCCCCTGTTTCAAACACTTTCCTACTCCTGGCCTGCACCTGGTCAAACAAGGCACAGGTAAGCAGGGTCAAGTTGAGTGCTTTTATGAGCAAATTCATCTGTGAATTAGGGGTGCATTTACAAATGTGCTTGTGTTACTGAGTATGCCCTATACTGTATGTACGGTGTCACCCGCACGCACTGAAGTACACTTTGTAGATCGATCTGGGTTTCCAATCAATGTTCCCTCTAATTTTTTTCCTCTGTGTGCGGCAGTGTAAGGTCTCTGTGCACTGCAGCCCAGGCTATGAGCGCCGGGAACCAGACCGCGTGTGTGGGTGCAGCGCCAAATATCACTCCAAATTTTTGCTTAAAAAAGTGAAAGGACGGGGCATTTCCACACCTGTAGCACCACATGAAGGGTCTAAAGGCAGGTGTTCAATTTAGATCCACACGCCATGACATGAATTGGTTACACAGGCAAGTACACTTCGGGTTTAGAAAAGCATAGGACTCCAACGATGGTACCTTAAGATTTTACTAAAGATCCTCAACTCGAGCACTGTTCATAGGGTGGGAAAATGTTCAAGATCACATATATACAATACACATGGATATGGCACTAGATGAATCTGGCTGTGGGCGGCTTGGAGAAGACTTTAAATACACAAAGTGCAAGCACTGGGTCTAGCCTCACAATGACCCCGGCGCCTTTTCTTATTTTCCGGCTCCTGAAACTACTGAGCTTAAACACGGAGTTGCATAAAACCGTGTTCCAATACTGCCCCGCGCATTGGCTTGCAATGCCAAAGGAGTGTGTAGTAATTACAAGGAGACTGACCCAGCATCCCCCGGCTTGTCAATGAGGTGCCTTACACAGTGCTTGGTTAAAGATAGAACACCCTTTCAAGCAATAATACAGTAAATTACCTTTGACACAATTCTGTCCCGAGTCACTATCAGAGAAGTGTATTTGTTGTGCTTGATCCCATTAGAATGGAAAAGGTTGAAAGAGTGGCGGATTTCAGAAAGGAAAGAGTCTATTGTGATTTAATGTAGTTCTCTGTTCATATTAGTTTGTTTTGCTTAATTTTGATTCTTCTTGAATATGTACATTTGTGAGAGATAAAAGGTTCACACCTTTTAATTGCTGCCTAGTACCAGTGATCACTCATGTTCAAGTGTTAGTAGTTGAACAGTGGTTATTGAAGGTAGATGTGAAGACGTCTTTCAAAGAAAATCCTGCAACATCTTGTATTGCAAAGGAATTGGTCACTATTCTGTATGCTTGAAGTGTTATGTAGATGCCTTTTTAATTTCAGAACAATTTTATATGTAAAAAGGAAACATCATGAAACGCAATACAAGCTTTGTAAAGTATACAAAGACAACACACACTAAAATCAGATGTGAAATCACAAGTTCTACAGTTTAAGGTGCAGTGCTAATAGGGATTAAAGACTATGTTAATTAATTCACTGTTATATTGGTTATGGATCAAAATGTTGTTGGGAAGCAAAATATTGAGACGCATCAGACATAAGAATAGAAATGTCACACAAACACAAGGAAAATATGAAAATGTCACATAAGGAAAATGAAACTTGCCTGCTATATTTTGCTGGAAAGAAAGTGTCACTCATAGTTGTTGAAATGTCACTAATAATTACACTGAAATCATGAAAAGGTCACACAGAGCAATGTGAAACCTTGACAGCTATGCTTGTAATTTCTATATACTTTCCCCTCCTCTTTATGGCTTGATTTTGCTGGCGAGAAAGTGTTACTCACAGCCCTGCCAAGTACCACTCATCAGGTGTTAGACTAACGCATTTCAGTGTGGTGGTCCGCACTGAAATGCAAATTCACGCACAATAGGCATAGCGTCTGCCTCGGCTGTCAAGCCATAACGCCGCTATACTGAAACTGGAGTGGCAGCACGCCTGTGCGAGAGCGCTACTCCTGGTAGGCTTTGCGGGCTGCTGGCTGCAATGTATTAGTTAAAATAGGAAGTAATCCTCATGGCTGCGTGCAGCATTACACAGGACATGGCAATGCCAGGGCAGTGCTTACACTGCAGCATGGTAATTTAAACATAATCATGAATGATCCCTGCCACCACCGGGACCCAACCCCACGGACCCGCAGCGGCTGCTGGAGCCCAGAGCACGCACTGCGCAGCTGCTGAGTCTGAATGCAGCCCGGGTGGCACGTTTGCCGAGGGAGTCATTTGTTGTGGCCAGGAGGACTCTGGTTTCTATGATTTGAAAGAGGGCAAAGCTCTGGTAAAATAGGCGCGTCGGTGCTTGTTGGTAAGTGTGCGCGCTTTTAAGATGCATGCTTTTAATAAATATGCATACTTAAGCTCATGGTATTTAGAGAAAAAACGTGCCTTGGAGTTGAAAACATTCCCGACTTCAGCCTAATCTATATCTAATCACCAGCGTATGATTTTTAATGATCCAGCTAGCTCTTTAGTGGGGCGATCAGTGCCCCAGTTGTACACCGGCGGAGCCAGAGGACATGGACGCCAGTCACTGACTCTGTGCCCCCTCCCGCAGAGAGCGAACAAAGACTTTAACATGCGAGGGGTGCTCCCTTTGACCTTTTGCAGTAACATTCCGATACCTGAAGCGGAGACAACATTTAACATTATTCCTGCACTGGTGATTATTGTATTGTCTTTCTATATCTCAAATCTTGCTCCCCACAGCCCACTTTCTTCACCAGTGGCGCCAGCAGAACCCCTCCAGGCACCCTCTCCTCTTATGCTGCAGTCTGGCTGTTTTCGGCTGCCTCCAATGCAGCCTCATAGCAAACACGTCCCCCGGCTGCTCGGGGTGATCCAGGCAGGCCCCTGTGTTATGACCGATCGCCTGTCTTGACCGCAGCGCAGCCGGTTCTCACCAGGGGCTCTTCAGCCCCCCAGGCGCACCCCCCCAAAAAGACACCGCCCTCCACTGGGTCAGCCCTCCTTCACGCAGCCTCCACTTCGGAGTCTTCTCCTCAGGGGCCTCCGCACCAGTGCCTTGCTGCAGGCCTCACACAACTTTGTTTCTGCCATTAGCCCCCTCTTTTGGCTCTCTGTCCTAACCCAGGTGGCAGGGACAGCAGGATTCAGCGTTGGACCTAAAAATTACAGTTTTGTGTCCAGGATGAAGCACTTCTTGTCGACATCTTGCCGGCCATACCTCCCCATGTGTGGGCATTTTAATGCCAAAATGTGTGTTTCTACTTATGCCTTGTGCATGCGAATGCATCAATAATGTCGCCCTGCACCTAATATGTCTTTGGACTCTAAGGGGAAATGAAGGGGAACTTAGTCAAGACCTATGATTTAGTGATTTTGTAAATGTCATGAAAAAGAGTCCACCTCACAGTTTCTAGTGGTCGATAGTTTTCACAAACCGTGCAACGTACTTGCAATAATACAGCGCCCTTGCTCACTCCGCTGCTGCCCGGCTATGTGTGCCCCTCTGCCTCTCTTGCACCCCAATTAATGCCCCTTAGCTGTTTGCCGTGGCGGTTGTTAAACCGTGAATTTTAGTGTGTTGATTTTGCTTGTGAGAAAATGTCACTCATATTACACTGAAACATATGAAAATGTCACACATAGCAATCTAAAACCTTGGCAGCTATAAAGCACACGTCCTGCTTCACATTTGGTACATTCCTTTTGCTAATAGTGGGCAGCTGCGGGGTTGAATGTGGGCCTTTGAGATAATATTCATGTTAATTGCAGCGCCCGTGTGCACTGCAATTAACAAGAATACTATCTCAAAGGCCCACATTCAGCCACGCACTTTTAACAAAAGAAATGCAGGGTCAAACACGACATCTGATTCTGAAAGCACACGTTGTGTTTGACCCTGCATTTGTTTTGCTGATAGTGCGTGGCTGAATGAGGGCCTTTGAGATAGTATTCTTGTTAATTGCAGTGCACACGGGCGCTGCAATTAACATGAATATTATCTCAAAGGCCCACATTCAGCCCCGCAGCTGCCCACTATTAGCTAAAGAACTGCAGGGTCAAACACGACGTGTGCTTTCAGATGATTCTGAAAGCACACGTTGTGTATGACTCTGCATTCCTTTTGCTGATAGTGCGGGGCTGAATCTGGGCCTTTGAGATAGTATTCTTGTTAATTGCAGCGCCCATGTGCACTGCAATTAGCATGAAAACTATTTCAAAGGAGCACATTCAGCCCCACAGGTGCCCACTATTAGCAAAGGAATGCAGGGTCAAACACGACGTGTTCTTTCAGAATCATCTGAAAGAACACGTCGCGCTTTAGATTGCCACATTCCTTTTCCTAATAGTGCACGGCTGTGGGGCAGATTGTGGGCCTTTGTAAGAGTATTCATGTTAATTGCAGCGTGTTACAGCGCTGCGATTAACATGAATACCTTCACAAAGGCCCACAATCTGCCCTGCAGCTGTGCACTATTAAGAAAAAAATGCAGCAAGTGCAGGCGCCACTTGCTCCTAAACCCGAGCCCTCCCTAACCATACAGGACATAGGGGAGACACTTTCCTGACGCTCGGCTGTGTCCTCTCCACCGTTGTCTCCAGCTCTGCCTCCTGCAACCAGGAAATTACCGTTTTTTGCGCCGCTCGTGTTTTAAAAGCGGCGGCGTGAACGGTCTTACGGGCTGTGTTGTGTGTGTGCGCGCTACAATTGGGACACTGCGCGCTCGGGGTGACTTCAGTGCGCGCGCGCACCCGCGCACGTTAAATGGAACAGTGTTTCCAATTCTGCATTATTTTTTGACTTGTGTGTGCATCAAGAATATGCAAGTCAAAAAATTTGTGTGAATCTGCCCTTTTTGTATTTACTTAAGAATGGCATGTGCAGCGATCATATTTATGCATTAGGTACTTCTAATAAACTCTAAAGTGTCTATATTTGAACAATCCTTTTATGACAGACATATATCCTGAAGCACATATATCCCACCACATCAGTCAACAATGTACACTTATGCATATTTCAAATAAAAAAGATGAAGACAACCAGAACCTGTTTAAGAACTGCTAAAAATATTGACTACATATGATTTGGTCATTTGCTCTTCTAACACAACTAGATGTTTGTGGCATCCTGTGTGATGTTCACAGGACTCTCATTGCAACATGAACTAACTTTCTTAAATATCACCTGCATGCCTGTGGATTGGTAGTGTGACCTGTGAAGACTTGGGCAGCATTTCAGCAACCCCAAATGACTTTTCTCTGCTCTCTACTGATGAAAGGCTAAACCTAGAAACACATGTCTAGAGATAACAGCACTACGTGCACCAACTTTGGTGAAAAACTACAGCAACTTTGAAGTAAGAGTACAGTATTTACCAGAATGCAATGGGGTGAATTGTGCTGAGATGAAAGACAGTGTGCTACCTCCCCCCTTATAACTTTGTTAAATACACTGGTGTTCTCATTGTAATGGTACTAGACTTGATGCAGTGTTACCCACTCCACTTTTAAGGGCCTGATTTAGATCTTGGCAGATCTGGTCCCGTCGTCACTTTTCTGACAGTTTCCCCACCTACCTATTAGACGGTCCGTCCACTCTATTTAGATGTTGGCTGTTCGATTGCCGAGAGACCGTCGGAGTGCCGCCGTCTCTGCCAGAATGTTCCTCCCACGTCAACGGCATCATAGGCAAAAGCGGCCATCGGAGGGAGTCCAGTCAATATTACCGCCGGGTTAATTACGATGTGCCTTTCCATCAAGGAAACTGTGGCGGATAAACCTCCAAACCTGAATTGGTGGAAACGAGGGAAATGAGGTAGAAACTTACCTTTTATTCTGTTTTCCACTTCCGTTTCCATCTTGAACCCGATTGTGCAAGTCCTACCTTTGCTGCTGCTACTTGACCAGAAAGCAAATCAACTCCATCGTCATCGAATTTAAAGGTAAGCTTCTTTTTACTTTTTCCCTATGAATTGTCAGTTTACATTTGCTCAGGCGCATTTTCACATTGGTCTTACATGCAATTTTATTCTTATGTGTACTGTATAAGTGTTAATTTTGAAACAGATTAAGGTACAATTAACACACCTGTATTGACACTTCGAAAAATTCCACTTGTACAAATAAAAAATGTCACAATTAGTGAGAAAATTCTATCATGTCATTTTGTACAATTACCAAATAAAATGTAAGAAAAAAAGGAGTAAAGGTAGGAAGTGTAGTAGAGGAGTGGCTTTTGGAGGTAGAGGGAGCTGGAGTGGGTAATGTGCTTGTGTCTGAATGTTTGGCAGTTGCCAGTCTGGTATATGTTGTGTAGGTTCGGATGTGTTTTTTATGGCTGCTGGTTGATAATGTGGTGAGTGTGTGTGTTTGCTTTTGGTTGGTGTTAATTTGTGTGTAGGTGGGCTTTTGTGTACGTGTGTTGGTTTTGATGAGTGTGTTATTGTGGTGGGTGTTGTGCTTGTGGGTGTAGTTTCAAAAGTGTGTGTATGTTGTTTGTGTATGTTTCTTTGTGTGTTTGTGTTTATGTGCATGAGTTTGATTGTGCTGCTTGTATCTCTTGGAGTGGGTGCCTGCATAGATGTGAGTGTGCTTGGGATTGGGGTTGGAGTTAGGATTTTAGTTGAGGAAGGGACCTTAGTTGGTGCACAAGGTTGGGCTGGTTGAGGTGTGTGAGGAGGCTGCTATGGTATATTTAAAAAAGGGGCACAACACATTAGCAACAGCTAATTTAAATGTAAACACTACATGTATGTTTAGTGGCACATTAAAAAGTATTACTTACCAGTCTCCACTCCACCGGGAATTCCTGTCAGGCCTTCAGTATGTGGGATCTGAAATACCTTCCCCTCCTAGGGATGTAGTGATAAGGGGGGCTGGGAGAACCGCCACCAGTCCTCTGGGACTCCAGGTGATGCTTGAAGGTATGCAGGTGACAACAATTGGCACAAACACATCAGGTGTGTGATGCTACCGGCATCCATCCTAAAGTCACAGGAATAGCACAATGTTGAATGTGTCCTGTGACGGACTCACTTCATCAAGAATCTGTCGCTAGCACACTGCCAGCACAACTGTGAAATCTAAATAGGCTCGGCGTAAACCCGCTGCCCTGACGGTAACAAGTACTGTTTGCTAGCAGAGGAGTCTGCTACGTCAGAGGAGGTAAGCCGCTTACGTGACGGAAAACTGTCACGATCAGCCAGCCCACATCTAAATACGGCAGGCGGGACTCCTTAACTCGACGGAGTACTCATAACGGCCACCATGGAGAGACGATGGGAGTCCTGCAAAGATCTTAATCAGGCCCTAAGTCTTTGTAATTATTTTCATGGCAAAGCATGATTGGCAGTAGTGAAGATATAGACATCACCATTGTAGCTCTCTATTGCGCTTTCAAGGGTCCTTGGTCTTGTGCAACAAAAACATTAAACAATAAATAAGGAAAGACACAAGCAAACAGTTCCAGTTGGTATGGGAAATCTGCAGGCTCACAAAGTTACCATTGCTATGTTGTTATGTTATATTAATTTTTAAAGCACAAACATACACCAAAGCGTGTTGGTGATATTAGAAGACGTAACAGGAGTAGAAGCTAAGGGTGACCTAATAAGAGAATACAAGATTAAAAAGCCATGTTTTTAGCAGAAGAGGTGAAGCAAGGAGAAAAGCAGTTCAATTATGGACTCTACAAATATGGACTCTCTCCATTTCAATCGAGGCCTTTCAAAGGATATTTAACTAACTGGATTGATGGGGATCCAAGAATATTTTTCGAAGTGTTAAAAAATACAAATTCATCAAATATCTGTATCACTCAAATGGAGTTTTTCTATAAAC
Organism: Calotriton arnoldi; assembly: GCA_963921515.1. Lineage (NCBI taxonomy): Eukaryota > Metazoa > Chordata > Amphibia > Caudata > Salamandridae > Calotriton > Calotriton arnoldi. The sequence continues at coordinate 401,741 of CAWUFW010000506.1, read as the reverse complement.
GTATTCAAAGGTTAATATTCCAATAAGATGTTTTCAAAAGTTATTTTTTGAAATTTCTTAATTGTTTTTTTTTATAATTCTTTTTATTAAAGTATCATCGACATAACATACCATATTTAACATGCTGAGGAGACATAGTACATTTAGAGTATTTTAGTTTCCGGATTACATAGATTCAAATCATAGTACACAGCGTGGAGCAATCAGGGGGGCAGGAGGTCATCATCTTCACACACTCGTGTCGGCGGGGCACAAATATCGCCTCGGTAGGAGTTCCAAGGCCCACAAACCCTGTTCCATTTCCCGGGACACCCTCTGGCTATGTAGACTGACTTTTCCCTGAACATACACCAGTCTAGATCTTCCTTCCATGACTCTACTCCGGGTGGTTGAAGGGCTCCCCAATGTCGTGCGAAATTTCTCTTCGCTATCATTACAGCCAGTGTTGCCCAGAGTTTTGTGTAGGAAGTGAGGTCTGTAGGTTCCCACACATTCAGGAGGCACCTGCGCACCTCCGGACGCAATTCAAGTGTGAGTACCTCACTAAGGATGTGGTGTATAGCGCGCCAGTAAGTTTGTATTTGGTCACACTCCCATATGATATGTATGAAGGTGCCGTCTTTCCCACATTTACGACTACACTCCCCACTTTCTGCTCTACCCATACGGACTAGACATGGTCCCGTTATGTAGATTCTATGGAGAATTTTGAGCTGTACTAAGCGCAGTCTAGCCTGAATCGCCACCTCCCTCGGGGAGGAAACCGCCGCCTGCCAATCCTCCTCGTCAAGCTCAAGTCCATCTCTTATCCATGTCTCTTTAAGGGACTGGAGTGGGTCTTCCATATTATTAATTAGTTTGTTATAAATCAGGGAGATAGTCTTTTCAGGCAGGTGGCCGTCCAATATTCTATCCTCTAAGGGAGAGGCATCCGGGAGGGAAGACCCCCGAAGGAGATGGGTCCGGAGGGAAAGGGGGATCTGGAGATATCTAAAGCGTACAGTATCTGCCCGACTATATTGTTGTTGGAGGGAGGCAAACGGTAGAATCTCATCTTTGACCCAAAGATCCTTGATCTGGGAGATCCCGATAAGACCCACTTATCAAATCCCTGTGTTCTCCACAAGTTCCCCAGTTTTTTGGAATTCCATAAGGGGGTTGCCAGCGTGAGCCTGCGGTCCCAGCCCAGATGTTTGTTTACGACATACCATATCTGGACCGAGTGGTTGGTTGGTCCTGTTAGGGAGTATTTCCGAGGTCTAGAGTAGAGCACTCTACTATAGTTCCCTCCTGGCAAAAGCCATCTATCCATGGCGTGCCCCGGGTCGTCGAGACGACCATAGGTCCCCTGGTTTATGGCCGCCAGCTGAGTCGCCCAATAGTATTTTTTGATATCCGGGAGGCTGATGCCCCCGTCGTACCAATTTAGGGTGAGTTTAGTCAGAGCGATCCTGGGCTTTCCATCCCACAATAGGTCCCTCTGGAGGCTCTCAATTTCCTGGAAGTATGGTTTGGGAACTGGATCTAATGAGTTCTGAAGGGCGTACAGGAAGCGGGGTAGCGCCATCATTTTAAAGAGAGCAGCTTTGCCCAACAATGAGAGTGGCAAAGACTTCCAGCTCCCTATGTCGCGCTTCTATCTTTGTATTGGTGGCAGGAGATTCCGGGTAAAACGGAGTGATGGATTCAGCGAGATGAAAATACCAAGGTACCTAAAGCCCTCTGCTGTTGTTTGTATCGGGCAATTCCTCGGCGGGGCAGGCGGCTCCCCATTAAGTACATAAATAATGGATTTGGTCCAGTTTATCGTGAATCCTGAGTACCTGCCAAACACTGCCAGGATATCCAATGTGCAAGCCAAGGAAGCCTTCAGGGAGGCCAGATATAACAGAATGTCGTCCGCATATAGGTGTGGAAATCGCAGAAATTGCTGTTAGCATAAGCTGAAGCCATTTTGATTGTGGCATCCATTTTCGTTAGCCATGTGCTTCTTCCATCTTCACTGTTGCCTGCCTTTCTATTCTGCTTGAGTCATCAACTATAGTTAACTCCTTCAGTACTGAGCCAGAGCAATGTATGCCCAGAAAGGCCTGTAGCTGCTAGAATGCACCTGTTTTAGAATGTAACTGTCAGGCTATTCCAACTGATGTAAGCAGTTCTGTTTCTCCTCCCACTCTGCTGACAAAGTAGTTTCTATCTGTCCATGTTAGTCAATAGCTATTCCTGTGTATGCCTGTACCTCCCCTTTGAGTCTCCATGCTTACTCACCTGTAAACAGGGTATATAAGACCCTTGGTTTCTGTATTCTTTGGACTACCTCCTACCAGTGCTTAATTTGTAAAATATGAAGTCCAGGTGCTCAAATGTTTGTCGGAGGCCAACACCCACTTTCCCCGGCTCCACCCACTCACTCTATTGGCTCCACCCACATCTTCAACTGGCACTGCTGAAAGCCAGATGTAATACGCGATCTGAATTTCAGCATAGGAGCCTTCTTCAAGTAAAGTTTTGATAGGAAGTCCCCCACCCCTCATCTCTCCATAGCCCCTTTCTCATGTGTAAGTCAGTGTATAGAAAATGTTACATAAGACCAAGGGCACTACCTGGTGTAGGCATTTTTTAAGAGTGCTTGGGCTGGAGAAGCACAAACTTGGGATTCAAAATGTAGTACAGTGGTTAGGGTTACATTTACTAATAAGAATTTACTTCTGCCCAAACAAACCCTTTTTAGCAACATTAAGATAATGAAAGACTGAGAAAAAACATAACTTTGTAACCTGTACCATGTAGTTTGCATGCAGCTCTTTGATGGCAGTTCATAGCTCACTGAGCTAGATTATTATTAACATATGAACTGTACAGAAACAAAAGGATCTTTTGTGACAAAAGTAGTAACCCACAGAGCTATGCACATAAAATACATTTATGTGATCTGCATGGTGCACATTCTTGCAGCACAGCTAAGTTCTCGGTCAGTGAACACCTTCGGCATGAGGCTCCTGTTTTAAGCCGGGTTTTGTCACCTCTTATGGGCCTTTTTTGGAGGGATGGGGGGAATACGGAGCTCTTGCAGAAGCCTCGCTGTGAGACCACCTTTCCCAGGGGAAAACACAAATTGGAAGTCGCTCATAGTCAGAGCTGCTGACAGAACGATGTGCAAGTCCTGGCATCAGCTCAACTTCCTGTGATTCTGGGCAAATCATGTAATCTCCCTTAAAATAAGATTGTCTCACCTAAAAGAAAAATAAAGTGGATCTTGTGTAATGTTACTGGTGCTCATGTACACTGCCCCAGTGCCAATGGGCTGAGTTCACGCTATATAAAACTACAAAAACAATAACAAAAAATAGCCTGCCAGATTCTAATGAGACTAACTCTCTGGTGTGATTAATGAAACGGACGATCCGGGAATGTGGGCCGTTTTTGGGAGTGCCCGGGCCTAATTATGTTCCAATCCGACCCTGCTTATGAATCTCACTGAGAGACTGGAGTCTCGGTGGTCCCTCACCACATTCTGCAGAGGGGCCCCATTACTTTGCGTCAGGCCAGTAGTTAAACCGTGGCCTCACTGTGACAGTGACTTCCCCGTGGAGTTTGCACTTAAGAGCTGGCTGCACACGCATTCACCTGGGAATGCGGACCTGGATGCTTTCAGTTTCCTCTCTCCACCTCAGCCCATTTTAGGTGAATTCCAAGGCCAGAAATGTCGCTGCAGTTCTATGTGCCCAAAACAAAGGCTGACATCCATCTGGACCCTGCCAGGCATGACACTCACCACTGCGCCGGGTCACCACTGCGCCGGGACACTGGTCTCACTGCGAGCCGCCATCATTATTCAACAGCCCCGGCTATCGCTGAAACTAACCACAGTTTGACATTGACCCCGAGGCGAGGCCAGGAGGCCTGAAATATTTCGGCATCTGGCGAGTTTCAGCCTGCCGCCTTTTTACTCAAAAGCACAATCTTTACTCAAAAGCACAGTGTTAACAAAACAGCATGTCCGTGCTTCAAAAGCAAAGTTAAATTATTACTCATGGGTTCATATTTTTAATATAATCTGCAAAACGAATGCTGTTTTGTTTCTGACAAAACTTGTTGTGTTTTTTTTTTATAGCACCGGGGACTGTTTTGTATTAATGTGTGTTAAAATTCTGCAGCACTCCACAGTCTGGCTACGTTTACTGAAGGGTCAAGTGCCTGCCGTACTTTAAACTCGAGTGCCAATGCACAGTAGGGCCAAAACCGAGGATGGGAGTGAGGGTAGTAGTAAGCGATCCTTCAGCGCGCAAGGCGTTAATCAGAGGGCAAAGAAACAAAATCATATTTTAGTGGGCTGCTGTTTTTCCTGCCATGGGACAACGTCAGATCTTCCAACACCTTTCTATTTCTGAACAAGTCACTGCTTCCGAGTTGCGAAGAGGAGTCTAACAAGCACGTAACTAACTGTATCAGCCCTAATCTTGTATCCTGTAACAGTAACGTTCATGCAAACCACCACGCTCAAGAAAATCAACTGTTGGTTACTTACTGGTTACCAGCTGCTGCACGACACGCAGCTTCAAATAAAAGTGCTGAACTGCCTGTGCGTCATGCGTGTGTCCTGATCATAAGGCGAGCGGCGGCGACAATTTAAAAAGGTTACGCACGCTGCCTCGGGTGCCACAGCCCCACATGACCAAATCCAGCCCAATCAGTGTCCTGCCTACCGGCAGCACTGACTGAAGGGAATGGATTTATTACTGGCACAGCTCTTCACGGAGACTCGGAGACAAAGTGAGAATGTGAACACATATTATTGTGTGACACACGTTATGCAGTCACACGCAGGTCAAGACCCGGGGCTGATAAATAAGTGCCGGTGCTAAGCACCGGAAAGCTCCGGCACAAATTAAGCACTGCCTCCTACAGTGCCTGAGGGTGCTGTATTGATGTAGTCCCACTCATGAGAGATTAATAAACTTGTTATTTGATATTCTAGCTCCCGTGCCAATCTCTACTTTGTTGGTTTAGGGACCGGTGGACAGATAAGGGTGAACCCCTGCACCGGTGGGCCCCTAAAAAGGCTCAACTCGTGGGGCTCATCGGAGACGCGGCTGCCTGAAGGAGTGGTCTTGACGGAGGAATGGAATCTACTGAGGAGGTACCCTGCACGAGGAGACCCTTTGTCTTTGCAGACCAACGTGTTTTTCCGGTTTTCCCGATCTGACCCTCCAGGTGGCGGCCGGTCCCGATTGAGATCTCTTTTGGCGTAGGTATTGCAGTGACCATTAGGTCAACCCAGAGCTTGGCAGGTGGAGGCTGGAGACTTTTGTCATTTAGTAAAATTTGTAAGTAGAGATACGGAGCGCTCTTGAGTGTTCCGCCAGGCCACTTGGTAATTCGGTCTCTTCTTGCAAAGGCTTGGGGGTTTTACCCTATCTTGTTTTGGATGGGTCTGCAGACCCCTGTAATAGGCATGCCTTATGATTTGGTAAAGACACAGAGTGTTTGCGAACACTCTGCCAGACCAACTGGTAATTCGGCATATTTTGGAAAAGGTCTGGGCCTAGAGCCTGTCTTCTTTGGTAAGGTCACTGAAGTGGCACTCATGATTTTGGATTTGCCTGGCCAAGATTCTGGTTTTGTTTGATTTGTCTATTGCAATAAACAAAGGCAGGTAATGAGGAGATGTTTTGTCTCCACTTTTTATAATACTTGAGATAAAATACTATTTGATTATAATATTATATTTTGTTATAATATTTTTGGCATGCCTGCTCCTAGCACACTTCATAGAATGTGTTGCTGTCTTGGAGGTACCAATATGGATCTAGAAAGTAATCAGCCGGCTCCCCTAGAGGGGACACTTAATAGGTTTATGTATATTAAATATGGTATTTCTTCCATAATGTATAGTACACTATGGAACAAATATACAAAAAGAATCCTGATCTACGATGGCCAGTAAATGGGTCATTTGATTTTAAGAAGATTCAGTATGTTGAGCAGTGTCTGTTTCAGAGAAAGAGTTGACAAGATATGTTTGATTGTGTATTTACAATTGGTTTGGTTTGAGTACAGTCTGTGGGCTGCCTCTTATTTTTGTCCTAGTGTTGATTTGTGGGTTGATTGTGTGTTTGAGTGTCTATGAGGTTTGTGGACTGACACCGGTGGTAATGCTTGTGAAGTACTTGTTTGAGTGAGTAGCGACTGTGCTCTTTGTGTAAGGATGACTTGCCTTTGCAAACTGTGTTGTGTGTTATGAGTGTGTGGCCCCTTCTTGAAAATGTCTGGAATGAGCTCAAGTTGGTTTGTTGTCGTCATTGTGTTCTGCAGATGCCATTGGAAGAATTACACTTTAAATTTAAAAGAATGAATTATATAAAAAATGTTAAGTAGCTGCACGCTACTACAGAAAGTAAAGCAGTAACAAAGTATAGATGTGTGAACATTCAATTATTATATTGCCACAATGGTAAAAAATTAGAATTAAAACTCGAAGCAGAATTGCCTAGCATTCCATATAAAAAGAGAAAATGTTATCTCACAACAAATAAAGTGCTTTGAGACCTTTGGGTATAGCAAGAGCTATATAATGTTAAAACTAACTTTACCTAGAAAAAGGCACTCAATAGGGAAAAGTAAGCCTCACAGAGAAAAACGAATTTGTGTGTTTTATACAACTAGGACTTAACAAAATTAAATATAGATGCCCTATATCTTGTTAGTACTGCCTATCAGTTATTCAAAATGTTACAGCACTATTCTTAGATACATCATATTAAATATTAAAAGGCATTCACATTATATGAGTAATTGGTTGCTGCTAAAATAAAAGCGTCTTCCTTTTACCACACTGCAAACAATAGATTTTGACTGGCTTGGAATGCCTGGTTTTTAGAATGAACTGAGCCTCATTCCCAGCACCAGAAAGAGAGCTTTTAACAGCTGCTCACGTACTTTGAATTGTAATGGCCACATGGGGATGACTTTGCTCAGATGAGGGACAACAGGTTTAAGGGTCAGAGGCCAAGTTCTGTATTTAGAACTGACCAGCACTACTGAAAGCAAAATGTCCACGCAGGGAGTTTTTGAGCATTTTTTTATTATCTGAGGTTAGCCACTGTGACAGTGTGTGATTTCCACTTTTAGGGGCCTACATTAGACTATGAAAGCATCACAGCGTTTCCTGATGTGTACATGTACATATATAATTGTGTAAATGCAAGTTGTACATTTAGTCTATAGCCCTTGTAGTAATAATACAAATAAATAAATAAACAGGGCTGTATTTGATTGAACTGGGAACATATTCCTTTTCAGCAGATTTGTTTCCATTTTAGTCTACAGCAAATAACACGTGTTAAGCAAACGCACACTCCAGTGCCACTTGTTCTAAATAGGAAAAGCATAGATATAATACCTGCTTGTAATGTTGAAGAGTAGTTTAACAAATTAATTCCTTTGTATTAATTAAATTTCCTGATTCTAACATTGTAGGATAAAACACTACAGGTAATGTAAACTTTGCTCTAATGATGTCTGAGGCTTTAATGTGCCTAGGAAAATTAGGGTCAAATTAATTCTCAATTCATGTTAATAATATTTAGGATATCGTCATTAGTAATTTAACTACATTTAAGAAATAGAAGAATTTACTTAGTTGTTTCAATGAAATTATGGCCTTGATTAAGCCTTCCTGGAACAAGATTGGACACCACAGATCTGTTTTAGGTAACATTAGCTAAAGGAAATATTGCATATTCTGTTAGGAGCAGATGGGGATATCACTGTTTTCTTGAGAAATAATACCAGTGTAGGAGATATGCAGGGTGGGGTTTATCCTATTGAATAACGTTATCAAGGGGCAGGAGCGTCTGTGGGCCATGTGCAGAGAACAACTCTGCCATGCATACAGAAATAATGGTTTTAACTTAAGATTACTGTGCCAGGGCTAAGATAAGGAGGCAATGAAATTAAGTCTGCATTCATGCGCCATCATGTTAAAATAGTACAATAGCTAAAGGAATTGGTAGTTGGCTATTGGATTAATGTTTTTTAGGTAGCTCAATGTGCTTGTATAGTAAAAATGTACAAGGTGGTACAGTCCAATAGTATTGGACATGGCCTCCTTGGTATGGATTTCTCTAGCTATTTACCTCCTACAAGTCTGTTTGTGCCCAGCTGCCAAAAAGGGGGTCAATATTGTCGACAGGAGGTCACCTGCTTAGGTTACCTACTGTCGAAGGGGGGTAGGAGACTAGCTCCTGGGCAAATTAAGGGTAAGCACAATTAAGTAACACACTGTATTTATTTGGGGGGGGGTTGTTTGTTGTTGTGTTCTCTCACTCTCTCTCTCTCTCTCTCTCGCTCTCTCGCCTGTCTAAAGCTGTCTAGGAACGGCCATGAGACAATTGGTTGGGCTCGCTTTAGTCATTCATTTCACAGGATGCTGTTAATATGTTCTTGAATAAATAGAGACAAAGCACCTCACCAGTGCACGTCTAATTGGCTATTAAGTAATACTGTTTGAACAAATTGTTAGAATTAACAAAATGAATAAATAAATACGCCATGTTACTGCCCATCCTGTCTGTAAACTGATAAAATTGGAATTAGATAAGGATGAAAGGATGGGTAGAATAGACTGATGTTCCCTTATTTGACCTTTAAGGGGAACTATATGTCGGTGGTTTTTGTTAAAAAATCCCAGGAGGCAACACCATTATTGTTTGTTATTCCCATGCTATATACAGTTTTACAGAGGCATCACTAGTCTCTTATCAGTTAGTCTGTGTAATTGAGCTGACAGCCCTTATTAGAGCTGGTGAATAGGTTTTTCCCCTGAATATGATGTTACATAGTCCAGATCGTGAAAGGTAGGATGCACAGGGTTCACAATGTTAGGAAAGATGCCCGTGTGATCCTCAGCAAATATTTTGAAGGAAAATATTGCTTTATAGGAGTTTGTTTGCCACAACAAGTTCTGCTGGAAAAATTCATGTACCCACTATGTTAGGTTTAATTTGTCAGTTATTCATGCAGTAAGGATCCATGTTAAATTAGCAGTTTTCGATTTTCCCGCCGCGCCTATAACATGAGAGCATGGTCATAAGCACAAAATGTAGGTGTTTTTACGTAAGAAAAATAATTCTAGAAGTGTCTGCAGTCCTGTACAGTAGTGGAAGGTTCACAAGTAGAAGTGTTGCAAACTATATGACTTATGAAACACAAGCTTGCTAAGACAAGAAGCACAAAAGAATAATTGTTTTGAAAATTCCCTTTTGAGGTTCTTCAGATAAATAATATAGGAATACACAAATGTAAGGATTCAGAGTATGTCCGTATTGTTTTTCTTTTTCCCTCAGAATTTAGTAAATGAACACAGACTTCCCTGGCTGCTTGGGATTGGGAGAAACAAATCAAATCGTGTAACGTTTTACCCTTGTCAGTTCACTAAAAGTTCCTTTTATACTCGCTAATAGGTCCAGAGTGTTTTTTTACTCTCAGATAGATGAAGTGGTTCTTGGGCGTCCTGCTAATGTATGGAGCGCCTCGAGACTAAAGAAGTTTTCTGAAATAGAGTATACTCTCTGTTGATAGATTATTTGAATGCCTTGTCTAAAGATCTTTGTTCTGTTCACCAATAGATATCTGCTGCCCTACAACCATTGCCAGAGGGGCCAGGACATCAGATCCAGCCTGAAGATTCAGCGAAAGCCCAGCTTGGAGTCGAGGTGGAGGGAACCAGCACAGGTGTTGCTGGCAACTAGGACCGCATTGAAGGTAGAAGGCCGGAAGCACTGGGTCCATGTGTACCCCTACCGCTGCCGTATGATTCTTGGGTGAAAGACGGGATCGCAGACCAGGAAGGAGAGTAGATTCCTCGCTTTGTTCCTTTGTCTGATGCCCGGTTGAGAGGGGCGCAGACCGACAAAGAAGGTGACGAGGCTGTGTTAGAGGTGACCCCCTCTGAAACGAGGGTTGCTTCAGATACTTCAGTCCCAGTGCACCGAGCCCCTGAGTCCCGGTCCCCAACTGAAAGTGAGCCCGCACCTCTGTTTGCTGATCAGGAGGTGCTCGGGCGTGATAGGTACAATCTGCGGCCCCAACGAAAGGACAGTGCGCCAGCAGAGCAACACAGGAGTTAGGGAAGGACTTGAGTTCAGGGTACAGGTGCTGTGCCTCTGGTGCCTGTTAGATTAGAGTGAAGAATACTGGTGCACTGGCTGAGACACTGGACAGGATCGTTGAGGGTGTTTGCCCTGGAGGGTGATTGCCCTATCCTGAAAGAAGAAACTTTTCCCTTAGCCTGGGCCGTGATTGTTTTTCTGGGTTGCAAGTTGTGCAGCTCCACCGTGGGAGAAGTGAACACTTGATGAACGATAAGAGCCTGCCTGTGAGGCTCAGACGGACACAGGGAGAAGACTCCCTCTGGCTGGTTGTACAGTGGCTTCAATTTCCCAAGTACTTTTTGTTAACAATGTACCCCTTTGGTTGTCCCATTTTTGAGGAGGAGCAGCCCTTTGCGGCTCCTCGTCCTAATTCCCATGGCCCTGTTTGGTCCTCCTGGTCCCCCAAAACAAAAATTGTTTTTGTGACAATATGTGTCTCCCCCTGAATATATCATTGGTACTCTAGCCCTCATAAAGAAGAACATTGGAAGGTCTATCAAGATAATGTTTTTAACTTGGAATTGGACTGGGTGGTTTTGGGATTTGTTTTCTGCTTGGGGTGGGAAAATATTGACAGTTCTGTTTGTGATAATAGCCATTATTTTCTCCTGCTACCTGTGTGTTAATTACGGCCCGATGCTCTGTTCCCTATGTATTTCTACTTGTACCTCATGTATACCAGTTAAAAGAAATATTCAGAATTTAAATGCCCACCTAGCAATGGAACAGGAAATGAATGAATTTATGAGAATAGATGTGCAGGATAACTTCCATGCTCCTTCCAAATCATAGAGATGTCTTCAGCTAATGCTAAAAGGGCCGTCTGTGGAAATCGCAGAAATTGCTGTTAGCATAAGCTGAAGCCATTTTGATTGTGGCATCCATTTTCGTTAGCCATGTGTTAGCCATGTGCTTCTTACGTCTTCACTGTTGCCTGCCTTTCTATTCTGCTTGAGTCATCAACTATAGTTAACTCCTTCAGTACTGAGCCAGAGCAATGTATGCCCAGAAAGGCCTGTAGCTGCTAGAATGCACCTGTTTTAGAATGTAACTGTCAGGCTATTCCAACTGATATAAGCAGTTCTGTTTCTCCTCCCACTCTGCTGACAAAGTGGTTTCTATCTGTCCATGTTAGTCAATAGCTATTCCTGTGTATGCCTGTACCTCCCCTTTGAGTCTCCATGCTTACTCAGCTGTAAACAGGGTATATAAGACCCTTGGTTTCTGTATTCTATGGACTACCTCCTACAGTGCCTGAGGGTGCTGTATTGATGTAGTCCCACTCATGAGAGATTAATAAACTTGTTATTTGATATTCCAGCTTCCGTGCCAATCTCTACTTTGTTGGCTTAAGGACCAGTGGAAAGATAAGGGTGAACCCCTGCACCGGTGGGCCCCTAAAAAGGCTCATTTCCACAGAGGGACATCCTATCCTCCCAGTCAGGGGACCAGCGCAGACCACGAATGACCGGGTTCTGGTGGATCCACGCAGCTAGGGGCTCTAGGGCTAAAGCGAACAGGAGCGGGGACAAGGGACATCCCTGGCGTGTCCCACGGCTTAGTGGAAATACCGCCGACTTCCTATTGTTCACCACTACCTGCGCCAGTGGTGTCGAATATAATAGCCCGACCCAGCCTATAAAATTGGGCCCAAATCCCATCTTGTCAAGTACTGCAAAGAGATATGGCCATTCCACCATGTCGAACGCCATGGTGGCGTCCAAGGAAACCAGTATTGCAGGCTCTTGGATAGTGGCTGCTCTTCCCAATACCCCGTGCACTCTACGCAGGTTCAAGGCAGTGTTCAGATGTGGCATAAATCCTGACTGATCAGGATGTACTAGGCTGTCTATTACTTTCACTAACCGAATCGCCAGACGTTTTGCGAGGATCTTGGGTTCCGCGTTAAGAAGTGATATCGGCCTACAAGAGGCACAGCTGGTTCTTGGTTTCCCCTCTTTGTGAATAACAACAATGGTAGCTACTCTTTGATCACCCGGGAGCATCCCCCTTTCCCTGCTATCCATAAACATTGAGCGGAGGTATGGGGCTATCTTGTTGGGTCTAAGCTTGTAGAGTTCGATGGGTATGACATTGGGACACAAGGCCTTCCCCGAGTGTAGTGCCCTAATTGCTTGAGCTGTTTCATCATTGGAAAATTCAGCTTCTAGGTATTTACAGTTTTCTTCCGTCAGGGCGGGGAGTTTAATGTCATGGATTAATGCACGAGAGTCTTCTTCGGTGTACTGCCCGTTCGTGCGGTATACCGCCTGATAATGTGTGGCGAACTGGTTTGCAATTTCTTGTGGGCCAGTGATAGAAGCATCATTCCCTCCCTGCAGCTCAGGTACTAGACGGCTGGCCCACTCCCTCCTGTCCAGCCATGCGATCAATTTCCCCGCCTTATCCCCATGCTCATATATCCTGCTCTGTGTTTCTCTCCCCAGAGCCCTGGCTCTATCTGTGGCTAATGCTTTGAACTCGTCTTGTTTGAGATGTAATAAATGTAATTTCTCAGGGGTTACTTCCAGTTCTAGTTCTTCCTCCAACCTATGGACCTCGTCCTCTGCCTGCACTATGTCCTTCTGTCTGTCTTTCTTCTTACCAGCTATCAGGGACAGGGCCTGCCCACGAATTACTGATTTATAGGCCTCCCACAATGTTTGGGCAGAGTCCACCGTACCCTCGTTCTCTTGAAAGTAATGGTCTGTAGCCTGATTTAGTTTCTTCCGGGTTTCTGGGTCCCGGAGGTACCACGGATTGATGGGAGCGATTCTCCCAATTCTCGTTTGGCCTAGGACCACATGTACCCATAGCGGTGAGTGGTCGGAGATTCCCCTGGCTAAGTGTCGGACCTCTCGGATATTGAGTGCCTGGGACGCTGGGACCAGAATATAGTCAATGCGGGAAAGGCTGCGGTGGGCCCCCGACAAGAAGGTGTATTGGATCCTATCTGGGTTGTGTGTTCTCCACCCATCCACCAACCCCATGGCCTCGAGAAAGTTGGGCAGCCACCTATTTGCAGGTCTAATGTCCCGTAGGGGGTGTCGATCTAACGTTCCTGAGACCACTGCATTAAAGTCACCCCCAACTTCGAGTTGGCCCTCTGGGAGTGACAATAGGATCGCGCCCAGGTCCTTAAACGTATCACCCTGGAAGCCCGGGGGCATGTAGTCTGAAACAAACGTCGCAACTTTACCCTCCCAGAGCCCTGAGATTCCTATGTATCTACCCCGGTCATCCGACCATGTGGATTGAATGTTGAAAGGAAACGAGTTTTTGACCATTATGCCTACCCCTCGCGATCCGGTGGTGAAGCCAGCATGAGCCAACAATTTGTATCCCCCCCTGTTCATTGCCTTGCAGGTGTTTCCCACCAGATGTGTTTCTTGTAATAGGATAACGTCTGGGGCTTGTCTCTTTATGTACTGGTGAACCACGCTACGTTTTACTTTATCGCCAAGCCCATTGACTTTCCAACTGAGGATCTTAATCCCCGTGTCCCACTGCGTATCCATCTAAATCCATGTTTGTGTACTGCTCCTGTGTTGCGATACGGTCTTGTGTTGTCGATGTAACGTTTACTACATTAAACATTGTTTCTAACAATACTAAGGACCCATCCCAACCGCCCCCCTCCCTGCGTCCCTGCACTCTGGGCTCCAAACTGCCCATGATCCAACTTGCAGAGTGCCTGTCGCCCAACTAGTTAACTAAATGTAGAAAAGTGGGGTGCGTGGTGCTCCGTCCCTCCCTCCCCACCCCATGTAGTACTATAATACAGTTCCCTTGTGAGAAAGCCAGAATTTGTTCATGTCTTTTGCCTTCGGAAGGCCCTTGCCTGCGTGTAAGTCCAACGGTGCTCTCCGCCGTCTGTTTCTTGCTCCCGCTACGGCCAGGCACACTGCGTATGCAGGTCCAGACCATCATAGTCGTCATTGGGCCATCACCTGCCCAGTTCGATTAAAGTTCACCCCTCCTGCTGCATGTTTTTCAGTTCAGCGGCTCTCCAACCATTCTGCCGCCGACTCCGGATGATCGAAGAACCAGGCCCTACCATCGGCCTCCACTCGGAGCCTGGCCGGGAACAACATGGCGTATTTGTAGCCCTTGTCTCTCAGTGTCTTCTTGATCCCCAGGAAGGATTGTCATTGCTTCTGGACCATTTGGGTGAAATCGAGGAAGAAGGTTATGTCTGCATTGTCATATCGGAGCGGGGGTCCTGCTCTGGCATGCTGAAGTATAACATCCCGGTCCCGGAAGTTGAGGACTCTGGCCAGGATTGGAAGAGGGGGGGCCCCCTGGCTTCGGACGACCCCCAGGGACTCTGTGGGCCCTCTCTATGACAAAGAATTTCCCTAGCCCCTTAGGTTGTAGGTGTTTAAGGATGAGGTCTTCCACAAAAAGATCAGCTGCCTGACCCTCTGATTTCTCCAGAACACCTAGTATGCGCACGTTGTTTCGCCGCAGACGGCCTTCATAGTAATCCAGTTTGGCTTCTGTGAACTTTCGAAAGGTTTGTAAGTCTTTCACGTCGGATTGCAACTGGGAGGTATCCTCTACAAGGCTCGTGGCTGTGAGTTCCACCTGTTTAACACGTTCACTATTCTTGTTAAGGTCCGCTCGTAGCAGGTTGACTTCTACAGTGATAGAGTCCATCTTTTGTTCCAACGAGGTCTTGATGCCCGCTATTGCCTCCATGACGTCTTTAAGGGTGGGTTCTGGGTCCACATCTCCTTGTGTTCCAGCGCTTTTGTCGGTGGGTGTAGGGTCTTGCAAGGACGTTTTAGGGAGGGTATACTGGTCCAATTTGTTCTGCTGTACAGGTTTGGTGCCTCTTGTGGATGACATTGTGCCTCTCGCAAACTGTCTCGGGCACTTCAGTGGTTGAGAGTATGCAGCAGGGCCAGGTCCCCGCACTTACTCCAGGCGCCGGCGACAAAGGCCCTTCACTGGTCCTGATTTCAGATTTAGCCGTGGGGGGCCAGTCGGGTCCTCAGGGGAGACGACGGGCAGATGGGGGTCCGCTGTCAGTATGTGATCTCTGTTGAGGCGTTTGCACCTTTGTCCCACGCCTCATGCACACTCCCGGTCTTTAGTATGGATTGCTGCGGCTCTTTAGCGTGGCGATATGGACTGCCATGACAGTGCGCCACACCAAGGGAGGATCTGCTCTTCCTCTCTCCAGTTTCTGACTATTCCAGACCTCTGGAGTTTCACGCAGCTCAGGTCTGCCCTCCGCCTTCGCCTTGCAGTCAGCAGGTGACACTTGTGGGCACAGCTTTCTGTGCGGGTTCCGCTGTTCCGGGCCTCAAACCGCAGTCGCTACCGTTGGTTTCGTAGCAGGCCCAGTAAGCAAACTCACTGCGTCATCCCCCTTCACGGCGCCATCTGATGTTTGGTGTATTGGGCGCTCTCGCCCATGCTGTGTAATTGGTCAGCCTTGGCACCGCAGGTCTCGTTGCCATTGGTGTCCTCCGCTCGGGTGCCGCCGGGGATAGAGAAGCGCGGCAGACCCAGGATCCGCGGCTCGGCCAACCCGGTTGCGTAAGCACGTACGCCGCCTCAGCACTCACTCGAGGTCCCGGCGCGCGTACTCGTAGCAGGCCGCAATCAGGTCGGGCTCTATCTGGGCTCACAGGTGGTCTACAGAGTCCGTTGTCACAGGATTATGTGCCGGATGCCTTCCGGTCACTGAATTCCCTTTCAGGGCAATGGATAAATGTGTCGGATATGCGGGGGAGAGTCAGGATACACGGAGCTTCGCTAGGCAGCGGCCATCGCGCTTCGCTGCTTAGCCACGCCCCCGAAATTTCTTAATTGTTGTTGTTATGTTATGTTGTTATGCATTATAGTTAAGGAGATTTGAGTCGATTGGTATTCTTTGGGAAACTTCAGTCAAATTTCTAAGCTCCCAATAATCCAGTTGGTCAAATAATGTTGTTAGTGGTTGTCTGAAATGACAGATTTTTTGCTGCTGAAATGACTAGAGATAGACCATTCAGCTGCCTATCAGCTGTGATCAATAAGGCATTGTCAACAAAAACAGCATCCTGGGAATTTTTGTAGGCGAATGATTGCCAGATTTAAGGGTATGAGCCGGGAGATACAAGGTGAATTTCTTAGTTAGGAAAGCTTGTGTTTTGGTATGGATTGCTCTGCAAAAATTGCCATGGCATTAAAATAATCCTATATAGAATTGGGATTCGATGCAAAGATCTTAACAGGGGCTTCTCTAGCTGGATCTGCAACCAATTAGAGGGCCATGTATTGAAATCGATTAAATAGTATTATTGGGGCTGCCAGGTAGATTTGCGTTGGCTTAGTCCAAGCTGGCTTTGACTAGGGTGTTTATAACTATAATGTGTAGGCCTGGCTGAAAATCAGCATGATCTTTTTAGGATTCTAAGCTTGTCAAAGCTGGTCTGGGCCACTCTGGCTACTTGTGGTTCTAGTGAGAGTGCAGTGTCCAAAAGGACCACAAGATGAAGGACCCATCATTTTGGACAACCGTGCTGGCTCTGGTTTGTGGAACCAGAACAATTTTCACCTTGGCTTGATTGACAGACATCCACCAGTGAACTGTGGGTAGGACCGTGGTGAGAGTAAAGAGACTTTGGCCGCGCTGCTGTTTGCCCACAAGACAGGAAGGCCAAAGATGAGCTGTGTATCATCGGCATACTAGGGAAAACTAGCCCTTGCAGATGGAGTGGCGTGAGATGTAACGGTAAAGCTTAAAAAGTTTACTTAGGAATCTTTGCTGTTTACCTATCCTATGGAAAACATATCTAAATTCATCACATGTTCTCCTTTTTCTCAGTCTTGCTGTTTTCCTTGATTAAAGTGTCTTTCTATTAGTGTTTCTTAGTTCTTTTCCTTTCTCAGTGCTTTAACACTCTACCTAACCCCTTTCTCATTTAATGAGAACTATTTACTTATATTGATCTGTAAATCGTGCGGCCATCTTTGAATAGCAAATTTAATTCTATTGCTATTGTTATGGCTACTGCTATTTTTAAACCAGAGCAGTAAACGTTCCTATTTATTTTTTATTACTGTACCTTAGAAAATACTTTAAAAAAATATAGTCAAAATTGTTGTTGTCAGGCAATGCTGTTTCTTCATGAGTACAATTTATAAATCTTTACCATGTCTTTATAATATGGACAATCATTGCCAGACATTAAGAATAATGCCTAATTTAGGGGCCATCTTTGTGAAGGGACTCCAGCATTTTACATCACTAAGGACGTTTGCAGAGATATTAAGCGGGAGGTGCTTGTAGGCGCAAACAATGTGATATGTACTAATATTGGTGACTTCGACACAATTCTGATACCCAGATACGTTTTCAGGTGGTTGAAGATTAAAAAATGTTTCCTACCTACTAAGTCAGGGCCTAAACAACATCATAGCCCTGGAAACCTGACAGGTGCTACAAAACACCTTTTCAATTTAAAAAAACATTTCATACCACACTCTCAAGGAGATAATATTAATAATAATAATTTTGTTTTTAGATACAAATTCTATTTAGTTGCTTTTTGCATTTATCTTTTAGGTTACTTCAAAGCATAGTGTATCTGTAGTTGGATAGAAAGCGTTGCGATAACAATCTCATGAAATGGATGAGACTGGCCAATCAGGATCAGTCAGACATTCTATGTTAAAGTCCATTTAAATTTCCCTAGTACAACTATTTAATATGGATGCTCAAATTATTGAACTCTTTAAAAGTTGTTGGGGATTTCTAGTTCAAAAGGTGCATTCAAGAAGCGCATTCCTCTGTGTTTGAAGTGTATGAGGCCAATGTACAAAACTTAGTCAAAAACAGGGTAAAACAGTGGTAGGTATGAAAGGAAACAGAGGTAGGATCGAAACAACAAGTGGTATAGAATTATATGCTGGTAAAATGTCTCTGTGAGTTGGAGGCCTGCCCACAGACCAAGTGATTTGAACACCGGAAGGGCTGAGTCAGTTTAGCGTTACAAACCTGGCAAAATAATTTTTCATCAACTTGGGTAATAGTCATTCAATTTCAGTATCAAGAGGAATTTATGCTTGTGGTGTGCTGTAGATTCATAATTAGCATTTGGAGGATAGATAAGTGTACTCTACATCCAATTATTTCTCAATAATTTAGAAAGCATGGCCTAGATGTGGAAGTCAAAAGTATTTTGTATGGTGGCCAAAAACTATTAGAAAAAAAGCCATGACTGAAATGTTATACATTTTTCCAAATGTCATGAAAGGGTCTCGGGTAGACATTAAAGAAGGCAACGTGGTCAGTGCGCTAGGATCGATACGTAGATCCCTCCCCTTCTGGCGCTTGCTGCCCATTTCCCCACTGGGCCGAGTGGCGATCACTAAAAGGCTCATGCTGCCCCGCTTATTACACTTCTCTGCGGCACTCCCTCAAGTACTTCCCTTACTTCTTCCGATAATTGCATGGTCTCCTGCTGGAATTAATATGGGGAGGGGGCCGAAGAAGGGTGGCTCTTGCCTCTCTGCAGCAACTTTTCCTTGAGGGAGGTCTTGGTGGGCCTAATTATGAAATGTACTATGCGGCAGCACAGTTGCAATGGCCGGTGCGATGGCTGAGCACGACTGCATGCCCCGAGCAGATGGCCATCCACATGATCCTTGGTGGGACGAGTACGGCTGACAGATCGGGGTAAGCACTCACAATGGGAGACACGTCAGATGACGGCGGCTCGGCTGTGCTGGCAGCGATTTGTGCATGACAAGGGTCCCGCAATCCATACTTTCCGTCGATAGCAATATAGCACCATCCAGGGCTCCACGGAGTGATGCACAGCGATGACCTGGAACCATGGAGGGAGGCAGGGATTGACCAGTTAGGGGATCTCTTCCATGATGGCACCTTTATGCCTTTCCATGACATCGTGGACACATATGGCATAGGAGCAGGCCACTTCCTGACATATCACCTCATACAACGCGTAGTGCGCAACACCTGGAGTGTCGGGGAGGCGGAACCAACTTCATTACCAGTGCTACACATTCTCCTTGCACATGCCGGCGTGCGTTGAGCTATCTCCACACTATACACGACATTGAATTCCAACACACCAGGGCACAGAGGGAAAGCTGACTAGGTGGAACAGTGTTCTCCCACAACCGTTGCCGGACAAGGCTCTGGTCCGAATGCTCCAGCACGTGAAGGAGGTGTCTTGAACCTGGCGTCGTCCCCTGACTGCCCTAGGTGCAGGACAATTGAAGACGGATTCTACCATATGGTCTGGGAGTGCCCAGTGTTGCTGTCGGCCTGGACTGAGGTCACGGCTATTACCACTGAACTTGCGAAGTATACCCTCACACCCACTCCTGAGTCCTGCCTCCTGGGCCTCTGCCCCAAAGCTAAAGAGGACAAATACCTGCTCAGATTTATAGACCTAGCGTTTGTACTATTTAAGCGTCAAATTGTGATGTCGTGGAAGTTGGTAACTGCTCCAGACATACAGAGCTGGCTATCCACATTATTGAATGGGGCACGCGCAGAAGCAGGTGCACTCCAGCTGCTGCGCACAAGAGAGGTGACATGTCGTGAGGGGGGTGGTGGGAGACCTACTTTACCAACATTAAGGCTAAGAACAACACCCGCCAGCCCTGATACACCCACTGTTCCCAGCTGCGGGGGGCACACCTCCGCGATCTGGCGGGCGACACACCTGAAGGCGGCTCCAGGGCATGTTGGGGATCCACACGCCGGAGGGATGATGCGTCCGCTGGAGCCCCTCCCTCCCCCTCCCCCCAAGGTACAGGGGAGGGGAGCGACCTGAGGGAATTACTGGGAAACCCCAGAGGGTGTGACACGGCCGCCAGCTCCACACCTTTCTTTGCCCAACCACTGGCATTCATCAGACTCACTGAGGTGGCACACAGCACCAACTCACCAGCGCCAGTGCCCCTTACCCATGACAGCACCACACTGCCGATGACACACATCCGTACTAATGCCCAGACTCCCGACCACCCCCACACACTTAGGTTGCATCACGCCGACCGCCCCATCCACATGCTTGGCGGACTCCACCATTATAAGTGTCTTATGTTTCTTTAACTTTTCTTTCCTACCTTCTGTTGGAAGCTGCTGCTCGAGACACAGTGAATTTCAAGTGTGGCAAATGTGTTTCTGTTTATCCTAACTGTGACTCGTCAATGTCTAACTTGTAGAAAATCAATAAAATAAATTGAGAAAAGAAAATGAAAGGGTCTCAGGTGACTGTGGGGAAGGTAGATTGTGATAACAAAACCTACTTTATTTTTTAAGCAAATCAAACTGCAGGGTTTCTATTGCATACAACTGTAAAGAACAGGTCATGCTGTTACTTAATTGAAGTATTGAATCTGGGGAGACGAAGGACTCAGGCAGCCCTCTTGAGAATTAACATGCAACCTGTCTTTCGCACATATAAATGTCACCTGCATTTGTTTGATTCATGTAGCCACCAGCCTAGCTAAAAAAGAGTGCATTTTTAAACTGCATATTCCAGTTAATATTTTACCTATTGGTGGCTGATTCTTAATCCGTTTTGTGCACCACAGTTAAACTGTAGAGGTGGTTTGTGCTGACTTATGATAAAAGCTGTATTGCCCAAATGCTTCAGGGCTTTAACAGCTGTTGATTTCCCTTTTCCATCGGTGCAAATTCGTCTTTGGCTTCGACCCATAATTATTGGGTGAGCAATTAATAAATATAGCCTTACAGCCTGCCGGAGCGGGCTGTACTGGCCATCAAAGGCCCGCTTCAGTGTTAAAGGCCTGAGCCGAAAGCGAGGGCCTTTAACTAGGGAGCGGGCCTTTAATGGCCGGTAGAGCCCGCTATGGCCAGCTCTAAGGCTATTAGAACATTCTGCCCCTAGAGGGCAGACTGTTGTAAGCTGAAATCCCCTCGGGCTCCGTGAGGCCTTTGTTAAACATTGTAATTGTGATGCTTCGGGCTTCTACCGGCCATTAGAAGCCCAGAGTACTCCGTTGTTTTCAATGGAGCACTCAACATTCCAATGTTCTAATGGCACTTAATGCCCTCATCAGAGTGTTTTGACAGTTGTTAACACCTACAGGCAAAGACAATAACTCTAACTTCATCAGCAGCAGATTTATATGAAGGGAAGCCCCGGGACTGTACAAGAAAACAGATTATTCCATTAGGTCAAGATTTTAGAAGTAATCTAAGATGCAGAGATGTGTTTTCTGGATGTAGACTATATGGTTACGCAGCGGTAAAGTGCTATTTTCATCAAACTACTAAAGAGGTTTATTGAGTATTCTTTCTCCAGCCCTAGAATGTTGTCAAAAATTTCACAAATATTTTAAGAAAGGTTTCAAAAGTAGGAATTTTACATTGCCCGCAGTGTTGCCCTGAGGGCGATGCTTAAGGCAAAGAACTAGGAATACCTTTTTTTTAATTATCGACAGGTGTGTAACTCTGAGCAAGGAGAGGGGAATTAGTGAGGCTACTACTGTGTAATTGTGTTGATGCAGCACTTGGTGTTGACTGCCGCAGTGCAGCATTTCCTTGGTCGCTCTACACATGTGAGTATGCTCTTAGCATGGTGTAAGCTGCCACCTCTCCTGCAGAGAAGTCAAGTTCGAACAATTCAGTGTTCTATCTGAAGGCGTCATCTAGAGGCTGCTACCTGCATTTGATGCCTGTTAACATGGTTAAGGCATTTCGGAACTTATTTATTTTACAAGCCCCTTGCGCCGCCGGTGCATCACTTTTAATATCGGAAAAAGTTGCTTAATAAGAGCCAGTTGCAGGCGGGCACTTAGCTATCCCCATCAGACTTTGACCCAGAGCTAGATAGAAAAATAAAAAAAAACACAAAAGGGTGAAAGAAGAAGGTAAGAAAGATGGAAAAACAGTGACAAAGAAACAAACCAGTATAATGGGGCAAGGAGTGTCTGGTGGTGGAAAAAAGAAGAACGAGGGAGAATCAAGAGTTTACGGCCTTGGATTGGGCGCACCCAACACTGGATAGCGTTGACCACAGGCCTCTGAACAAAACTTTGGTGCCCAACATTTAGTCTTTTACAAATTAAGAACTGGGCATTCATCCTCTTCAAACCCACCTACTTAAAGATCATTCATAAGTGCAAAAGCTGCCATTCCTGTAGAACAGCGCCAAGTGCAAAGTACAATTTAAAAAAACGTACTGCAATAGGCCTCTAACTGCACTAAACGGTTCGATTACACAGACACTGTGCACAGATGCGACACCAAATTTAGGTTAAGCTACTATTTGCCTGATATCACCTGAGTACTAGAGATCAAACATACCCAGGTGGGTTCCTTATAATAACTCATTTAAAAGACTTCATAAGGTGGTTCTGATGCAATGCAGGGTAAATGAAGTCTTGAACATTGTAAATATAATTGTGAATGTAATAAAATGTCCCTCAGCAGTTTAGTTCCATGAAATATTTATGTTTTTCAGGTGAGACTTCGGGTTGGCGGGGACACTTGGCTCACTTTTCACGGATATGAATTAGTTACACATTATTGTAATTTCAAAAGTAGTCCCGGAAAGCCTGATTTACGACAACACTCATGAATTTCACTATGCGTAGTGTACACCTAGGGATGTTTATAATTCAGGGTTTTCACAAAATTTTGTGACTTATCAGTGTTGGACTTGTGCAGGTTTTAACATTCCCATTGAAGAGTTTGGTGTTCAAGACCTTTCCTGTCACATGCTTGTTTTCCTAACACTATATATACGTAATTTATGCATTACCTACTTTTTGAAAGGTAAAGATTAAGAGTGTTAAGAAAGTATGCCTCAATGTAAATACTTTTTCTTGCAATGCCTTTCCTTCCCACGCGCTTTCTTATTACGTGAGTTGTGCTGGTGCATTTTCCAACATTTTCCTCACCACATATGCCAGAATCATTCTTGTGTAAATTAGAAGTCAACATATGACTGATCAATATATTTGAAAATATTTGTGAATAAGCACAAAGCTATACCTGAGTGGTCACCTCACTTCTAGTGCAATCCCTGAGCATTACTCACACTCCAGTAGGAACTTTCTTACTTATGCATAATTTGCGTAATATGCATAAGTAAGTTTATGCTTAGTTTATGCATAATTTTTATACTTTCCTCATATTTGAGACAAATAATATAGTTGGACGTATAACTTAGACATTTGTGACTTTGTAATTTATAAATCTCTTATCCACACTGAAATTACAACTTTCCAGGACTGTTTAAAATAGTAAATGGTAGAGGTCTGGGCCCAGAGTTATTGAAAGAAGGTGCGCACACAATGCGAAAAGATGGGTTGCAAAGCAAAGTAATAAAAACCATCAGCATTAAGCTACTAACACATGTAAGAGAGCATAAAGCTAAAACAGCATTATGTTGTGTACAACAAAACTAGGCCTGGGCCTGTCGTAATTCGTATAATTGTTATGTGAAATTCCTGAAATGACGCCCCTTTTTGTAATGCGCAATTCGCTGTAAAAATTTATTGCAGATGATGACATCTGCGGTAAAAATGTATAATGGGCAAATGGGAACAACAGGACAGAACAGTTGTTTTCTGTCTTGCTTTCGGTACGCGGTGCTTTAGTTTCAGTTCGTCCTCACTCCGAATTGATGCTAGAACACATTACTCACTAAAATGTAGTGCAATATGACATAATTTAATTTTGTGTAATTTTGCCATAATTACGCAAAAGCAAACTACTGGAATTTTGCACACCCCTACAAGAAACCCTAAATAAACTATGCAACAAGGGCATAAAGGGGGGGTGGGGAACAGCTCATACTCCCCTGGTATTCCAAGCAAAGCCAGATCAAGTTGTACAATTACAAAAATATCTGGCACCAAATGAAATTGTGCAGTAATGGTTATATATCAGAATTTCTAGCACAAAAAATATGTGTATCAACAAGGTACATAGATGTGGCATTAAGAATGGTAATCCTATACTTACCTATATACTTACATTTGTGGTATTTTGTACTCAATATTCAGTAGCATTTTTTTTGTAGGATCATATTTAAAAGTCAATATTCTGGAAGCACACTGGCGCAAACAATAGACAAGCTGAATAGTGTCAGGTTTCCATGCAAAATTTGTGTAATTTCTGTGAAATTGTTTAGCATTAATGTGGCTGCTGATGGCATCAGCACACCACTCTTTACTAAATACCCTGCTGCACAATCTTTCCTGTTCACGTAACACATCTCTGAATATTCAGGCTGGACTGTTCCAGTTGGAGAAGGGTCAAGACTGATGTGCATAAGGCGGGGTTGAAACTGGCTTGGCAAGGTGTGGAAAATAACGAGGGACTGGGAAGCGGTCCTGAGTAATGGCCAGTGGCTGTGATTAACTCAAGAATTCCAACCATTAAATCTTGTATACTTCAGTGTGATGCCCTAAGTGGCATAGACTTGCACAGGTGTGGGTCCCATGCTCACAGTGCCACTGGCCCTAAGTGGCATAGACATGCACAGGTGTGGGTCCCGTGCTCACTGTGGCACTGGCCCTAAGTGGCATAGACTTGCACAGGTGTGGGTCCCATGCTCACAGTGCCACTGGCACTAAGTGGCATATACATGCACAGGTGTGGGTCCTATGCTCACAGTGCCACTGAAACTATGCTACACCCAACTAACGAGCCCCAATCAAGACGAAACCAGTGTTGGGTTGCTTGTGTTCCTGTTCAGGGAGGACCGGGCCTGACAGTTCGGGCTGCAATGTTCCTATTGGAGCAGGGCCAAGACTGATATGAATGATGCTGAGTCTGAACTGAGGTGGCACGGTGTGCAAAAGAATGATGGTTTGGAATGCTACCCCGAGCGCTTGCCAGTGGTTATACTGATTACAAGCGTTCCTTCGATCACCTTTTGTGTGTATGTTGTAATTCCCTTGACGCTGTGATCATAAACCCTAAAATACACACATGGGTAGAACACATGGATAGATTTATTGTACATAAACACAATTGGAGTTGTTGTGACTGAAACAGGGCCGGACTGGGAACCGAGACTGGCCCTGGCAAACTGCTCAGCCGCCCCCCCCCACCCCCCCGCTGGGGTGAGGAGGGTTGCGAGGGCCGGTTTCGGCCGATTTTGTTACAGGGGGCCGATATTGCCGGCCCCTGTAACAAAAACGGCCCCCCAGGGGCTCAAAACCGGCCCCCACCCTAGCGGCCCACCGGGGAAATGCCCGGTGCCCGCTACGGCCAGTCCGGCCCTGGACTGAAACCAACACGGAGAAAATGTTGTAGGTGCAGAGAGGACCCATGAGGAAGAGCACGTTTGCCTTTCAAATTGTTCCAAAAAGTCAACTTCCCGGCGCTGAGCAAGATACTTGAGAATTTTCACTTACTACTGCCAAGCATGAGAGCGACGCGCAATAGATCAGAAGTGGTGTCATTTGTAATTTGAAAATAACTTGGGGCATTGACTCACCCCTTTGAGATGTCACAGTGGGTCAAAAATAATGGACTGAGATGCCGCCCAAGTGATTGCCAGAGTTTCTGATTATTTCAAGCACTCCACCTTTCACTTTTCTGTTTTCCACAGTGCAGTGGATATACCCAGACATGGGTTCAAGTCTGAGTGTAGCAGAGGTCTCAAGCTATAGCTTGCTGGCGAGACCTAAGTAGGTCAAAACTGGTCTGGGGTTGCTTATGTTCCTGTTCAAAGGGGACCTTTTCTGGCACTTTTGGGCTGGACTGTCCCTAATGGAGCAGGACCAAGGCTGATTTGCATATGGCTGGTTCGTGTCTGAGTTGGAACTGTGGCCAAAAAAATGATGGGGCGGGGTAAGCCCCGGGTACTTACCAGTGGCTGAGATTAATTCAGGCATTCCACCCATTACATTTTTCTTTTCCACACTTACCATTAGGGTGTTCAAACTAACAATTAAAAAGAGTTAATATGAGATGATAGGTGGTAACCCATACGCATGCTATGTAATTCAGAGACATATTCAAGGGTGTTTTTATTTTCAGCATTGGAAAGTATTATACCTTCTATTAACTATTACAATTATCAGGATTTTTGTACATACTAAAAATGTTTGTTATATTTATTTGCAGTTTAAATTAGCACTATTAACACCTGAATGGGTGACTAACCACTTTATCAGTACATACAAAAAGACTGATGGTTCATTACTTTACATTGTACTGATGGCTGGTTGTGGGTCTTGGGCAGCTAATGTTTACTTTCAGTGTAAGTTTTTGAAAAATCACTGTAGGTTGCATTTCACCTTAAACATATCCAGTGAAGAGAAATGTTCTGTAAATGTGCTAGTTTGGGCAGGAATCCAGGCCACAAAGTGAATACTTGGGGCCTCATTAGGCTGTCGGGCGGAACGCCACCGACAGGCCATCGGTGGCGGCCCGCCAGACATCCAGTGAATCGGTCCGACTGCCGGATTAAGATACCGGCGGTTGAGCGTTATGAGCGGGGGAAAAACCACCGCTCAAGGAGCCCGTCAGAGCAGCGGTCGGAGCCTAATTCCTACAATGGGGGTGGTGCCTGTGGAGGCACTGCCGTAGGGATTAGGATGTCCGTTTCCCTCAGCCTGTACATGGCGGTCCCACTGCCATGTAAAGGCAGACAGAAAGGGACTTTAGGGGCCCCTAGCAGGGCCCCGTCCCTTGTGGTCTTTCGCTACGGGGCCACGGGGGCACAAGTGTTGCCCCCCAAACATCCATGCACCGTGTGCCAGGCACCACAAGGTACATAGATGTTTAAAAACATCATGTTTCCGACTGCCTACACTGCAGTAGCATCCTAACCTGGAGGGTGGGACTGCCGACTACTTCTCGAGCGGTCCGAATCCCGATATGATGGCGGCATCGCAATGACCCCCTAAGTGTTTTACCCACTCAAGCCACAAAATCTTCTACCTTCAAAATAATTATCTTAACAGACCGAATTCACAAAATGTTTTGCACACCAAAGTTTCACCTAGACGCACAAAAAGTGATTTTTTTCAAGCACAAAGCGCAGTTCCTTATTGATAATTAAAATATTATTCATTTTGATAATAGTAATAATAACTTCTTCAATCTGCACTTCTGCAATTTCTAAGCACTTTAACTAACAGTATCAGTGTAATGATATTCACTTTATGGAACTTTCGAACGCCGAAGAACGGAGGGCTGAATCAGTCAGCTTATTTAACCGATAAAACACAAACCTCATTGAACAGTGCTTTTGGCCTGGATTCGTGAGCTGCAGACTTTTACACCAAATGTTAGGGTTAGCGGTGGGCGCTTCGAGGAACAGGGACTTAGAGCCTACTGAGAAAACCATGGTCACCCAGAAACCTTTCATTTGTTGGTGTTCACAAACATGGCAAGTTTGTGTGTACACAAACTGTACAAATTTACATATGGGGCACCTAAAATGTCAGAGTAAGTATACAAAATAGAAATAATGTTCCCCCAATACCCTTTTATGATATCGGGATGTAGTGGAAGAAATCCCTTCGACGAAAAACAGATTGTTAAAGTGGAGAATATAAAAAATGCAAATTCTCAAAATATTTACTCTTGCATATTGTGCTTCCTGTGTCCAATATGCCACAGCATTTTAGATTTTTAAGTGTGCATGGAAATATATGACGTGTAAATTCAGAGCCTGTGATTTCTGTAAATTTTCACACACGCAGAAATATAAGCAAATTTTGTGTACGATTCTCCAAGAAATGTTAATATTTACACCTACAACTGACAGGATATCACGAGATTTCACAAAGGTTCTGTAGTCCTCCTAGAAAGCAGCAAGAAGTATCTCTTATCAGAAGCACTCAAGGAACACATTTTGAATTCCATTTTACATCAAGGTGAATCCACTTCCGAATGTGTGAGTGTGCAGCTGTGTGTGTGAAAAATTGCTTTGCATTTGTACCATTTTTTCCCCGTGTGGCAACTCCTTACTCCGCACCCCCATCAATTTTGGTGCATGTTCTGACCATTTCCACCGTAGGTACCGATTCACTGCCTTTGACCGGAGTAAATGTCCAACCATTTCTATGGCGGCAAAGGATCATGGGGAACTTTGCGAATACGCACACCTTGAGGGAGCCTAAACTTTTAAGGGTGACTCAGCCCCTGAAACGCCACTTCACACCTATGAGAGCAGATTTAATCTCACATATCATATCATCATACTCAGGACATACTACGTGTGATCAAATGTGTGTGCCATTGCAAATTTACGTTTTAGAATTTGCAAAAGCGAATTTGCACTTGTATATTAAGTCATCTATGTCCGTAAGTTGAAGTTAGACATGCAAATGCAATTGCGAATCGGGCCCATAAATCTTTGACTTGTTAATTTCTGCATATTTTACACGCCTGGTCCTACATGGTTTTAGCTAGCCCTTTACATTAAAGTGCCACAGCTTCAAAGCTCTGTAAGTAAACTCCATCACTAGTACCTATTCAATGCAACTCGTCACAGCGAACCAGCATTGCAGTGTTGCACAAATGTGAATTCAGGTTGCAAACAAATATCTGCATACAGGTATTAACTCACTGAGCTGTCACACCAGCAGCACGAAGGCTGCCTCTTGTCCTGTCCTATCATTGTAGGCCACTAGGCTTTAAGACCAGTTTTACATCTTTAAATGCTAGTAGCACAGGTTTCAAGCAGACACACAAACCAAAAATTATTTAAAAAAGAAAAAACATTTTCCATCTCAAGACACAGAGTTAATTATTTTCTATTTACCTGAGTCGAGAAGACTTGCTGCTGACTGTCCTACTTTGGAGAAGTTTCACAAAGTATTTGCTGAATGTGTTTTTGGTTTTTTTGCTGCTGGAGATTAAAATACCAGCAGCGAGAAGGAGGGCTCGAAGGAAGGAGGCAACAAATGGAAGGCAGCCTGGCCGGCTGTGGCTGAAGCTGCGGCTTCACAGGAGAAACTCATTTCTGTCACTGAAAAGAGGATGACGAGCGTCATCCCACAGCCAAGGCTGCCGGGGGCAGCTGGCTTCTCTTGCAGGTCTAAAGGGCGCTTATTCCTACTAATAAAAGGGAGACCTCGAGCCTCATTCCAACAGGGCCAGTATTTTAGGTGGTAATACCGCACCGGCAAATTCCACTGGGGGGTGGGGGATTTATAGGGTGCTAAATTACCGCCCCCCAGTCGAGTTCCTCTCTCAGAATGGAGGAACTCCAATGTACAGGGATTTTTTGCTTGTAATTCCAGATCTGTAAAGCGTGACTTATCACCCCTAGGTGTATCCAGGCGCTGTGGGCCGTCGGGGAGATTAAGTGAGCTACTGCCCAGAGTCACCTGATGCTGAGCTGAGCTGATTGAACCCTGAGCCCCGCGCTCCGGCGTCAGCCTCTCTAGCCACTGCGCCACACCTCTCACCTACATACTGTTTGTAATGAGGGCCTTTATCTCATGGTAGGTAATGGGGGCTTTACCAGACATAGGTCAATGGCAAAGCCTAAGGGGCGCCTTCTGCAGGACAGTTAAGGAGCCCCGCGCTCCGGCGTCAGCCTCTCTAGCCACTGCGCCACACCTCTCACCTACATACTGTTTGTAATGAGGGCCTTTATCTCATGGTAGGTAATGGGGGCTTTACCAGACATAGGTCAATGGCAAAGGCCAGTTAAGGATCCCTCATCCACCTATCTTCCTAACGCCCCATGTCTCGTGCCTCATATACCTTCTCCTCTTCACCACTCATGCATCACCTCTTCCCTAGGTCATCAGAAATGGGAAGTCAGTGGGGACATAGTCCCCCAGGCCCTGCTCTTTTACAGGGCCCCTCGCTTGTGCTGCAAAATCTATTTATGTATTTTGAAGCAAGCCTGGTCTGTTTATTCATGGCGGCTAACATGGCTTCAATCACCTGAGCATTCAAGATGCCGATATGTGGGCCCGGCTTGATGTTTTTTTCCCGGGCATGTAAACTCTTATGACTTGCCAGCCTCCTTCTTGGATGTAGGCCTGTGTCCTATAGTTTACAGTGTATAAACTTTCAAAGATGTGATTTGATGATTGTGCGAAGATCCCAACAGCAGGCACACCAACCACCTGCTCTAGCTGACCATTACTGGAGTATAAGACTGCTGGGTACCACCCAAGGGAGGAGCCAGAAAACTAAAATAACCTCCACTTTAAACCTTATCACACTACAGGATGGACCAAAACAGGTAAGAACAGAGTGTGGCCTATTCACAAACTTACATCACTTACACCTGCAAGGAATTCACAAATGGAAGCCTTTTTACAGGTGTGGAGAGTTTTTCAAGGCATGGTTAAAATTGGAAGTTTGTGATCGGCTACAAACAGTACATTTGCAGGCATTCACATTTTACTATCCACACTGGAAAGGGTTGTATGTTTACTTCAGCCATGGGCTGGCAGAAGCCCCTTTCCAGGAGGGGATGAGGAATGGATCAGCCTCATATTTAGTGGGGGTATACAGAAAGGGGGTTCTCCATGGGAAAAACCTCTCTGCCAAGTAAACTCCTTACAAAGGAAATGGCATCACAAATAGAAAATTACATGGTTGTTTCCATACAGATTTCAATCAACTTTGTGATAGCGCAAAATAGTAAAGCTACACCTGGACATAGATTTAAATATCCGAGTATAATTGTATGTACTAAAAACAACATTTTATAGTACCTAAAGTACTACTAAATTAGTACTACTTACTTACTACAAAACACAGTTCACAGACCTATGGGTGGAAATCTCCATCTTTTCTATGTGGAGATCCTGACACACGTACGTTTACTACTTAGGGGCCGATTACGATGTGGTCCAGAAAGGCTCCAAACGGCATCCGATTCGGTCGACTCTGATTCGGGAGCCTGGTTTCTGACCGATTCGGACACATTTCCGGACGACTGATCATGATGTCCGGAAACTGTTCGAACTGTCTGACTCGGTTCCGAATGGCATTCGGAGAAACGGAGTTGGTCGGAGCCGACTCGTACAGGTCTACGGGCCGCGTTTCCAAACGAGCAATTAGGATGTTGGATTTAGACAGCCTTTCTGAATCGGTTGTCCCGACACGGATCAGCTGCCGGAATCTGACTTTGGGGGCCCGTCGCAGGCCGCCCCTCACCCGGGGCCCTCTGAATCGGGCCAGTGGGGGTACCCATGAGTCCCCCCTTTCCATGCATGCACAGTGTGGCAGGCACCATGGGGTGCCTGCCACAGGGTGCAAGCTTTTCCCCAACCACCCCTTTTTAGGTCGAGCCTAGCGTTGCAGCGCATGCACTGCTCGCTTTGCGAGGCATGCAGTATTCAGTATAGCGTGGAAGCTTCGGGGAAGCTCCGCCCACTCTCCGCCCATCTTTTTCATTGGCTTAGGTCCTAAATGCTGCCTTCCGATTGGTTTTAGGCTTAGTAGTCCCTCCTCATGACGGCCATGTCATCATTTGTATCCTTCCAGGGCTACTGGCCCCTTTACTTAAAACACTACTTTCTTCTCGTGCCCCCCCGCAGTCCGTGACCTCTCGGCCCCCCCACACTCCTGTTCGTGTCTTCTCGTCTGCCCGCACTCCAGTTTCCAATGCAATAGGTCTCGCGTAAATGCGAGTCCTATTGCATTGCAGATGCTTGTTTTCAGAGCAGGTGATTTCTGCTTCCCTCCCTTTTTGCTGCTGCTAGTATCAGCATCTCTCCCAGCAGCCACTAAACAACGACCTCCTTGCTTCTCCTCAGCAGCTCCCACATCTCGTTTCGTTCTTCTCAAGAATGTCCCTGGGAAAGGCAATGTCCCCCTCTTCTTCCGCCATTCAGATTAGCCGGTAAGGTCTCTTCGGTACTTCTGTTCTTTCCACCGTCTCCACACACGGGGTACAGGACAGACTTGTCAAATGGGACATGGTTGGACTACTCTCCGCATACTATTGCATACAGTGGTCTGGATTCTCGTCCGCCATATTGGAGTGGCGTTTGTTTAATGTAAGGCAGTCGGGTGTTCTAGTTAAAAGAGTATGTGTAATACAAATGTGTAAGTAGATGTTTTGTAAGTATGCATATGTTTATTTATAAATTAGTAGTAAAATGCATTCCGACAAATACTTGCTAAAAAGTAGGCTTCACTATTCGCTAGCGCAAGTAGGCTATAACCCCAACTGTCTCATACTTTTGTGTATTAAAATTATAAAGACAGATGCTGCGTTTCTCGCAGAATTTCTGCCGGTCTTGTAAAATTGCTGTTTCGCTATGGCCGCCGTGCTCTCACAACGGTGATCACCGGTCCTCCGAAGACTCACGGTGGGATCTTTCTAGTTCTGCTTTAGCTAATGTTTGACATGTTGCAGATTGCAGAACTCTGCTTTTCGGATTTGAGTTATTGCTC
This sequence comes from Calotriton arnoldi, assembly GCA_963921515.1. Lineage (NCBI taxonomy): Eukaryota > Metazoa > Chordata > Amphibia > Caudata > Salamandridae > Calotriton > Calotriton arnoldi. The sequence goes on along the minus strand of CAWUFW010000506.1, from coordinate 369,242 downwards.
TGCCTGCAGGCACCTTTCAAAAAATAAATGGCCCCAGAGTGCGTGAGAATTGATAAACCTGGCTGTGCTGGATTTTTTTTTAACATGTCCCAAAAGGGGAACGTGTGACTTGGCACAGGCTCTGTGCCGAAACGCGTAGATGCTTTTTACCGATACATGAACTTGATGGAATAAACTACATCCTGTGAAAACTGAAGCCCTGCTGAGTGCCGTTCTTTCCCCGTGGATTCCTTGGGATAAGGAGTTCTTTTTCATATATATATATATATATATATATATATATATATATATATATATATATATATATATATATAGAGAGAGAGAGAGAGAGAGAGAGAGAGAGAGAGAGAATATATCTTACACACATGCCCTGTATTAGAAAAAAATAGATGTTTTTAATATTGTAAGTTATGCGATGTACGTATGAGTTACGACTTGGAATGCGGAAATAAAAAGAAAACGTACCATTTTTATCTATGGTTGTGTAGTTATGATTGCAGAACCATAGGTACAATTCGAGGATTGGCTAGGAGGGCATTTATCTGGAGTGACCTTCATTTAAAGAGTCGGACAAATATCATTTTATGTACTCATTTTTAATGTGACCCTGAAAAATACATATTGATGTCATATCCCCATTAGAACCTTAAGAGCTGGTGTGGCGTGTGTCGGTAGGAAGGGCGGAGAAAAAATGGGTGACAGTGTAGGGTGCTGCAAAAAGGTTTGCATTCTGGGACTGGAAGTAACACTTTTGATATTGTTAACATTTGTTTAAACGTGTTCACATGCAGCGTTGCGGCAGCTAAAAATAATGGATTAGCATGTGACATGGAACCAATTTGCCAGATGTGATTGCTGCTGCATCTTGCTTTGCGTTGCGCATTATTATCATCCCTGTATGCGGGCATCTGCATAGCTCCCATAGTTTACATCCCTGTTATAGGAAACTGCTCTTTTTGTATGTAAGCAAATCTCCTCCAAGGGTTTAGTGTGGTGGCCTTTGAGGTCTTGTTCGCTCTGGACGATGTGCCTGTGGGTTTCCTTAAGAACATCGCGATCTTATTTTTGTAGGTTTGTTACCGGTTTTTGCAGTAACACATTCATGGGATGTTTTAGTATTGGAAAGGACACTTTGTTCTCATATTGTGGTTTTTTTATCAATCCGTATTTAAGCGTGGCCCATCACCCCGGGGAGTATCCTGGCGATGAGGTTGAAGTAAAATTCTACTATTTAGAAATACTCGTCGGTATACATATAGGTTTGCTGTTAACTTCATTTCTGCATCGATCCATGTAGAGCAGATCGAAGCGGGTAAACCCATCTAGCATCGATAACACCTTTACACTAAGCCACACGTTTGAGGTTTTAAGGGAAGTGCTCGCCATCGCTGAAATAGGTGCCTCTCAAGGGTGCATCCTGTCCCTCCCACGCCTCGGGTCGTACTGGGTGCATCGAGCCTTTCCTGAAATGTCTACCACCTGTCACTCGGACCTCTTTGGAAAATTACCATCTAGAAATTACTTTCAGTTGAGGAATCCCTCCCACCTTTCTGCTCCTTGTGTCCAGGAAAAGCCCTTTGCGCGGAAACATTACGTGTGGTCGTGTGCCGGCAAAAATGCATCATAACTAACTAAAGGAATATTATCTTTCATTCAGCCAGATGTAATTATTGCTGAGAGGCTGCGCGCAGAAAGGTGGTTTAGTAGCTCTCTTTCGGCAGGATTTTTATTGATTACCGACAACTTCGAAGTATTATGTGTGCCTTCTTTTTCTGTGTTTTTTTTTTGTTGCTGGAAAGGCTATAAGATATATATTTGTTGTACGCTCCTGTAGGATAGTGTTGCTGGTAAATATGTTTCACCAAAGGTCTTATTTTGTCTCCAGAGTTTGGGCTTCAAGGGTTGTCTCTTGCTCGATCGGCCGATAAAGGTCAATGTATTTGACTTATTGTGTAGCTTTTAAAAACTTATGCTGAGATTTTACTTGTTGTTTTAATTCTTCTGGAAGGCATGCCGGCCCCGAATTTAACATTAAAATTTCAGTTTTGGAAGGATTAATTTTATAGCCCCCTATTTGTTCGAATTTCATAAATTCCACCAATGTGGACTGTAAATTTAACTTTTCTGGATCTAGGTATAAAATAGCATCATCAGCAAAAAGTTTCAGTTTTGCCATTCCTTCAATTGGGGCTCTAATGTTGCTATTAGCTCGTAATCTAATAGCAAGAGGTTCGATAAAAAAAGTAAACAAAAGAGGTGGTAAGGGACAGCCTTGCCTGGTTCCACGATTTATCTTTATTAACCCTGCTTGATCCCCGTTAACTATAATCTGAGCCTGTGCCCCCTGGTAAATATTTTTAATCATAGTTATTACTGATGGTGGAAAACCAAACCTAGAAAGTGCATAAAATAATGAATCCCAATTAACTAAATCAAAGGCCTTTTCTGCGTCTACCATCATGATACAAGCAGGAGTCTTATTAATATTGAAAAAATCGAGAGCTTGAATCAAAAAGCGGGTATTGGTCGACATCATTCGACCCGCAATAAACCCCGTTTGATCACCATGAATCACTTCCTTGCTGCAGAAGTAAAGCGCAGTGCCCAAATCTTCATGAAAATTTTATAATCGGTATTCAATAAACTGATTGGACGATAAGAATTCAAGTTATTGGAGGGTTTACCCTTTTTTACAAAACTAACTACTATCGCTTTTTTAAATTCAGAAGACACCACCCCACCCATTTAAATATAATCAAATAACTTTGACAAAAAAGGGGTCAACTCCTTCACAAAACATTTATAGAGTTCACTCGGGAACCCATCCTCGCCACAAGCTTTTGCTCCCTCCAAAGAATTAATAACTGCCGCTATCTCGGCTTCTGTAATTTTCATCTGCAGCGTCGTCACTAGATTCTGCGATATTTTAGGAACTTGAAGTGAAGCAAAATACTCCTCAATCAACTCAAAATTAACCGAATATTTAGTGGTATAAATTTGTTGAAAATGATTGAAAAATATTCGAGGAATTTCAGCTCTATCAGTAACTACTGTGTTGGATTGGGGATCCATTATTTCTACAATGCAGACGGATTCTTGTCGAGCCCTAATTGACCAGGCAAGCATCTTACCCACCATTTGACTTTCTTCATAGACCTTCTGAAAATAAGTCTGGGAGGTATTTATTTCTTCTAAAATAAAAAAATCTCTTAAAGCCTTCCTAGCCTGTTCCAGCTGAGTCCGATTTAAAGAGCCCACCGGATTAGCAGCATGGGTTAATGACTGCTGGAGTTGTACTATTTTATCTAAACGTTCCCTGGTTTTCTTAACGGTGGCGGCAATCATCTGACCGCGGGCTGCAACCTTAAAACCCCCCCAGACAGCAAACATATCAGCAGTCCCTTCATTAATAGAAAGGTAATCTTTTATCCAGCGTCTGAAATCATCAATCCAGACTGGATCTTGCAAAAGAAGGCGGTCCATCTGCCACTTGGACCTACGCTTTTTAGTAAAACCCAATTCTAAACATACTTGAACATAAGAGTGGTCAGAGAAAGCATTAACACCAATATCTGCATCTCTAAGAACCAGAGAGCGTGACAACAATAGAAAATCAATTCGAGATGCAGTTTGATGTTGGCGTGAAGAGCAAGTATATTTACGAGCGGTTTGATTTAGAAAACGCCATGCGTCAAATAACTGAAGATCATCTATCAAAGCATCAAAAAGCTTCTTTGTTTTGGGTTTCAATTGTTTTTTCCCTCTGTTTGAAGTATCCATGTTTAAATCCTGAATATAGTTAAAATCGCCCCCAAACACGATTTGCCCCGAAACCCCCATCAAAAGTTTATAAAGTATACGTAAAGCAGATTCGTCATCAGATATTGGCCCATAATAACTAACAAAATTCAGAAGCTGGCCATTTAATGACACCTGTACCCACATCCACCTTCCCTGGGGATCTCTTTGTTCCTGAAGAAACACCCAATCGAATTCACGAGAAATATATATAGCCACCCCCCGCATTGCAACACCCGCTGAAGCGAAAAATACCCTTGAAAACATTCCTGGAATATAACATTTTGGAGTATTAGATTTCAAATGAGTTTCCTGTAAAAAAAGAATTTGAGGTTTTAAAGTAACTAGCCACCTAATCAATCCACCATATTTGCGTCTATTCAAGAATCCATTAACGTTGACAGAAAGAATTTGGCAATTACTGGATGAACTCATTCACAAAGTGCAAAAAGATCAAAAACTCAACGTGCTGCAATTCTATTCTGAATTGATACCTACACCATTTAGCGCCTTCCTTATAGTACCTGCTCATTTTTCCAATTAACCCCAGCCACCCTAACCCTCCCACAACAAAAACCCTCCACCCCTTAGGAAATGTGGCTGTTCCCGCTGTCCACATACTCCACCCCCCCCAAAACACATGCTGGTGCCCTGATATTGCACCACAGAGTGATCTCCCCCCCCCGCAAAAACGAGTCTTCAAAAAGAGAGACTCTGCAAAATCTTTGAATCACCAAGTCACCAAAGTCAGAAATGCAAAAAAAAAACAACAGAGAGAGCAACCAGTCAATTATCTTCCAGCAGAGATTGTCTTCAGCAGCTCCTGTGCTTCTTCTAGACGAGTAAATAAATGAAACTTTCCATGGACAAGAACTTTAAGTTTTGATTGTTGTGCAATCGATGCTTGTGCCCCTTGAGCTTTAAACAAGTATAGTAACTTGAGAAACTCTTTCCCTCTTCTAGCTGCTGCTGCCGACATATCAGAAAAAATTCTGCACTTTACTCCATTTTCAATTACAAACTGTCTCAACTGAATTGCCATAGTCAGGACTTTTTCCTTTACACGATAGTCCGCGAAGTTAACAAGTATCGTACGGGGGAACTTTTCATTTGGAGGAAGATGGGCAGGAACCCGATGAGCCCTAGTTAGTGTTAAGTCTCCCGCAAAATCAGGTAACCCAGTCTTCTTTATAAATGTTTCCACCCACTTGAGAGTGTCACCCCCTTCAAGCCGTTCCGGAACACCAACTATCCGAAGATTAGAACGGAGGGAAAAATTCTCAAGTTCCTCAATCTTGTTCTCCATGGTTGATTTTTCACGGACACTAAATCTGCTTGTTGAAGAACACCAATCATTTGGTCCTCTAGGGTTGAGATCCTCAACTCAGCATCATGGAGACGACCTGGAAGACTGGCAACTGCTTCCTCTATCTTTCCCAAACGTTGCTGAATCGATAGAATTTCTAACAGTTGTGTTTTCCTCATATCTCTGATTTCCTCAAGAATCATATTTAACATTGTTTTCAATATCCATCTGGCATGAGACCGCCTTTTCATCCTGAAATACAAAGACAGGCTCTTCGGTTCCTTGTTGATGCCCACTTTTATCTAAATCGGCCCCGGCGTCTAGTATAATAGAATTACTTTCCGGTAAGGCTTGGGACCCTGGAAGAGCTGAGAGCATTAGTTGTTCTACCGAGGGCTGCTGACCTTGCTTATCTGGCTGGCCCTGAGCCTGGGCCACGGTGGTGCCATTTGATTGCATTTGAAGAACATTCGAACTGGTATGGAGAAGAGAGAGCGGAGATTGAGGGAGTGGGGTCGCAATAGCCATTGCCATAGTCGCTGCATTAAGTAAGATCGGAATCGAGAGGCCTGGAGCTGGGTCCTGTACCTGTACCAGTGGGGGATGCCACCCTGAAGGAGACATCCCTGAAGATGAAGAGGAAATAGCCTCCAAAGAGGGTACTAATTCCGTTAACGAGGCTCCTGTTGTTGCATCCCCTATACCCCCCACAATAACCTGTACAGCGTCCTGCACGAGAGCATCGTTTCTCGAGTTACCAGTCAAAGTAATGGGGGGTGCCATCTTTTTCACAAAGAGAGGGAAGTCTCTGGGGTTTTTCAACTCCTGATTCGGGCGAACATCAGAAATCCCGGATTGAAGATTTTGATCCCTAGGAGTGACTTCTACAGGTACCACCGCTCTTATCGCTTTAAAAGGGGAATCCTCAATTCCTGAACTTTGCGAACTGAAGGAGGACTCAGCATGATGTAACTTATTACTCCCCTTGGACTGGTTCAGTTTGGCTTTCGCAGAGCGCACTTTATTTTTTGCGGCAATCACGGCATCCGCTTTCGCTGCTGCAGCCGCCAGCTTAAGCTGTTTCCTCATTGTGTCGCTTTCTTGAATTGGGCTCTAAAATCCAAGATCCAATATCACCTTTCTACACACAAAGGATTTTAATCCTATTATTATCCCAGCCTCCTCCTCCTCCTACTACTACTTCCGTGGACAATTGTTTTCCTTTTTTTTTTTTTTTTCTTTTTTTTTCTTTTTTATCTTAAATATGTCTTAAATATTAGCACCTTCTTCTTTTTAAATAGCCTCCCAAATCCTCCTATATGATTCCACAAATTTTGTACTTTTCCTTTAAAAGTCCTTAACCCCTTCGCTGCTAGGCCTTTCCCCCCCCCTGTGCTAAGCCTTTTTTTGGCTATTTGGGGTAGTGCGCGCTTAGGCCCCTGTAACTTTTTGACCACATAAGGTATCCACGCCAAATTTGCGTCCTTTTTTTCTAACATCATGGGGATTGTAAAGATACCCAGGGTTTGTGGATTCCCCTGGAGGGAACCCAGAAATTAGCCAAAATAGAGCTACATTTTGTTTTTTTGGGGAAAAATGCGAAAAAGGGCTACAGATGAAAGCGTCTTGTTTTTTCCCTGCAAATGGCATCAAAAAGGGGTTGTGGTGCTGAAATCACCATCTTCCCAGCTTTCAGGGACAAGCAGACTTTTGTCAGAAAACCAACTTTTTTACACAGTTTTGGCATTTTTCTGGGACATAGTCTATTTTTGCTATTTTTGTGCTTTCAACCTCTTTCCAGTTAATGGTAGAAATGGGTATGAAACCAATAATGGATCCTGGAAAGCCATACATTTCTGAAACGTAGACAAAATTCTGAATTCAGCAAGGGGTCATTTGTGTAGATCCTTAAAGTTTTCCTTATAGAAACTAACAGTTAAATGAAGGAAAAATTGAAAATTAGTTGAAAAAAACAGCCATTTGTGTCAACGTTTTCACCTGTAACTTCTTCTAATTATGACAGCTATTTGAAAGCAATATACTGTTATATCCACTGGACCTTTGTGGTTGTGGGGATATATAGGACTTGTAGGTTCACCAAGAACCCGACGAACCCAGAGTCAATAACTGAGCAGCATCTTGCAATGGTTTTTTATTATGTACCGGGTATATAGCAATTATTTTGGGAAAATGTATACATGGAAAAATTGTTATGAAAGACACCTATGTATTTCTGAAATGGGAACAAAATGTAGATTTTAGAAACAGTAGATATTTGCACATTTCCGAAATTGGGAGTACCCATACTAGCATGAGAATTATAGGTCATTTTTCAAAATGACTTATTTTTTACACATTGTCTTTCATTTGGAAGGCAGAAATGCATCGAAAGTCAATAGGTAATAACAGTTGCTCTACAATTCTGTGTTACCCTAAGTCTCCCGATAAAAATGGTACCTCACTTGTGTGGGTAGGCCTAGTGCCCACAACAGGAAATGGCTCAAAATGCAATGTGGACGTACTACATTTTCACAAAGAAAAATTACCCTTTTTTTGCAAAGTGCCTAGCTGTAGTTTTTGAACCCTAGCTCTGCGGGCACTTAGGGAAACCTAGCAAACCTATACATTTTTGAAAACTAGACACCCAGGGGAATTCAGGATGGGGTGACTTGACTGGCTCTCACCAGGTTCTGTTACCCAGAATCCCTTGCAAACCTAAAAGATTGGTAAAAAAACCACATTTTCCTCACTTTTCTGTGGTGGAAAGTTCTGGAATCTGCATGGATCCACAAAATTCCACCCACCCCGTGTTCCCCAAAGTCTTATGAGAAAAATGGTACCTCACTTGTGTGGGTCGGCCTAGTGCCTGCGACAGGAAACGGCACAAAACGCAACGTGGTCACACCTCAATTTCGCAGTGAAAAATGACCCTTTTTGGGCAAAGTGCCTAGCTGTAGTTTTTTAACCCTACCTCTGCCGGCACCTAGGGAAACCTAGCAAACCTATACATTTTTGAAAACTAGACACCCAGGGGAATCCAGGATGGGGTAACTTGACTGCCTCCCACCAGGTTCTGTTACCCAGAATCCCTTGCAAACCTAACAAATTGTCCAAAAAAACAAATTTTCCCCACATTTCTGTGGTGGAAAGTTCTGGAATCTGCGTGGATCCACAAATTTCCACCCACCCCGTGTTCCCCAAAGTCTTATGAGAAAAATGGTACCTCACTTGTGTGGGTCGGCCTATAGCCCGCGACAGGAAATGGCGCAAAACGCAACGTGGTCACACCTCAATTTCGCAGTGAAAAATGACCCTTTTTTTGCAAAGTGCCTAGCTGTAGTTTTTGAACCCTACCTCTGCGGGCACCTAGGGAACCTAGCAAACCTATACATTTTTGAAAACTAGACACCCAGGGGAATCCAGGATGGGGTGACTTGACTGCCTCCCACCAGGTTCTGTTACCCAGAATCCCTTGCAAACCTAAAAAATTGTCAAAAAAAACACATTTCCCCCACATTTCTGTGGTGGAAAGTTCTGGAATCTGCGTGGATCCACAAATTTCCGCCCACCCCGCATTCCCCAAAGTCTTACGAGAAAAATGGGACCTCACTTGTGTGCGTCGGCCTAGTGCCCGCGACAGGAAATGGCGCAAAACGCAACATGGTCACACCTCAATTTCGCAGTGAAAAATGACACTTTTTTTGCAAAGTGCCTAGCTGTAGTTTTTGAACCCTACCTCTGCCGGCACCTAGGGAAACCTAGCAAACCTATACATTTTTGAAAACCAGACACCCAGGGGAATCCAGGATGGGGTGACTTGACTGCCTCCCACCAGGTTCTTTTACCCAGAATCCCTTGCAAACCTAAAAAATTGTCAAAACAAAACACATTTTCCCCACATTTCTGTGGTGGAAAGTTCTGGAATCTGCGTGGATCCACAAATTTCTGCCCACCCCGCGTTCCCCAAAGTCTTACGAGAAAAATGGTACCTCACTTGTGTGGGTCGGCCTAGTGCCTGCGCCAGGAAACGGCGCAAAACACAACTTGGTCACACCTCAATTTCGCAGTGAAAAATGACCCTTTTTTGGCAAAGTGCCTAGCTGTAGTTTTTGAACCCTACCTCTGCGGGCACCTAGGGAACCTAGCAAACCTATACATTTTTGAAAACTAGACACCCAGGGGAATCCAGGATGGGGTGACTTGACTGCCTCCCACCAGGTTCTGTTACCCAGAATCCCTTGCAAACCTAAAAAATTGTCAAAAAAAACACATTTCCCCCACATTTCTGTGGTGGAAAGTTCTGGAATCTGCGTGGATCCACAAATTTCCGCCCACCCCGCATTCCCCAAAGTCTTACGAGAAAAATGGGACCTCACTTGTGTGCGTCGGCCTAGTGCCCGCGACAGGAAATGGCGCAAAACGCAACATGGTCACACCTCAATTTCGCAGTGAAAAATGACACTTTTTTGCAAAGTGCCTAGCTGTAGTTTTTGAACCCTACCTCTGCCGGCACCTAGGGAAACCTAGCAAACCTATACATTTTTGAAAACCAGACACCCAGGGGAATCCAGGATGGGGTGACTTGACTGCCTCCCACCAGGTTCTTTTACCCAGAATCCCTTGCAAACCTAAAAATTGTCAAAACAAAACACATTTTCCCCACATTTCTGTGGTGGAAAGTTCTGGAATCTGCGTGGATCCACAAATTTCTGCCCACCCCGCGTTCCCCAAAGTCTTACGAGAAAAATGGTACCTCACTTGTGTGGGTCGGCCTAGTGCCTGCGCCAGGAAACGGCGCAAAACACAACTTGGTCACACCTCAATTTCGCAGTGAAAAATGACCCTTTTTTGGCAAAGTGCCTAGCTGTAGTTTTTGAACCCTACCTCTGCCGGCACCTAGGGAAACCTAGCAAACCTATACATTTTTGAAAACCAGACACCCAGGGGAATCCAGGATGGGGTGACTTGACTGCCTCCCACCAGGTTCTGTTACCCAGAATCCCTTGCAAACCTAAAAAATTGTAAAAAAAAAACACATTTTCCCCACATTTCTGTGGTGGAAAGTTCTGGAATCTGCGTGGATCCACAAATTTCCACCCATCCCGCGTTCCCCAAAGTCTTACGAGAAAAATGGTACCTCACTTGTGTGGGTCGGCCTAGTGCCTGCGACAGGAAATGGCGCAAAACGCAACGTGGTCACACCTCAATTTCGCAGTGAAAAATGACCCTTTTTTTGCAAAGTGCCTAGCTGTAGTTTTTTAACCCTACCTCTGCCGGCACCTAGGGAAACCTAGCAAACCTATACATTTTTGAAAACTAGACACCCAGGGGAATCCAGGATGGGGTGACTTGACTGCCTCCCACGAGGTTCTGTTACCCAGATCCCTTGCAAACCTAAAAAATTGTCCAAAAAAAAACATTTTCCCCACATTTCTGTGGTGGATAGTGCTGGAATCTGCGTGGATCCACAAATTTCTGTGCACCCCGCATTCCCCAAAGTCTTACGAGAAAAATGGTACCTCACTTGTGTGGGTCGGCCTAGTGCCCGCGACAGGAAATGGCGCAAAACGCAACGTGGTCACACCTCAATTTCGCAGTGAAAAATGACCCTTTTTTGCAAAGTGCCTAGCTGTAGTTTTTGAACCCTACCTCTGCCGGCACCTAGGGAAACCTAGCAAACCTATACATTTTTGAAAACCAGACACCCAGGGGAATCCAGGATGGGGTGACTTGACTGCCTCCCACCAGGTTCTGTTACCCAGAATCCCTTGCAAACCTAAAAAATTGTCAAAAAACCACATTTTCCCCACATTTCTGTGGTGGAAAGTTCTGGAATCTGCGTGGATCCACAAATTTCCGCCCACCCCGCATTCCCCAAAGTCTTACGAGAAAAATGGTACCTCACTTGTGTGGGTCGGCCTAGTGCCTGCGACAGGAAATGGCGCAAAACGCAACGTGGTCACACCTCAATTTCGCAGTGAAAAATGACCCTTTTTTTGCAAAGTGCCTAGCTGTAGTTTTTGAACCCTACCTCTGCTGGCACCTAGGGAAACCTAGCAAACCTATACATTTTTGAAAACCAGACACCCAGGGGAATCCAGGATGGGGTGACTTGACTGCCTCCCACCAGGTTCTGTTACCCAGAATCCCTTGCAAACCTAAACAATTGTCAAAACAAACACATTTTCCCCACATTTCTGTGGTGGAAAGTTCTGGAATCTGCGTGGATCCACAAATGTCCACCCAGCCCGCGTTCCCCAAAGTCTTACGAGAAAAATGGTACCTCACTTGTGTGGGTCGGCCTAGTGCCTGCGACAGGAAATGGCGCAAAACGCAACATGGTCACACCTCAATTTCGCAGTGAAAAATGACCCTTTTTTTGCAAAGTGCCTAGCTGTAGTTTTTTAACCCTACCTCTGCCGGCACCTAGGGAAACCTAGCAAACCTATACATTTTTGAAAACTAGACACCCAGGGGAATCCAGGATGGGGTGACTTGACTGCCTCCCACCAGGGTCTGTTACCCAGAATCCCTTGCAAACCTAAACAATTGTCCAAAAAAACACATTTTCCCCACATTTCTGTGGTGGAAAGTTCTGGAATCTGCGTGGATCCACAAATTTCCACCCACCCCGCATTCCCCAAAGTCTTACGAGAAAAATGGTACCTCACTTGTGTGGGTCGGCCTAGTGCCCGCGACAGGAAATGGCGCAAAACGCAACGTGGTCACACCTCAATTTCGCAGTGAAAAATGACCCTTTTTTTGCAAAGTGCCTAGCTGTAGTTTTTTAACCCTACCTCTGCCGGCACCTAGGGAAACCTAGCAAACCTATACATTTTTGAAAACCAGACACCCAGGGGAATCCAGGATGGGGTGACTTGACTGCCTCCCACCAGGTTCTGTTACCCAGAATCCCTTGCAAACCTAAAAAAGTGTAAAAAAAAAACACATTTTCCCCACATTTCTGTGGTGGAAAGTTCTGGAATCTGCGTGGATCCACAAATTTCCGCCCACCCCGCGTTCCCCAAAGTCTTACGAGAAAATTGGTACCTCACTTGTGTGGGTCGGCCTAGTGCCTGCGACAGGAAATGGTGCAAAACGCAACGTGGTCACACCTCAATTTCGCAGTGAAAAATGACCCTTTTTTTGCAAAGTGCCTAGCTGTAGTTTTTTAACCCTACCTCTGCCGGCACCTAGGGAAACCTAGCAAACCTATACATTTTTGAAAACTAGACACCCAGGGGAATCCAGGATGGGGTGACTTGACTGCCTCCCACCAGGTTCTGTTACCCAGAATCCCTTGCAAACCTAAAAGATTGTCCAAAAAAACACATTTTCCCCACATTTCTGTGATGGAAAGTTCTGGAATCTGCGTGGATCCACACATTTCTGCCCACCCCGCATTCCCCAAAGTCTTATGAGAAAAATGGTACCTCACTTGTGTGGATCAGCCTAGTGCCCGTGACAGGAAATGGCACAAAACGCAACGTGGTCACACCTCAATTTCGCAGTGAAAAATGACCCTTTTTTTGCAAAGTGCCTAGCTGTAGTTTTTTAACCCTACCTCTGCCGGCACCTAGGGAAACCTAGCAAACCTATACATTTTTGAAAACTAGACACCGAGGGGAATCCAGGATGGGGTGACTTGACTGCCTCCCACCAGGTTCTGTTACCCAGAATTCCTTGCAAACCTAAACAATTGTCAAAAAAAACACATTTTCCCCACATTTCTGTGGTGGAAAGTTCTGGAATCTGCGTGGATCCACAAATTTCCGCCCACCCCGCATTCCCCAAAGTCTTGCGAGAAAAATGGTACCTCACTTGTGTGGGTCGGCACAGTGCCCGTGACAGGAAATGGTGCAAAACGCAACGTGGTCACACCTCAATTTCGCAGTGAAAAATGACCCTTTTTTGGCAAAGTGCCTAGCTGTAGTTTGTGAACCCTAGCTCTGCCGGCACCTAGGGAAACCTACCAAACCCACACATTTCTGAAAAATAGACACCCGGGGGCTTCCAGGGAGGTATGGCTTGCGTGGATCCCCCAACGTTTCCTTACCCAGAATCCCCTGCAAACCTCAATTTTAGCTGGGTACTTGGGCCTCCCACCTGAGTGAGGCACCATTTTTATCGGGAGACCTGGGGGAACGCTGGGTGGTAGGAAATTTGTGTCAGCCCTGTGGTGCCACAACTTTCCAACACAAAAATGTGTGAAAAAAGTGATTTTTTTCAGCAAAATTTCAGGTTTGCAGGGGTTTCTGGGTAAGAAAATGTTGGGGGATCCACAAAATCCATACCTCCGTGGAATCCCCCGGGTGTCTACTTTTCAGAAATGTATGGGTTTGGTAGGTTTCCCTAGGTGGCCGCCGAGCCCCGGGCCAAAAAGTCATGGGATCCCCCTTGCAAAACCAGGTTGTTTTGTGATAGGCAATTTTGATGTCGCCTCACTATGTTTCGGGCCCTTGCCTGTCGCGGGTACTTGGGCCTCCCACCCGAGTGAGGCACCATTTTTATTGGGAGACCTGGGGGAATGCTGGGTGGGAGGAAATATGTGGATCCACGCAGATTCCAGAACTTTCCCACACCGAAATTTGAGAAAAAAATGATTTTTTTTTCGGCGTAATTTTCGGTTTGCAGGTGATTCTGGGTAGGAGAATGTTGGGGGACCCACGCAAGCCATACCTCGCTGGACTCCCCCGGGTGTCTAGTTTCCAGAAATGTGTGGGTTTGGTAAGTTTCCCTAGATGGCCGCCAAGCCCCGGGCCAAAAACTCATGGGACCCCCTTGCAAAACCAGGTTGGTTTGTGATAGGTAATTTTGATGTCGCCTCAATAGGTTTTGGGCCCTTGCCTGTCGCAAGTCCTTGACCCACCCACGAGAGTGAGGTACCATTTTTATCAGGCACCTGGGGGAACGCTGGGGGGGAGGACATTTGTGGATCCACGCATATTCCAGAACTATTGGGATACTTGGAGAAATACTGGGGGGTTGGAAATGTGTTGTTACTTTCTGCAGCGTGAAAATTTGAGCACAATAATGCAAGGACAATGTGACAGTCACATTTTGAGGTTTGCAGGACATTGTGGGTAAGATAACTTGTTGGGATCCACAAGAGAGACATCACCATGTACTCCCATGGGTGTTTAGTTTACGAAAAAATATACAGTTGGTAGGTTTTTCTTAGATGAAATGTACACCTTGGCAGAGAGACAAAAAAGACAAAGATTACTGCACAGCCATCTATTCCTCAAGCACACACACACACTGGTTGGATTTGGCACGAGGGTGAGTGATGGTTCAGTATATAAAATTTTATCAACAAGAGATTTCACAAAAATGAAATGCACTGTCAATAATTGAAAGGACAAAAAACTGAACCAGTGACTCGCAGCTCGTGAGCTGTAAAGCCACGACAAGGCACCAACCGCTTTACATGCCATTCACACACCTTTCATTCATGATACACACAACACCATTCACACCACCAGGCACAAAACCAACACATTACACCATTCACAAAAAGGGACAAGGTACACCCTGCTTGAGAAAGACAGAAAAGACAAATATTTCCGAACAACCACCTATTCTTCAAGCACACAGACATACTGGTTGGATTTGGCACGAGGGTGAGTGATGTTTCAGTATATACAGTTGTATTAACCAGAGATTTCACAAAAATTAAATGCACTGTTAATAATTCAAAGGACGAGAAACTGAACCATTGACTCACAGCTCGTGAGCTGTAAAGCCACGACAAGGCACCAACCGCTTTACAGGCCATTCATACACCTTTCATGCGTGTGACACATACAAAACCATTCACACCGCCAGCCGCGGGCCCAGCACATTACAACACTCACACCAGCAGACAGCGCCATTCAAGGGCCCATCACTTTCACACGCCCACATTCCTGACACAGCAACCACACCAGCTCATGGATTGCGTGGAGTGGCGTTTAGCTAGCAGTGTGTGTAGTGACCAGTAGCAAATCACTACTCACACACCGCCAGCCAAGCACCCGTCCACGCACACCGCCAGCCAAGCGCCAGTCCACACACACCGCCAGCCAAGCGCCAGTCCACACACACCGCCAGCCAAGCGCCAGTCCAAGCACATCGCCAGCCAAGCGCCAGTCCAAGCACACCGCCAGCCAAGCGCCAGTCCAAGCACACCGCCAGCCAAGCGCCAATCCACACACACCGCCAGCCAAGCGCCAGTCCACACACACCGCCAGCCAAGCGCCAGTCCACACACACCGCCAGCCAAGCACCAGTCCACACACCCCGCCAGCCAAGCACCAGTCCACACACACCGCCAGCCAAGCGCCAATCCAGGCACACTGCCAGCCAAGCGCCAATCCACGACACCGCCAGCCAAGCGCCAGTCCACGAACACGTCATAATTTTTTTTTAAACAAGAAAGAAAACACAAACCAATTGCAACTAAATACAAAACTATAACTACAAAAACAACAGCAGTAACTAAAGACATAATTATATTGCCAAACGTTAAACTGAAAAACTATATAAAACCATACAGACCAGGCAGTACACTATTAGACTCACGGTTGCTCCCAAAAACTCTTTTGAGTGTGATACAATCTGAAACATGTGGGCACACACAGCCCAGGATTAGAAGGACAATCGGCACAGTGCATTCGATTCTCCTTCCGCACACCTCTTCGCATGCAGACTCTACATCTCTTACAGGGATTGTTTTTTTTGGGCGTGGGAGGAATTAAATCAGGAAAGTGGCGCTCTTTCAATCTAGCCACATCCTCCACCACTCCTACTCTAGGAACACTTGCCTGTTCCACAACAACAAGGGTGCCTATCACAGACTCCTGAAACTGAACAAAAGTCATCTTTGATGCAGGAGAACACTCCTTGTACACAACAAAAGCATTGAAAGTTGCTAAATTGAAGAGATGGATGGCCAACTTCTTATACCAAATGTAAGCCTTACGAATAGCAGTGTACGGTTCCAACCTCTGATCTACTCTATCGACACCACCCATGTGCTTATTGTAGTTTAAAATGCACACAGGTTTGCGCACTTCACCAAGCTGACCCCAAACAGTCACAGGTGAAGTACTCTCATCATGAATGGTAGTCAGCATGTACACATCCCTCCTGTCCACAAATTTCACAGGTAGCAGTTCCTCACTATGCAAGGCACTGCACTGTCCCCTCTGAAGCTTTTTGCAAACAAGCTCTTTTGGGTAACCTTTACGGTTAGAGCGGATTGTGCCACAAGCAAAAGTGTCCACTTTGAACAATTCCTTGAACAATTGCACAGCAGTGTAGAAGTTATCAAGGTACAAATGGTGGCCTCTGTTAAACAGTCCTCTAGCAAGATCCCACACAATCTTCTCTGAAACTCCAAAAGTGGACGGACAACCAGGGGGTCAATAGTGGAATCCCTACCAGTGTACACCCGGAAATTAAAGACATATCCTGTCCTACTCTCAGACAACATATACAGCTTAATTCCATAACGTGCCCTCTTGCTAGGAATGTACTGCCTAAAAACCAAACGGCCCTTAAACAGGACCAAAGACTCATCAACAGATATTTCTTTACCTGGAGTATAGATCTCTGAAAATCGATCTACAAAGTGATCAAGAACAGGCCGAATCTTAAAAAGACGGTCACCGTCAGGGTGATCTCGTGGCAACGCCAAAGCATTATCAACAAAATGCAGCATCCGAAGCAAAAGTAAATACCGATCACGACTCATAATTGCAGGAAATATGGCCGTTGCCATCAAGGGACTGGTAGACCAATATGAAGCCAGGGACGGCTTCCTTATCAAGCCCATCAAAAAAGTCAAACCCAAAAACTTCTTCATCTCATCCAGATTTGTGGGAGTCCACTGGGTAGCTCTAGAGCGGGGCCTAAGTCTGGCACTGTTGTCCCTCAAAAACTGTTCAGCATACAAATTAGTCTGCTCAACAATCTCACCCAAAAAGACATCATCCATGAACAACTGAAAAAACTGTATAGGCAAAAAAAATTCACAATTCACTCTACACCCTGCATCACCACTAAAGGCAGGCAGCACCGGCTGCACCATGTTTGGATCAACCCAGAGTCCAGCACTTCCAGTAGGAAGCCTAGCAGCCTCAGGCTGCAATCCAGAAGCCTCTTGCACCATCGGCACAGCAGTGTCCTCCTCTAAAACAGGCACTTCATCCGCACTGAGAGTATCTTCATCATCCGATGATTCCATGTGGAGAGAAAACTCACTGCCTGAATCTTCCCCTCCCTCCTCTCCCTCAGACGCACTGTCAGTCTCATAATCCTGCTCAGAGGATGATTCAAGAAGCAAACCAACCACCTGCTGAGCAGTCATTCTACGGCTAGCCATAATGCTTACTAATAAAGGTAACTTGTCAAACAAGTCAACAACAACAAACCCTTTGTAAAAAAAGAAATGATCAAAATGTAGCTTTATCACAAAGACCTATATACTCCAACACTATACCACTCACGTGACAGAAGCAGCTAGACTCACCACCACCTACTCTGCACAGACACTGTAAGGATCAA
Organism: Calotriton arnoldi; assembly: GCA_963921515.1. Classification (NCBI taxonomy): domain Eukaryota; kingdom Metazoa; phylum Chordata; class Amphibia; order Caudata; family Salamandridae; genus Calotriton; species Calotriton arnoldi. The sequence goes on along the minus strand of CAWUFW010000506.1, from coordinate 351,589 downwards.
GAATATCCCACTAAAAAGAAAAGGAAAAGAAAATTACACATAAGACAATGCTAAACACATCGCAAAGAATTTCATGCTCAAACCACTAACTAAATATGCTGCCATTATGACACCACTAACAAAAAAATTCATTCATGCATGACAATAATACTCATTTGGAGTAAATACAACAAAAATGTTTTTCTTACCAAACAAATGAAAATACGCAAAACTGCAGAACACCCACTGCAGAAACCGCAAACAGGAATCAAAAGCTTTACACCAGAATAAAAAGGAGGAAAAAAACCCATTACAATCACATATGCAAATAATGCACCAGTCCACACACAATCCACCAGCCAAGCTAAGGGGTAGGTGGGCCTAAGAGTATAAATAAAATATTCACCCCCGTAAAAGGGGAGCAACCCTTGCCCAAGAGGCCACTCCCCAACACCAAAATTTAAAAAACCCTGGTGTCTAGTGGCTTCTGCCCCCCTTGGGAGCAGATGGGCCTAAAAACATACTGCTGATCTGCCACCCGAAGAGGGCAGAAATGGCCACAATCATCCTCCCATAAAGGGGCCGCTCCCCAACATCAAAAAAAATCCTTGGTGGTCTAGAGGCCATACAAAAAAAAAAAAAATCAGCCGATCCGCCCCCCAGGGGGGCAGAAACGGCCAAATTAATGCTCCCCAAAGGATTAGATGATGTGGAGGGAGGGGCGGGGGGAGGCAGTGGAAGGGCTTCCCATGCCTTCCCAGATGGGGGCACCTTAATTACTTTCCTACAAATTATCAGAGTGCAGCTTCAAATCAAACCCAGGGTATAGAAAAGGTGGTGACTTGAGAGATGCAAATTGCCATTTGGCACCTCATACTTTTGTTACCTCTATACCCTTTTGCAAAAGATGATTCTTCTCCAATATTAATGCTTCTGATCCGGAAGGAATCGTACATAAAGTGTGAATGCCTTTGAAGTGAATCAGCCTGAAGGGGTCTATCTAGTTACTAGAAATAAAGCTCTGCATTGCTTTTGAAACAGTTAAAACCTGCAAGCTGCTGTGAGAAGTGAGGTAACCACTAGTCTTCCTCATGGCATCCTGGTGAACACACTTCAAATCCATTGCTCTACTTGTTCTTCAGAACCAAATTGGAACTTAAAGCAGTATGCTTTCCATCTGGCTTCAACCTCTTCTCTGCTGCACATCAGTTTTCTAAGGGTTATACAGTACACATGCGCACACTATATAGCTGCCAAGGTTTCAGATTGCTATGTGTGACATTTTCATAATTTCAATGTAATCATGAGTGACATTTCAACAGCTATGAGTGACACTTTCGCGTAGGCAAAATCACGCAATGAGGAAGAGGGAAACATAAATATTAGAAATTACACCCATTTGAGCAACGAGAAACTCTAAGATCTTGAAACTGGTGCAAAGCAACTGATCTTTGCAAAATGCATTGTAACCCTCTGCGCTACTTTTTGGTGAGTCAAAACTGCTACTAGACAAGTAACTCTCCAGCAGGAGCTTTTACACCCATAAGTTATGTCTAAGCACAGCACCCTCCCTCAGCTCAGCAGGAGCGGCTGAAACACAAGTAACTAGAGGATCTTTGTGGCAAAAGCATTAACCCGCTGAGCTATCTACATAAAGTACAGTTCGGTGATGTAAAAGTACACCTTATTTGTTGCAGGCATGTTAACCCTCTGCACAGGCAGGAGCATTTCGCTCTGCACCTGCAGTGTGTTATAGAAAGATCAGAGCTGGCCAGATGTAATCTGAAACCAGTTCTGCTCAGTGAAGGTACACCGTGTCTTTCCATAAAGATCATGCAATGGGACTCCCTGCTTTACACGGCCTGCAATTTCCATCGAAGATTTATGGCTTCCCCTTCCCTCCTCCTGAAAGATTCAAGCCCATACAAAATAAAACCGCGCGCAAGGCAATTTAGATAGTGTGTTTTAGCTTTCAGTAATGAATTAAATTAGACTCTGCACAGTTTAGCTGTTATGTCTGAAATCACGCCGCACCTAAAACAATTACACCCATTATGCAAAAGCCATAGCTCTGCCCCAGCAACACAGCCATCAGCCACAATTCAAATCATTTTTGAATTCCCAAATCAGAGAGCAATTTTGCCTGCCAACCAAAAGAATGCATGCTTCCGATCTAACACACTTTCCAAGAAAAGGCCCTTTCATATGTTTCCCAGCTCTGCTGCATTAATTAGCCGTCAGCTGTAAGGCCACAACGCGGTAAGTTCAGGGGAAATTGTAAAATCGGCGCTCAATGCTGCACAAACAATTAGCCATTAATTAACCACATTTCCAGTGAACGCTGCTCGTTTTTTCATGAAAGGGGTTTGCTCTACACTGAGCATCAGCGCCTTTTACCATCGCGCAGTTGGCGCAGCCGGAAATCCATAGAGAAACTGATGGGTATTAAAAAAACCCAAGCATTTTTGCTGCACGATCGCGCCCCATGCGCGATCGTGCAGCAAAAATGCTTGAAAAAGACATCGGAGGAAAGGAAAACAATTTCCTTTCCTCCGATGCCTTTTTAAAATACCCCCCCACCCTCCCCGAAGACAAACTCACCACTAAGCCTGGGCGTAGTTTGCGTAGTAGCACTTCACGTAGCTACGTGAAGTACATTTTGAACTACACGTAGCTATGCAAATTGCGTAGTGCATAGCTGTGTGCTTGACTGCACTGTACAATAATTACCAAAGGCATCTTGCACAGTGCAAGTTAAGATAAAAAAATATTTCTGTCTTTATATGCTAAAAATGCATATAGTCATTTCACAAAAGTGAAATTGATAAATTAACAAGCAGTGAGAGAGGTGATGATTTTGGGATCCTCCCTAACCTAGGGAGAGAACCAAGCAGATGCCTTGAAAACAAAAAGCACATCTTTTGAACGATTCAGTGGTGGTCCCATCCTCTTAGGACCACCCCAAGCACAGTTATTGGCAAAAATACAATCCTAACCAAAGGCCCTGCAAAGCATTATGGGACGAGATTAGCAGTGGGCAGTGAATATTATAGTATCCAATATCAAAATAATTCTACAAAGAGCTGCAGTTCCACTAGTCGTTACTAGATGTCCCTCACGAGTCAAATGCAAAAGCTTCATGAAAGGGTTTCAATGCTTTTGCATTTGACTCGTGAGGGACATCTAGTAATGACTAGTGGAACTGCAGCTTGATGTATTAATAATTTCAATGCTTTTGCATTTGACTCGTGAGGGACATCTGCTTGATATTTTATTGTCAAAGTTCACTTTTGTGAGTTTGTTATATTCTTTTAGCATAGAAAATTGCTTTATCAAAGCATTTCTGGGTGTTTAGTATACTGCTGCTACGCTACGTCAATTAGCACAGTTTTTCACTCTGCTACGTGCAATTTGCGTAGTGCGTAGTAGCACAAACTTTGCATGCTCCGTGAGCGTAGCGAAGTATTATGCCCAGGGTTACTCACCACTTGTTCGCTGGACGCACTGGAAGCAAATGGCTTCCAGCGTGTCCGGTTTCATGTAATGACGCCAGCGCGCGAGGCGCGCTGACGTCAATACATGATGCGGTGGGAGGGTGGGGGGGTGAAGCGGAAGGGCTTCCCCTTTGATTGAAGGTGGGGGCAGCTTTAGGGGCGGCCCACGGGGGAGCGCCAACGCTTCCCCCGTGGGTGGGTGCTAGGACGGCCGGGAGCCGTCCGACGCACACGCCCACCGTGTCGTCGGACGGCTCCCGGCCGTCCGACGCATGGAAAGGGTTAATCAGCAGTTCCAAGTCCCAAAAAAAGCGCCATATCAAAGTTATATACCACTCTCCCAACTCTCACCTCCTGAGTAAATTTTAAACCACCATCGGTTTTGCCAGCAGACTCCCCCGTCGTACTCACATATCAATGCTCTAATAATAGTACTTCTTTGATGTTCCGTTAAACAACCCGGACCAGTCGAGTCCACGCTAAGATGGCAAAGCCAAAGCCTGTAGAATAGCAGAACAGAGACTAAATCCACACGTGGTCCCAGGCCGCCATTCCAATCACAGGGACCAACGGAGACCGAACAGAAGTGATAGCAGGAGTGATAACGGGATTGCCGGCAACCTCCGGAACCGCCGATACCACCAATGAAGCTCCGCGAGCAAGAGCCTGCAATTTTCCCTCCAGCCGGGATTTCAACTGAATCCGGTAACAAACTGCACTGCAGAAGCGCCGAAGACAAGAAACAGGAACAAAAAAGGAGCTGCCTGCTACGCTGGACCTCGGCGTTTCCAAACACCTGATCCCAGAGACGCCATCTCAGTGAGGGGGAGGAGCATCACCGCACCTACGCGCAAGCGGGAAGCGCCGTAGCTGCCATCCGTCAATTAAAACAACAAGTAAGAACAACTGATCCCATTCGGTATTTGGGAATTTACGTTACAGGTGTATATGGGGAACTGGTTAAGAATAATTATGAAGCCACCAGTATCAAGATTCTGAATTTGTTGAATAAATGGTCTAATCTTCCTTTGACTTTGATAGGACGAGTGGCATTAATTAAGATGTCTATTTTACCCCTTTTGATTTTTTTGTTCACAAACATTCCGATTAAGGTCAACGCTAGTTTTTTAAAAGGGATTGATGCTATGATTAGATCATTCGTGTGGAATAAAAAGACTGCTAGAGTCAAGTTGCCAAATCTGCAATTAGATACTCAGCTGGGTGGGCTGGCACTCCCAAATATTCGTTTATATTATGATGCATCACTTTTTGATTATGTAGCATGTTTGTTGTCTAAACCTTATCAGGTTGATAATTTTTTTATCAGCAAGATGATCTCAACTCCCTACTTTTTTAAAGACTTCGAAACTCCCAAAGAGAACTCGATATAAAATATTATTAGATTTTTCAAATCGACTTCGTATTGTTTTTAAACAAAGGGATTTCTCGGGGTTCTTTTCTTTGAAATTAATCGAGTGTCGAGATTTAGGCTTGTATGTTCATTCTACTCAATTGAAAAAATGGAATGACTCTGGTTTGGGGGTTTTGTATCAATTGGGCATTCAGGGCAGGCTGATTACCTGGGAAGAAGTTCAGGCTAGAAGTTTGGGTCCCAATAAACCTTCATTTTTTGAATTCATTCAAATTATTAATTTTTTGAAAAAATATAATTTTATTTTTAACATCCCCCCTGGTAAAATTGCTTCCGCACTATATATTTCCAGATTATCTGGAGTGGGCAATTGGTACCGTTTATTGAATTTTCAAGATGAATCTCCTTGGTGTTAAAGATGTTGGAGAAAGTTGAAGCTCATACACAATGTGCTTTTTCTTATCATGAATGGCAAAAAATGTCATCTTTAGGTAATAAGGCTTTGAGAGCTGCTAATTATAAAAGAATGGCTTTTTTTGCCAACTGGATGGTATATTACACTCCAGAAGCATTAAATAAAATATATCCAGAGGTGATAAATAGTTGCTTTCGCTGTGGTACTTTGGCAGAAGGGGGATGGCGACATATTTTTTTTTCTTGCCCTAAGTTAAAAGTTTTTGGGGAAAAAATATTTGTATACTTTAGTGGCGCAATTAAGAAAACTTATAAACCTTCAGTAGAAGCTGCTCTGTTCGGCATAGGTATTAGGGAGGTTATACTGTCTGAAACTCAGGGACGTTTTCTTGCTATCGCTATGTTGGTGGCCCGTTCATTGATTTTACAAAACTGGAGATCATTGGAAATACCTTTGTTTGAGAAATGGCTGAGTAAAATGAAACGTACAAAACGTTTTGAAGAAGCTTATGCTAAGCGGGTGGGGGCAACTAAGAAATTCTCGAGGGTCTGGGATTATTTTTCTGATTGTTAATTTGATTATGATGTCTTTTTTCTCCTTTTTTATTATGCGTTGAATCAGGATGTGGTTTGTTTATAGTGTAAATTTTTGTGATGTGTAAATAATGGCTGTTTCCTTTTGGCTCTGCTCAATAAAAAATTTAAAAAAAAAAAAAAAAAGAGATTTTACTGCACCTGATTAACTTCTTGTTTGTTTTTGCAAATGAGGCTGGCTGGATTGTTTCTACCTCCAAATTAATGGACTCTGGTGTCATTTGGACCCCCCTTTTGTTGTGGCCTTGCCCCCGGGCAGTCCAGTTTGGGACTCTTGCACTGCCCTTTGTCCCCTCGGGCCCCTTATAAATCCTTCTCTTAGAGTTTCCAGGTAGAGGGCGACAAAGTTAAGGGTGGTCTCCCTGTGGTGTCTTCTCTGTTAAGGCTGGTTGGTGTGAAGAACCAGCGCCCCCTGCTGTTCTCCTCACTCCTACCCTTCCTTGAAATTCCCTCGCTGTTTCTTCTTCTAGACATCTAAGGAGCATTCAACTGAGACTACTACTTGCACTAGTGTGATCTGTGTGTATTTGTGGGGATGGGGGGGTCATCGATGCTTCACACTGGGTGTGCTCTCCACAGCTTTCACTAGAGTGACAGGTGTGGTTGGGGGGGGCTGCGCGCTCCACTGCTTGCACAAGGGTGATCCTATTGTATGGGGGTCCTCGATGCTGCACACTGGGGGGCAGATTTACAAGGCCCTTGCACCACTTTTGCGTCATTTTTAACATGGGAAAAGTGACGCAAAAGTGGCGCAAGGGGCTTGTAAATCTGCCCCTGGGTGTGCTCTCCACTGCATGTTCCCGTAGCAAAGGTTCCTCTCGACCCGGTGAATTGGTTGAAAATGCGAGACCGATTGCATTTTCAATGAATGAATGAAGCTGTTTGCATCTGTGCAGGTGGGTGTGCGTGCCTGCTGCAGAGCGGGCACCGAAATGTGAGTCCATGCGTGCGCCACAGTGAACATGTTGGTGGGTTTAAGTCATTGTGAATGCGTCTGGCAGTGTGTGTGTGTCCCTTGTGAATATGTTGCTGAGTCTGCATTTCGGTGAATGTGTTGGCTAATGTGTTACTGTAGTAGACCAAGAGGTACCGCAGCAGGGCCGTAACTCAGCCCCCGAGGAGCTGGGAGGTCCCAAGCCTTCAGGGGGCCCCACCCAGCCCAAGGCCAATGAATATCTGTGGTGTATGGTCGACCCAGGGGGTCCTCAGCACATTCTACAGGGGTCCCTTCATTTTGCTTTACGCCACGGCACCTCAATGTTTCTGTACTCCAGCACTGTTGATAACAGGTATTCTTGTTACCTAACTTAACTGGCACAGTGTTGCATAATGTAGTGCTAAGTGGGCACCCTGGTGAATGGTGACTATGTTGGCGAGTGTGTACCAGCGGGTATATAGTTTGGTAAGTGCAATTTTGAATGTGTTTCTGAGTGTGCACACTGGCAACTGAGCACTTTGGGGAGTGTGCTGGTGGGCATGCACGCTGGTAAATTTGTTGAAGCTTGTCTACCCCAGCGAATATGCCGGAGGTGTGCATTCTGGTGAATGTGTTGCAAGCGTGAAAGATGAAAATGTTGCTAATTGTGCACTCTGGTGAATGTGCTGGTAAGTCGTCACTATGCTGAAATTATTGACGAGTGCGCACTCGAGTGACTGTGCACTCTAGTGAATGTGCTCTAAGTGTGTACTGGGATGAAAACGTTGGAAATTGCGCACTGTGATGGTAATGTTGATAAGTATTCACTATGCTGAAATAATTGATGATTGCCCATTCCAGTGACCGGTTTAGTAACCGGTACAACAGCTCTCTGGTGAATATGTTGGTAATTGTGCATTCTGATGATTGTGCTAGTAAGCAGTCACTATGCTGAAATTGTTGATGATTGCCCATTCCAGTGACTGTATTAGTGACCGGAACAGCAACACTCTGGTGAATATGTTGGTAATTGTGCATTCTGATGATTGTGCTAGTAAGCACTCACAATGCTGAAATTGTTGATGATTGCCAATTCCAGTTATTGTGTTAGTGACCCGCACTGTGGTGATTGTATTGGTAACTGTGCACTCTGATGATTGTGCTAGTAAGCATTAACAATGATGACATTGTTGATGATTCCAATCAGAAAAAGGGGGAGGAGGAGGATTGGGCTAGGTTCACCCTCCTGTGTGATCAGAATACATCAAAAAGAATCCGTAGGTGACGGATCAAAAGAACCTAGCCAAGAAACAAGGGTGGGTTCACCAATTGGGGTGAAGGCCACCTCTACTGGTAGAAAAGAAAAATTTCTTTTCTTGTGTCCCCTCACTCACCCAGGGTTGCCCCTAGGTGACATGCTTCATCATTGGGGCCATCCCAAACATCTACTGATTGGGGCGTGCTGCGACTTGCGGATTTACGTAGGAGCACTTACCTTGTGAGGCTATGTGTCGTGCAGTGTAGGGGGGGGTGGTGTAAGTGATGTTTTAAAAAATTACCTAACTAGTGAGCTATTGTTTTATTCCTGCTCCTAGTTGGTAGGGATAAAAAGGGGGTTAATAAAAGGGAAATGTAACTGTTATGTAATTATAATCCCTTGTATTATGTCAACATGTTTCAAGGTATCCCCTAAACCTTTTCTTCAGGACAACAAAGGGACCAGCCCTTTGTGTACCACTCCGTGCCGGACCTATAATAAAGTGAAGTGAAAAATTATTAATGCACACCTATTGTGTGAGCATTGGGAAAAATATATACATACGGTTGCTTCTGAACACGTAGTAACTGTCATTGGGAAGAAAAAGCAAAATGCAAATTAATACATACTGCCTGCCCACCGTTCTTGTGGGCAGGTAAAGGCGTTACGCTGCGCGTAAAAGAAGGTACTTCATACTATGGTGTAAGTGCCCTTGAAAGCAAACTTAGTTTGGGATGGCCCCAATGATGAAGCATGTCACCTAGGGGCAACCCTGGGTGAGTGAGGGGACACAAGAAAAGAAATTTTTCTTTTCTACCAGTAGAGGTGGCCTTCACCCCAATTGGTGAACCCGCCCTTGTTTCTTGGCTAGGTTCTTTTGATCCGTCACCTACGGATTCTTTTTGATGTATTCTGATCACACAGGAGGGTGAACCTAGCCCAATCCTCCTCCTCCCCCTTTTTCTGATTGATATCTAACAGCGCAAGCTGTGGGAGTTTCTCTCAAAACGCGTTTACACTTGTACAACTGGACAACACATACATATAACACCATGGCAGAAGTAACTGGCCTGACATTCACTGAGGAGGAAGTGGAAAGGATTATAGCCTCTATGACCCCTCTTGTTGATATACCAAACAGAGACAGTAATGAAGCAGCCCAATGTTGGGATGAGTTAACAGAACTCAAAAGAAATCAGGTAAAAACGATCATCCATGGAGTCATGATGACCGAGTACCTAAGGATAAATGCAGCGCCAAGGGGATTGATCGTGCGTAATGAGCCATTTATTTTTCAAACGGATAAGGCTTTCAAAAAAGATTGGTCGCTGATCTCTTGGCATTGCACAAGAGATTGGCTGGTTCTTATTATAAAAACCGCAACACGCCTGGCACAAGACATGAAGGAAGAAATACACACCTTAGAGGTCAAACTTAAGACTTTCCAGACACCAGCAGAATTAAAAAACGATTAGATGAGCTTAACAAGACCATGACAGAATTTGAGATGACACTGAAAGAGACCAAATATGAAAAGTTTAAGAAAGATGGTAAAAACTTCAGCCACGAGAAGGCCTACCCTTACATTAGGGATGACTATCACCTGTCAGGGAGGAACCCTGGATATAACACAGACACAGATGGGTCGGACACTAGCTCAAATGACTCTGACAGTAGTTATGGGCATAGAAACAACACAAGAGGCCGCCGAAATTTCAGAGGGAGGTTGAGAAATAGAGGAGGACAAGGAGGCTACGGTTGGCCCCCCTACCAACCACCACCTTTCCCAGCACCACCTTACTTCTACGGCCCTCCACAATACCAACCACAACCGTATTCCTACTGGGAGACAGCCCCCTAAGCAGAATATTCACCGGTTCCTTTTTTAGGATGAGGCAGAGGGGCTCAAAGAAGCAAGACGGAAAGAGGGCAGCAGGTACAATGGGCACAACCTTTGGAGTCAGCACGGAGTCACACGAGGAGTATGGGCCCACCGACTCTACCGAGCACCAGCAACAACCGAGTATAGTTGTAAACTTATCAGGAACCACTCTATCTACAATACAACTAGCTGTTTTGGAGAAAGGATTGGGTTTCGTGCCTACCCCAACATTGGACAAATTCCTACTAAACTGTGAGCTGAACGAATTCATCAGGAAAATAAAATTGCGGGTTTTTTTCGAAAATAAAGAAACAAGTGATATACAAAAAGGAGACACTGGCTTATACCGAAAGTCAACATTCACACCACCTTCGGCCACCCTACCAGTGGAATTACTGGCTTTTGAGAAGGCGGTCTTGAGGGAAGTTGGAGAGATGGACCCAACCACCATGAGAACATTCCATAATACGACGAAAGAGGAACAGGAAGCCATTAAAATTCTGGCCAACAATAAGGACATAACCATAAAACCGGCAGACAAGGGCGGAGGGATTGTCTTACAGAGTACAGGAGCATACCGCCAAGAATGCCTCAGACTCCTGTCGGATGAAAGAAACTACAGACGCATCAGAGAGGATCCTACAGAACGGATCAGGATTGGAATTACAAGCATGATAGAGGAAGCACTCGCCCATGATTGGGTAACCAAGAAGGAAGGGGAATTTATGATCAACACCCACCCGACAGTACCCTACTTCTACACAATCCCGAAGATTCATAAGTCAGTAGTAAAACCACCAGGACGACCCATTGTTTCCGGGATCGGATCCATCCTGGAACCACTTTCTAAATTTGCAGATGCCTTCCTACGTCCACTGATACAGAACACTAACACCTACCTGAAGGACACCAAGGCAGTACTCTGCCTACTGAGAGATCTTCATTTTGATCCTACATGCAACATCCTGATTAGCCTAGATGTGGAAAGCCTTTATACAAGCTTACCACACAAAGCAACTATGGACATTCTAGAGGAAGTTCTATATGGATCAGCATGGCCCTACCACACACCACAACATGTGGTCCTAGAATGTTGTAAATGGGCTCTAACAGAGAACTACTTCCGTTTTGAAGAATCCCTTTTCCAACAACAACACGGTACCAGCATGGGCAGTACTTTCGCGCCGAGTGTGGCAGGTTTGTAAGTTCATCATTTAGAGGAACAAAAGATCCTATCAGACCAAAACCCACATCGCCAAAAGATTGTGATATGGAAGAGATACATCGACGATATCTTGGTGATATGGAAAGGTGACGAAACAGAGGCTAACATCTTCCTGGAATGGCTCAACCTACAGGACCCTTTCCTTAAATTCACCCACACAATGAGCAGGTCTGAGTTAGTCTTCCTTGACCTCAACATCTATGCAGTAGATGGCACACTCAAAACCACAACACATTTTAAACCAACTGCAAAAACTGCCTCTTACTGTACGATAGTTTCCACCCACGACATCTGAAAGAAAATTTACCATTTGGACAGTTTCTTAGACTTAGGAGAAACTGCACGGAAACATCGGATTATGACAAGCAGGCAAAAGACCTAGCAGAGAAACTGAAAAAACGGAAATACCCTTCTAAAATCATTGCAAAGGCAAAGAAAAGAGCACAAAATAATCATAGCGATGCCCTTCTAGAAACGTATGAAAGACAGGAGAATGAGAAAGAGAAAAGACCCATCTGTATTACAACTTTCAGTGTAGCATCAGACAAAGTCGCAAAGGTAGTGAAGAAACATTGGCGGATTTTAAACAGTGGTACCCTGAACATACCAACACCGATGTTCTCACATAAGAGGGGTAAAAATTTGAAGGATATACTGGTACACACCCGCCCGAAGCCCCAAGACAAAAGTAGCCAACAAATACTCAGTACTTTACCAACGGGCCACCACCCGTGTGGTAACTGCAGTGTGTGCCATCTCACAACAACCACCAAAAGGGTCATTTTCAATACAGCAAAATCATGGGATTTGCGAAAATTCACCACTTGCAACACTATAGGAGTTGTGTATCTAATTACGTGCCACTGTGACCTACATTATGTGGGTATGACCACCAGGAAGGTGAGCACAAGAATCTGCGAACATCGGAGCAACATCCGATGCCACAGAGCAAGTACCAGAATGACGGCACACTTCAACGAGAAACAACACACCCCAAATGACATGCGGTGGGTAGTGTTGGAACATATAAAACCCTGTGAAAATTTAGAACAGATACTACTAGAGAAAGAGCAAAGATGGGTTTTCAAATTACGCACGGATATTAGAGGTTTGAACGAGAATATACCTTGGGGCCAATTCACTAGATAAATTAACCCTGATATCTGGAAACCCCACCTGGCATGTTTTTTAACGGCATGTTATGAAAATCAAAATCAAGAACAAAGGCACTGAAATCCTCTACCCCGTGTTTTTTTGATAAAATTGAAGGCAGTATGACAAGAAACATCCCTAGCCTTTTCACTTTTTCCTTTTTCCTTTTCTGTTTATTGGTTTTTTTGACCATTCCAATATGGCCGCCATTTAAGAAACTCATGGTGTCCCTTTGAACAGGGTTCGATATTGACCCAACCTATTTTTGACAAAATACCGGGCGTCCTCTTATTCTAGTACGAGGTACTCTTGCACTCAAATTATTAATTTAGACTTTCTAAAATCACAACCCCTTTTTCATCAAATTAGAGGTTCGAACGAGAATATACCATCGGGGCATTTCACTAGATAAATTAACCCCGATATCTGAGAATAAATAAATTAAAAAAACCCGCCTGGCATGTTTCTTAACGGCATTTTATGAAAATCTAAATCAAGAACAAAGGCAATGAAATCCTCTACCTCGTTTTTTGATAAAATTGAAGGCAGTATGACAAAACATCCCTAGCCTTTTTCATTTTCTTTTTCTGTTTATTGTTTTTTTGACCATTCCAATATGGCCGCCATTTAAGAAACTCACAGTCTCCCTGTGACCAGGGTTCGATACTGACCCCAACCTAATTTGACAAAATACCGGGCGTCCTTCTTTTTTCGTATAAGGTACTCCTGCACTCTAATTAGTAATTTAGACTTTCAAAAATCACACCCCCATTTCATAAAATACCAACAACATGGTGGACCGTTTACACCACAATACGAGACTACGCTTTACACGCTCTAGTCTCTAACAGCACGAGGGAATGACTCGGCTGTTTTTCAGACTACTTATACCGGCACTAAGGCAAAGACACGCTAAGATGCGGTCTGCCTTGGGACTGAAAAGGTCGTATTGACGGAGGGTTGCTGAGCACAGTAAGACTTTTTTCTCCCTACAGGACATCATCAATTTTTTTCTCTCTACAGGAATTTACATAACTTTACTTGCCTTTTTCACTAAATTCCATTTGCTCTTTCTAAACCAGTCATAGGAAGGCACAAGCAATGAGTGGCTTATAACAAATCCTCATTATCTCATTCCTTTGTCTATTATTATAATATAGGGTTTCTACAGGCCCCTCCACCCAGACAGACCATGAGGCGCACTTTTGCCAAAAAATAAGTATGTTTCAAAAAGAAATTGATTTTATGTTACATGTTGTGTGTGTACTGTTTTTTTGTTTTGTTGTTTTTTTTTTTGTTTTTTTTTTTGTCCTTGACTACAAGTGTTTTTAAATTATGTCTTTTCAACCTTGCCTGCTCACAATTAAGATATCATGTGTAGTAGTACCCACACAAGATCTGAGCACTAACTAAGTTTGCTTTCAAGGGCACTTACACCATAGTATGAAGTACCTTCTTTTACGCGCAGCGTAACGCCTTTACCTGCCCACAAGAACGGTGGGCAGGCAGTATGTATTAATTTGCATTTTGCTTTTTCTTCCCAATGACAGTTACTACGTGTTCAGAAGCAACCGTATGTATATATTTTTCCCAATGCTCACACAATAGGTGTGCATTAATAATTTTTCACTTCACTTTATTATAGGTCCGGCACGGAGTGGTACACAAAGGGCTGGTCCCTTTGTTGTCCTGAAGAAAAGGTTTAGGGGATACCCTGAAACATGTTGACATACTACAAGGGATTATAATTACATATCAGTTACATTTCCCTTTTATTAACCCCCTTTTTATCCCTACCAACTAGGAGCAGGAATAAAACAATAGCTCACTAGTTAGGTAATTTTTTAAAACATCACTTACACCACTCCCCCCTACACTACACGACACATAGCCTCACAAGGTAAGTGCTCCTACGTAAATCCGCAAGTCGCAGCACGCCCCAATCAGTAGATGTTTGGGATGGCCCCAATGATGAAGCATGTCACCTAGGGGCAACCCTGGGTGAGTGAGGGGACACAAGAAAAGAAATTTTTCTTTTCTACCAGTAGAGGTGGCCTTCACCCCAATTGGTGAACCCGCCCTTGTTTCTTGGCTAGGTTCTTTTGATCCGTCACCTACGGATTCTTTTTGATGTATTGTTGATGATTCACCATTCTAGTGATTGTATTAGTGACCGGCACTGTGGTGAATGTATTGGTAATTGTGCACTCTGGTTATTGTACTAGTAAGCGTTCACTATGCTGAAATTGTTGATGATTGCCCATCCCAGTGATTGTATTAGTGACCGGCACTCTGGTTAATTTGTTGCCGAGTTTGCAGTCCGGATACTGCATTGCGGAGTGGGCACACAAGTGAATCATATTGTGGCCTATGTGCACTCGAGTGACTGCTTGCTCGAGCTTGCAGTATGGTGAATGTATAATCTGGTAAATATGTCGGCGAGTGTGCACTTTGTTGAATCTGCTACAGAGTGTGCAACGGGTAGTTTTTGCTGTTGAGTGTCCATTCCGGTGCATGTGTTGAAATATACACTCAGGCCAATATGTAAGAATTGCAAATGACAATGCTTTTTATTTTTGTTTTCGTTTTTAAAACATAAATAAAATGCATTGTCATTTGCAATGCCAATAGCTTAAACTTGCGTAAATGCGAGACCTATTGCATTGCAAATGCTTGTTTCAATGGGAGCCTGTGTTCTCGTTCGGAACACAGGCTCCCATTGAAGTCAATGGGAGTCCGACGGAACTGTGTCCGGAAACATCGTAATCGGTCGGTCGGACTCCCCTTAGCAGAGTCGTTCGGAAAGCATTCCGAAACCGATTTGGTAGGACTGCTTTCGGGACGACATCGTAATCGGGAGGGACCAGGGGAGTGGCTGGAAAATGGGGAATACTTACTAATAAATGAGAAGGGTTTAGGGAGATGTAGAAAGGGGTTTAGGGAGACTAAGGAGCGGTTTGGGAAGGAACAGACACCCACCCACAAAAGACTAATACCATTGCTATTCACTAACTGCGCTTCTGAAGTTACTACAGACAAAAAGAACCCAAAACAGTAGTAAATGTACTCAAGCTCAGACCTGCAGTAAGTCCAGCACAACACACAGCCAACCACTGGTACTGCAACACCCTCCCAATAAAAATAATAGCGGTAGGGACTTAAAATAGAACCCCATGGGGAATCATGTTAAAATTAATTAATTTATTTTGAGTTTGTAAAAATATATATAAATATTATTTAATTTTTAAAAATATGTACATAAAAAATAAAAATTATTTTATGTTAAAATATTTAATCAACTTTAATTTAAAAATAAGTATGCATTTAATTTAAAACATATATTTACATTAATTTAAATTAATCTTATGCATAACATTTTGTAGCTTTTAATATATAATAAATTAATATAAACATTTTATTTTAGGATTTTTTAAATAAACATTTACATAAAATGTTTTAATTTAATTCAATATATTTAAATTAATTAAATATTTAATTTAAAATTATGTTAAAAGTGTTGCAGCATTTTTTATTTTGTTCTCCATTTAAATCAAGTATTTAACATTCATTTACAATAATATTTAACTTTTTTAACTATTTTTCTGAATTTAGTAAACATTTTAAATTTTTCGAATACTTTACCATAGGGATATCTTCTCCCCAATGGTGGGGAACTTCACCTACATGTGAAACGTCACTTTTAGTAACTTTACACTCATAAATTTGGCTCCACCTTCCCTTCAGGAGGTGGAGATATTTAAGTCTACGCTTTGTAGTAAAATTACATTTTGAAATGGAGTATAGTCAAAAGCAGTACATTTACTGTACAGTGTTATAGTACATTTACACATGTATATTTACTCACTTTTGTGAATAGAGTCCAATCTTAACAGATTCAACTGGCATCAACTCAGAGGTACAAAGACATTTAGCAGTCACAAACCCTTCACTTGTCTAAATTACAGTTTATGACAGCTAAACTGCTTTTTGGAATGTACCAAACTCATTTTGCGATAGGTTACGGAATTGCAAAATGGGTTTAGAAGACCATAACAAGCCAGTTTTTAGAAGGGGTGTGTGTTTATGGTGTCCCTTCCAAACACCGATTTGTTATGGCATGTATAAATGTTTTAAAACCTAATGGAACATTTAATTTGAAATGACTCCCAACACGAGCTGGTGAGCCATTCTCAAAAGCGGGCCCTTCTTTTTTCAGAATGTAAAAAATAAATTGTTGTTGAGGAGCCTGAGTTCCTGGAGACCACGGTCTACTCTCTAGTAAACTTTCCTTTAAGGAAAGGAGGCTGCTTACATTTTTTTTTAACAATCACAGACATGGCAGTTCACTGGCCCCAGCATGCCACCATTCCGGCGATGGCCACCAATCATACTGAGGGGTCGATTCCGATTCGGGCCGGAAAAAGCACCGACCGACTCGGATCCGGAAAAAATACCGACCGACACGTACCCGTGGCGCACGACACGTCAAGTACGATGCAAGGCGCGAAAAATCCGACCGAAACCAAGTCGACCGACCGAGCCGCACGGAAAACAGCAATCCGGCCGGAAAAACACGCGAATCCAACCGACCGACACGCACCCAAAACAAATCCGACCGAAACGTACACGCGAACTCCAAAACGCAAAGTACGATGCAAGGCGCGAAAACCACGACCGAGTCAGACGGAGGACAAGCCGTACGACCGACACGCATACAAAACCGAGCCGAAGCAACACAATACACCGCGACCGACGCGTACGCAGCATAGAAAACTGTACAAACACAGCGTGAACGAAACGGAGAACACCGTACGAGACCAATGCAGGGTCCGACTCGGTCACAAGAACGTTTCCAACATACACAAACAGCACAAAGGAAAAATCACCCAAAAAAGGCCAAACAAGCAATTACCAAGCCAATAAATACTGGGGGGACAGAGAACAAAGACACACCCACAACTCCACCTATATAAAGGACACAAATCACTACCATGAGCCTTTGCAAATGCCATTCCACTGCCAGCACCCAAGAGAAAGCAACCACACACCCACAGCTCATCCCTCACACAAGCCACACACCATCAGCACACCAACAAATACCTACCTCACATACACCCAGCAAAACACACACTCACACACCCTCACCTGCACACCAACACACACATCACTCACCATCACCACCCATCACCATGCCCCCCAAGAAGAATCCCAAGTTCCTAGATAGTGAATTGGAAGTCATGGTAGACGAGATCCTCAGGGTGGAGCCACAGCTGTTTGGCACACTGGTCCAACAGACCCCCATGTCGCAGAAAACCAAGATGTGGGAGAGGATCATCAACAGGGTGAACGCCCAATCACCATGTCGGCGCACAAAGACCGACATCCAGAACAGGTGGTATGACGTGCGCAGGAGGGTACGGAAAATGCTGAAGCAAGACTACATCAACAGCCAACACACCGGCAGTGGCCCTCCTGCCAAGCCAATATACCTCAGGCCCTGGGAGGAGAAGGTGCGGGCCATCCTTCCGCCAGTGAGCGTATATGGACTAGAGGACATCCCAGAGCCTGGTGAGTACACAACAAATGTACACAATATACTGCCACAAAACACACACATCACTGTCAAGGGGAGAGTCAAACCATGCACTCATAGCAATTACACAGCAACCAGAACAGAATCATCCCAAAATGTGTATGTCAGTCAGATAAACACAACACATGCCATCAAGAAAGTCACATCCAACTGTGCCAACACATGTACAAACACAACTACAACTACAGCTAGGCAGTGGCACAAATAGAACTAACAAACACATCCAGACATGTAGCCACCACAACAACACCAACACACAGTGAAGACCACTCAAAGGAAGGAATTCTGTGTATGCTGGCCAAGTCAGTGTAGCCAATAGCATCATGGGAGTCGCAGTCACACATATTGCCCCCCCACAACTGTCCCATCAACACCACCATGAACCATGCACACATCACAGGGAGTGGAGAAGGACTCACAAGATGGCTGACACTGGCTACTGCTGTGGGGAGCACAAGGCCCTGCTGGCAAATGTGCACCAACAAACAGCAGGACACCACTGACTGACATCCTGAGAGACAACTCACACTCCCTGCAATGCAAGCACGTTCCATGGTGGGATAACTGGCTGGCTGGCTGGGTGGGAAGGAGGACTTGCAGCACTAACCATAGTCACAAGCACCTCCCCTCACACACCCCCCAACACAAACTCCACAGAACCCACCTGGTAGAATGCAATGCCCCCCATCCTAACACAAGATCCCACAAAGAACCACCACCCTGGGTTATGTTGTGTGAAGCACAGGGACACTCTTGGGACTCTTAGCCAAACAACTGCCAGGACAACACTCCCAGCCATCCTGTCAGCACAGCCAGCCCACCCCACAGGGAAGCAGAATCAAAAGGAAGGAAGCATGGGCATGCTGGGAAGGGGGGTGGAGGCAATAGCATGATGGGAGTCGTAGTCACAGATATTGCTCAGCCTCACAACTGGCCCATCAACACCACCCTGAACCATGCTCACAGGGAGTGGAGAAGGACACACAAGATGGCTGACACTGGCTACTGCTGTGGGGAGCACAAGGGCATGCTGGGAACTGCACACCAACCAACAGCAGGACATCACTGTCAGCCATCTTGCCATTGCCCTCACACCCACACACACTGAACTCCCCACAAAAGCAAGTAAGTATGGGAATGCTGGGAAGTGGGGTGGAGGCAATAACATGATGGGAGTCGTAGTCACAGCTCTACATCCCCCACCACATGGCCCAGCAAGCTCACACTCACGCATGCACATCCCACAGAGAGTGGAAAGGCCCATCAAAGATGTCTGACACTGTTGCTGTGTCGTGGGGAGCACAAGGGCATGCTGGGTACTGCACACCAACCAACAGCAGGACACCACTGTCAGCCATCTTGCCATTGCTCTCACACCCACACACACTGAACTCCACACAAATGCAAGTAAGTATGGGAATGCTGGGAAGTGGGGTGGAGGCAATGGCATGATGGGAGTCGTAGTCACAGACATAGCTCACCCCCACAACTGTCCCATCAACACCACCCTGAACCATGCTCACATCACAGGGAGTGGAGAAGGACTCACAAGATGGCTGACACTGGCTACTGCTGTGGGGAGCACAAGGCCCTGCTGGCAAATGTGCACCAACAAACAGCAGGACACCACTGACTGACATCCTGAGAGACAACTTACACTCCCTGCAACGCAAGCACGTTCCATGGTGGGATAACTGACTGGCTGGGTGGGTGGGAAGGAGGGCCGGCTGTCAACCAAACACAACCAATGCAGACCATGTTCACACCCCAGAAAATACATAGAAATGCCCAAATAATGCAGGACAATGTGCCACACCAATATCAACCCCTGACTGTGACGACTTAGGACAATGCAATGTACAGGCCCGCACCCAGAGGCACAGTCACAACTGTCATGTGTGTCAACCATTGATGCCTGCAGAAACATAACATACATTGTTTGTGTCTCCCAAAAACAGGTGATGATGGGGACACAGCAGCAGACGCTGAGGAGTCCCAGTCCCAGGCTCAAGAGGATGCCGAGCTCACTGGCGTCGTACAGCCTCTGTCCTCCTCGGACGATGAAGAACAACCTGGCACATCCGGTGCAAGTCAACATGCAGCACCAGCAGGACCACCAGCTGCAGCAGCAGCAGGACCACCAGCTGCACCCCCTGCACCCACCCCTCCAACGACTGTCACCACGAATACCATCCCTGCCGACATGGACAGAACAAGGAGCAACACCAGCACAGTGACCCTGGACCAACCTGGGGCCATGGACACCACCACCAACCCCCAAGGTGGACCAGGGTTATCTGTGCGTGCCACTGCACACACAGCACATGTCAGCAGGGGTGGTGGGAGGGGTGGGAGACAGAGGTCGCTGCTTGCAGACGTTGCTGGTGTGCATGATGACCCACAACTGGTACGCATAGCTGATGCGTACCAGTCCAGCACCGGAGAGCTCAGCCAGGTAGTGGGGATCCTCAGAGACATTAAACAGCAGCAGGCTGCCCATCATGCCCGCTTGGACTCCCACATGTCCCACGTGGAGTCACACATGTCCCGTGTGGCTCACACATGTCCCGCGTGGAGTCCAAGTGGGATGCACTGCATGAGATGACGGCGGTGCACAGGGACATTTTACAATGCCTCCGCCAGATGAACAGCAACCAGTCCACACCTCCCTGTGTGCCAACAACATCTGGTGCCGAACAAACTGCAACTGCCACAGGGAGGGAGGAGGACTCTGGCGGAGAGTCCCATGCACCGCAGCAGCCTGTACTTGAGGGGCCCCCCCCCAAGAAGAGGGGTCGTCCGAGGAGGGAAAAGTGAGAGGCCGATGGCCAAGCGCAACTCCCAGGAAGCCTGAACCTGTTCTGGATGTTCGCCTTTGTGCACAGACTGTTCACCCTGTTGACGGCAACACTACTCCCACACATTGCATGGGGAGTACAAGTTGGACCAATGTGTCAGACAACTGTGGCCCCAATACTGGGGATCCTGTCTACCAGGACTTTCAATTCTCCTAGGAACTTGGGATTGCAAGATTTATGTACAGCACAACCCATCCCATGCACTATTAACACAAATGTATCACAATAAACACACTAATTCACCATACTTGCCTCTGTCGTGATTCCAACGTGGGTGCTGTTATGGGGATGATGAACTGCAAAATTACACTGTGTATGCGAACTGCAACAGCAAGGACAACACAGGCATGTGAGTACAGGCAACGTGACACACATGAGGGAGACACACCACCAGGGCTACACAACACATACTCACCTAGGCCATCTGACTTATTGCCTACACTGATGTTGCCAGGGAAGACGGTGCAATGCACAGACACCACACCCATTCCCAGTTGTAGTCAAGTAGCCCACAGGTGCAGTAAGCAAATGGCAGTCAAATGTGTGACCACAGACAACGCACATCACAAAGTGGAGCACAGGTTTATTACACAGTTGCAACATGCCGTAACCACTACAGATGCAAGGTAACCCCACCTGGCAGCGGGCACACAGTCAACAACTGTAGACGGAAGGAAGTCCATGGGTGTGGCGCACATCACCTGTAGGGACACAACAGCTACCAGCCTGGATGTGCAATCACGTCGTCGGTGGACACAGTTGACCAAACGAATCTGAAAGTACCCTGTGAAGGACAGAAATGACACACAGTCAAAAGCAATGGAGTACAGGACAGAACAGCAAAACTCATGCACCCACCCAGAACCAAGTTAGCATGTCAACACTGTTGGGGAGTACAGACCACCTGTCACCACACATCGCAACACACATCCAGTCAAGTAGCCCATGGACACACTCCAACAGCACCAGAGGACCACCCACACATCATGCCAACTCACATCATTGACATGACACCTCAGGATACTCACATTCAGCTAAAGAAGTTGGTGATGAACTGTGTGCGGACATCACCATCACCATCATCATCATCATCGTCATCATCGTCACTGGCATCGTGGTCCAGGCCAGGATCCTCCACAGGTGGCGGATGTTGGTCATTGTCATCCTGGATGAGAGGCAACTCCTTCCGCACTGCCAGGTTGTGGAGCATGCAGCAGACGATGATAATCTTGCACACTTTCGCAGGGGCATATGGGAGGGACCCTCCGGTCTTGTCCAGGCAGCGGAAGCGGCTCTTCAGGAGACCAAAGGTCCGCTCAATCACTCTCCTGGTCCGACCATGTGCCTCATTGTAGCGCATCTGGGCTGGTGTCACAGGGTTCCTGAGGGGTGTCAGCAACCACGGCATGTTGGGGTATCCCGAGTCACCTACGGACAGACAAGTGCACATTAGCTGACTTGGAAAAGTGGGCGGAATACTACAGATCAGATCACACACAATGGCACAAAGTCAGTACACACCGACAAGCCAGGCACGCTGGTTCTGCATCTGTGCCATCATCCTGGGGATGCGACTACTCCTCATCACAAAGGCATCGTGTGCTGAACCAGGGAAACGGGCACACACGTGTGTGATGGTCATGTCTGCAAGACACACCACCAGTGCATTGACCGAGTGGTAGTGCTTGCGGTTCCTGTAGGCCTGCTCCTGGGCCTGTGGTGGTACCAAAGCCACATGTGTCCCATCAATGGAGCCAATGACATGCGGCATCCTCCCCAGGGCATAAAAGTCACTCTTCACGTCAGTGAGTCGTCGCAGTCTAGGGAAATAGATGTACCGGTTCAGGAAGAGCAACATTGCCGCCAAAACATCGCGGAGCACACGGCTGAACATGGTCTGTGACATCCCACCAGCAGTCGCCACAGTATGTTGGAAGGTACCGGTGGCAAAGAAGTGTAGGGCTGCCATCACCTTCACCTTGGGGGTCAGCGCTGTAGGATACGGCCGGCCAGGCTGCAAATGTGGGGACAACTGCACTGCCAAATCCTCAATCAGCTGCCTGGTGAAGCGGTACCGTCGGATGCTGTCCCGTTCCACCATCGTTGCCAGGTCTGGGAATGGCCGATGGACAGCAGGAGCCCTGCAGTGCAGAGGAGAAGTAAGCAAGATTGTCAGTCACCCCACATATGCGGCATTGAACACACTCAAGATCCCAACATACATCATTATGAGGCACAACTACATGAAGTGTGCAGTACCGGAAGGACATGTATGGTACATACATGGCCAACATCTGTCAACACGGTCCAACAGGTGGCATCAATTAGTCCCAGGTTGGCCCATTGGATATCATGAGGCCGTGTCACAGTTCCCATCTCCTGCTGCCGTGTCACAATAACCCCCACAGTGACATGTGAGGACAGATGTGCCCCAGGCACCACAGCTCAACGACAGGTACATTCCCAGGGACCCTGTAATGCCACATGGACACTGGCATTACATGGAGTATCATGTATACACCACAGCAAAACAACCATGACCCCCACAGGTAGTGGCCCCACTTGCCACGGCAGGACAGACATGGACGTCTGTGACACACACGCACAACATCAGAGTCCATGCACACACAACGTGGATGTGGAGACTGTCTCCCATTGTGCACATGAAATCAGAGACATTGTAAACACTACATGCACAAAGACTGTGGAGGACCATCACTATTGTGCCACTGGGACACCCTGGCTCAAACATACCGTCCCACATGGGACTCACGGGGTATGTGACATGACATACACATACACCACTGTGAAATGTGACCATGGCACATGCACAGATATGAACAGTTGCACATCACAGTGGTCATGTACACGTAACACCCAGGATCCTGTCCCCATGAACACGTGCACAGCCTGGGGGTGGCTGCCCACAGGTGACACCCACAGGACAACATGTACACCAACATACACACAATAGGAAATGTATCCTTACATGCCTTATGATAAAGTTTGGACAGGCTGTCGTGATGTAGGTGTGCCCCTCACTCCCTGGGAGCTATCTGTGGCTGGCATATGTCCATCTGAGACAGGCATGCTGACATATGCCAGTCACATGTACAGTGATGCGTTGTACCGCAATGGACCGATCGGTGCCTCCGGCCGGCCCATTGCATTCAATGTGTGCGGGTACGCGTTGTACCCCTGTGCGCGTTGAACCGCAATGGACCGATCGGTGCCTCCGGCCGGCCCATTGCATTCAATGTGTGCGGGTACGCGTTGTACCCCTGTGCGCGTTGAACCGCAATGGACCGATCGGTGCCTCCGGCCGGCCCATTGCATTCAATGTGTGGGTACGCGTTGTACCCCTGTGCGCGTTGAACCGCAATGGACCGATCGGTGCCTCCGGCCGGCCCATTGCATTCAATGTGTGCGGGTACGCGTTGTACCCCTGTGCGCGTTGTACCGCAATGGACCGATCGGTGCCTCCGGCCGGCCCATTGCATTCAATGTGTGCGGGTACGCGTTGTACCCCTGTGCGCGTTGTACCGCAATGGACCGATCGGTGCGCACCCATTGACAATGGGCTTGCCTGGCAACGGACGCGTTTTCGAATTTCGAACGAGTCGGTTGCTGGAAATTCAGTTGGTCACCCACAACAATGTTGCAAAATCATGTATGTCATGAAGTTGAGGATTTGAAGGATGCTGTGGGCGTGTTTTGGTGCTGCTATTCCATGGATTGGCCAGATTCAGAAGATGCAAACGACTTGGACCTATCACTTTGGACACAAGGGACAGTATCTGCCTCTCCAGCACATATATATTGCTGGCTGTTCCCCTGAGAGCTCACTTGCCTGCACTACATGCTCCAGGACGACATCTGCCACTGCACTGCTGCTGTCTCTGCCCCTCTGCACCCTGCAATGGCACGTACTGTGGAGAGAGCCCCAGCCTTCAGCCTTGAAGAGAACCAGGCCCTGCTGGACAGCCTACTTCCACAGTACAGCAAGCTGTATGGGACACCAGGGGAGCAGGTGAGTGTTCTGTGCACTGCCTTTCTGAATGTGCATTTTGTGTGACTAGCAAGGCTGAGAGTCTGCACGCCACTGGCTAGCAGGCTCACTGAGTAGTTGTCACCCCCATAGTGTGTAGTGACATGCACTGGACAGGTATGGTGCAGTGACAGTGCATTTGAACATGGTTTTACTTCCCATGCAATGATACCATGTAGTGACGTCTGGCAAACTGTCCATGGGCAGCTTTGCACTGCCTGTGTACATCATGTGCCCCTGTGATTGAGACATGTATATACAACTGTGTCATGCACGGATATGTTGCATATGTGTGTTAGACTTGGCATCTTTTGGCGTGTTTCCCCTGACTTTTTGCTTTCTGACCTCCCGGTTTTGACTCTGTTTTTGCTGGTGTGATGATTCTGCGCACTTTCCTCACTGCGGTCCAGTGGGAAAGTGCAAGTGCTCCTGTATAAAATGTGTTATGGATTGGTGTTTCCATGATTGGCCTATTTGGTTTATGTGTCAGTCCCTTGTAAAGTGCACTGCGAGTGCCAGGGCCTATAGACCAAATGCTGTTGGTGGGCTGCAGCACTGGATTGTGCCACCCACGCAAACAGCCCGTAAAGTATAACTCGGGCCTGCCATCGCAGAGCCTGTGCGCAGCCTGGGGCTGCCATGTCGACTTGGCAAGTGCACACACTTGCAAGTCCCTAAACCTTCCCTTTGCTACATGTTAGTCACCCCTAAGGTAGGCCCAAGGTACCCCCGTGGGCAGGGTGCGTTGTACGCGAAAGGTAGGACATGCCCGGGTGTGTGCGGCATGTCCTGATAGTGAATTACAGCCTAGTTCGTTTTTCACTATTGCAAGGCTACCTGTTCCCCTAGGCCAGAACGGGCAGTTTTGATTATTACAGCTTATAATCCTAACTGACCCCGGGAACATGGTAGAAATTCGAGTTTAGAATGCCTGGACTCAGAATGATAAAATGCAGCTTTTAGTGAAGTCGGTTTTAACATTCTGTGTTTGAAAATACCACTTTTAGAAAGTGGGTATTTTCTTGTCTAACCATCCAAGCCTGCCTCTGCGAGATTGTGTATTCCTTGTCTGGAATGTGAGTGACAGGGGCTGGGGGATACCAGGAGACAGGGTGAGTCAGCACAGGGCTGAATAGCAAGATCTACATGTAGATGGGTGGGAGGGGTCGCACCTGGGCCCTGAATAGGACAGTGCCTTCCCTCCACAATGCTGGCTCCACCTCCTGTGGTGCGTCTGATGTCCCTGGCCCACTCACTGAAAGAAGGGACGGAGACTTGTCAACAAAGTGCTCCAGAACTGGTTTGGACTAGGCAAAGGCCTCTCTGCCTTCAGAGAACAAAGGAATTTGGGATATAAATATTGGGGCCCTGACCCCATCAATTTAGATCTCGCTGGAAACAAGGAACCTGCCAAGACGAAGAGCTGGAAGAGCTGCCAGGAGGAGTACTGCCCCTTTGCTGTGTTGTTGCTTTGTTGGGTTGGCCTGCAGTTGCTGCTTCTGTCTTGGGCAGTGAAAGGACTGGACTGAACTTTCTCCAAACTTGTGCTGAGTATCTCCAAGGGCCAGAAACCGAGCTGGCCTCCTGTTAAGAAGTCTCAGGGACTGCAAAGACTTCACAAGCCTCTGGGTACCGCTTCTGGAACGCTGTTTCAGTTGCCACAGAGGAAGGGAACCGCAACCGACTCCGTCAACCGAATCCATCCCTGGCCGGTGACCTGTTTGCACCGCAGACCGCATCGCCCCGCTTCGCATCGCAACCCTGGTCTCACCGTGGGCAACGTCCAACGCCGCCAACATCGAGCCGCTGCTTGCACCGTGACCTGTGGGCACCGCAGTTCGCATCGCATCGCTTCACTGAACCAACCGGACCCGACCGACGAGGTCGCTGCAACTGGCTCAAGAGTCGAGACCGCACCGCAATTGGGGCACCGCTCGCACGTCTGCGACGCACCGCTCCGACTCGCACCGCTGTCCGACGCCAGCTCCCGCACTCCGGCTAGGTCGCCTGCATCGCAACCTCTCAGCACCGCATCGAGCATCGTCTCACCCTGCACCGCACGCCTTGGACTCACCGACTCCGTCTGCCCGACGCTCATCGAGCCGCTGCCTGCACCGCATCGAGGGACACCGCACCTTGCATCGCTCCGTCTTGCACCGCAACCGCGACGAACGCCGACCGGCTCGTACACTCCGTACCAGCCACAACGAGAAAAGGTACTGTGACCGAGTCTGTTCACGACTCTGCTGGCCCGTATCGACGCGGTCGGCTGGAACTGTTAGACTCTGTGGTTTTCAGCATCACGGTAGACTCGGACGGAGCTACCGACTCGTACGAACTTTGCTTTTGTGCTATTCCTGCAAAGAAGAAGTTAACGTATCAAGTATTCATTCGTAAAGTATAGTATTGTGGATTTTTGTCGTAATTGGTCTTGTCTTGAGTATATAAAATATTGGTTATTTTTCTAAACTGGTGTGGTGTCCGTTTGTAGTGCTTACACTGTATTACTGTTGGTTATGTGCAAATGCTTTACACACTGCCTCTGAATTAAGCCTGACTGCTCGTGCCAAGCTACCACGAGGGTGAGCAGGGGTTACTTCACGAGTGTAACAACCCTTACCCTGACTAGGAAGAAGGGTCCCTACTTGGACAAAGGTGCAAGCCCTTGCCAACTAGAGATCCCATTTCTAACATTGGTTGTCAGCGGTGAGGATAGGACTTGTGTTTGCACTTGACTTACAGTGATTGGTGTGCACTACTACCATATCGCAGACCATTACGTACCACATACTGGTTCTTTTTCTTTTGGCCTATTTTTGATCTTGCCAGTTTTCAACTCACGACTTTTGTCATGCCTGAATCAATTGCATCATCCGTTGCATCTCTGGAAGTTATCTTTGAGGAGGACAGGTTGGAATCCTACGCCGTAAAGGAGTTACGAGCGATTTGTAAAAACCTGAAAGTCCAAATTAAAGGCCTCACAAGGAAGGAGGAGCTACAGAAGGCGCTGAGGGCCTGGGTAGCAGCCAGACATGCCAATGGGCAGCCTGGTGATCTCAGTGAGGAGGCGGAGGAGCCTATTTCCAGGGTGGATGTGCTTTTGGGTAGGGGGAACCCGCCAGGTCGGGCAGCAGCAGTCTGTCCCCAGAGGAGCTGGAGGACAGGCGGGAGGCAAGGCAGTTCGAGCTGCAGAAGCTCAGGCTGGAGAGTGAGCGGGAGGAGAAGAGATTGGCCATAGAGGAGAGGAAGATGCTCTTAGAGCATGAGAGAGAACTAAAGGAGCTAGAACTTAGGAGTAAGTCAGGCTCAGATGGTGGCAGCAATTCGTCCAGAAAGGCAGACAGGATTGTGCACATTCCCAAGAACGTAGGCAAGGAGTTCAAGAAGGGGGATGACATACAAAGGTGGTTCCAGGGTTATGAGGCAGCCATACACATGAATGGGGTCCCTGAGGAGAATTGGGGAGCAGGATTGTGGCCACTTTTCCCGGAAGAAGCAAGGGATGCTCTGATAGCTTTGGGTAAGGGGTATCACCTCACCTATGCTGACATGAAGAATGCCCTTCTCACGAAGTATGGTCTTACTCCTGAAAAGTACAGGGATCAGTTCAGGTCCAGTAAGAAGTCTGATGTCAACACTTGGTTGGAATGTGTGGATGTGTTCTGCAGGTCTCTGGATGGTTGGGTGAAGGGCAGTAGTGTAACAGATTTTCAGGGGCTCTACAACTTGATTGCATGGGAGCACTTGTCTAGTCTATGTTTTGCAGATCTGCGCCAGCACCTAGTTGATAGTAAGCTAACTGACCCCAGGAAGCTTGCTATGGAAGCGGACCGCTGGGTGAGTACCAGGGTCCACAAGAAAGCGTTTGGGGGAGACTCAGCCAAAGGTGGGCAGGGTCCCCAGCAGAAAGGTGGGGGGACAAGGGTAAAGCACAGGAGTTCTCTAAAGAGCCCCAAACTAGTACCCAGGGTAAAGGTTCCCAGCCCCCGGTGATAAGAAGAAAGGGGTCTCTACAGGGAAGCCTGTTGAGACCGGCCCCCGCAAGTGTTATGCATGTGACCAGGTAGGTCACTTTAAGGGGGACCCCAAGTGCCCGAAGGGGACACAGCCACCCACCGGTGGACAGTCCAAAGTGTTGGCTAGTGTAGCGCTTGGGGAGGAGGGGTGCCCACAGGAGGGTGGGGATCCCGCAGAAATGACCCTTGTCTCACTCGGGGACAGTGAGATGGTCCCAGGAAACCAGGTGCCCCCTAACACAAAGAAATATAGCACCTGGGTGACCATTAACGGAAACAGGGTAGAGGCTCTCAGAGATACTGGAGCCAGTGTGACCTCAGTCCGGTGTCACCTGGTGTCTGAGAAGCAAGTAGTCCCAGGAGCATTCCACCAAGTAGTTGCTGTCGACAACTCAGAGCGCCAATGTATGGTGGCGCAGGTTCCCTTTGAATGGGGGGGTCTCAGGTCCCTTAAGGGTGGTTGTGAGCCCTACCATGCCTGTAGATTGTCTGCTAGGAAACGACCTGGAGCAGTCCTCATGGAAGGAGGTTGAGCTCAGGTCCCACTTGGAGATGCTTGGGTTGCCAGAGTGGGCATGCGTGTCTACTCGGTCAATGGCGGCCAGAAAGGGTGATCAAGAGGACTTGGAGCCTGAAACAGTGGCCCAAGTCCCTGCCAAGAGAAAGGGCAGGGGGCGCGGGAAACCGGCCCCCGAAGTTCCCACGGACCGGGAGGAGGCGGACCTCGAGGGGGACGCCCCGGTGCCTACAGGGGAGCAAGTAGCCGAACTGGGAGACATCTCTGAGCTGACCCATTGGCAGCAAGAAGGGGGTCCCACCAGGGAGGAGTTCTGCAGGGAGCAGAACGAGTGCCCTACTCTGGAGGGTCTGCGGCGGCAGGCTGCAGACCAGGCAGCTGGTAATCAGTCCGGGTCACATCTGATCTACTGGGAGAGTGGTCTCCTATACAGTGAGCCTAAGGTTGCTGAGCCTGGGTCAGCCCGTGTGCTGGTGGTACCCCAGCGCTTCAGGACCTTCCTACTGGGTCTGGCTCATGACGTGCCTTTGGCAGGACATTTGGGGCAGGACAAGACCTTTGACAGGCTTGTCACCCACTTCTTTTGGCCCCAAATGCGAAGGCAGTCAGATGCACACTGCAGGTCTTGCCAAACTTGGCAGGCAAGTGGTAAGAGTGGGAGGAAGGTCAAAGCTCCTCTCCAACCTTTTCCGGTTGTTGGAACACCCTTTGAAAGGGTAGGGATGGATATAGTGGGGCCACTGGATCCCAAGACAGCCATGGGCAACAGGTACATCCTGGTCTTGGTGGACCATGCCACCCGGTACCCGGAGGCAATCCCTCTCAGGACAACAACGGCGCCAGTGGTGGGCCGGGCGTTAATGGGGATCTTTTCCCGTGTGGGATTCCCCAGAGAGGTGGTTTCTGATAGGGGGACCAATTTCATATCGAAGTATATGACATCCCTGTGGAAGGAGTGTGGGGTAACCTACAAGTTCACCACTCCTTACCACCCACAAGGAAACGGTCTGGTGGAGAGATTCAACCAGACCTTGAAAGGCATGATCAAGGGTCTAACAGAACCCATGAGGCGTAAGTGGGACGTCCTCTTGCCATGCCTACTCTTTGCATACAGGGAGGTGCCTCAGAAGTCTCTTGGGTACAGCCCCTTTGAGCTCCTGTATGGCCACCCTGTCAGAGGACCTCTGAGTTTGGTGAAGGAAGGCTGGGAGGCGGCTCCCAGGAAAACTCCCCAGGATGTATTTAGCTACATGCTGGCCTTTAGAAACCAAACTGCCCGCTTCAGGAAACTCGCTCAGGCGAACCTAGAAGCAAGCCAGGAAGAAATGAAGAGATGGTATGACCAGAACGCCACTCTGGTCGAATTTCAACCTGGACAAAAAGTGTGGGTCATGGCCCCAGTAGCACCTTGTGCCTTGCAGGACAAGTGGACTGGGCCATATGAGGTAAAGGAGCGCAAAAGTGACGTCACCTACCTGGTGGATTTGCAGGCTCCAAGGAACCCTTTGAGGGTCCTTCACGTGAACCGCCTCAAGCCCCACTTCGAGAGGTCCGAAGTGAGTATGCTCTTGGCGACAGATGATGGGGTGGAAGAGGAGAGCGAGCCTCTCCCTGACCTCCTGTCTACCAAGGAGCATGATGGGTCAGTAGAGGGTGTGATCCTCTCCCCTACTCTGACTCAGGAGCAGCAGGGGACTGTCGCCAGTTGTTGGGACAGTTCGCCCCGCTGTTCTCTCTGACCCCCGGTGTTACTCACTGGTGTACCCATGACGTGGACACCGGTGACAGCCATCCTGTGAAGCACAAGATTTACAGGTTGACTGACCGGGTCAGAGCCAGCATCAAGGAGGAGGTCTCTAAGATGTTGGCGTTAGGGGTGATTGAGCCCTCCCACAGTCCTTGGGCCAGCCCAGTGGTCTTGGTCCCAAAGGCTGCGGCGCCCGGTGCCACTCCAGAACTCCGGTTTTGTGTGGACTACCGTGGGCTCAATGCCGTCACCAGGACTGACGCGCACCCCATCCCCAGAGCTGATGAGCTCATTGATCGGTTGGGAGCTGCCCGGTTCCTCAGCACGTTTGATTTGACGTCTGGGTACTGGCAGATTGCCTTAACCGATGGGGCCAAGGAGAGATCAGCATTCTCAACCCCAGAAGGTCATTACCAATTCCGGGTGATGCCCTTTGGGTTGAAGAATGCCCCTGCCACCTTTCAGAGGTTGGTCAATCAGGTGTTGGCCGGGCTGGAGGATTTCAGTGCCGCCTACCTGGATGACATTGCTGTGTTCAGTTCCAGCTGGGAAGAACATTTACAGCACCTTGAGAAAGTGTTGAGGGCTCTGCAAGGTGCAGGCCTCACGATCAAGGCCAGTAAGTGCCAGATCGGGCAGGGTTCTGTGGTGTACTTGGGACACCAGGTAGGAAGCTGCCAGGTGGCGCCCCTACAACCCAAGATTGACACCATTCTGGCTTGGGAGCCCCCAAGACCCAGACAGAGGTGAGAGCCTTCTTAGGTCTCACCGGTTACTATAGGAGATTTGTTAAGGGCTATGGCACCATCGTTGCCCCCTTAACAGAGCTGACCTCTAAGAGGCAGCCCAGGAAAGTGATCTGGACTGAGTCCTGCCAGAAAGCTTTTGATGCCCTGAAGGCAGCCATGTGCACGGCGCCCGTGCTCAAGGCACCTGACTTCTCCAAGGAATTCGTCGTGCAGACTGACGCTTCAGAGCATGGTGTGGGAGCGGTGCTCTCACAACTGAACGAAGAGGGCCTGGATCAGCCTGTAGTCTTCCTTAGCAGGAGACTACTTCCCAGGGAACAGAGGTGGAGTGCCATAGAAAGGGAAGCTTTTGCTGTGGTCTGGGCACTGAAGAAGTTGAGACCATACCTGTTTGGGACTCACTTCCGGGTTCAGACAGACCACAGGCCCCTCAGATGGTTGATGCAAATGAGGGGTGAGAATCCAAAACTGCTGAGGTGGTCCATCTCCCTACAGGGAATGGACTTTACGGTGGAACACCGTCCTGGTACAGAACACGCCAACGCAGATGGCCTGTCCAGGTTCTTCCGCCTTAGTGAAGAGAACTCCAATGGGGTTGGGTAGTTCTCCCTACTTTCAGCTGGAGGGGACATGTGTTAGACTTGGCATCTTTTGGCGTGTTTCCCCTGACTTTTTGCTTTCTGACCTCCCGGTTTTGACTCTGTTTTTGCTGGTGTGATGATTCTGCGCACTTTCCTCACTACGGTCCAGTGGGAAAGTGCAAGTGCTCCTGTATAAAATGTGTTATGGATTGGTGTTTCCATGATTGGCCTATTTGGTTTATGTGTCAGTCCCTTGTAAAGTGCACTGCGAGTGCCAGGGCCTATAGACCAAATGCTGTTGGTGGGCTGCAGCACTGGATTGTGCCACCCACGCAAACAGCCCGTAAAGTATAACTCGGGCCTGCCATCGCAGAGCCTGTGCGCAGCCTGGGGCTGCCATGTCGACTTGGCAAGTGCACACACTTGCAAGTCCCTAAACCTTCAATTTGCTACATGTTAGTCACCCCTAAGGTAGGCCCAAGGTACCCCCGTGGGCAGGGTGCGTTGTACGCGAAAGGTAGGACATGCCCGGGTGTGTGCGGCATGTCCTGATAGTGAATTACAGCCTAGTTCGTTTTTCACTATTGCAAGGCTACCTGTTCCCCCTAGGCCAGAACGGGCAGTTTTGATTATTACAGCTTATAATCCTAACTGACCCCGGGAACATGGTAGAAATTCGAGTTTAGTATGCCTGGACTCAGAATGATAAAATGCAGCTTTTAGTGAAGTCGGTTTTAACATTCTGTGTTTGAAAATACCACTTTTAGAAAGTGGGTATTTTCTTGTCTAACCATCCAAGCCTGCCTCTGCGAGATTGTGTATTCCTTGTCTGGAATGTGAGTGACAGGGGCTGGGGGATACCAGGAGACAGGGTGAGTCAGCACAGGGCTGAATAGCAAGATCTACATGTAGATGGGTGGGAGGGGTCGCACCTGGGCCCTGAATAGGACAGTGCCTTCCCTCCACAATGCTGGCTCCACCTCCTGTGGTGCGTCTGATGTCCCTGGCCCACTCACTGAAAGAAGGGACGGAGACTTGTCAACAAAGTGCTCCAGAACTGGTTTGGACTAGGCAAAGGCCTCTCTGCCTTCAGAGAACAAAGGAATTTGGGATATAAATATTGGGGCCCTGACCCCATCAATTTAGATCTCGCTGGAAACAAGGAACCTGCCAAGACGAAGAGCTGGAAGAGCTGCCAGGAGGAGTACTGCCCCTTTGCTGTGTTGTTGCTTTGTTGGGTTGGCCTGCAGTTGCTGCTTCTGTCTTGGGCAGTGAAAGGACTGGACTGAACTTTCTCCAAACTTGTGCTGAGTATCTCCAAGGGCCAGAAACCGAGCTGGCCTCCTGTTAAGAAGTCTCAGGGACTGCAAAGACTTCACAAGCCTCTGGGTACCGCTTCTGGAACGCTGTTTCAGTTGCCACAGAGGAAGGGAACCGCAACCGACTCCGTCAACCGAATCCATCCCTGGCCGGTGACCTGTTTGCACCGCAGACCGCATCGCCCCGCTTCGCATCGCAACCCTGGTCTCACCGTGGGCAACGTCCAACGCCTCCAACATCGAGCCGCTGCTTGCACCGTGACCTGTGGGCACCGCAGTTCGCATCGCATCGCTTCACTGAACCAACCGGACCCGACCGACGAGGTCGCTGCAACTGGCTCAAGAGTCGAGACCGCACCGCAATTGGGGCACCGCTCCCACGTCTGCGACGCACCGCTCCGACTCGCACCGCTGTCCGACGCCAGCTCCTGCACTCCGGCTAGGTCGCCTGCATCGCAACCTGTCAGCACCGCATCGAGCATCGTCTCACCCTGCACCGCACGCCTTGGACTCACCGACTCCGTCTGCCCGACGCTCATCGAGCCGCTGCCTGCACCGCATCGAGGGACACCGCACCTTGCATCGCTCCGTCTTGCACCGCAACCGCGACGAACGCCGACCGGCTCGTACACTCCGTACCAGCCACAACGAGAAAAGGTACTGTGACCGAGTCTGTTCACGACTCTGCTGGCCCGTATCGACGCGGTCGGCTGGAACTGTTAGACTCTGTGGTTTTCAGCATCACGGTAGACTCGGACGGAGCTACCGACTCGTACGAACTTTGCTTTTGTGCTATTCCTGCAAAGAAGAAGTTAACGTATCAAGTATTCATTCGTAAAGTATAGTATTGTGGATTTTTGTCGTAATTGGTCTTGTCTTGAGTATATAAAATATTGGTTATTTTTCTAAACTGGTGTGGTGTCCGTTTGTAGTGCTTACACTGTATTACTGTTGGTTATGTGCAAATGCTTTACACACTGCCTCTGA
This sequence comes from Calotriton arnoldi, assembly GCA_963921515.1. Taxonomy (NCBI): domain Eukaryota; kingdom Metazoa; phylum Chordata; class Amphibia; order Caudata; family Salamandridae; genus Calotriton; species Calotriton arnoldi. The sequence continues at coordinate 316,888 of CAWUFW010000506.1, read as the reverse complement.
ATTAAGCCTGACTGCTCGTGCCAAGCTACCACGAGGGTGAGCAGGGGTTACTTCACGAGTGTAACAACCCTTACCCTGACTAGGAAGAAGGGTCCCTACTTGGACAAAGGTGCAAGCCCTTGCCAACTAGAGATCCCATTTCTAACAATGTGGTAATGGCCTTTTCACTTTGTCATCCTGACAGGTTAATGCCCATCGGAAGCAGGAAATCTGGAAGGACATCGTCCGGGCCGTCCGGTCCGTGGGGGTCTACAAGCGCCGGATCCGCAACTGCCAGAAGAGGTGGCAGGACCTTCGGGGCTGGACCCGGAGGATTGCACGGGTCCAGCTGAAGCTGTCGCCTCCTCGCAGGAGGGGCGGAACACGGACCCTGACCCCCACATGCTCCAGATCCTGGCGGTGGTGTTTCCAGACCTGGATGGGCAGCTGAAGGCCAGACAGCAGCAAGGAGGGGGTGAGTCAAAGACTGCACTGTGAACTCTGTATTACATGCTTTGTGCCCTCCTCTGGCCTGGTTCAACTGCCACAGTGCAGCAGTCATGTTGTCCAGGAGCCATGTCCCTCTATTGTGCACTGCCCACTGCTCATCTGATACCCAGGTGTGGCCCTTACATTCAGGGAATTGTGTCACTTGGGACTGTGTCCTTGCAGTTTGCTTCACTAAAGGTGGGGGACAGCATCTGTTTCCCTAACTCTGTTGTGGGCATCATGGGTGGGTCCATTGTTCACACAACGCCTGGGTTTGGACATGTGATCTGCGTGTTGCTTTGATATGCGGTCCACTTGCTGAGCTGAGCCACCACATGTGCCTGGGGTATGTGGCACACGCCCATGCAGCGGGTGGGAACAATGTTTGGGCCCCAGGAGTGTGCAGATTACGTGTGTCACACATACATGGCCAGCTATCCACTGTCCAGGGAACATCCCTCATTCATGTGGAGCAGGACATTCATGCCTACTCCAGGCCATGCAATGCACTCTGTACTCCCACTCCCGTGTATCAGCTGACACATTGTGCACAGTGATTTGACCCCTCAGGTGTCTGCCTCTGTGTCAGTGTGCTGTGGATTAGTTGCCAGGACTGCTGGGGTGTTTCTTGGTAGGGGCTCAGCATGCCCCTGGAGATGTGACCATAGCAGACGATACTTGTGTGTCACATAGGTGTTTGATCAGCTGCCCGTGCAGACTGGGGTATGCGAATGTGAAGTTCAGGCAGCTGTTCCCCATTCACAGCAAATTGTGAGGGGCTCAGGTTCCAAGGGTAGTGTCACAGGTCTCCCATATGTCCAATAGGTGTGACCTGGACAGATGAGGGTTATGATGATGTGTTGTGTGGGGGATGTACATGTGCACTTGTGCAGCTCCAGGACTTGCATTCCCCATGACCTACTGTTGTGACACAGTGCATAGTGTTGTTGTCTGGCTGCCAAGTCATACATCACTGAGACAGTGATGTATGACTTAGCAGTCATGCCTCTGCCATGGCATGTGTCAACTTATTGGTGGTCCTGCAGGGGAGTGACATGTGCTACATGCACACCATAGTGGCGCTGGCTATCAGGACATGGGTGCATCATGGTGTCTGTCGCTGGTATGCATCACATGCATTTCCTATTTGACTCTGGGCATCCCTTTCATCCGGAAACCTGTACTGACTCAGTGGCAAGAGCTGTGATGTGTGCATGTCCACATGCTACACCGTGTCCTCTGCACTGTCCAACTACTGTGTACTTGGTGCATGTGTCCACACTGGGGTGTTGCAATCCAACAGACACCAGACAGATGGGTGCAAGGCCATGTGGGATGTGAGTGCCATGCTTGGCATCAGACTGACAATTGGCTTCTCCTGTTCAGTTAGGGCACTTTTAGCAATGTACAACTAATGATGCCAGGGCTTGCTCTGTAATGTGCTGTGCTCACAGTGGTGTGTGCGTTTGGTGCAGGTGACTGATGTCTGTCTGTTTCCCCATTGTTTGCAGATACATCCACGGCCACGGAAGGGGACAGCTCCACGGACCAGGAGGAGCCGGAGAGCCAGACTGGGTCAGCAGCCGAGGAGTGGTCGGAGGGACCCAGTGGCACGGAGGGCGAGGGGAGCCACACCGAGGAGTCCTCAGCACCATCCACCTCAGCTGAGGACCAGAGCAACTCGGAGGATTTCTCCCTTGTGGAGGCGGGTGTCAGCAGCCACCACACGCCAGCTAGTGTTGCTGTCCCCGCCACCACCAGCACCACCACCGCCCTCCCATCGGCTCCCATTCCCCAGGTCCGTGGAGGCTCCCATGTTCGGGAGCGTGTCTCCTTTGGGCCAGGCACCGCACCCCCTGCCCCTGTGTCCCCTGCTGCCCTGAGTGAGGAGTCTGTGTACCTCCTTCGCCAGCTCCAAGTAGGGCAGACAGCCATGCTGAGTGTCCTCCATGCGCACACCGCTCTGTTGACTCAGCTGGTGTCGTTCATGGAGGGCATCTCATCGGGCATGTCTGACCTACAGAGGGGCAACAGGTCCATGGACTCCTCCCTGACGGCAGCAGTGTCCCTCCTCAGACAGTCCCTCACCCCTCCTGCCTCTGCTCCATCCACACTCCCCAGCACCTTACCCGTCCCAAGCACACACACACCGGCACAGGCACACACCAGCACACACACGTCCAGCACACAGACACACACGCCACAAACTAAACGCACACGCACGCACAGTCAGGGGACTGAAACCAGACTCACAGGGGATGGGGCCCTGGTACACACACACGCATCCACGGGCACTGCGCAGTCCTCAGTTGCCTCTCCCTCCAAAGCACCCTCCCTTGCCTCACCTGCAACCCCAAAGACCCAGCGCCTCTTCCTCAGTGACCTCGGCCTCTTCCCCTCCGATCCAGCTGCCCCAGCATCCAGGGGGAAGAGGAAGCCCCTCCACACGGAGCAGAGTGCCCCTCGCTCCCGGACACCCTCCCCCAGGCGCAGACAGACTGAGGCCCCCACCCGCAAGTCCCCCGGAGTGCTAAGAGCAAGACCCCGCCGCCGCCCTGCAGCTCAAGCACCAGGTCTCCTTCCTCCATCCCTCAGGCCCCCACTCCACAGGTGCCCCCACCACACCCTGCCCCAGGTTCCCCCACCCACAGATATACCATCCCCAAGAGGCTCCGGCCTTCTCCCCCTGCCACTTGCTCTCCCGGAACAACACCCCCCGCTGCGCTTGTCTGTGCCACTGATGTGGTGAGGGTGTCCTCCCCCTCTGTCCAGCCCACCTTGCCTGTTCCCCATTCTCCTCCCCTGGTGGTAGGCACTGCAGTGGAGTCCACTACCACCCTGTCTGACTTGGGCACTGCAGTGGCGGACCTGTCCACTCCATCTGCAGGGTCCACTGCAGTCGTGCCGGCACCCACAACATCTGAGCCATGCCCCCAGTTGTGCCGGCACACACCATGTCAGACACCTCCACTGCAGTTGTCAGTGGCTCTTCAGCACCCACCACCCCTTCCCTGCTTCCTCCTGGTGAGCCCTGATCCTGTCCCTGCGGTGCCTGGCCTACCCCCCCTGGTTGCCCCTCCTAGTGGATTGTCCCTGGTTTTGTGCAGGCATGTGTAGGGTGGCATCTGCCACTGTCACCCACTTGTGACTTTGTTGATGGACTGGCCATTGGCCTTTGTTTATGTTCTACCGGACTTCTACTTTTAATGCCACATATGCTGAATAAAGCAACTTTCTGTTCTCTAGTGCTTTTGCTTCTGATGTACATGATGTTGATGATGCTAACCATGCCCTTGCTGCAGTGATGGTGATATTTGGTCTCATGATAATGAAGTGTTACTGTGCAGGAACCCATGTGGTCCAGGGGGAATGTGTCCTATCCTGTGGTGTATCCATGTCATCCATAGCAGCATCTGAGGGTGTCATGTGTTCAGTATTTGGCAATGGGATTTCCTACTTAGATTGGCAATTTCACATCTGTGGCTTCCACCCCTGCACATCTGTTGTGCCTGCCATTGTTCTATTCGTCTACTTCCCTGACCGTGTGGCCATCTCCAGTGAACATGCAGGTTTGGGCATCAATGGGGAAGGACTCATCTGTGTTGTCAGTGCAACATTGCTATACAAGTGTGTTGGATCTGTGCTGATGATTCCGTTGGCACTTCCATGACCAGGCTGATGGGACGGGAGCCCTCATTTGGTGCTAATTGTTGATTGTGTGTCCCATTGCTGCCATGGTATGGTATCTGTTCGCCTCACATCTGCAGTCTCCACAGGGTATCTGCATGTGTGTGCCCATTGGTGCAAATATGTGGGTCTGCATTCGGATGGTCACTTCTGTCATTGTGTCATTGATGATTGTTGACGGTGTCAGCCCCCATGGGTGTTGTTTGTCTGCACATGGCCAAAGTTATGTCTTATTTGCACTGCAGGATTTGGCTCCCCCAATTTATGTTGCAATGGGACACATACACTACTTTGCCACTGATGTGTTTGTTGTTCTGTGACCAGGAATCATCCATGCAGTTTGGCAGTTGCACCTCTTACTTTGTCAACACTTACCTTTTGGTCACTGTGATGATGGGGGTTTGGACCCCATTGCCACAATGTTCAAAATGTGCTGCAGCTATGGACCCCACACTTACCTTTTGGTCACTGTGATGATGGGGGTTTGGACCCCATTGCCACAATGTTCAAGATGTGCTGCAGCTATGGACCCCACACTTACCTTTTGGGCAATGTGATGATGGGGGTTTGGACCCCATTGCCACAATGTTCAAAATGTGCTGCAGCTATGGACCCCACACTTACCTTTTGGTCACTGTGATGATGGGGGTTTGGACCCCATTGCCACAATGTTCAAAATGTGCTGCAGCTATGGACCCCACACTTACCTTTTGGTCACTGTGATGATGGGTGTTTGGACCCCATTGCCACAATGTTCAAAATGTGCTGCAACTATGGACCCCACACTTACCTTTTGGTCACTGTGATGATGGGGGTTTGGACCCCATTGCCACAATGTTCAAAATGTGCTGCAACTATGGACCCCACACTTACCTTTTGGTCACTGTGATGATGGGGGTTTGGACCCCATTGCCACAATGTTCAAAATGTGCTGCAACTATGGACCCCACACTTACCTTTTGGTCACTGTGATGATGGGGGTTTGGACCCCATTGCCACAATGTTCAAAATGTGCTGCAGCTATGGACCCCACACTTGCCTTTTGGTCACTGTGATGATGGGGGTTTGGACCCCATTGCCACAATGGTCATGGCCTGCTTGCGTTGTGTGTGCCACACACATATTTGTGTGGCACATGTGCTAGGGGGTCACATTGTATGTTCGAAGTCATGTTCGGTGTTGTAGGCATTTGACACAGTCTACACACGCTTGTCATGGTGTTGGGGGATGTCTTCTTCTTGCATTCCCTAGGTTGTGGTGTGCTGGTTATGTCATGCATTGTCCATCCTATGGGTGGGGGTGGTAGTGGTGGTAGGCATCCTGCCCCCCTGGGTGAGGGTGGTAGTAGTGGTAGGCATCCTGCCCCCTGGCTAAGGGTGGTAGTAGTGGTAGGCATCCTGCCCCCCTGGGTGAGGGTGGTAGTAGTGGTAGGCATCCTGCCCCCCTGGCTAAGGGTGGTAGTAGTGGTAGGCATCCTGCCCCCTGGGTGAGGGTGGTACTAGTGGTAGGCATCCTGCCCACCCTGGGTGAGGGTGGTACTAGTGGTAGGCATCCAGCCCACCCTGGGTGAGGGTGGTAGTAGTGGTAGGCATCCTGCCCCCCTGGCTAAGGGTGGTAGTAGTGGTAGGCATCCTGCCCCCCTGGGTGAGGGTGGTAGTAATGGTAGGCATCCAGCCCACCCTGGGTGAGGGTGGTAGTAGTGGTAGGCATCCTGCCCCCCTGGCTAAGGGTGGTAGTAGTGGTAGGCATCCAGCCCCCCTGGCTAAGGGTGGTGGTAGTGGTAGGCATTCTGCCCCCCTGGGTGAGGGTGGTAGTAGTGGTAGGCATCCTGCCCCCCTGGGTGAGGGTGGTAGTAGTGGTAGGCATCCTGCCCCCCTGGGTGAGGGTGGTACTAGTGGTAGGCATCCTGCCCCCTGGCTAAGGGTGGTACTAGTGGTAGGCATTCTGCCCCCCTGGGTGAGGGTGGTAGTAGTGGTAGGCATCCTGCCCCCCTGGGTGAGGGTGGTACTAGTGGTAGGCATCCTGCCCCCCTGGGTGAGGGTGGTAGTAGTGGTAGGCATCCTGCCCCCCTGGCTAAGGGTGGTACTAGTGGTAGGCATCCTGCCCCCCTGGGTGAGGGTGGTAGTAGTGGTAGGCATCCTGCCCCCCTGGGTGAGGGTGGTAGTAGTGGTAGGCATCCTGCCCCCCTGGCTAAGGGTGGTAGTAGTGGTAGGCATCCTGCCCCCCTGGGTGAGGGTGGTAGTAGTGGTAGGCATCCTGCCCCCCTGGGTGAGGGTGGTACTAGTGGTAGGCATCCTGCCCCCCTGGGTGAGGGTGGTAGTAGTGGTAGGCATCCTGCCCCCCTGGGTGAGGGTGGTACTAGTGGTAGGCATCCTGCCCCCCTGGGTGAGGGTGGTAGTAGTGGTAGGCATCCAGCCCACCCTGGGTGAGGGTGGTAGTAGTGGTAGGCATCCAGCCCCCCTGGGTAAGGGTGGTAGTGGTGGTAGGCATCCTGCCCCCCTGGGTAGGGGTGGTGGTGCGCATTCAGGCCCCTGTGTGCATATGTGGCATTGGTGATGGGCATCCCGCCCCTATGGTGCTGCTGTTGCTGGTGTAAGTATATTCTGCATCCCTGTGTGTGTGTGTGATGTGTCGTGTACGTGTTGTATGTGTTTTGTGGTTGGTGTCTGGCTTACCTTCTGCGCCGTACGCGTCCGTGCCTGTTACGGTAGTATATGTAGAATATTGGTATGATCGGGACGAAGGGATTCATGGTTGGTTCGTGTCGTTCGTCCTTCTCGTTGCTTCGCGTCGTCCTCGTCGCTTCGCCTCGTCCTCGTCGCTTCGCCTCGTCCTCGTCGCTGCCGTGTTCGTCTCGGAGCCGTGGATCGTGTTGTGGCGCGAATCGGAGCTTATGTGCGCCTCTCCTGGATGCTTTGACGTTGTCAGGGTTCACGGTAGGTTTCCTCCTTCCATCTCTACACTGATGACTATCTCTCCCTTACAGACTAAACTGAAGGCAGGTTATCCCCTTAGCTGGAGTGCTAGCTGGCATCGCAGAAATTGTAATATGGCTGCCAAAATTCCAGCACTGCTACAGCATAGTGCTGTTTAGCAGTCTAGTCTTCTTAAATAATGAAGGTCAGGTGAAGTGCGCTTCAACATTCCACAGTGCACTTCACTGAAGAAATTCCTGAGAGAGCACCTGTTCCTGAGGCGTCGCGAAAGTTAGTTAGGGTAGTTGCGTTTAAATATCGGGTTTTAGTTTCGTCGGAATTCTCTTGCACTATGAAATAAGGTCAGTGTATATTTAAAAGAACCAAATGCATTTTTCTGCTTAAGCTGAACGTTCAAATAATAGCACTCTTCAAAGAATTCCCAGTGCTTATATTTAAAAAGACTCTTGTCACGCTTGGTTGAGAAGGTTAAAGACCGTGATGAATTAAAGTAACTTAGTCATTTTCCTTTTTACCGCATTTGTTAAATGCATGTGAAAGAGATTAGTCATCCACTTGTCAGCAAGGTTAAAAGGGTCAACTAACTCTGTAGTTGAAATTCGTTTCTGTTAAAGAAATCTCCAGCTCCTAAATAAATCAAATAAGATGGAAGCACAAGCTTGCACAGACAAATTAAATTAGCACAGTTGCCTACAATTCATTTAATTAACTACTGAAAGGGAGCTCAAGAGAACCCTATCATTTCTGCTATACTAAAAACTTGTGAAGAGCTCTTTTATTAATTCAGAAGAAAAGAAGAATTAAAGCAGCCTAATAAGAATAAAACTGATAAGATAAAGGAGCGTAATACACAGTGAGTACAGTAGATGAAGGGCATAATAAATATAACCAATTCAAAAAGAAAAGAATAAAAAGCAAACATTTACCACAATCTTTCTTGCATCATAGCCACAAGCCAGAATCTGCGGCAGGACGTTCCTGAAATAGAAAAAGAAAATAAACAAGCTAAGTAAAACTTCTCATCTCAACCAGACAAACAACACGAGAAGTAAGAAGAGTAGCAAGCTTCCCAAGTTTCCCTGGTAAGATAAGTTATCTAATATAAAAAGAGAAGTTGGTCACAAGTAAGTGCTGAGTAAATGCTAAAGTTGAATTGTGTACAGGTCTGCAAGAAGTAAGAAGAAAAGAAGACCTTGCAGAACAGGCAGAGCGCAGGAAGCTGTCTCTTCTCTGTCCCCAACCCCTTTCCCCCTTAGAACTTACCTGCGATGGAATGCTAGAAGGCCTAGCAGGGAAGGTTCTGAGAAGGGCATTGGAACTAACGTCGTTCTGCTCCTGTGCGGTTCAATAGAGGAAAGACATTGGTCCTGACAGAGTGAAGTGCCCACGTTGGTACAAGCACCCGAGCAGAATGGCGGAGGGGTTTGATTTTAAAAATCTAGGTGAGATTTTAAGTAACATTCAAAGAGATTTGGAGGCAGTTAGGGAGATACAGTTTCAGGGACCAGTCAAGGAACCACATTCTTAGAAACCCAAGGACCAAACACAAGTCCTATATCCATAGCCCCCACACAAGTTATCCACTCATTGTCCCCAGTAATCCCTCTTGCTCCTCCGGAGAGGTTTAATGGAGACCCGCACAAAGCACAAATTTTTTTGACACAGTGCTCTCTGCATTTCATGTGCCGCCCAACGATTTTCCCCGATGCTCAATCCCGGGTAGCCTTTATCCTCTCCTATCTTAGTGGAGATGCCGCTTCTTGGTCGATGCCTCTTGTTACCAAAGATGACCCAATTTTGTACAATCTAGACAACTTCAAAAAGAATTTCTCCGAATTTTTGATAGAAGAACTGCATCACAGGCTTCAGACAACGAGCTGTTAGAGTTGAAACAGGGAAATCGAGAGCTAGTGTCGTATTTGGCCCAATTTAACAAACTAGTGGTCGAGACCAACTGGCCCGAAGATAAAAGAGCAGCTGTATTCTACAGAGGACTGCGAGAGGAACTCAAAGACGTGTTGTCCCAAATTCCCAATCGCCCTTCTGACATCTCAGAATTAGTAGACTTAACTCTAGAAATCGATTATCGACAAAGCGAACGGAAAGGAGAACGAAGGAGGGAGTTCAGGTCCAGTGTTCCCCGTTTTGATCGGGTAAAGGTCGAGTCTACGCGGGCTGTAGAGAGTTCTTCTGGAGTAGAACCCATGCAGATCGGTGTGGTCAGAGGTCCACTGACGAAGGAGGAGAAAGACAGGAGAAGACTGAATAAGTTGTGCCTGTACTGCGGTGGAGGTGGACATTTTGTCAAAAATTGTATAAAAAGACCTAAATTGCCCGCAAAGGAGAAGGAAAACTAGCGGCACCACCGGTCAGCGGAGTTGGACTGGTGGATGCGAATGAAGGAACAACTCCACATAATCATCAGTTGGCAAACACTCTACAAGTCTCCTCACCCCATTTGGTTATGACAGTGACGTTAAGATTCAGGAATGAAGCTTTGGCGGGAATTACGGTTATGGTAGATTCTGGAGCAACTGGAAATTTCTGCGATCACAAATTCGCTAGCCAAATTGGACTACAAGCAATTAAAAAAGAGAAAAATGAGAAGGTTAGAGCGGTGGATGGTACGGATCTAACTTCAGGGCCCATAACCAGTCACACAGAATTGGTGCACATGATTACAGTCGAAGGCCATCAAGAAAAATTGCAGTTCAATCTAATAGACGCCCCTCAATTCCAATTGATTCTAGGTTTGCCGTGGTTGACAGAGCACAACCCACAGATCAATTGGGCAGCACGAACTATTCAACTAAATTCGGAATATTGTACAAGAAATTGTTTCAATTGTCCAACAAATCCTTCTCAGCCCAGTGCAGTCGCCCAGTTGTGTGAAAATGGAGGTTCGGTGTGTGTCATACAAACTACTGTTGTACCCGAAGAGTATCAAGACTTTGTGGATGTTTTTGATGAAGTGAAGGCTGAGAAGCTACCGCCCCACAGACCCTACGATTGTAAAATCGACCTTGAACCTGGGGCTAACTTGCCATGCAGCCGGATCTACGCTTTGACGGAGAAAGAAAACATTCATTTGAAGGAATACCTTGCCAAAAATTTAGAGAATGGATTTATCAGACCATCCCAGTCTCCGGTCTCCTCCCCTCTTTTTTCGTACCAAAGAAAGAGGGGGATCTCAGGACTTGTATTGACTTTAGGGCAATTAACAGGATAACAATTAAAAACCGTTACCCGCTACCCCTAATTTCCGTATTGATTGATCAGGTGAAGGAAGCAAAGATTTACACTCGTCTAGATCTACGAGGAGCATACCATTTGATCAGGCTCCGGGAAGGCGATGAGTGGAAGACTGCGTTCAGGACTAAATATGGCCTTTACGAGTATCTGGTCATGCCGTATGGTCTTTGCAACGCTCCAGCGGCCTTCCAGTACTTCATCAATGATGTCCTAAGTGAATTTATTGATCGATGCGTCATAGTTTATATAGACGACATATTGATTTATTCAGACTCAGTTGAAGACCACCCAAACCAGGTCCGAGCTGTTTTACAACGATTACGAGAAAATTCACTATACGTAAAACTGGAAAAATGCCTATTCAATACTGATACAGTGGAATTCCTGGGCTTTGTATTATCACCTGCAGGAGTGAGAATGGACGAGCAGAAGGTGAAAGCTATAACGGAGTGGAAAGCCCCTACCAGTGTCAAAGAGGTTCAAAGCTTTATTGGATTTTCCAACTTTTACCGCCGATTCATTCACGGATTCTCCCAGAAAATTCTCCCCTTAACTCGTCTTCTAAAGAAAGGAGTTCCATTTAAATGGTCTGAAGAAGCTGAAGAGGCCTTTAGATTGATGAAAGACAGCTTTACCACGGCACCTGTTTTACTTCATGCAGATCCCTCTGAGCCTTTCTATTTGGAGACAGATGCTTCGGACCTGGCCATCGGAGGAATACTTTCACAAAGGCATAAGGATACGGGACAATTACACCCGGTGGCTTACCGCTCCCGTAAGCTCAACCCTGCGGAATGTAATTATACAATTACCGAGAAAGAACTTTTGGCAATCAAAGATGCCTTTAAAGATTGGAGGCACTACTTAATGGGAGCTAAGCACACCGTGACGGTGTTTACGGATCACCGCAATCTGAAATTCCTGCGATCTGCTCGTACTCTCACACCACGACAACTACGTTGGTCTCTGTATTTCGCAGATTTCGATTTTGTAATTACCTTTCGTCCAGGATCTAAGAATGGAAAGGCTGATGTTCTTTCTCGATTGGACACCGAAAATCAAACTCCTGTCATTACTAACCAACAAATCATACCTGAAGATAAAATCATTGGAGTTATCTCTCTCGAGCCCTTCGAAAATCACGTTCGGAATACCATGTCTGACCTGGAAATGGAGAATTGGGCCACAGAAGATCCTCAACGTCTCGTCCACAACGGTCTTCCATATCATGGCACCAATCTGTATTTACCTACTAAGGAACTCCAGTTGAAGGCAATGCAAGAATGTCACGATAACCCTTTGGCGGGCCATAAGGGCGTCTCCAAAACTGAAGAGTTACTTAGACGTAGTTTCTGGTGGCCATACATGTGCAGAGACATTCGTCAATACGTTCTGGGCTGTGAGATTTGTGCACGGGGGAAATCGGACAGGCAGGCTCCAAAAGGTCTTCTACAACCCATGCCAACCCCCCACATCCTTGGCACACAGTCTCCCTAGATTTAATTGTAGATCTGCCCTCTTCCCATGGTTATGATACCATTCTTGTGGTAGTGGACACCTTTAGCAAGATGGCACACTTTGTACCTTTCATGGGAACACCTACTGCTAAACAACTTTCCCAACTTTTTAATCAACATATCATTCGCCTTCATGGCATTCCAAAGGTACTCATTTCAGACAGAGGCTCCCAGTTTCTATCAAAATTTTGGAAGGCCTACATCAAAGGTCTTAATATAGACCATCGTTATTCTACCAGTTTTCACCCAGAAACTGATGGGCAGACTGAACGCATTAATCAAGAACTAGAACAATACTTACGGCTTTATTTGTTAGATGAAGAGGGTGATTGGCCTGACCATTTATGGGCAGCTGAATACTCCTACAATAATGCTCAAAATGTATCTACTGGTCATTCCCCTTTCTTTGTAAACGCAGGCAGACATCCTAATTCTCATGCTAATTTTGATAAGATAGATGTTCCAGCTGTTCAAGACATTGCTCAACAAATGACTAAAATCCACCACTCTGTAATCCAGAACTTGTCGATTGCGAAGGATCGTTATAAACACTTCGCTGATCGCAAACGTAAAAAAGAACCTGATCTTCAGGCAGGAGACTTGGTTTGGTTGAGCACTAAAAATCTTAGACTCAAGGGTTCCCGTAAATTCCAGCCCCGTTTTATGGGTCCCTATCCTATTGAGAAGGTTATCAATCCTGTCACTTATCAATTATCTCTCCCAGGCACTACTAAAATTCACCCAGTGTTTCATATTTCTCTCCTCAAACCCATTCAACCAGATTTGCGTAAAAGTTCTCCTCCGGATCCTTTAATTCTTAATGGTGAGGTGGAGTATGAGGTTAAACGCATCTTAGATTCACGCATCATTCGTAATGAACTTTTCTACCTCATTGATTGGAAGGGTTATGGACCTGATGAGCGTTCTTGGGAAAAAAGTACTGATGTTCATGCCCCCCGATTAATTAAAGCCTTTCATGCCAAATTCCCAGCCAAACCTCGACTGGAGGAAACCCCGTTGGGAGGGGGTACTGTCAGGGTTCACGGTAGGTTTCCTCCTTCCATCTCTACACTGATGACTATCTCTCCCTTACAGACTAAACTGAAGGCAGGTTATCCCCTTAGCTGGAGTGCTAGCTGGCATCGCAGAAATTGTAATATGGCTGCCAAAATTCCAGCACTGCTACAGCATAGTGCTGTTTAGCAGTCTAGTCTTCTTAAATAATGAAGGTCAGGTGAAGTGCGCTTCAACATTCCACAGTGCACTTCACTGAAGAAATTCCTGAGAGAGCACCTGTTCCTGAGGCGTCGCGAAAGTTAGTTAGGGTAGTTGCGTTTAAATATCGGGTTTTAGTTTCGTCGGAATTCTCTTGCACTATGAAATAAGGTCAGTGTATATTTAAAAGAACCAAATGCATTTTTCTGCTTAAGCTGAACGTTCAAATAATAGCACTCTTCAAAGAATTCCCAGTGCTTATATTTAAAAAGACTCTTGTCACGCTTGGTTGAGAAGGTTAAAGACCGTGATGAATTAAAGTAACTTAGTCATTTTCCTTTTTACCGCATTTGTTAAATGCATGTGAAAGAGATTAGTCATCCACTTGTCAGCAAGGTTAAAAGGGTCAACTAACTCTGTAGTTGAAATTCGTTTCTGTTAAAGAAATCTCCAGCTCCTAAATAAATCAAATAAGATGGAAGCACAAGCTTGCACAGACAAATTAAATTAGCACAGTTGCCTACAATTCATTTAATTAACTACTGAAAGGGAGCTCAAGAGAACCCTATCATTTCTGCTATACTAAAAACTTGTGAAGAGCTCTTTTATTAATTCAGAAGAAAAGAAGAATTAAAGCAGCCTAATAAGAATAAAACTGATAAGATAAAGGAGCGTAATACACAGTGAGTACAGTAGATGAAGGGCATAATAAATATAACCAATTCAAAAAGAAAAGAATAAAAAGCAAACATTTACCACAATCTTTCTTGCATCATAGCCACAAGCCAGAATCTGCGGCAGGACGTTCCTGAAATAGAAAAAGAAAATAAACAAGCTAAGTAAAAACTTCTCATCTCAACCAGACAAACAACACGAGAAGTAAGAAGAGTAGCAAGCTTCCCAAGTTTCCCTGGTAAGATAAGTTATCTAATATAAAAAGAGAAGTTGGTCACAAGTAAGTGCTGAGTAAATGCTAAAGTTGAATTGTGTACAGGTCTGCAAGAAGTAAGAAGAAAAGAAGACCTTGCAGAACAGGCAGAGCGCAGGAAGCTGTCTCTTCTCTGTCCCCAACCCCTTTCCCCCCTTAGAACTTACCTGCGATGGAATGCTAGAAGGCCTAGCAGGGAAGGTTCTGAGAAGGGCATTGGAACTAACGTCGTTCTGCTCCTGTGCGGTTCAATAGAGGAAAGACATTGGTCCTGACAGACGTGCCGTGCGTAGCGACGGGTTCGGCGCGTACGGAAAGCGCATCGTACTTGTCCGGCCGGACGGGGCTGCATTTTTCCTTCCGTGCGACTCGATTCGGCGTTTCCGGATTCACCTCGGTCGGAGAACAGGACCTGGTTTGGGTGAGTACGGCTCGGCCGGATTCTTTGCTGTTGTGCGCATCGTACTTACTCGCTCGGTGTGCTGTACGGATCGGTCGGGAAACAGGCTTTCGCATGGCTTTTTTCCCGACCGAATGGTATTGGGTGCGCCTCCGACCGAGATCGGAATCGGCCCCTGAGTCAATTTGAGACCTACCTCATGAATATTGATGAGGTATGTCAGATTGTAACCACTGTGATTCATTAGTTCTAGGTTAACAATCATCAGGATAATGATAATTATTTTAAATGAATATGCATTTTTATTTCACATTAAAATAGTTTGATATTTTTTTTTTTTATTAATAAACTTGTTTGTTTCCTTATATTTTACCATACAGAGATCGCCGCCCCGGTGGCAGAGGATTCAGCCTACATATGAAAGCAACTAGTAGTAACATTACACTCGTAAATTCTGTGTTAGATGTCTCCGTCGTTTACCTTTGTGTGAATAGGGCCAAATGAGTTTGAAGCCTCTGTACATAGTTTTCAAGAATGAGGTCCACGTTTACTAAAGCTCCTAGCTTATGATGGAGTCTTAGGGGCCCATTACGATGACAAAGTCCGCCCGGCACCGTAACGGTAAACGGGACCGACCGCCAGAGGTGCGGCGGTCCCGCTGTGCCTATTAGGATGCGACCGCCACCGTGGCGGTCGCATCCCGCATTGTTTACATTGCGGCGGGCGGTGCTGTCAGCAGCACCCGCCGCAATGTAAAAAATGCATGCAGTGCATTGGCATGCACAACGTGACAGGCACCGCGCGGTTTGCAAGTATACTCGAAATGTGCTCAAATGTACTCATGATAGACCTGCTAAACATATATGTGAGGGCTTAAGATCTGATGCCACTTCTTGTGATGCCCCTTCCTGTGATGTCACGCGCCGTGATGTCACTTGCATACTGATTAATTAGGTTAGTCCCCCCACTTCTTTTTTTAGGACTTGTGCCCTGCAGGCAATCGATTGCCTGCCTGCGGAAATGCGGCGGACGGTCTTTCCGTCCGCCGCTGTCCCCCCCCCCCGCCATTGTAATATGGCGGGGGGTAAATGGAGGGCGGGCGGTCGGGGAAAGATGTCGGGCGGATCGCCACCGCCGGTCAGGCGGTGGCGATCCGCCCGACATCATAATGACCCCCTTACCTTCAAGAGGGTTCAGTATGGAAATGATTGAAGCGTTTCAAAACACAGAAGTGCAACGAAAGCGCTTTAGGTCTCGCAAGAGTACGGCAAGCGCTATATAAATACCAATAAAAATAATGTAAAAACATGAGAAGCGAATAGAACGAGAAAAGCGGAAGAGCACAGGCGGGCAGGGACTTCAGGAAAAACAAGAAAAAGAAGGCAGGTGGGAGGGGAAAATGTGAAGAAAGACAAGGGTCTAACTTTTAGATAGTAACAAAAATGCTGAAGAAATAAGCCACCGCCAAGCAAAACCCAATTAAGGTTGAAAAAGACAATTTAACATTACCGCCATAAAATGAGCTTTCTGTTATCCGTATATGTAACTTTTGGTTCACGTGTGAATCAGACACATTTCTGCTTAGAAACGTAAACTTTGGGTGAAACTGTGTGAGCCGCATGTGATACTTTTGACACCTTGGATGTTGTAACCATATGATTCACGCCAGTTGTGATGAAATGTGCGAGATCTCACAGAGGTCTATCATCCCAGAAATCTTTGGCAGCTTCGCATTTACTGGTGTTTTCAGCGTAGATAGCTGTTTTTGTGTATTCATCTCGGTTTGGTGGTTGGTCGTCTAACAGTGCACAGAAGTAAAACATCTTTGCACAACTAACAGACATGCAGCTGAAATGACAGCTAACTCACTGCTCTCGCCACCCCTAGGGGACCACACCGTGGCTTTGGGTGACCTTGCTTGGATCACGCCCCAAACTTTGATGATCTTTCGACTTCTGGTTTTCATTGGTTGTAGGTGTGTGATTAATGGTTTGTGTTCCTTATAAACCAGTATCATCTGAACCGTGAAATATCTATGCAGCTGTCCAGAGTACATTATGCTATTTATTACCCTTGCTTAGGGATGGAAACATGATGCCCCTTCCCTCCCTCAACAATGATAATAAATTCATTTACTATTTATGAAATGGCATGTTTTCATACATATTTGTTTTAAAAAAAGGTATTTAACTAAAACCAGGACGCAAGGGGGGAAATTTGTGGAAGATGTTAAAATCACATGAAGAGCCCTCTGGACTATTCGAAGAGTTTTTCCCTGTATAAAGCGATTGTTGTTCAATTTAGTCTGTGAGACACTTAGAAGAGATTTTCTCAAGTCATTTTTCCACACTGTATAAATGAACATGTGTCTTTGTGTTTATTAAAACAGTTGCCCTGAATAACATGTATTATTGTGCCACAGTTATTTTCACTGCTATGGAAACAAAATATAAAACAAATCCTTAAGTTGGCCACTGTCAATGTGAGCAAAGCTGTTTCTTCAGCCGAAACGCGTCGTCAGTCTATTTGCTGTATGAATTTTCAAATATATGGTTTGAGATAACAATTATCACCCTTGTGGCGTGCCAGTGTCTGTTTCGAGGTTTTCACAGACCTATTGAAGGATAAGTGTGGTGAAGGAATTTTCACCGGTGGATACGTCTCAAGGCTTGCTTACCCTTTAAAAGCCAGAGCTCCTATTTGAGATGAATTTGCATTCCTGGCATAAAATCTTAGGAATGCATGTTTATATGTATTTATATTTCAAATGCTCGAACAATTGATAGGCGTACAGCTTGTGGGCGCAGCAATCAATAAAACAAAACAAAATGACAAATAATAAAATTGCCGCTATAATATAGGTGGAGGTATAAAATCATGTTCAGTAATCCATTTTTAGGGGTTCAGATGCAGTGTGGACTCACTGGCTGAGGTCTAAAGACTTGTGAAGTAATTTTCTCTTAAAGCCCCTACCAAGGGCAGCTGTTTTGATCTGTGCTTGAGCGAGTGACAGCATTTATATAGCACCTACCACCCCGGTAGGTCTCGGCTCTGAAAGCGGATAAAGTATTTATCATATCATAATATTTATCAGAGTCTCCTGGGAGGACCAGGTTTAACTGAAATGTTTCACACCATGTTCAACCAGTGAGAACACAGAGGAGTTAAGATAGGCTACGATGACCAAACCCATGTAAGTTGCTCGCAGGCTTTGGGCGCGCGTGCAGGGGTGTGGAAACCGCCACCGCCTGCCTGGTGTCGGCTAGCTCCAATGGACAGAAATAGATATAGACACGACAGAGGAAGAAAAAATTAGAAAGGATATTGAGGTACAGTAATTTCCACTTGAACAGTGCACCTTTCAAACTGAAGTGGGCGGTGCTTGAAGACATCAGCAGAGTGTGTGCAAATAAGGAAGCCAGGGTAAGGGGTCTTCTGTGTGGAACTTTGAAACAGAAGGCTTGTTCCTGCTTCTAAAGCCTTGTCAGGACATCCATCCTTGACTTCTATATGACATATTATATCATTCTTTTTAAAGGGCCTTTTTCCTAGTTGTAGGTCAGAGCAAGAGTTTTTAACAAGAGAAGGGGCTTTTAGTTTTAACTACCAACATAGCCCAAAGCAGAGGGACTACCTTTGAGCAGAGATGGTTCTAAACTGAACAGACACAGAAAACTAACATTAAAATGCTAGGACTGAAGACTTATACCAGCCAATATTGGCCTTCTGTCAAGCCATTGTCTTCAATAAAGCGCCTAAAATTTTCAGAATCTAAATTTATTGATAATGTACTGTTTTTTACTAAAGACTTAAAAGTGACTAAATAACTGCAAACCGCATCAGGAGCAGGCAGGGGCAAAATTTGCATTCGGCCAGCGTAATTCTTGTAATTTTGGTAAATTTCATGTTAGTCTTTTTACGCAAAGTTACGCTATCATCCTGCATCATGTAACTAAGTGGCGTTCACAGTAAAACATTACAGAGAATGCATGGGAACAACAGAAATTACAGAATGCAAGCAACTGTGTTTGCGGTGTTCTTCTTTGTTTGCTCTTTTTAGCGCAAACGCATACTTGCGTCCAAAGTGGATACAAGGACACATTTCACACTAAAATAGAGCACAGAATGCCAGTTTTGCATTTCATGTAATTTCACTTAATTTTTCCGGACTTTGGAGTAATTACACCTGCAGTTTTCATAGTCTAGGTCCAGAATAAATAATCCCCATCTCTCTCTGCCAAAAAGGGTCACAGACACTGGAACATCTGGGCCAAATACTTATCTATTGAAGACAATTCTTTCCCTCAAATATGGCATATCTGCAGCCAAGCTCTGACTAGGAGGACTTTCAGACCAGTCTCCTGCAGCTAGAGAATGTCTATTAAGTATCCCACTCCCACTAGGCATGTACCGCACTGCCACCTAGTGGCGTCTGCATGAGCATGCTCCAAGTCCTCATTCACCATTTATATATATAACAGGCATGCAGACACCCACAGTGTCACTCATTAAGATCGGACCCCGGGAGCCTAATTCACAAAGGCTGATTGGTGTGCAAGATTTCCACAATTTGCCCTTGTGTAATTACGCAACGTTTCTGAAACAGATAACATAACATGTGAATTTGTAAAGCGCACGTTCACCCAGAAGGGAATCTTTGCACTGAATAATAGATGTTTATTGTTACCAAACTCAATGGTACTCATCTTATCGACCTCAGAAAGATAAAAGGCTGAGTGGGCCTGCCAGGATTTGAACCTGTGACCATGAGGTCAAACACAGGTCCCTATAGTGGACGCATGAGTCCACTAAACCACCAGACCCAGCTTTGTTCCAGATTGTTCCTGCTTCTAAAGCTTTGTCATGACACCATACATTGACCTCTGTAGCCCACAATATATCAATATAACAAAGACAGCCCACAATATAGCATTATAACAAACTGCTGAGGGCTAAACCAGTTGTTAAAGGCCTTCTGTCCTAGTTGTAGGTCCGAGCCCCAGTTTCTAACCACGGAAGGGGCCTTTAACAACCAATGAAGCCCGAGATAGATGGACTATGATGCTCTTAGAAAATGTCACCCACTTAGGATAGTAGGTTAAAATTTGAACAGAAAGAGAGAGACTAACATTGAAATGAGAGGATAAAAAGCCTATACCAGCCAATATTAGCCCCCTGCCCCTCTACTGTCCTCAACTTTACTCCTTGGTCCTGTGAGAGCGAGTTAGGAAAAACATGGCAATCCATGTGGACATTTTTTAGCTACAAAAACGAAATAGCAAGTTAGCACTTTTACTAATTTCACTGAGACCACCAATACAGTGCATCTGAATGTAAAGACAATGCTATATTAGACCACATTGCACGCAACCAGCCCAGAATGGCATGCAAAACATAAAACATACATGTAGAAGTTTTACTACACACACCAGGATAAACTTTGACCCCCGAGCAAGAGAGAAAAAAGTCAGAAAATGGCGAAGGTAGGAGGAAGAGAAAGAGAGGAAAACAATGACAAAGGGACAAAGCAGGTGTGAAACATGACCTCCAAGAGTTGGATAAAGAGAGAATTTGTGCAGGGTGGTGGGAGGAAGAGGGGGAATCAAGACTTGGCAGCCTTGGTATTCTGCAACCTGTGGATTCGTCAGCAACGGCAGTGGGCTCCTAACAAAAATCTTGAGGCCATGCAGTTATTTGTATTTACAAATTAAGCTTTGAGTAATGCAAACTGTGATGCCATACACAGGAAGCAGTCCTTAAATCGTGGGTGTACAAGACTTCTGTATATCCTGTCTAATGAATGCAAGAAAATGCCTCCACCTGCAGTTTTCGTAGTCCAGGAGCAGAATAATCCTTCTCTCTCCTTACCAAAAAGGATCACAAACTCTGGACCATGTGGACCAGATACTGCTTTATTAAAGAAGATTCTTTCTCTCACGTAAGGCACATCTGCAGCTAAGCTCTGACTAGGAAGCCCTGAAGATCCCCGCAGGCAGGTCCATCCTCCCTTTCTGATTCCAAATCTAGAACCATATTCTAAATGTTATGACTGGTCTTTTTGAGCCTTTTTCGCGCCCCAGTTAACTCTCTTCTGTGCTCAACAGAACTCGTGAACTCCTTTCACTTAGCACACTTTTCTGTACAACTTTCATCACTACTGCCGTATCCTAGGAACCAAGGTAAGGGATCACACCCCCCACTGCCCCCAAAGTGAGTTTTCTCCCCAAACCCGTAAATGTTTCTCTACTACTTAGTTCCCTTACCTATTTTGTTGTAAATTGCTGAGTCATGCAAAGTCATGGAAGGCCAAGAATAGGCCAAATGAGAGCAACCTTCTTCTCAACAGCAAGTGTTTCATACCATCTTGTGTCCTCCTAAGGCATGGAAGGACCTGCCACTACACACAAGAGTATCCTCCTCGCTACTTGAATTCCACAAGAAGCCGAAGACCTGGCTTTTCGAGTAGCCCCACCGAGCCTTAGGTGTTCCGAGACTCACACCTGCTCAGTGCCAGGATACCCTCTCGGGTGATAGTGTGCTCTACAAATCTGCATAACATATCATTATATGACAACGCTTACTATATATACTACCTATCCAGGTTTGGAAGGCTACAAACATGGCCAGTCCGAGTGCAGGCTTGTTTGCCTCTGGCTGCTGTGCCTTCTTGTTCCTTATTTGCTTCCAGTCCATCCGCTTGCCCTCCTACTTAGCCTGATGTGCCAGCGTGCGCGCAGCGGAGCGTGGTGAGTCTGTCAGAGGCTTGACTCGATCACTAGCTGCTTAGGGAAAACGGCGGAGGGGGAAATATTTGTATACTTGCCCTAGCCTGTTTTAACTGTTTTTACACCATTTTAAACTGTACTTTTAAACTACGTGTGCTATTCCTGCCATATGCGCACTGTTACTTTAATTTTAAATTGCTTACTTGCACAAGAATCGCTTGGATCGCCTATTGCACTGAAGCCTGTCTTCTGCCCCGGTCCACCGCAGCTGTGTGCTGTTTGAGTGGAGGGCAGGGTCGACGACAACACCCAAATTCGCCGCAAAGCATTTCCGGCCGAAAAGGGGGCGGAGCTGCACTTCCGCTTGCCCTCCTACTTAGCCTGATGTGCCAGCGTGCGAGCAGCGGACGCGCGCAGCGGGCGCGCCGCTGGCGTGCCGAAGGCGCGCCTAAGGCAAGCCCGTCTGCGCCCGTCCGCGACCGGCCGGGACCAGGGGCCAGAACCCCTGCTCCCCCTAGGAATGAACTAAAGAACCCTTTGCGCTATTCCAGAGAAGCACTCTTTGGGTTAGCCAGTCACGCATCATGTAAACTAACCCCAGAATGTATTGAAGGGCCTTTCTCCTGCATACGGTGCAAATGGGACAGCCTATCCCCGCACGATCAGTCACTGGGAGAAGTGGAGAATCATAGGAAGTTTAATTGTATTTATTTCAATGCCAGGTCAGTGCCTAAACACGCACTAGAGATCTGGGATACTATTAAAGAGACAGACCCAGACCTGGTCTTCATCACCGAGACCTGGCTAGGCGAGAGCAATTGTCCAGACATCGCTAATACCCTGCCCCCGAGTATAAAATACTCAGACAAGATAGACATGGGCGGAAGGGCGGGGGGCTAGCTATCCTATTTAAAGATTATATTACCTGCTCCCCCATTACAATAGCCCAGTTGGGAGAACATGAACTACTGCCGTTTGAATTATCTATAGGGAATCATATATTATTGGGAGGAGCTGTGATCTATAATCCCCCAGGATATCAGGCAGACTTTAGCACCAAATTGCTTACGCAACTACTGCCCGCATGTATAAAACATAAAAATTACTTGGTCATTGGAGACTTTAATGTCCACTATGAAAAAATTGACAACACAGCAATAATCCATCTTGAAAACGACATGTCCATCCTTCAATTAAAGTAATGGATTAAGGGACCTACACACATCGCAGGGCACACACTAGATCTTCTGTTTTCTAACATAGAAGACACTACAGTCAAAGAGATTACACCAGTCACATGGACCGATCACTCACTAATTAGTTTCGCTTTCTCCATACATGAGACATCAGCAAGAGCCATCAAACTCATGCACGAAACCTACAGAGTATGGAAATTGGTCACACCCGACTCATTTCATCACCACTTTACCCCCAACAGCCCAGCAACTCTGGGAGAATTATCCTCTAACAGAGGCGCATTGCATCTTGTAATAGAGATTACCAAAACGATAGACCAACTCGCGCCAAAACTTAAATCTAAACCCAGAAAAACATTATCTGAAAAGTGGTATACGGCAGAACTTAGGACGCTGAAAAAAGAGTGTAAAACACTGGAACATAAGTGGCGGTTGTCCAAATCAGACACTGATAAATCAGCGTATAAAACACAACTCAGGGGCTATACCCATGCAATTAAGAAGACCAAAATGGCATATTTTAAACAACGAATTAATGAGAACACAAAATCGGCAAAAGAGCTTTACAAAATAGTACGGGAGCTATGCAAGCCAACCTGCATGTCTCAAACCCTGCCGCCCTCAACATAAAGCTGTGAGAAAATTAGCAATTTCTTCACGGACAAAATAGACATAATTTATTCGTCATTTAACAACATCTCTCCAGTGAACACCATCAACTGGGAGAGCATAGATCCTCACCCAGACAGCCCTGCGCATTTAGACAGCTTCGCCCCTTTTACAGAAAATGAGATTGCCAAAGCAATGGGGGAAGTCAAATCAGGATCCCCTCTCGACCCATGTCCACATTTCATTTTTTCACAACTTACACCTATCCTGTGCCCTTACATCACACAGTTGTTCAACCAATCACTGGAGACAGCAGTCTTTCCAGAGGTTTGGAAACAAGCTCTAGTAACTCCCTTATTGAAAAAGATAGGATCTGATGTAAACAATCTAGCCAACTACAGGCCAATCTCCCAACTTCCCTACCTTTCCAAGGTTCTGGAGAAACTTGTCAATAGACAGATAACTCACTATCTAGAATCAAATGAGTTGCTGGACCCCACACAGACAGGTTTCAGGGCTACCAACAGTACGGAGGCAACTCTCCTGGCTGTCTTAGACAATATAAGGACATTGCTGGACCAGGGAAAGGCTGTAGCCCTGATCCTGTTAGACCTGTCGGCGGCTTTCGACAGTCTCTCACCAACTTTTACTGGAAAACCTGCATGAAAAAGGGATACACGCTAAGGCCCTTCAATGGCTGAGTTCATTTTTATGTAACAGAACCCAAACTGTACAGTTGGGTACCTTTTCCTCCACCCCAAAAACCTCAACTGTGGAGTTCCGCAGGGAGCATCCCTGAGCCCCACATTATTTAATGCCTATGTTTCATCTTTGGCAAAAATTGGCATGAAGTGGGGCTTCGGAATTTGCTCCTATGCGGACGACACCCAACTGACAATAGCCATCGGAAATGAGCATGATGACACCAGAGCCAAACTCAATAACTGTCTGACCGAGATGGCAAATTGGATGTCAGAGCACTGTTTAAAGCTCAATGCAAAGAAGTCAGAAATCCTGCTACTCGGCGGAGCCAATCACATTTGGGATACATCCTGGTGGCCCCTCTCTTTGGGCACGGCGCCAGCTCCAAAGCAGTGTGTCAAAAACCTGGGCATCATCATCAATAATACTTTATCGATGAAAGACCACGTGCGGATCCTGTGTGGTAGAAGCTTCGCTACCCTGAAGCTCCTAAAGAGACTATTTCCCTGGATCCCTCTGGAAAGCAGGAGGACCATTACGCAGGCACTACTTGTTAGCAGGCTGGATTACGGAAATGCACTCTTTGTTGGTATGCCAGATTATCTATTTAAACGTCTGCAGGTCATACAGAACGCAGCGGCTAGACTAGTGTACAATGAGAGCAGATACAGTCCTGCGACAAAATGCCTGAAACAACTCCACTGGCTGCCTATGCGCCAAAGAGCGCGTTTCAAACTCCTAGGACACGCTCATAGGGCACTCCATCACACAGGCCCCAAGATTCTACAGAACAGAATCAAGTTCTATGTCCCACCCAGATGCCTAAGGTCACGTTCCTTAGCACTAGCTGAGACCAAGAGAATAAGTAAAAGCAGGACAGGTGGACGCACTTTTTCGCACCTTGCAGCACTTCATTGGAATGAGCTCCCGCTGGAGCTAAGAATAACTGAAGAACACATGGCGTTCAGGAACAAACTCAAAACATATCTATTTCCCTAGCCAAGCCGTCTGCCCCCAACTAATCATAACCTTACTCATCATTTCTCCACCACAACTAGCGCCGTGATATCCCAGTGGGATGAATGTCGCGCTTTATAAATAAATAAATAAATAAATCCTAAGCCAAGATTTAGGAATGTCTTTTTCTTGTGATGAAGGCGTTGTTTGAGCACATATTTTCATGTGACTTAAGGCACGCATTGTTCCAGCCACATGCTAATCCAAAAGCAACATGATGAAGGAGTCTGCACATCTCACGCTGCCATATATTTTTGCTGTTTGTGTAAATTTGCATAATTTCCTGAAATTTCACATAATTTGGCAAATTATGCGCATTTCGCACACCCCTAATTATAACCTGTATTTGTAATCAAATTGCTCAGCAAATTTGTTTAGAAATTCTAATGACAATGGCGTGATAAAGCATGATAAAATGTAATTCCCTATGCATCACAAAATTTCCAATATCATCATGAGTCGTAAGCATCGCTGCATAAACACCAATACCAAACCCTATTCTGGGCACAATGTTCTGCCGCCCATACCTTCTGTAGGACAAGTTACTTACCTTCGGTAATTCCTTATCTGGTAGAGACATGATCTAGTCGCAGATTCATTACATTTGAATTCCCCAGGCGTCAGACTGGATCCAGAAGAGTTTTCTTCAAGTAATACCCCTGCGCGCCAGTACGTGGCGCCGGTCAGCTCCGCGTGGCATCGTCAGCGTCGTCTGCTCCGTTGTGACGTCCATGCCATCTATATAGACACCACCTCAGTGCCCTGATGTCAGTTAGCGCTTCTTGCGTGGAGCGTCATGAAAAGTGAGTCATGAAGTGCACTGACATTGGTGTGTTTCTGAACAACTAGGGCCCTGAAAGGGATCAGCCCTGACCCTAGAAACCTGTCCGCAGTGCAGAGAGGATGGGTGGGTTGGTAAGGAATCTATGGCCCCATCTTTTCCGTCTGATACTGCTTGGGGGAGGATTGCCCAGGCCTCCTCCGGGACCTGTGGCAGCACTTGCGCAACCGTTTCACACAGGGAGTGGGAGTAACGGACCAATAGGCATGCGATGTTCACCGACCACAATGCAAGGCTGGCGGAAGCAAAAAAATAATTCTTACCCTAACTGTCCAACCTCTTGGATTCCTTGTCCTGGGGTGCGGAAGGGAACGCACCATTGTAGGTAGAGGCTTGGACCACCAAGCTCTCAGGGGTAGGGCGGTTGTTGAGGAAATTTGGATCGCCCCGTGCAGGGCGGTAGTGGCAGGCAATTGTCCTATTCACAGCAGCCCCTGTGCTGGGCCTGGACCTGGTTCCCAGAAGGACACCTGTTAAGGCCTCATTGAAGAGCAGCAAGGGCTCCATGGAGGAGACACCTGGCTGCAGGACCTCTGTCAAGATATTCGTCTTGACTGCCACGGAAGGAAGGTGAAGGTCCAGGACCTCAGCTGCCCTTCGCACCATAGCGTGTGATGCTCCCTCCTCCGTGGCCACGGTAGGGGGAGAAAGCAGGCCAGAATCTGGAGAGGTATCCAGTCCGCTGGCCTCACCCAATTCCTCCTACCAGTCCATGTCCTGATAAGGCTGGTTTTGTAAAGGGTCCAGCGACCCCTCCTGTCGGTAATGAGAATGGGACTGGTGTCGCCGGGGGCGCCGGCTGCGTCGGGAGTCTCGGTGTCGGGGCTGGTGCTGGGGAAGGCTGCAATGGCATGACCGGCTTCGGTCTGGATTAATCACCGGGTCCATGGGGAGTCATGAGTGCAGGGGCCGGAGCCTCTGGTGCGGAACCCAATGGAGCCCCCTCTGAGCCACCATGCCCGAAGGCGAGCCGGTAGGGTCAGGCCACCCAAATATGAGGCATATAGCGTCATAAAATTCTTTGAGCTGGGCGGGGTTCGCTCCGGCTCTCAGGAAGCATGGAGCCAAACCAGGCGCAACTTCAGAGGAATGAGGCCTAGAACCCAGAGAGTCCTCCATTGCGTCGCTTCGACTTCTTTTGTTTTTTCTGCTTCTTACCTGACCGACTCAACGACTTTGAGTGGGAGGACGAAGACTTAGGACACCCGGAGTGGTGCCTGGACCTTCCTCTTGACCGGGACTGTTGCTTCATTCAGAGTCTAAGTGGTCAGAAAGGGACAACATACATGTTGTGATTGACTGATGCATGCCCTCAGCAGCCGCTAAACATTCCAAGGAAAGGTTGAAAAGCAATTATGAATAATCTCTAAAGTCACACCACTATGACGCGCAAGGTTTTGCAATATGTGTATTGTCAATTTCAAGGTCAACTGACATTTGCAATGCACATTTGAGATTTGTGAACCGGTACTTCATCTTCACACAGTCAGCTGATGCCCTTTACAAATGCCAGCCCTAAGCATTACTTTTGGTTTTACTAATTTTGGTAGTTGGGTATTTGCGTATCTTATCAGTTGTTTATTACTGACACATAAATTGTAAAGATTACAATGTCCAGCCATTAGGGTCAAAGGTGGTGCACTGCCACTTCCTGGCATGCCATTGTGAAATAAAAATTTCCACGACCTCCCTGATTATATTAAAATGGTGCCACACAAAGAATCTGAAATTACTAAATGATCAAAAATCTATCCGTCTTCTATGCCCTCAATGAGCTGCCTCATGGGACATCAAGACAACCACAGTTTTGTAAGCTTTCAACAGCTACCCGTTAAGGAGGAAGTATTTTGGAAAGTCCCCGAAGAGCTTGAAAAGTGTGAATCAGAAGAGGAGCAAAAAAAAAAGAGGTGCATGTGGTGACCCAAGGATGCACTTGGGCTGTTCTACTTTGTACTCCATACACTTATGGACTGAAAACAATACATCAATTATGATTTTGGCAGCTGCTTGAACACGGTATAAGGTTGTTTTTTTTCCCCTGGACTATTTCAGCAGTAATCAATTGAGAACAGTGTGTGAGAACTATTTTTTTTGGTTGTTTATTTGCACTAAGCATTACTCTACTTCATTGTTTTGCTCGTGCAATTTATTTATAGTTTGCATGGTAGTGATTATAGATGGTATTCACAGTGTTCGAGATCTAGTAAGGTTTCGCTAGTTCCCCATCTTCTGTTCACCTTACGTGTTAAGTCTTTTATCCGTGGTAAGAAAATAACAAGTAGAGGAACTGAAATAAAAGGGTTTCCTTTTGCAGATATTTTGGTACTACGTTCAATGTAGCCGAAATCATAAAACATATGAAGGCTTGCAGGCTGGCTATGAATAGTGGGAAGGGAGAATTTATGGTTCATCAGGCAAGTCTAAGAAGTATCCCCTTTTCCCTTATTAGGAATTCATTGGGATATCATGCACTATATTAAGGCAGACTGGATATCCGACATATTTGCGACGTAGTACCTGTCGTCCAAACTCTAAATCTGGCCCTAATTATGTACACCTGGATCCGAAAGTCTTCACAGTTTTTATAGAATGAAATCTTAATCTATCCACTTTTTTCATTTTTTTTTTTCAAATTGAAATTAGGGCATAGCTTAAACATTGCCACTAATGTTTCCTGAAGATAAATAAATCTTGATTCAAATGTTTGTTTAAAAATTTGAACTGCATAAGAAAACATTCACCAAGCAGTACTCTGACGAAATCATTTGTGTAGTCCCATAGAAATGTAAGGCTGCATTGTGCATCATCCTCAATTATAAGCAGTGTGTTATGCTCAAGAGGAGACAAACTGGATTTTGTTTATTAAACATAGATGAAAAACTTTGTTTACTTTTAGATTTAACCAAGCATTTCCTTTTTAAAAAGCTTTCCCAGACATAACAGCTGCCTGAGTCTTGTAATATGAAAAAATCATCTTCGTTAAATATCTAATATTGGTTCCTGATGACTATATCTTAATTTATTTATGAGTTACAATGATCTAACATGTGCCAGTGACAATAGAAAAAAAATTACATGTATTTAAAGACTTAACATTTGTAAGCATTATTACAAAAATATCCATAGGGTCATATTTCAATATTACACTTATTTAGGTTTCGGCAAAGGCTGATCAACATCATGTCATGTTATCGATCCTTTTTTGGATCTCCAAATTCTCTTCTAATTGGAACGACAGTATATATTTCCTCAGAGTTTTCCACCTTTAAATAATCTCATGGTCAATCTTGTGTCCTCAATCTGGTCTTCTCTATTGAGTGCGCGCTGAATAAATAGTCAGCGAATTGACACAACAGCAGAATTTCAATGCTTTCCACTGTTAACTAATCAATCCTGCAGACTCCTTTACCCTAGGAGATCGACAACATTTGGTACAGTAATGTTGACGAACAGGCTATAGAAAAAACAAATGCAATAACTGTAAGGTTGAGGTGTGGCGTAGCGGCCAGGGTGCCTGACTCCAGACCACGGGGTTCACAGTTCAATCCCCAGTGCCAGCAGCAGGTTAGCCCAGCACCATGTGACTCTGGGCAATAGCTCGCTTAATCTTCCCAAAGGCCCCCAGCACCGGGACATCTCTCCGGAGGTAGCTGTGCGCTTTACAAATGCTATTTCGTTATATATTAATAGAAGTACATTAGAGCAGGCCAGTGAAGATGTGTAAATCATCATGTTAATTTGAAAGAAGTAACCTGAACAGATACGTCTTTGAGTATTCCCCAAAGGCTAGATGGTTCATTAAGTATAATGGTTTTAACGATCTGGTTCCACACTCTGGGGACTATGAAGGGGAATGCATGGCTTAAGGTATTGCTTTTTTGTCTTTGGAATTTCTAGTAGGAAGCCATGACTAGAGGGTTAAAAAAGGACATGGCTGAAGAGATGCCACACCCTATAATTAGATGTACTTAGATGTACTTCAATCATGTGCAATATTAATTAAACAATTAATATCAGAACTGGGAGCATACTACAGAAATGTGCACCACTGTCAATACCAGAGAAAAATCATTTTGTTCTATTTTACTATTTTTGTCACACAGAATAGTACAGATAAATGTTGTCTTATTCTATACTATAGAAAGACCTTGGCAGCTGGGAAAACATTTGAGTGAATTGTGGAATTCCTTGTGCAGCATATTTAAAAGATAGTTAAGTTAAAAGACTTGCTCATAAATTAATATACCTGAGTCAGAGACTTTGACAAACAAACCACAATGATCTAGCAACCATTTCTCTTTTTAAATGGCTATCTTGCTTTTATATTGTTCTTGCTCCTTAGGTAACGAAAGGAGGCAATACACTGAGTGTGCCTCGAATCTGGTAGCATGTTTCATATTTGAAAAGTGGAAACTAATATTCCCTCTACATCTTGTTTTGTATAATCAGCAAAACAAATGTGAAATTAGGTTGTGCCATGTTTTTTCCTCACCATTTGCTCAATTCCCTATTACATGGACATTGAAATGGACTTTTACTCAATATTCTTTGGGTCCATGTAAAGTTTGTGTAGAGATGTTTCTGGTGTTTAATATGCTCAACACTTTTAACTTTAGGGGCTACTGTACTTGACAAGACACTAACTTACAACAGTAGGGTGTCAAGAAAGTTAACTGGGTTGAGAGCTGGCGGACAGTTGTGAGCTCAACCAGAAGGTTGTGGATGCAAAGCCTACCAGAGCCTACTCAGCCCTTCATCTTTCTGTGGTTGATATAATGAGTACCAATGTTCTGGCTAATAATAACAATATTACTGTATAATGTAGTCATCTGTCCCACTGAGTAGGACCTTTGGGTTCTGGGTTTCTATGAAGAATGTAAAAAACTGACTGGAGTGTTTATGGCACAAACAACAAAAGGTAGATATTTGGATATGAAACATTGAACAAGAGTCTGTCTGCTTATCTCTCTAATAAACATTTGCTTTTTGTATTTTTTTATAAAGAAATAACAGTAGTAATTAGTAGAAATGAATCACTACTTTTCTGTATCGTTCTAGTACTCAATGAGATCAGCTTACGAACACCCCACGCAATTTTTGTTGGACTCATGCTCGTTCACATTTCTTGTTTTTAGCCATATTACCTTTCGGTGATAATTCATATTAATCTCTGTTCAGTACATACCTTTAACACAATCTTCTTGGAATGTTTCTGGTGGCTAATGGTGTTGCAAGCCCCCTTGTCAAAGACAATGCTGAACATATTGCAGAAGTAACCACAAAATTAAAATTAAATTTAAATTTAAAAATTAAAGCGCAAACCATAGTGCTCTTTAAAATCCTTGCTAAATTGACCTACAAATAATCTCAGTTAATTGTGTAGCATGCTGGTAAATAGTCTGTGAGGGGTTACTTCAGTTAGCTTCAACTTTTCATTGGAATAACCACATTTCCTTCCATTAAGGCACTTGGACTTCCTATGTTCCCTTCTGATACATTAATTCCATCCAACTATTTGTGACCATAATGTAATGCTCTTCAGACAACAAAATACAATTTTCTGCACTATTGGTGTACATTTCTCAGGCACCGTAGTCTTTTACTATGCACAGGCTAGTTACTGAAAGAATATATCGAACTTGCACCTGTATATTGATTCATGATTACATTTCCATTTTTGTGTTGTCTCACACCCTCTTGAAAATTCTCTGACAGATCCACACGCGTCTCTTCACCACCTGTGGACTTTAGTGGAAGTGACATCACACACCTATTGGCCTTCTCTGACATCATACAGATGACTTCTTGGCCTGCCATTATCTTTCAACGTCCTCTATTCGCTGATAAGGCAGCTGGGGAAGGATGAGGAGTGGAAAATGAGCCCTGCTCAACTTTCTGTTCCAGCCACTGCCTACACAACTGCTGAAGTCAGAGGAGCTAACAAGGGCAAAGCAAGTTGTACGCATACACAAGCTAGGGGTAGAAGTTTCTATCCCTAGGTACTTCTATTTGCCGCCCTTTCATGTGATGTGTCACGAGTATAAGAAGGAGTGCAAGCTATCATTCTCATTTGTGTCACTAGTTGGACCAGACAGGGTTCTACCCTTTCCTATTTGCTGGTGATGGCATCAGTCTATCTTTGACGTACAAAATGGGAAGAGTAGAAGAGTTTACAAAGGCTGGTCCTCTTCCAAGGTTGCAATCCTAACAAATAAGCAAATGGACTCCCAATCCTGTATCCTCAGGTTTTCAGATATATCATTTATATTTTTATATAATTTTGGTTCCTCTCATTCCCTACTGACTACATATCATTAGTCTGTTAAAAAAAAAAAGGACTTTCGCCGGCAGAGTTTCTGTGGCATGCTTCATCGTAGAGTCTCAATCCATGGGATGAACATGCGTGTTAACGGCTCTGCATGCATTCAGTGATGTTGCTGCCTATTTCTCTGAAGAGGAGTGGAAGCTTTTATACCTCTGGCAGGAGCAAATGTACAAGATTGTGATAAAGGGGATCCAAGAGGCCGTCAACTCCCTGGGTGAAGTGTCTCCTTACATAATGTTTGAATAACTGTTGGTTGCCCATCCCTACTTGAGCATCATGAAAAGTAATACATTGTTTCTATGAGGTGTAAGGTCAGTTGTATCAAGGTACCGGTCGCTTTCAGAGAGTCTGTCAGAGAGAGTGTGACACTAAGTCTTACTCTCATTTTATTGACGTAGGAAGGATGAGAGGTTGGCAGGCGCTTGGATACCCTATCGGGTGATTAGCCGCGCTTTATAAATCCTGGTTGTTTGATTGATTGAATTCAGAGGTGATGATATCTCCAGATGGGCTCAAGCTCTTGTTGGGAGCTCTTTTTGATGTAAGGGACCTTATATGAAAGGAGGTAAAATTACCTATCGGGATGCCCCATATTCAACTTTTTTATTCATTGTTGCCCTGATAGGGTTAAAATGTACAAAGAGTACAATTGGCGCTTTGAGATGATTGAGTGCTCTAGCGTGGCTATGAGTGGTCTAAATGTTATGGCTTTCATCTGCCCATCTGAGTAATCGGTTTTCATCAGGACCAAAAACCAAAAGGTCCTGATGAAGACCAGTTTGAATCCCGCTGTGGTTCTTGCAACAAACCTGCATTCATTTTCTGCATGCGCTCAATAATGTATGCATATGATTAGACTACGATCTCGGAAATTAGCCCCAAATGAGCTTAATTACAGCCTGCTTTATTGTCAAACTTACACAGGTGTAGCCCTCTCATTTTCTCTCTGATTGACCTGTCCATTAAAAGCTTCAATTCATCACTTTTTTGCTCAGGGGGTGCAAGATGAAGTAGAAAAGCTATGCTTCATACAGCACGCCAAATTCCCCGAGACATCCATCAAAAAAACAAAGAGAAGATACTACACATACCTGCATTACTGAATCAGCCTTCACAAGATCATATCAAAAGTCAAGATACTTGTGGACAGATCCAAGACTAAGAGCCTGATTTATATCTCTGTGGACGAGTTACTCCGTTACAACGGTGACGGATATCCCGTCCGCCGAAATATTAATCCCATAGTATGTAATGGGATTTATATTTCAGTGGACGGGATATCCGTCACCGTCGTGATGGAGTAACCCATCCGCCGAGATCTAAATCAGGCCCAAAGTAATGTAATCTGGTGCTAATATAACGTGATCTAATGCCCTTGGGCCACGTTTGCCTATATAAAAACCGCAACAACAAAAAATGAGGGTTTCTAGTAAAGCGTGTGCTCTACCCTCTCATTTGGAATGACCAGTTTATGACACCACTCATAACCTCACCGATATCTCCCCCACAGGACACACCATCGCCATTCTCTATATTAACCACTCACGTAAGTCAAAGAAGAGATTTTAGAGTTAGCAAGCGATTTTTTATACTCCTTACACTTTCCTCAAACTACACCCTGCCAGCTTGCAGCATCAGGTTTGCAAAAGCAATTTGCTGGCACATGGTAGAACCTCCCGAACCCCACCAACACTTATCATATAGGATGAACCCACCCCAACTTTAGAGGCAAGCCCAAGGCAATGCAACAAATGCAAAGTCAATAGGGCGGACTGGCATTCCTAGTGGCAGCAATATGCGATCCAAATAATGATAACAGCGTACGAGTTGTTTATAGCATTATTACATCAACTACAAGATTCCATTTCCTTAATTTTCATTCCACTATGTCCAACCTCTAAAACTCAGATGTTGTGTTAGCTCAAGCGACAACCATAGGACAACCTGGCACAACATCACAGTATCCGAAACAGAATACTGTTTTTTGTGTCCTGACACACCTTCCTCTTCCAGCATCATACCCTGTCTCTTTCTCCCAGAAGGTGTCTTATGTAAATCTAAAAGATATCAATGTTGAATGCATTTACTACATGTGCACAATTGAGGCGTTTAAAGGTCTACTTTGAATTCCGTCACCTAAATCTAAAGCATTTAAGGTCACAAATATAATCAAGGCCTTGGTCAGGGCTTGGGAGGAACTGAAAATCCTCCAATGTCTGGAGAAAACTCTAAACACAGAATAAAGTCCACCGGCAGAATGTCCTCGTCCATAAGGATTGTATTGTAGAGGGATTTGGGTGCCTACTCTGTATTTAAAGTTTCTTTAAGAAACTGGAGGATTCTCAGGTCCCTCTAAACTCCAAATGAGGCAATTAATGTATATGAATCTACTAAATGCAAAAACAAACCCTCATGAAATTAGGAAACTCATTCACAATTGCATCATGTAACAGTAGTACCCTCACCATTGAAAATAGTAGTCAGAGGGCAGAATTCCTCTACAGATGTCAAGCAAGACAACCCAAGGTTTCTACATACATGTCATTACCACAACCAATGAAAGAAGCAGAGGTGCTGGGACCAATCATGGTTGAGCTCAGATGAATACAGAACTTGGATGAAGGGAAGTGAAAGTAATATTCACTTTGGCTTGTATGAAATCATCATGCCAGAATGGAAAGTCATCACATCCTTCGTGAGCATGAGGACCTTTTCAGTATTACAATAGAATCAATCCTGGGAGCTCTGTGAATCGACTCTGGTTGTGGTTCTGTTGCTCAGAAGGAGAAAAGCTTAGACCTCTGCCCCTTTGGCCTCTTGCGCCGGGTCTTTTTCTGTTTTAACCGCAATGCTGTAGTAGTAGGTCCTGATTCGGTTTTCAACATCCTCAAATCCCGGGCGATTTTCAACCCTACAAGAGATAAAAATAAAGAGAGAAGGAAAAGTAAGGCAGCCATTTTCAAGCCTTTCACGAGAGAGCATTGGAAAAGAAAATGGAGGATGGGGAAGAATAAAATGGTTTTCTTAGGTGTGTGCGAAACTAAGACTTTGCTTGCAAATTTGGGCGAAGTTGGGAAACGTCATCGTTTAAAATGACTGGCAAAGTTTTCCAATTCACCTAAGGCAAAGTTTTACCCAAACCCCTCGTCCTGGGAGCAGGATGTCATTCGCAAATTAACTGGAACCTAAAGTTGCAGGGGATTGTTTTCGTCACTTCTGTGCGGGGTTGTCGTGAACCCAGATTAGCGGTGGTGAAGCATGATAGACACCACTCTGCAGCCATTACCTCCTTGCAGTGGTTAATTTGTGAAAAAATAGGTGCCAGGTCTCTCGTCAGGAGGCAGCGTGCACCAGCCCATTGCTCCTATTAGAGCTGCCTATAACAGAACCAACTGCTAACCCATGAAACCCTCCAAGTGGGGAGAGGATGTGGTGTAACAGCCAGAGCTGCCGACTTTGGAGCTGGGGAACCAGGTTCCAGTCTCAGCGGAGGCTCAACATCCTGTGATTTTGGGCAAATCACTTAATCTCCCCCTACCTACCAAAAATGAATGTGTCCTTAACTGGTGCTCATGAAAAGCACTCCAATACCCAAAGGTCGAGTTTACGCTATAAGCTCCTGTGTTGACGATTAAGTGCTGGTGCCGAACACTGGATACCACCTGCTCAAATTAAGCACTGCCTCCTCATCTCTCTCGCTTATATTCCTCACCCATGAGGCCTCCGTGAGGAATATAAGCCAGAGAAGGACTTGGAGTAATCCAATTACCAGTAAGTAATCAAAGCATTCCATTCCACCCCTTGCTGCCTGAAGTGCCACCTTGGCACTTCCGGTACGTCTGGCCATGTGACCTTCGGCAGCAGACAATGGGATGCGCACGGCGCGGAAAGCCAGGAGAGCACAAACGGTGCAAAGCAGTGCACTGACCACTCTTCCAGGAAGCAGAAAAGTTCTTGCTGTCCTTCAGAGTTCCTTCTTCGCTCCTATATGTCTAAGCTTCACACGTTACACAGATTGATTGTGGTTATGGAAAAGAGCGAAGACCATCGCAACTGGCAGAAGAACCAGATTTACAATAGGTCGATTTAATGATAGAAACTTGCAACCTCACTTAGGGCCTGATTACGATCTTGGCGGATGGAATACTCTGTCACAAACGTGACGGATATCCTGTCTACCGTATTACAAGTTCCATAGGATATAATGGAATTGTAATTTGGCGGATGGTAAATTCATCATGTTTGTGATGGAGTAACCCTGTCCGCCAAGACCGTAATCAGGCCCTTAACTTTCAGAGAAGGTGAGTTGTTTGGTTAGACACTGTGGGGAAAAATGGTCAGTGAAAAAAGACGTATTCTAATACTCTGTTCCTCACTTGGTGTACACACGTATAACCAACCCATTTAGTCAAATTATGGAAAAATAAAAATATGTAGTGTTACGAACATTTAGGAATTTAAAAGAGAGAAAGAGAAGACAATGAGCAGGGGCACAGATTACTAAGAAAGATTATTTGAAATGAATGGTGGCAAACACGTGAGCTTCGTTCACTCAAGTGCATCACTAGGTTCTGCGGTTAACACAGGTGTTCTACTGTACTCTGTGCACTATAACTGACTTTGAAACAGAACCAGGGAAGGAATGTCAGTCAATCAATCATTCAGTGATCTGAGAGAGATCTGAGGGCATATTGTGCAAGTGCATTGCAAGCCTGGGCGATGCTTTCTGCCTGGTTCTTGCACTTCTTGTGTACATCTGTACCAGAGGACAGGGCACGTATGCTTGTGAGCCACCGAAAAGTGTACAGAGTACGCATGGCCAGTGGCGTAGCGTGGGCGGGGCCACAGGGGCAGTTGCCCCGGGTGCAAAATTCTTAGGGGCATAATATTTTTAAAGAAGAGTGGAAGGATACTTGCCTTGCCCTGGGCACCCGTAACCCACGCTACGCCGCTGCGCACGGCTGCATACTGTGAAGTTCGTGTTCCCTCATTTCTGTGGGGGAGTGCCCCTTTGAAATAAGGGAGCACCTTTGCTGATAATCCAGTGTTTAATTAAAGAAGAAGGTGCCCTTGGGATACCCTTACAGAGTGCCACCCAGGACATGGCGCATGGGCAGTGTGCACCAAAGGTGCCAATTTCAGAGCAAGCGCAGAGTGTATTAGGGGTCTGCAGAAACCCTCTCTGTAGAGTGTAATCCCAGCCAACCAGTCTCTGTAGAGCACTAGTGCACTCCATGGCTTCCCTCGAAGGACAGGCCAGGGATGCACCTGAAAAGAAACGTACCCATGCTCCATGGCCCACGAATGCGGCACTGGTGGACCCCATGACGGTGGGTGCAATGCCCGGCCACAAGATCCCCTTCAGAGTTTGGGTGCCCCTTGTAGAGAAATAGTGACCAGACATTTGAACTGTGACTCATTCCCTATCCTCAGAACAAGCGCCCATGTGCTAACTATGAGAACCTCCTTCCGCCGCCCTTGTCATCACCAGGTCCACCCAATGAGGCAGTACGCTGAATCGGTAATCCACCCCTTGGACTTTTTGGTTTCCACAAAAAATTAAAACAAAACCACTCATATTTTTGCACCTATTCTACGAAAGCAAACCAAACAAAGAGGATTCAGAAAAAGATGTGGCACTTAAAATAATTGTAGAAAAGTGACTTACCATCAACAATACGTTTTCATGGTACCATCGGGACATGGCTCAATCTTAGCAGAGCTATGGTGGGCGTGCTGTCTGGTGAGGCGCCCTATTTGGATGGGAGATTGTCTCCCTATTTTGCAGCTGTATGTGCTCCTTTAATCATATCTGTAGTTTTGACTTTTGCCTATTTGTACTGATGCTTTTTCCGGCCCTGATTTTTTTTTTGTAAACAAATTTTTATTACTTTTCAAGTAAGCAATATAGTCATACAATAATACGATATCTGTCCCATCTTAATATTTCCAAAGCATTGTGGAAACTTATTCTTCCCTTAGTGGTTGCGCCGCAAGTAAGTACTTACCAGCCAATGTCATATCCCCATTATCAGTACAGTTATTATGTACATAATACCAAAATTACATGTGAAATTACAAACCATAAATCAGATGTCTCGGACGTATTATCTAAACCTTACCCCAACTTCACCCCCCACCCTACCCTCCCACCCAGGCGTGTCTCTTTAGTTGTGTACCTGCCCAGTCGATTGCCAGGCCATATATCCTTAACTCTGAGGGTCTCTAACATACGCTCAGAGGAGTCCCTCTCGGCTCGGGGGACTGTATCTAACCCGGGGTAAATTCGCTCAGTAGGCCCAACGCAGGGAAATCAGACAGCCCCATCTTGGCCGTCTTCTTCTCGGTCGCTCCCGCCCCCAGCATTTGGATTTTTAAGTATATCAAACAACGCTGTCCACGCTCTGGCTACTTCCAGCGATTTCTCGCTTCCCGTTCGTTTAGCTATTCTCAATCTGACAGTGTTTTCACATTCAGCCCACTTAATGAACTCCTTCCATCTAGAGAAACTAGGGCCAGTGCTCGATTTCCAGTGACTAGTAATGTCTCTCTTAGCTAAAACTAATCCAAGGTCTTGGAACTTACTCGTTATCTTGTTTTTAGCAGTATGAGGAAACCAGTGCAATAGACAATATTCCGGGGTATTCCCTATTTCTTTCTCAGTCACTTCCGCCAATATGGAGGTTACCCCCTCCCAGAAGTCCCCTATTTTCGGGCAGCTCCAGAACATATGCAAAAACTCAGCTCCTATTGTATGACATCATGGGCAGGCTGCACTTTGCATATTAAAATATTGATTGAGCTTGTCCGGGGTAAGGTAGGCTCTGTGGAGCACATAAAAGTTTATCAGTTGATACCGTGCATTCCTAGTACTTTTCCACGCCCTCTCCACCAGTATCCCCCATTCTTTATCTGCTATAGGCCTGCCCAGGTCTGCTTCCCATTCTCTATGGATTTTAGTCAGGGCAGGGAGCATTGTGTATGTAAGCCGCCTGTACAGACATGTGACTGCTTTAAAGGTGCCCGCCGCAGTGACTAAGTATTGTCATCCCGTCAGATAGACCCTCATTCCAGTGTTTCCTCATGGCTGCTGTAAGGGCTGTGTGCAAAAGAAAGTCTCCTCCTGGCAGATCGTGCCGCTCCTTGAGATCGTTGAATGGGATCAGCGTGCCCTCCTCATAGAGGTCCCCTATCGTAGAAATTTCCAGATCTGCCCATGCACCCAGCCCACGCCAGTCACCACCATGGGGGAGTGCCTCACACATGAGCAAGGGGATTTCCGGCGCATATGGACGTTTGACCTTGGCCATTCTCAGGCTTCTATTCCAGCATTTACGCGCTGCACTGAGGTCCATGGGGAGGTCCTCCTCACGACAAGGAAGTCTCAAAATTATTTGTGACCGAAGCCGCAAGTCTGGGGCCTCTCCCCTGTTTTCCACAGGCCCCCTGAGTTTATCCGCCACCCATTTCGTGAGCCATTGTAATTGTGCAGCTATGTAGTAGTGCTCAAAGTCAGGCACTGCTAACCCTCCTTCTATTCTTGGCCTCATAAGTGTAGTAAGTGCTATCCGCCGCCTGCCGGGTCCCCATATGAACGCCGTTACCAGTGATTTCAGGTGGGTGAACATTCGGGTCGGGATCCAAACCGGCAGAACTCCATAATAATAAAGCAGCCGCGGGAGCGTCACCATCTCCAGGAGGGCCACTCTACCCGCGACCGACAATGGCAGAGTTCCCCAGAAATCAAAGCTGCTCTTAACTCCCCGTAAAGCCCGCCCTACATTTCCTTTTAACAGGTCGTCAGGAGAGTGATAAATCTAGGTGCCCAGGTTGCCAAGCAATGAGGTTGCCATTGCACCCCCTCCGTCTCCACGGGGACAGCTACATCCGCCCTGACCGGGAACAGGGATGACTTTGCCCAGTTTACTTTTAGGCCCGCTATTTGCCCTAAACCATGGAGGAGGGCCTTCGCCCCTCTAAGTGCGTCGCGATCATCCGCCAGGAACATCAGCAGATCATCCGCATAGAGCGCGATGTGGTGAATCTGGCCTTCGCCCCTCTAAGTGCGTCGCGATCATCCGCCAGGAACATCAGCAGATCATCCGCATAGAGCGCGATGTGGTGAATCTGGCCTTCGCCCCTCTAAGTGCGTCGCGATCATCCGCCAGGAACATCAGCAGATCATCCGCATAGAGCGCGATGTGGTGAATCTGGCCGGCCACCTCCAATCCCTGATAATATTGCCCCGTGCGAGCTCTAGCTGCCAACGGCTCCATGGCCAGGGCAAACAATAGAGGCAACAAAGGATACCCCTGCCGTGTGCCCCGTTCCACTCTACAACTTTCGGAAATCA
This sequence comes from Calotriton arnoldi, assembly GCA_963921515.1. Taxonomy (NCBI): domain Eukaryota; kingdom Metazoa; phylum Chordata; class Amphibia; order Caudata; family Salamandridae; genus Calotriton; species Calotriton arnoldi. The sequence goes on along the minus strand of CAWUFW010000506.1, from coordinate 276,717 downwards.
ATTTGCCTGTCCTGACTCGGGCAGTAGAGTCTGCATATAGCAGGGCCATCCACTTAATAAATGCTGGGCCTAACCCAAACTTCCCCATCACCTCGAAGAGGTAAGCCCATTCAAGGCTATCAAAGGCCTTTTCAATATCCACTGCAAAGATGGTCTCACCCCCCTCGCCGTCCGATCTCGCCTCTAGTATCCGAAGGAGATGCCTAATGTTTAATGCGGTGTTTCTGGTGGGAATAAAGCCCGCCTGATCTTGGTGGATTAAAGTGGGCATATGTGGGAGAAGCCGAGTCGCCAGTATCCGGCTCAAGACCTTATAGTGCAAGTTCAGCATAGACAGTGGCCGGTAGGCTGCTATGTCCCATGCTGGTTTCCCCGGCTTTAATAATGGGATAATCACCGCCTCTCTCGTGGTGGCAGGGCGGTGACCCTCCCGTATTGCTTGGTTATAGAGCTCCATTAGCCTGGGAGCAAGCACATCAATATAGGTCAAGTAGAACTCCACCGGGAGACCATCTGTACCTGTTGTCTTATTTCTGGCCATGGTTTTTATAGCCCCTCTCACCTCACTTAGCCCTATGTCAGCCCCCAGATCTTATGCTATGTCTTCCGGCATCACCGGTAAGTTCACTGCATTGACGAAAGTAGCCAACTCATCAGTAGTGGGCGACTGTTTGCTCTTATATAACGTCTCATAAAATTAGAAGAATCTATTATTAATGTCCTGCTAACGGTATAGCGGTTCCTCCCCTGGACCTCTGAGTTCTAGTATCACTGAACCCCGTCGAGCCGGATTGGGCAGCCAGGCCAGCAAGGCTCCAGATTTATCTCGTTCAGCATGGGCTCTGGTGATATCGTTTTTATAGTCAAAGCATCGAAGCCGCTCCACCTGGGCAGCCACCTCTTCCATAGCCGCTAGAAGTTCCTCCTGCTTGGCTCTCTGTTCTGGCCGTTCCCTCTCCAGTTCCCGGAGCCTGTTTTCCGCTGATATCGTGTCCTGTAGTAAAGTCTTACGCACTCCTACAGATTCAGAGATACACCGCCTCCTGATAACCGACTTAAAGGCATCCCACTCTATTAATTTAGAGTTGCTGTGTTGGCATTCTCTTCAAAATACTGTTCAATAGCAGTACCCACCGCCACTCTGTAAACCTGATCCTCCAATGCCTCTGGTTTCAAGCGCCAGGACGGAATTCTAGGGTGCTCACGAGACCATGTTAAGCCTAGTAATAGCGGGTTATGATCTGAGATTGTTCTAGTGAGGTACTCGGTAGTCTATACATGCTCATGAATCTCTGGGGAGCATAATATAGAGCCCAGTCTAACATGGAGTTCATGCAGGGCGGAGAAAAATGAATAGTCTCTGTCAGCTGGATGTTGTGCCCTCCAGGAATCTACCAAATCCCACTGTGATTGCCAGGTAAGGCGTGCTGCTGCTATTCTATGTGGAGGTGTGTCTGGAAGTGGCGGATGTGACCGGTCTAATCCAACATCAGTAACACAATTAAAGTCCCCCCTAGGATTACTGGGCCCGTCAGTACAGAGGCCTGTGTCCCAGATAACTGGGCCAAGAACGCCGGCTGTTCTGTATTTGGGCCATAGAGGCTTCCTAGGGCTACATCTCTACCATCCAATTTACCCGTAACTATAACGTACCTGCCCTCCGGATCAATCATTTGGTTCGTACATTGGAAGGGCACCCCTGCTCTTATCCAAATCAGGACCCCCCCGAGCAAAAGCCGAATAGTTAGTATCAAACACCTGACCCCTCCATCTACGCTGGAGTGCAGCCCCCTCTTTGGCCATAACATGAGTTTCTTGGAGCAATGCAATTTGAATCCCTCTCCTTATTAGAAAGGCATGTATCCTATGACAATGTGACAGTGTGTGCATCCCCCGTACATTCCAAGAGATACATTTAAGGTCTATGGGGGGTACCATTGAGTTAGGTGAGACATCCTTTCTACGACTACACTGATTTTGACATGCCTGGCCCCAACAGTTCCCCAACCCCTAAATAATGCAATAACAAACCCCCAACTCCCCCTCCCCAGGACAGGTGCAACCAAATGATTTCCCATCCAAACTCGGAGTAGTCTCCAAAACAGTGTTCTGACTAGTGATGGGGCTGTGAGGCACAAACAGCGGCTCCCAGAGTTCCACCAACATCCACCCCCAGCAGTGTTCCAAATCATTATCTTCACCGGGATCCAGGAGAATTTCAAGAACTTTGCATTTAGCAGGCCATCACCATTCCCCCCTACCAAGTAATTGTAGGCCTAACGGTAGTACTATTAAATAACCACATCAACGACCCAGATTGTTCAAGTCAGACAATGTCGTCCGCTGTTTGAGGTGTAACCTGCTGCAGGTCTTCATCAGAGTTTTCATTAGAGCTAGCAGCCACCGATCCGTCTGACTTATCAGCGTCTTGACCTGTCTTTTCCAAGCCAGGGCTGGAGTCCCCTCTGGTGAGCTCCGCCGCCGCCTGTAATGCCTTACGCCTTTCGTTCCTGGCTTCTCTAGATGATGGAGCACGAGCTGCGAGTGTGTTCTTCCCTGTATGCTGCTGCGATCTCTACAGGGGCACAGTCTCTTCTCTTTCTGGCTCCGTCAACTGTCCAGCCAGTCCCACGTTTCCTGCGGGGTGGTGAAAAACCGCGCCCCTGCCTGGTCCGCCACCCGCAGCCGCGCCGGAAAGAACATGGCATAAGGTATTTGAAGTTGTCGCAGTTTTTTCTTAACAGCTAAAAATGAGGCCCTTTGACGCTGTACTTCTTTCGTGAAATCTGGGAAGATCATTATTTTACTGTTGGCAACCTGCAGTTCCTGATTTTGACGGGCCTTAAGGAGCACATGATCGCGATCTCGAAAATGAAGCAATCTCGCCACTATGGGTCATGGAGGGGCCCCCGGACGGGGCGGTCGGGCTGGGACCCTCTGGGCCCGTTCTAGGGCATAGGAGGAGGAGAGTCCCTCCGGGGCGACTTCAGTTTTGATCCAGTCTTCAAGGAAGCCCACCATATCTGTGCCCTCTGATTTTTCCGGCATTCTAATAATCCATATATTGTTCCGGCGCGATCTTCCTTCACTGTCCTCTGCCCGCGCCTCTAGCACTTTGACTCGACCCTCGACTGTGCTGAGCGTCTTCTGGAGCATCTCTACTTTCTCCGGCACGTCTGCGAGTTCCTTTTCTGAGGCTATTACTCGTTCTTTGAGTTTACAGTGGTCGTCTTTCAGCAAACTCATATCTGCCCCTATCGAGTTGATTTTCGCCTCTAGGGCCTCCCTGGAGGCCGTGATGGCTTGCATAATGTCTGCCAGGGTGGGGGTCTTGTCGACCGTCTCCTTTCCTGCTTCTATACACTCCTCCTCCTCGTCTGTTTGGGTTCCTGGGCCCCCGGTGCTGAGGACGCTATACCCTCTCCTCTTTGAAGGCTTCCCCATTGTTTCTTGTAGGCTTTCACTGGCGGGCTCTTGCGAAGCCCTCTATGCACAGATCCCCAGGTCAGGCTGGGCGTGCAGTGCTCCCAAGTGGGGGCCCCCTCCCAGAACACTCGTTTGTGGCGACGGTCGCCTACACAGCGGTCTCGGTTGCTTGGCCAGGCTTTGTCCCCTTCAGTGAACCAATATCCCCAGATTATCAGGCCAGTTGGATATATCCCCACTCCCAGGAATCAGCGGGAATCTGTACCATGTGCAAAGTGTCCAGGGAACCTACTGGCAGGTCGGTGACATGCTCATGGAACCCTCTTTCCACTAATAGCCTGGTGATGAAGATGCCTGGTCCGATCACACCGCTGGCAAAAACACGGCCTACTCAAGCCGGTCCTGGTCCCTCAATTCCGTGTCCGGGACTCCCCTGTAGTCCCCCGCTGAAGAGCCCACACTGCAGGCCCCCACAGGCTTGGCCCGCTCACTCCGGTCCCCACTCGCAGGCACCAGTTCAGGCCGAGTGTTGCCGCTGCAATCCGGGCACTCCGTACGCACTCGCCCATTCGGCCGCGTGCCCCAAATATATGGCGATATCAGGGGGGGAGGGGCCCCACTCATCTTCCGCCTCTCAAGATAGCATCTGGGGCCTCCCCGGTCCCCCACCAAATAGTGCAGTCATTAGGTCGCCCCGAGCCCAGTCCGCCCACGGCAGTCCACCAACTGCAAGTTCCAGGGCCTGTCAGGTGTCACCGTAGCAATCCGGACACACTGCTTGCAATCGTTTATGCAGTCGCGCTCTCCACCAAAAATGGCTATGCCTGGGGGGGAGGGGTCCTGCTCACTGTCTCCCGATCGTGCCCCCGTCCCCCTCCAAAATCACCTCAGGGTAGACAGAGGTCGCTGATCCCTAGCGCCGCCACCCTCAGCTTGTCCCGATAATTCACAGCAGGGAGAGGCAGGGCCACCAGCTTGCAGTGGGAATCTTCTCAGCGCCCGTCCGGGGCTACTCTCTCATGCCCCCGCAGCAACGCGATCAGGAGCGCACTCCGCTCACTTGCTCTCGCCTCCGCAATCACCAGTCCGGGCACCAGGCGTGCAATCGTCCATGCGGGCGCTCCTCACCAAGATGGCGATGTCAGGGGGGGAGGGGTCCCGCTCACCGTCCCCCGATCATGCCCCCGTCTCCCTCCGGGGTCCTCTTAGGGCAGTCCGGAGTTATTGGACACGTTCGCCACCCCCTCAATTCGCAGGCCTCAACTCACCAGCCCGCAGCAGGGAGAGGCAGGACCGCAGGTCAGAAGCCGGTATCTCCGCGTCGCTCGTCCGAGGCGCCTTTCTCGTGCTCGGCCTGCGGCTCGATCCGCAGGGTTCACAGCTCTCCCACCGCTACCTCGCCTATTCCACTGCCTTCTCCTGCAGTCTCTTCAGGGTCAGACACTGCGAGGCTCTCGTAGTCCCCCCACAGCTCACGTCGTCCTCGCTCCACCACAGGCAAAATTCTCCGCCCTTCCCCGGACGCCATCTTGTTCCTCGCCGGGAAGCTCGCCGCCAGTTCAATTCACGGCGATTCCGCCTCCAACTCGCCCCGCTGACCAACGGAATGAAGACCAGCACGTTCTCAGGTCAGTTGCTCGACCATATGCCCCAAAATATATGTGCCCGGGGCTCAGGATAACTGTTGGCTGGGGGGATGTCGGCCGGAGCTCCGCAGCACACGTCCTTTCACATCGGCTCCTGGCCACGCACCCACCTTTTTCCTACCCTGATGTCTGTAGTATTCTTTCTACTGTATGTACATGTCATGGAATATTTGCAGTTGATGCCTGTAAACCTTTGAAAATCTAAATAAAGAATTGTTTAAAAAAATATATGTTTCCAGACTAAGATGTAAGATTTTTGTGTTGCTACTAATTTTAATTGTCTTGTGCATTACTGTACTGAATTGAATCTGAACTGCTAAGTCGGGGTTTTTTTTTTTAGACTGACCTCTGTATCGAATTGGGGGAACCTGTTCTTTTATTGACCGGGCCACTCGGAACAAGCAGACGGAGCAAATTGCTCATTTTTACATTTGATCAGTAACGCACCCGTAGCTCAGAGGGGCCGCTACACCACGCCCTCAGACTTGATCAGCGTCACTCAGACGCTATTTAGGAACAGGCTGGAGCATGCGCGCAGCGGGCGCGCCGCAGGCAAGCCCGTCTGCGCCCGTCCGCGCATGGACCGCGCTCAGCGCAAGCCATGCTGCCAGTTCCAGTACCACACAACCAGAAAGACTCTGCTATACATACGCTGAACTCATGCATATTGGTAAGCAGATTATTCCAAACTATGATAGCTCTACTGAGAATCATTCTAGTAAACAAGGCTCTAAAACCAGTCTAATCTGTGACCTCTTGAATGCCAGATCTCTTGCCAAACACGCGGTAGAAGTTAACATATTGCTTGACACTGAGAAGTTTGATGCACTGTTCATCACTGAAACCTGGTCCACAGAAGATTCACTCTCTGACTTAGATAAAGCCTGTCCAGATGGGTTCAAAGGGTTCTTTAAACCTCGAGTTGGCAAAAAGGGCGGGGGCTTAGGTATCCTCTACAGGGAAAACCTGGACTTTACCATCTTCCCCATAGATGAAGTAGAGGGAATTGAACTACTTCGGTTTCAGTTAAAGGCCAGGAAAGAAAACATGGCCGCAGGAGTCCTTTGTTACAGACCACCTACGGCTGTAACCTCTACCCTTACATCTTTCCTAGACAATATCTCCAATCTGTGGATTACGCACAATAACCTTTTTTTGTTGGGAGATTTTAACTTCTGGGCAGAAGAAAACCTGTCAGCAACATACAAGGAATTGCGCAGTACCTGCGAAACTATCGGCCTTAAACAGCAAGTAGTTGGCCCTAAACATTTAGCGGGCCACACCCTGGACCTTATATTCTCCCCCGAAAATCTTACCACAGTAGAGGAAATCTCTCCTCTCTGCTGGACTGACCATTCACTGATTACTTTTCATCTGCACTTGGCCAAAAGTTGTTCCCTCGCCAATCCAGTAGTAAATTTAGTAGAAGGTAGAGCTTGAAATAAGCTCCCTGAAATAAAAAACAAACCCTTTATTAGGATCCCATATTTTTCATCAACAGATTCGACGGAGGTGAATTATAATAGATTCGAAAGGGAAATTATAAAAAGTCTAGATGAAACTATACCCCTGACTACCCAGAAGAAATCAAAAAAGCTCTCAGCCCCTTGGTACGATCTTAAGCTGAAAAATGCAAAACTTAGATGTAGGCAATTGGAAAGGAAATGGAGACGCCAGTACCTCGAGAGGGATAAGCTCATTTTAAGAAGCGCACTGAATGAATATAAAAACAAACTAAGGAAGGTCAGAGCAAATTTACATCTATGAGCAGATCACCGCAGCCCCTAATAAAGCGGGGAAAACTTTCGAAATTCTTAAAGAATTCACCGATCCATCCCGCTTCAAGCAAGTGATCACTTCGTCACAGATATTGTGTGACAACCTGTCGGAATATTTCGACAGCAAAATCACAACTATTTTGGAGGGGATCAATAACATACCAGCAGTTACACACTCGAGCGCACACTCCCACAGTCCCGCTCAACCGAAACTACTTCCTGTCCCTCCCTCCTTAGATCTTTTCCCTGCCGAATTACCACTGGTGACACTCACCAGACTGGACCCTATCTCCAGCGAAGACTTTAAAACCTTGTATAGAGCTATTAAATCAGGATCCCCGCTGGACCCCATGCCCCCAAAGCAGTGGCTAGTATGGGAAGAAGAGTTGGCAGGCCCCCTTCGACAACTCTGCAATCACTCTCTGGAAACCCAGAGGGTACCCGACTGCTGGAAGAAAGCAATAGTAAAACCACTGCTGAAAAAAGCTTTCTCTGATCCCGCAGACTTGACTAACTTCAGACCTATTTCCCTTCTTCCTTGCCCTATAAAAATCTTGGAAAGGCACATGAGTTCACTTCTGTCACAACATCTAGAAGACTCTGCATGGCTTGAGGAGGAGCAATTTGGATTCCGTCCTGGTCATGTAACAGAGACCGCTCTTATCTGCGCAGCCGATGAACTAAGGAGGACCACCGACAACGGACAATCGGCCGTCCTCGTCCTCCTAGATCTATCGGCTGCGTTCAATATGGTCAACCATCACATCCTCACATCCAGGCTCTCAGCAGCGGGTGTGGGGGGACCAATGTTAAACTGGCTAAAGTCATACTTGCACAACCGCTACCAAGCCGTATCTCTCCCCCCATTTCGTTCCAAATTCAGAAAAACAACTCATGGTGTCCCCCAGGGCTCTTCCCTCAGCCCTATCTTGTTTAATGTTTACATTAGACCTTTGATCACACCCATAAAAACCTATAACATCAAATTAATCAACTACGTGGACGACACCCAATTAATTTTGTCATTGAATAATAACCAGGAGGATACTATCAGAAACTTTCAAGCATGCATTGTTGACGTCCTTGATTGGATGAACTCCAATTCACTGTAGATGAATGGAAATAAAACAGAATTTCTTTGCTGCCCTTCCACTAAAATCCCGATGTCCCTACCATCGAACTTCTGGCCGCTGCCCATGGAAAAGCCTTTGAGCAATCCTATGGCAGTAAGAAACTTGGGTGTGACCATCGACCAAGGATTAACTTTAGAAAACCAAGTGAATAAAACCACCGGAACCTGTTTTGCTTTGATCCGTGCTCTTAGGAAGCTATACCCTCTGCTTGATATACCTGCCAGGTCATTGATCTCCAGAGGGGTAATACTAAGTAGGTTGGACTACTGCAACGCCCTGTTGCTAGGAGCTCCTAGTTACCTTCTAAAAAAGTTAGAGCGTATTCAGACCATGACTGCCAAGTTGACACTGAACAAACCCAGACATTCATCCGCTACAGAAGCCTTGAAGGAGCTTCATTGGCTACCTGTCAAGCAGAGAATAGCTTTCAAATCTCTATGTATTGCTCATAGGGCATTACACAATAAAGGGCCAATACCCCTTCAAAACAAGATAAAAAAGTACACCCCCGGCAGGAACCTCCGCTCTACTAATGGTAACTATGCCCAGGAGACAAGAAAGTTAGACAAGGGGGACGCACCTTCATGGTGAACGCGACACGGCTATGGAATAGACTTCCAGCCTCCTTACGCTCTCAAACTGATCTACAAAAATTCAGGAAGGCACTGAAGACCTGGCTATTTCCCCACTAGCGGCCACTGTTTAGCTTTCCATATGCTACATCTTACACTATAGTTTAGCGCCAGGATACCATTTTTGGTCACAGTGCGCTCTATAAATAACCCCTACAATACAATACAATACATGTATCTCCTCCATATAGTGAAATCCAGCTGAATATCTGTCACCATTCGCCAGTATCCTAAAATATGTTTTTTTTCCTTTTAAAGGGCATTTTCAGCCGTTAGGATGAACCGTCAAGTAAAGGCTATTCTATCAGAATGTTAAAACTGATGCCTTCCGGCACCTGGTGGACAACATGGCATCTTTGCTGTACATTGAGGGGAGAGGATGTGAGAGCTTCTGACTTTCGAGTGGGGAAACCAGGTACGAGTCTTGGTATCGACTCAACATCCTGTGATTCTGGGCAAATCACTTAATCTCTCTGTGCCTACCAAAAATTGAATGCGCCCCTCTGTAATGTAACTGGTGCTCATGTAAAGCGCGTCAATCAGTGGCGTAGCTAGCCCTCTGGCCGCCCGTGGCGGTCCCTGTGTTTGCTGCCCCGCGGCGCCCGAAGTGAAGAGCAGGGGGGGTTGTTGCTATTACTGCCTCGAGACGGCAGGTAAGAACGGGGGGAGGCCCCTGCCCCCAAAACTTGTGCCCATGTTTACATCAGAATATGATTCACCCATAGTGTCAAAGAGACGGCCAGAGAAGCTTGATGGATTAGGAAAGAAAAAGTGGGCAGAAAAGGTCTAATTGACGTGACCTGAGCTCATGTGAGATGAGTTTCATATAACTGGTGACACAGTACAAAATGGCCTCCCTCCCAGACTTTTTTTTTCTTTGGAGTTTTATATAGCGCAAACTCGCTCCGAAGGTATCAGAGCACTTTACATAAGCACCAGTTGCGTTACAGATGAACACATTCATTTTCTTAAGCACGGGGAGATTAAGTGATTTGCCCAGATTCACAGGATGTTGAGCGTTCCTGCCGAGACTCGAACCCGATTCCCCAGCTTCAAAGTCGACCACTCTAGCCGTACCTTAGTATACGTCCAGCATTCAGCCGCCATGGCTGCTCAGCAAAAAATGTATGTCACAATAGTGAGTGCAACAAAGTTGCATGTATAATATCGGCTACCTCGATATTGTGAAGGTCAGAGTATGCAGTATTTATTTACTACACTTAGCTTCACATCTAAGCGGCTAGAGAAGATATATAGTCACGGTGCACAGACGTTGAGCTAAGTTTGGTAAATTTATACTTACATATCTACTCACCTTCATGATAATGTGGTTGGTGATATTCAGGATACAATATTTTGGCAGGGCGATGTTTAAAACTTGATATTGTGGTTAAGCCAGAGTGAAGTGAATGTTCACTGCAGAAACATGGGAGAAATCTGAAGGTCACAAGTTTGAATCCCCGCAAGGTCGGCTCAGCCTTCAATTTTTCTGAGGTCAGCAAATTGAGTACCATTAAACTGGGCCTAAGTAACACCTGTGTCAATGCAACCCCTGTTATTGACAGCACTTAGGAAAGGCAGAAGTGGGATAGGCAGAGCTATAAGGAACCTCACAGTGAGTTTTATCCCTTTTAAAAAGAAAATTAGAGGTTCCCTGAGGGGATATAAGGTGTATTCCTCTGTTGGGAGTTTTATCCCTTTTAATAAGAAAATTAGAGGTTCCCTGAAGGGTTATAGGGTGTATACCTCTGTTGGGAGTGGGGGGAGGGGGGGTGCGCTGAGCTGGTTCTTGAATTGTTGATTAGATGCCTGGCTAAATCCGCATGCTGTTCATTTCTGCCTGTGATGCGGGCGAAGGGACAGTTGTTCGCAAGATACTGTGTTTTTCCTGTCCTTTGTGCATGCACTGCATGTACTGATATGGTCAGTGGCGGCTGGTAGGGAATGGTGGGAGGGGGAGGTAGGGCGGGCAGAAAATAGCAAAATAAAGAAAACTTACCTGCTGGTCGCGTCACCAGCTGCCGCCTCTCCTCGTCGCAGGAAGCAACCGGGCTCCCTAAGCCAAAGACAATGCTGCAATGCAGTGCTGTGATTGATTCCCCTAAGTTACCGTAAGCCAAACACAATGCTGAATTGCAGCGATGTGATTGGTCTGGGCGCCGTGGTTCGGTGCTCAGACAGGCACAGGGAGCCTGTGCATGTTCCCTACCAGGCTGTGTATGCAGCCAGGTGGGGAACATGCAAAGTGCGCATGAATGTTTGGCCGGTCCAAGATGGCCGCTCAAACATTCATGCGCACTTTGAGTGCGCTCGTCACTGCTCCCCTGGCCCCTGCTCTGGCCAACCCCGCCCCTCCCCGCACCTAGGAAAGGAAAAATAAAATGATAATAACGTTTCGCTATTATCATTTTATTTTTCCTCTGCACTGCTCCTAAAGCAGTGGGGGGACGCTCCTCCGCCTTAGCGGAGGAGCCGCACCTGGATATGGTGGGTACTTGGGCCGACTTTGCCTGCCCAATATTGATACTGTACCTCGATGTGTAAGGCGATTGCTATATGTAAAATAAAGAAAAAATATTTTCAAAACGAAAAAAAAAGAAAATTAGAGGCATATTTTTACATCTGTTACAGACTCTCATGTATTTTATCCACCGAACAACTCATCTTTGAAGAGTACAGTATAAAGTGTATCCCAGTGAAAGCCCACAACTTTACCACAGAGATTAGCACTCTTGGTTACCATAGCAACCCCTTGGCAGCTCTATAGTCTTTACATGTGTTGGCATGACATGGATGCCCTATTTATCTGTTCAGCCCCCAGAGAGACGTGGACCTGGAGGAAACCACATTTGGCATCTCCATCTGTATGTGCATGCCTCACTCCTGCGGCAGGAAGTGCATATGCCAGGCAGAAAAGCAATACTGTAGTAGAAAAAGAGACGTGAGATAAAGCCCAAAACAGAAATATTTGCTAGAAAAGTAGAAAAATGTAAATGTGCAAAATGTTAAAGCACTTATAAAACACTAAAGTGCAAATGGGGAAAAAATTAAAGGGAAGAGTCGGGCCAACTGTAAAGCCAATGACTCGAGAATCGAATGGATTGTGAATTATTTTTACACTATGATACTTTCTGCTTAGGATCTGCAGGACGGGTCAGTGGCCTGATTTACTAACATTTTAAGACGTGTTTGCATGACAAAAGTGAAGCAAACCAACGGAAAATGTTTCTTTTTCCCATGCCGCAAAGTAACAGAAGCAAAAAGAACAATTGATGGACAGAATGCAGAACAATGTCATACATTCACCCCAGTACAGAGATCTGGGCCTAAATCCATCGTTTTTTTGCTCACCATGCCATTCCAGTTTGGACCCAGCCATTTGCAAATCAGTCTTGACCCTGCGCCCAATGGGAACAGTCCAGCCCGAACAGCCAGGCCAGGTCCTCCCTGGACTGGAAACAAGCATCATAGGACCGGTTTCGGGCTTTCAGCCCTCATCAGCCAGGATAGCTTGACTCCAGTGGCATGGAGAGCACGGGACCCACGTCTGGGCATACCCGTCCCTCTCGGGGTGACAAATGCAAAAAGAACAACTGATGGACAGAATGCAGAACAATGTCATACATTCACCCCAGTACAGAGATCTGGGCCTAAATCCATCGTTTTTTTGCTCACCATGCCATTCCAGTTTGGACCCAGCCATATGCAAATCAGTCTTGACCCTGCGTCCAATGGGACCAGTCCAGCCCGAACTGCCAGGCCAGGTCCTCCCTGGACTGGAAACAAGCATCCTAGGACCGGTTTCGGGCTTTCAGCCCTCATCAGCCAGGATAGCTTGACTCCAGTGGCATGGAGAGCACTGGACCCACGTCTGGGCATACCCGTCCCACTCGGGGTGACAAATGCAAAAAGAACAATTGATGGACAGAATGCAGAACAATGTCATACATTCACCCCAGAACAGAGATCTGAGCCTTAATCCATCGTTTTTTTGCTCACCATGCCATTCCAGTTTGGACCCAGTCATATGCAAATCAGTCTTGACCTTGCGCCCAATGGGATCAGTCCAGCCCGAACTGCCAGGCCAGGTCCTCCCTGGACTGGAAACAAGCATCATAGGACCGGTTTCGGGCTTTCAGCCCTCATCAGCCAGGATAGCTTGACTCCAGTGGCATGGAGAGCACGGGACCCACGTTTGGGCATACCCGTCCCACTCGGGGTGACAAATGCAAAAAGAACAATTGATGGACAGAATGCAGAACAATGTCATACATTCACCCCAGTACAGAGATCTGGGCCTAAATCCATCGTTTTTTTGCTCACCATGCCATTCCAGTTTGGACCCAGCCATATGCAAATCAGTCTTGACCCTGCGCCCAATGGGAACAGTCCAGCCTGAACTGCCAGGCCAGGTCCTCCCTGGACTGGAAACAAGCATCCTAGGACCTGTTTCGGGTTTTCAGATCCTTGTGACTGGGGGTAAATGTTTGCATTGTCCAGCATTCCGTCCATCAATTGTTTCTTTTGCATATGTCGCCCTAAGTGGGAAGGGTATGCCCAGACCTGGGTCCCGTGCTCACTACACCACTGGAACAAGCTAGCCTGGCTGATGAAGGGTGATGCCCTGAAACCGGTCCCAGGATGCTTTTTTCCGGTCCAGGGAGGACCTGGCTTGGCACTTCGGGCTGGACTGTTCCCACAAGGAACAGGGCCAAGACTGATTTGCATATGGCTGGGTCCAAACTGGGGTGGTGTGGTGAGCAATAGAATGATGGATTTAACCCAGATCCTTGTGACTGGGGGTGAATGTTTGCATTGTCCAGCATTCCGTCCATCAATTGTTTCTTTTGCAGAGTAACAGAAAGCAGGTTCTGCACTTTGCATTACTTTGCTTCAAGGGGCCGTTCCATGGGCAGTACAAGGGCGTTTGCACGCAACCACCCATGTGATGCAAAACCCTATCTTCTAACAATGGTAGAGAGGGTTTTGCATCAAAAAATAATGCCTTTTTGAGACAGGCGTAAAAAGTAGAAATGCTTTTATTTCTTCAAACCTTTCACACATCCAAAGTGGGCAAAGTTTTAAAATGTGTCTAGGCATAGAATAGTACAAAACCTATGCTAGACATCACACACAGACCCTTGAACTATGGCGCAAAAGTGTGTAAATGCCACTAGGGAATCTGATTATACACCAGCTGTAAGGAAGAAGACAGTGCCAGATCTTAGTCGATACCGTGCTTTCCTGCTTTCTCCCACTCACGCGATGTAGTGCAGCAGCTCTGAGTGCTGCGCAGCGTTGTATGACATATTTGTAAATCTGGCCGCAAGTGTGGGGAGGCAGGTGATAATTCGGCAGCAGACACATGGGTTGCAGAGCACAGTATTAAATAGTGCAATATATAAACATCATCTTACTATTATAATAAATAATAATAATAATACCAGCATTTGTAAAGCGCGTAGCTACCTCAGGCGAGGTGTCCCGGCACTGGGGGACGTTGGGAAGATTAAGCAAGCTATTGCCCAGAGTCACAAGGTGCTGGGCTAACCTGCAGCCGGCGATCGAACCGTGAGCCCCCGTATTCTGGAGTCAGCCGCCCTGGCCGCTGCACCACACCTCTTCCCCAATTACTATTAGCCAGAGTTCCACCAGTTTTACTTTGGCAAAACTGTGTGGGCGAAAACCCCAGGGTGTACAATTTGCGCCTAAGTTAGAGTCCCAATTCAGGCTGGTGATGTAACTATCAATGCTGCAGCAGATGCAGTGGGACTGGGGCCCAGAGGCCAAAGGGGCCTGTTAAACCATCTGTATTGCTATATTTAGTCAACTAGCAGGTCAGGCGGTCCATTTTCTTTATCCGCACAACTGCCTAAAGTACCTTTGCTGCATCATTGATTTAGTGGCAATGAGCATTTGGAGTCAAATTCCAGACCAATGTCAAATTTGCAATGAACACAGAGCAGACCTTTCGGAGGCTGCCTGTGGATTAAATATTCAGAGAGTGAAGGTAATCAGACAATTGATTGGGTCACCAAAGCATAATGTGACCTCTCCCTTTGGTTTCTCGCCTTTAAGGTTTCGCATTTTTTACAGGTAGTTGGTGGTGTTTTTTTTCCAGGGCAATGAGTTTCAGTTTGAGGTTCTTACTTTTGCACTGTATTTATTGAAAGTCTAAGAAAGGAGATACAATGGTAGAATCAGGGTCTCTTCTTTGACGCAGTGCAGATTTCTTCCCATAGTCCTGACCATTCCTCTAAATGTACCACTGAGCTACGGGTCCACCCCCACAGACCACGCCCACAACCTCGGCATCATACTTGACTCCTCACTCACCATGGACTGCCAGATCAACGCCTTGTCCTCCACATGCTTCAACACCCTCCGCATACTCCGCAAAACCATCAAATAGATCCCCCATGACTCCACGAAGAACGTCACCCACACACTCATCACCAGCAGGCTGGACTACGGAAATGCGCTCTACGCCGGAATCAACAAAGCACTCCTTCGCAAACTCCAGACCGTTCAGAATGCCGCAGCCAGACTCGTCCTCAGCATCCCACGACATGACCACATCACCCAGCACCTCCGCGACCTCCACTGGCTCCCCGTCGAAAAGAGAGTAACATTCAGACTACTCACACACGCCTACAAAGCCCTCCATAACACTGGACCCCAATACCTCAACGAAAGAATCTCCTTCCACGCCCCCAAGAGAAACCTCCGCTCTGCCAACCTAGCCCTTGCCGAGGTCCCCCAGCATCCACAGTGCCAGAACGGGGGGCAGATCCTTCCTCTACATCGCGGTCAAGACCTGGAACAAACTCCCCCTCAGCATCAGATGAAGCCCTACACTGCAAATCTTCAGAAAGGACCTCAAGACCTGGCTTTTCGGATGACCTCGGAGCTGCCTGAACCCCCCCCCCCTCCCAAGCGCCTTGAGACCCTCACGGGTGAGTAGTGCGTTCTATAAAACCCTGATTGATTGATTGATTGATTGATTGATCATGAGCAACAGGAAAAAAAATCTTCACCCTAGTCATTGGTTGCCCACCCATTTACTTCTTCCAATATTAAACTTGTACCCAAAAGCTCCTAAGGTAACACCTCTCTTGTCTGGCAGGCAATAGACGAGAAGTTACAGCAACATGCCCTCATCTCCATCTGCGAACAAGGCCAATGATTCTCATTACTCAACTGTCCATTACTTTGCTACTCACAAAGATCTAGCTTTCTGCCAAATTTGGTGTAAACCCGTTCAGCGGTTTGGGCTGTAGCTGTGTCTAAAGTTTCTACGGAAAAATGAATGGGTTAAATGCGCTTTGGGACCCCCCTCTTTTTCTAGGCCCCCCACTTGATGGATCACCCCCCCAAAAAAAAGAATATATATATGTGTGTGTGTGTGTGTGTGTGTGTATATATATATATATATATATATATATATATATATATATATATATATATATATATCACTGAACCTGCCCCACTGCTTGTAGGATGGGCGCTCGAAGTGCTTTGTGGCCGCACAAAATATCCAAGTCCAGTGTATGCGAGGGGAGCAGCTGGCGCCACCCACTGGGGGAGAGGTACTCACCTGGAGCGCCCGCACCTTCGAACCTAGAGTGCTGGGATTGGGGACTCCGCAGCGCCCACTTTTGGGTCTCCGCCTATCAGAGCGAAGCCAGTGCCGTACTTAAAGAGTGAACACCTGCAACACATGTTGTTTGAAAGCATTTGATAAAGGCATTCAGGCTGAAACGCGTCATGCTGGCTCATTAAAGCGGTTCCACATACCTGTGTGTGCTCTGATCTTTCTTTTGGTGACTTGGAGATGTGTATATATATATATATATATATATATATATATATTTATATATGTATATGTGTATATATAAAATACTGGATGGTTGTTCTTATCATGGTGCAGAGCTTTGACAAGTGATAGCGAAAGGATGAGTGATGGATAGAGCGCGCTTAGATTACATTCATTGGCTGCCATGGGTTACACTACACCACTCACTGCATCAATGACTCTATGGTGTAAGAAACAGAAGCTCTGTCCACATGCACGGGGGAACTCTCGATGGACACCACAGGCTCCTTACTTGTATGTCCAGCAGTCTAGCATCAGTTTGTACATCTCATCTGGGCAGTTGGCCGGGCAGTCCAATCTTTTATTCTGGTCGATGAACGCCATTACCTCCGGGCCTTTCAGTTTCTGCCAGGAAAATAAAAACAGCAGTCATCTGGAGCCCATACCACATATACAGCTCAGAAGTTATTCGGTGTAATCGCTGGCTTTCTATCAGTTTGGGGAATTTAGTAGAATGTAAAACCGCTATTTTCCAAGGGTTTGGGAATAGAGCTGAATTCAGCATGACCAAGCCAACGCTTCCATTAGGTGATGTAAAGCAGCAGGATTAGGTTGCCACCTAGTGGTAGCAAGTAAGTACTGCAAGAGGAACGAAATAATTGTTTCTGTCAAATAAGTTAGGAGCGCCCCAGAAGGCAAAATTGTATTTAGCTTGGAGCCCTGAAATTCCTTGGTCTTTTCCTGAGGGGACAATCCAGCACTCTAGAAGGCAGGTTTCTGCCTGAGAGAGTGCTAACATTCAATAAATGCGAAAGCTAGTAAAGAAGAGAGGTTTGCAAACCTGCAGCTGGTTTTTAGGTCTCGGCCTGCACCAGCGCTTGCGCTGGTCTGGCCGAGAGTTTTAGTAAGTGGGTTTTGGAAGTGCAAACACTGGCTTTCGGCTGGCGACCAGCTTGCGTTCACGATGGGCGTGCACGCGCGCAGCTGCCGTCTGGGTTTCCTATCTCTTCCTCATTTCCTCGTCATGGCTCATTAACTCTCTGGACTCTGATGTTTCAATCGCAGCAGCAGCTCACATTACCAACTGACGGCCCTGGACTACAGTCACATGAAAAACAACAGCGATTAGCATTGAAATGCAAGCTTTTTTTTGTCTAGTTAGAAATATTGCTTCGGTTGGTTGATTTCACCTTATATCGCTATTTGTTTTATATTGGGAGTCACAGCCTAATTACCAGTATTTTTGTCTCACTCTGTTTTTTTTTTTTATATTTATTCGCGCAAAGCACAAAGCTATATTTAAGGTTACTTTTTCCGCGTCACTTCTTCACTCTATTTAAACTCCACACCCCCACTCTTATTGTCTCTCTCCTTCTCTCTCTCTCCCCCTCTCTAATTCTCTCTCTACTTAATTAACTCTCCCCTCTCTATCTTTTTTAGCCTTTCATTCTCTCTCACCCCTTTGTCTGTTTCTCTTTCAAACTCCTTCATTCACTCTCTCTCCCCTTCTTTCTCTCTCTCTATCCCGCTCCACTCTTTATTCTATGTACACCCTTTCTCTCTCTTTCTCTCTCACCACCCTCTCTAATTGGGCATTATATCTTCACTCTATCTCTCACTCGGCAACACCACAGCATCACTCAGCATTACCACAGCATCACTCAACGCCATCACAGCATCACTCAGCACAACCACAGCATCACTTAGCGCCACCACAGTATCACTCAGCGCCACCACAGCATTACTCAGCAGCACCATAGCTTCACTCAGCACCACCACAGCATCGCTCAGCGCCACCACAGCATCACTCAGCGCCACCACAGCATCACTCAGGGCCACCACAGCATCACTCAGGGCCACCACAGCATCACTCAGGGCCACCACAGCATCACTCAGGGCCACCACAGCATCACTCAGGGCCACCACAGCATCGCTCAGCACCACCACAGCATCGCTCAGCACCGCCACTGCATCGCACTCAGCGCCGCCACTGCATCGCTCAGCACCACCACTGCATCACTCAGCACCGCTACTGCATCACTCAGCACCGCCACTGCATCGCTCAGCACCGCCACTGCATCGCTCAGCGCCACCACTGCATCGCTCAGCACCACCACAGCATCACTCAGCGCCACCACAGCATCACTCAGCGCCACCACAGCATCACTCAGCGTCACCACAGCATCACTCAGCGTCACCACAGCATCACTCAGCGCCACCACAGCATCACTCAGCACCACCACAGCATCACTCAGAACTACCACAGCATCACCACAGCATCACTCAGCGCCACCACAGCATCACTCAGCGCCACCACAGCATCACTCAGTGCCGCCACAGCATCACTCAGCGCCGCCACAGCATCACTCAGCGCCGCCACAGCATCACTCAGCGTCGCCACAGCATCACTCAGCGCCGCCAGAGCATCACTCAGCGCCACCACAGCATCACTCAGGGCCACCACAGCATCATTCAGGGCTACCACAGCATCACTCAGGGCCACCACAGCATCACTCAGGGCCACCACAGCATCACTCAGCGCCGCCACAGCATCGCTCAGCACCACCACAGCATCGCTCAGCACCGCCACTGCATCGCACTCAGCGCCGCCACTGCATCGCTCAGCACCACCACTGCATCACTCAGCACCGCCACTGCATCACTCAGCACCGCCACTGCATCGCTCAGCGCTACCACTGCATCGCTCAGCACCACCACAGCATCACTCAGCGCCACCACAGCATCACTCAGCGCCACCACAGCATCACTCAGCGTCACCACAGCATCACTCAGCGTCACCACAGCATCACTCAGCGCCACCACAGCATCACTCAGCACCACCACAGCATCACTCAGAACTACCACAGCATCACCACAGCATCACTCAGCGCCACCACAGCATCACTCAGCGCCACCACAGCATCACTCAGCGCCACCACAGCATCACTCAGCGCCGCCACAGCATCACTCAGCGCCGCCACAGCATCACTCAGCGCCGCCACAGCATCACTCAGCGCCGCCACAGCATCACTCAGGGCCACCACAGCATCGCTCAGCGACACCACAGCATCGCTCAGCACCACCACAGCATCGCTCAGCACCACCACAGCATCGCTCAGCACCACCACAGCATCATTCAGCACCACCACAGCATCACTCAGGGCCACCACAGCATCACTCAGGGCCACCACAGCATCACTCAGGGCCACCACAGCATCACTCAGGGCCACCACAGCATCACTCAGGGCCACCACAGCATCACTCAGCACCACCACAATATCACTCAGCGCCAAGACAATATCACTCAGCACCACCACAGCATCACTCAGCACCACAGCAGTATTACTCAGCAAGACCTGAGTATCATTCAGCATCACCTCAGCATCGTCTCCGCAACAGTCACCACCACCACCACTACCACCTCAGCATCACTCAGCACCACCTCAGCCTGCTCTCGGAATCTGGCATCTGTTGATTCTCCCCTAGCGTCTGGCCGCTGCTAGTGTTATAATACAGGTACTAGTTCCCAACCTTCACCCTCCGATTGTTTATGCCCCCTCAAAAAAAAAGCTTTAACAAACAACCATTGCAATAGGCAGAAACAAGTTGCCAGCATTGCAAGAACAAAAGAAAACTGAGGAAATTTTTTATTGTAAATACTTTTTTTAATATGGTCGTTCAGTTTTACATAATGCCTTCTTGGTCATATATAAAGTACCAAAAATGCTTCTGACACTTTTTTATTATAACTTTTCAGCATGCTGCACAGCAGCCACACTTCTCTACAGCACAGCTTGAAGACATTGGCAAAGTCAATAGCTCTGGCTAAACACTTATAAGGCCCCAAAGGCGAGACCTATTGGCTATGCCAATGCTTGTTTTGTTTTATTAGTATTACGTTTAATTTGGCAAAAAATGTTGTTGGAAGGTAAATAGTGCAGCTGTGCCCCAGGCTTCACTACCCAATTCTTGGGACACGCGTATAGGGCCTTGTGTTCTTTAAACAACATACATCATCTCTTTTTGAGAAGATGTCCCCATAACATATGTACTGCTCACTCCTTTCATCCAAACACATTGTTTCAGATTAATTGAAAAATCAGCCAATCTATCCAATGCTGACTTCTGCCTAAAGTTTGTGTTGACTTCCTTATTTTCCAGGAGTCGCAGGATCCCAAGGAATACGCGTCATAAATCTATGAAATTCGTTGATTTTTAGGCATACTCCTATTCCGCTAAACTTACTCCTGATGATGGACAGTACGCAGGTGTAAGTATAGCAGAAAAGTGCATTTGCACATTTTACTTTTTCCCTTTTTCTTCAAATGGAAAACATTGTTCCATGTGTAGAAACGCCCTTCCTGCACCCCTGAAAATATGAGGTTTTGGGGGTCCGTTCCACCCTGCTTACATTCTCACTCCACATTTTCTAAGATTAAGGTAAGGTTTGCACTGTTGATTCAAAAAGGCATGAAGAAGGTATGTAAATCCATAGGATGTGACAGTTTGGTGGGTGTTCACCACACTCCGGTAGCCACCGGTGCTCTTCCCCCTAGGAACGCAAACAGTGCTGAGCCTGGACAACAAGATACAAGTGCCCAATGCACACACAGACCACTGCTCAGCCTCTTGCTTCAAACATCTCCATCCTCTCCTCTCAATGGACACAGAAAACATGAAAAACTCCTGCTGATCTGAAGTTGTTTCAGGCCCCCTTGAAACAGGCTACTATCACCATGTTGCAGGCAGAGAAAGTCAATCATTTAAGCCCTGGCCTAAAAAGATCCGGGCATTCACCAGTGTGACCCGACAGCCCTTTGTTGAATGCGTTGCTGTGTCAAGTTGGAACCAAACTTGCCTTTCCATCAGAGGAACCGCCATGGCGGCAGTTCTCCTGGAGACACAGAGATCACCAATCTGTCCAATGGAGTGTCCTTTCAGCAGGTGTGGAAGGGTGCCGAAAGAAAGTAGGCACGGAAATGGTCTGATTGACATGAAAGTCCGAAACGACTTCCATTGGAAATGTAGCTTTTTCCCAACCTTTAAATAAGGCAGGGAAAGTGGGGTTCTGGCAGCGTACAGCCTATTTACATCAGAGCACCAACTTCATACAACACTAAATGAGGCCCCAACTCTATCTGAATTTCTAAATCCTTTGTGTTTATATTCAGTCTAAACATATAAAAATGCACTAGGTAGATATGGTCCATTTTTAAGGGCATTTCACTTTATAATCAGAGGCATCCAAGTTTGTAACACGAAGTTCAGACAGTGAAGTTAAAGATCTAAGGGCCAGATTTAAAGTATGGATGTACTGACGCTATCCATCATACATCACGTCATCTACAAGATGGACAGAGCGCTGATCTCTGTGTCTTCAGAAGAACTGCTGTCATGGTGGTTCCTCTGATGGAAAGGAAAGTTTGGTGCGCAACCACCATCTTTCAGGCAACCTCACAACAAACGTTTCGGATTTTCAAAAACAAACTTCCAAAAGCAGTTTGTTATTGAAAAATGACAAAGTAATGACCCCCACACATTGAGATTTTTCTCCCAAGATGTAAGAGTTATTTTGTTTCTGTCTGGTACAGGAGACGGACAGATAAAAAAAATACATAAGACCTTCTGCTCTAAATAAGCCGTCGCAGTAAGCTTTCCAACTATAGGGACAATGTGACACTTCCATTGGAAAGATGACGGTCTTCCCGACTCATAATAGAGCAGACACACAGAGTGTGATGGACACCTAATGCTTAATAGGGCCCTAAAATCTTATCTTCAGTGGCATAGGTGTTGATTGGTCATTCTCTGATTTGCATGTTAATGCTGCAGGATATATACCTTTCTCAGGGACTGCCAACCAGGTGTGTTTTGGCATCTTGTGAGAGCTACTAAATATAGGAAATTCTTTACAAGATCTCCATAGGTTGGATTTATTTTAAAATAGGTGACCTGGCCTTTTTGATATTCGTGTTAAGGCACTAGACTAGTGTGAAAGCCATACAAATCCTTAACGAGTCTTATTTGGAATCTGTTGTGTCCTTCAATTCAAACCTCTCTATTTTGCCAGAGGATTTCAAGAAGTCATGGGCACTGCTTTGTGCTGATCCTACCATGCACATTTGTTACACTCACCTTGTATGGCTTCCCTCCATACGTGAAAGCCTCCCACATTGTCACGCCGTAACTCCACACGTCACTCTTGCTGGAGAATTTATGAAAGTTGATACATTCAGGGGCGTACCATTTAAGAGGCCATTTTCCTCCTGTCCGAGCCTGCAGTGGAACAGAGAAATAGACGGTGTGAAAACGTCTAGACTACACTCTGAGAATATGGCCACAAAATTATTGACACTAAGGGCCTGATTCACAAAGGTAAACTTACACTTTTGTGTATATTTACTATATTTTTGGTATTCACAAACTGCAAGTTTAATTTTACTAATAGTAATTTTACAACTGAGGCAAGTCCTCAATCGGGGAGGAAAACTCTGCACATAAAACCATAGGACAGGCCTATCTTTTTGTGTGTGGAGTCTCTGCAGCCGTAAAATTCCTGTTTTGCACTTATAGCACACCAAATATAATTCCCCCATAGCACTGGCTCAGATGTAGCACTAATCAATAATAATGCAAACAAGCATTTGCAATGCAATCGGTCTCGCCTTTGGGACCCTGTATGTATTTAGCTATGCAGCACATTAGCCTGGGTGCTGAAACATCTACTGTTCTTTAACATGGAGGGAAAGTAAGCACCAAACTGTGTGACATGCCAGGTATGGGAACACATGGAGAGAAATATTGCCTTTCAGCGTGAAATGGTATAGTCCAAAGCTCTGTTTTTAATATAAAATCAGGGCCTTCGGTGGTCATATCACTGAAAATACAAGATTTGAAAAAAATATTATTGTCTACGGGTGCTCGTGGAAGACAATTTCTATGGACCGGAATCTAGAGAATGCTAAAGTGATTCTGGTATTTTACTGACCTCTGCTGGTCGTTTTCTATCAAGACAGTTAAATAGAGGCAGTTGAACAGAAAAAAAAAGTCCCTAAGCGGAAGCAGACAAGTCCTAGGGCTGATCTCCAGAGCCCACAAAGTACATACACATATAAGTATATAATAAGTATATAATAAGTATATACTAAAGTATATATACAAGAGGTCTCGAATGCTCGACCTAAAAAATGAATAAAGATGTATTGAATTGCTTAGTGAGACGCTTGTTATATTTTTTACTTTGCTGTCGAATAGTGATGCTCATCACAGTAAAACTCATTCCCAACTCAGTTGCAGAAATCTGTAATTCCTAAAATCATGACTGTAATTTATTGTCCATGCTGCGGGACCCCATGGCTTTAAGTCAAAAAAATGAACAGGCACTAGTGAGGCCTCAGATCAGTATGCGACCAGCCCTGGAGGATTTGATGCAGCCTTTACAGTGAACAATACCATGGCTGAAGCTTGATATCATGAGTACAAGGGCTGGAAGTAGTCTCTTTTTCTGGTCATCATCCCCAACCATCCTGCCCATGGTGCAGGACTTATCCAGATCAAGGTTAATCGAAGCTGTGGATAGGAAACTTAGAGGAGGTCAGACTAAAGCTCAGATGATAACGGGTCACCTAGATATCAGATTGTGAGGAGGGCACCAGGACCCTGCGTTTAGACTCAACCTCCCCCCACCCCCACCCCCCCCCACAGTCAGGATACAGGACATTCACTTCCTGCCAAAGGAAATTGAACAGGAAGTGTGGGAAGAGGAGGGACACTCCAACAATGGCTTGAGAAGGAACAGCAAGGACGGATACAATCTGCCCCAGGAATAAAAGAACAAGCTAACACAGATGGTTATTTGATAATTGATAAATCAGAACCATATCAGCGTCTCGGAGATCAGTGGCTCTCCACTCGCAGCCCAACACTGGTGATGCCAGGTCAATCTATGAGAAGTTTTCTTTTTTGGGGGAATTTCTTTATTGTTACTTCTCATAAAACAGCAGTTATTAACCATTGTCTGATGAATATTCTGTACAACATTCTCACTGTTACAATATAGCGACTGAATTAGTACAATAGCGATTCCACTTTTAACAATGCACTCCAAAACTTGGAGATCATAACTTGTAAAACATCCCTCAACCCTCCCCCCCCAACCAGCTTCCATCTGTCAAGATTAGGTGCGTGTTTTTGTGTTCGGTTCGGTGTTCAGGAGTCATCATACGTGTCCCTAGTTCGTCCTTCCCGTCCCTGGAAGTCCTCTGTATCGCACTGCTCTCCCTCCCCTGGATCTATTTGGAAGGACTGGGGTGTGGCTGTCACCTCCTGCATCATCATTCCCCACGCTAACAATACCTCTGGTAGTCTCTCATCATGTCTGGTTTTCCTCATATGCTCCTCTTCTGCCGTCGCCCACTCCTTAAGATCTGTCTTCCATTTTTCAATGGATGGGTCCAGCGGAGTCAGCCAGTGGATTGCTATTCGTCTCTTTGCTATTGTGAGTCCCAGTATCAGAAAACGTCTGGATGTTTTACGTTTAGGATTGCTGGGTATGAGTCCCAAAAGGCACGTTTTAATCTCTAGCGCTACCTTCCAACCAGTCACTCTATTGAGTTGCTCTAGTACTTCTTTCCAGTATTCTTGTATATGGGGACACTGCCAGACCATATGTATAAAATTAGCTTGTGCGTACCGGCATCTGGGACATTGTGGGTCTCGGGTGGCATTGATCATATGGAATCGTCTAGGGGAGAGGTAAGTCATATGTATTATATTATATTAATTTAAATCTGGCTCCTATTGACACCTTACGGACTCCCTCATGAATTTTCTTCCAGTCGGACGGCTGTAGTGGGTGTTCAATAACCTCCTGCCATCTTTCTTCTATTTTTAGGAGCTTACCTAGCCTATCCTCCCTCAATGCCCATTATAAGTGGGTTACAAACTTACGCCCACCCCTATAGCAATCATGGTGATTAGTGTTTGTGAGTGTTCTGGGACCTCTGGAAAGGTAGGCCAGAGCTCTCTAGCCGTGGCAGATATTTTTGCATATTGCAAAAATTGCCCGGCACCCAGCTCAAATGTATCTACCGTGTCCTGATAGGTTATGAACCTGCTTTCTGGATATAGGTCCGCCAGCATTAGACAGCCTCTCTCACTCCATTTTTCAATTGACATTGTGTGCTCCATCTTGGCGAACTGTGGTATGCTCCAGACATCTGCCTCCGGTGCAAAGGGCTTCCTCCTGATTATCGTTTTTGCCGTTCTATCCCATACACTGGCCATTAATCGTATCAGGGGGGGTCGTCGTGACTGGCCTGCCTTTTCCCCTCATGAGCAGACCTACCAACTGCTGACCCCCGTAGGTACCCTCCAGCAAGGTTCTCTCCCAGGAGGAACCTGTATCAAGCCATTGAATCGCGTGCTGTAGCTGTGATGCCAGGTAATAGAGTTCCAGATCTGGAATTTCCAATCCCCCTCTGTCCCACTGCCGTTTCATTACTTCGAGGCTCACCCTGCAGCGCTTCCCGTTCCATAGCAGGGAAGTCAGCAGCACTTCTAGTTCTTTGAAGACCTGTCACGGGATCTCATAAAAGGACCCCTGCATAACGTATAGGCATCTGAAGGACCACCATTTTTATTAAGGCCGCTTTACCCATAAGGGACAGCTTTAGGTTGTTCCAGAAGCGAACACTTCAGTGTAACCCCCTTATGACCCTTCCCCAGTTCAGATCATAGAACCGATCCCTGCCCCGTGCGATATGTATATCTAGGTATCGAACTGATTCCAATTCCCTGGGGAGCTCCAAGTGAGGAAGTTGCGACCAATCGCCACCTTCGGGGCGAGAGATCGGGTATAATTGCGACTTTGACCTATTGATCTTTAGACCCAAGACCGCCGCAAAACTATTCAATGCACTAATTAATAGTGTGGCCGACTGCCGCGGGTGGTTTAGATTCACCAAGGCGTCATCCGCATACAGGGAGACAACATGTTCGGTTGATCCTATCTTATTACCATGTCCCCTGAGTACCTCTCTGAGGTGGCAGGCTAGTGGTTCCATTGCTATTGCAAATATTAGTGGGGAAAGCGGGCACCCCTGTCGTGTCCCTCTTTGGAGTCCTATGCTATCAGACAAACAGCGTCCGGTACGGATCCTGGCCAGTGGCTTTGTGTATAGCAGCTTTACCCACTCGATGTACTGCTGCCCTAGGCCCATCTTTCCTAGTACCAGCCATATATAGTCCCATCTTACGGAATTAAACACCTGTTCTATGTCTAAAAAGGCCAGGGCGCTATCCCCCAGTGTCCCTTCCAGGGTGTGCATGACATGTGCCAGGCGGCGGATATTTTGCAGGGTATTCCTGCGGGGTAAGAAACCCGATTGGTCCTCATGTATAATCCGGGGCAGATATGGGAGCAATCTGGAAGCCAAGACATGACTTATGAGTTTCAGATCCACATTTAACATAGATATAGGCCGGTACGAGTTCGGTAGCGTAGGGTCTTTCCTTGCCTTAGGGATGAGCACTTTAAGCACTTCCCGCATAGATCTCGGTAGTACTTTCTTCTCTTGAGCCTCGATTAAAGTCTTGAGCAGTCGTTCTGCAAGTATATCCGGGAACTGTTTATAAAATTCAGCCGCCAGGCCATCAGCGCCCGGTGACTTTGATGTTTTTATCTGTTGGATCGCATTAATTATTTCCATTTTGGTCATTGGGGCGCCCAGGACTTCCTGGGCATCTTGATCTAGGCTTGCCAGAATAATCCCCTCGAGGAAACTCTGCATAGTAGAGGAGGGTGTCTCGAGTAGGGGTGCTGTGTAGACTCTCCTTAAATGTTCCGCAAATACAGCACTTATCTCGTGCTGAGTGTATTTCGTACTCTGATTCCCGGGGTCCTTTATAGCCAATATGGGTTTGGGTTGTGTTTTCATTTTTATAAGTCGCGCCAATAAACGGCCCGATTGATCCCCTTCCAGATACCAGCATTTCCTACTTTTACTACGGTCAAATTTATCCAGCCTATCCCATAACTCTCCTATCTTTTGCTTCTGCTCTGTCCATCCCTGGGGACTCCCTAGATCTATGGGGAGTGTTGCGTCTATCGTGGCCAGCTTACGTTCTTGACCCTGCAGGTCTCTTTTTAATACTTTCCTGACTCCCACCTCTGTTGCCATGCATACCCCTCTAATTACCACTTTCATTGTGTCCCACTCTGTCGCCCTTGTGTTGGATGTCTTCCAATTGGTATTGCAATATCCACTTAGCTCCGTCTCTATAGCCACCTTTTATACCGGGTCCGACAATGCTTCAACGTTAATCCTCCATAATGGTATTTTGGAGCGGGGCCTATTCAGCGTGTAGGCTATCAGCAAGGTGGGAATGGTCAGACAAGTAACGGGCTGTGTATTGCGTGTCGCCCACTCTATGGATGGACTCTGCCTGCATGAAGAAATAGTCTAGCCTACTATATGTGTTTGTTGCCGGCGAATGGCAGGAGTACATTTTTTGGTGCGGATGTCGGAGCCTCCAAATATCTACTAGGCCGTAATTAGATTGCATTACCCTCATGGCCTCCCTCACCTTGGGTTTAGCGTCTGGTCTCGGTGGGAGCCTATCTAGAGTGCCGTCAAAGGCACAATTAAAGTCCCCCGTTACCACTAATTCTGAGTCTGGGTTGAGCTGGGCTTGACTAAGAGTCGACCCATGGAAATCCCCATCATCACTGTTAGGAGCATATATATTGATCAGGCACATTTCATGTCCATCCGACGTGCCTTCAACCAATACAAATCTACCATTTGGGTCCAACTTGGTTCGTACCATTTGAAAAGGGACCCCCGGTGCCACCCACACCAATGCACCCCTAGAGAACCCGGAGTAGGACGTCGCGTATATCTGACCCCTCCAGTGTCTTTGAACATACTTGAGACAGTCACCCCAGAGGTGCGTTTCTTGCAAAAATGCTATTGAGACCCCATATCGTTTCATGTAAGCAAATATACGGTTCCGCTTAACAAAATTATTCAAACCCCAGACATTCCATGTTATAAACTTGTAGATACCTCTTTTATCCCTCATGTCACTGAATCGTCTCCGGGAGTTTGATTGACTCTCACAGAAGGCTCTCGATTATCACCACACCTATTATTAACACCCCAACATTTCTCGCTCAGCTTGCCAGAGCTCCTAATTTGTCTGCTGGTTTTTAAAGTACCCCTAATACCACGATTCCCCCAACTTGACCCTCCCCCACCCACAGGCAGTAGCTCCCCATCCCCTTACACCAATAGTGGCCAAAGGACCTGGGTCTCCGCCCCACATCCCTTATCCTCCCCCCTACCTTATCCCTTGTGCCTTGTCAATTTGAAACTGACTGAACTAGATCAGGGTACAATGCCCAAATTCAATGTTACTATAACCTACTTAAATAACTTTTACAATGAGGCCAGGCCGCCTGACCCCGTGATACCCCACTGGACCATTCAGCCCCGCTGGGCCACTCACGTGGGGAGGTGGCTGGGAAGTCCTATTAAGTCTTAGTGGCCGAGCCACGCAGCATAGCGTCCTGATAGGGATATTTCTCCATGTGTACCCACCCGTTCCCCTCCCTTGTGCCTTACATTGCACCTGGGACCAGCATAGTGTCCTTCCACTGCCACGCTCCAACACCCCTGCCTTTCCCCTTACTCACAGTTCTTATTGTCTCTGGAACCTCGTCTGGAACCTTCATCAATCACAGAAAAGGACTCTTCCGTCCCTTTATTTTACCCGTCCGGGGTTCCTCTGTCTGTGATTGAGTTTCTTGCACCAGGCAGAGAGGGGAGAATTGATTCTGGAGTTGTATGGCCGCCGATTCTGTTTGCAGAGTACCGTCTGCGTCGACCAGGATTCGTCCCATTTCTGGTGCCTCTTGCTGGGAGAATCTCTGTTCCATGCCGTCCCGACGCTGCCCTCGTTGCCGTCAACGGCGTGACCGCTGTTCTCGCCATCCCTGGTTCTGGTCCGGCCCTGCCAGGCCCATCGACTCCATCCAGTCAACCACATCTTGTGGCGTATCATAGAAATGGACCTTGTCTTTATACTGTACTCGCAGTTTTGCAGGGTATAGGAGGCTATATTTGATGTTATGTTCCCAAAGGCATCTTTTGATTCCTAGAAAACCATTACGAAGCTCTTGAACTTTCCTAGTATAATCAGGAAATATTTGGATTGTCCAATCTTCGTACTTCGGGGGGCCATGGACACGAATATGCTGGAGAATCATGTCTATGTCCCTGTAAATAAACAGGAGTGCTATTAGCACTTTAGGCGGTGAGCCCGGGCTTGGCAGAGGGCCAAGGGCACGATGGGACCTTTCAATAGCAAAAGATTTGGAGAGTCTGATGTTATCTAGGGCAGTGGCGATCCACTCCTCCAGGAAGATGTCCGCCGCCGGTCCCTCGGCTTTTTCGGAGAACCCCGCGAACCTTAAGTTGTTCCTCCTCGAGCGTCCTTCCGCATCTTCCACTCTATCTTCCATCCGGGTGGACTGGGTTTGGAGTGTAGAGACCGTTGTGTGGAGCCGATGGACCTCCTCTCGCAGTGTGACCACTTCTTCCTCTGTGTTAGTGACTCTGTCCGCCACCTTCCAAAGATCAAGGTGCAGGTGATTATTGTCCATTGCCATCGTGTCCATCTTTGTTTCTAACGCCACCAGGGAATCTCTGATGGCGTTCAGTATGTCTGTTTTGCCTTGCGCCATTGTGTTATTAGTAGTCGAGTTCTCCACCTCCTGTCTGGGCTGTTCCGCTAAGCCGGGTCCTGTTACTGTATACTGTACAATTTTATTAGATTGCCCTCCAGGCGCTGACTTA
This sequence comes from Calotriton arnoldi, assembly GCA_963921515.1. Classification (NCBI taxonomy): domain Eukaryota; kingdom Metazoa; phylum Chordata; class Amphibia; order Caudata; family Salamandridae; genus Calotriton; species Calotriton arnoldi. The sequence goes on along the minus strand of CAWUFW010000506.1, from coordinate 246,427 downwards.
TCCTTGCCCATGGTGGGGCCTTGCCGTGATGTCATTCGATAGGGTGTAGAGTTAGCTGCCGATGCTGCCCTGGGGAGTGGGCCTTGCAGCTTGCTGATTTTACTTGCGGCCCTCAGAGTTTCTCGTTTTTAATCTCTGTATTTCCTTTAACCGGGCCCAACAGAGACTCCCCCTCTCCGGCACAGCGCCTTCTGAATGATACTTTCTGACTGCGGCCACTGACCTGCCTTGCACATTGTATACCCAAACTGGGTGCCTGCTGTGGAATTTGTGGCTTCGGGATCTACTTTCCCCTAGGCTAACTCCAGGAGTCCGGGCCGATGCCCCAATGTTACAATCCACAGGGCCCCTCCGTGCCTCAAGGCCTAGGCCCAAATTGGTTCACCTTGGTTTCGCCCTCCGGCCTCCTTTCCTGGACACCCGGGCTCCTCTGTGATGTCACTCAGGCCCCTCTACTACGTCGGGCCCTCCCGGGACAGCAAAAAAACAGCCCACGAGAGCACGCCCGGTCTCTCTCTCTGGAGGGCCTACCTCAATTGCGGCCCTCCGGGCCGTGAGACACTTCTTCGGGCCCCGGCTCGGGCCGTTCCACTTTAATTCCGGGTGGAGTCCGGACCACCACGGGGATCCCCACCACCTCCGGGAGCCCCCTCCAGCCGTCCGTCGTGGCGCAGAGATTTCTCCGCCTGCCGCCTTACTTGTTCTCGGCTCGCGGGACAGGCACCACTGTTACAGAGTCAGGTACAACTCGCTTCGCCGGCTCTCTGTTCGGCGAGTTTCCTCCGTTTTTTTTTTTTTTCCCCCCGATCGTCTGGGTCCAGGTGGGCACCAGCAACTATTCCTGGGTCTGCTATGCCGCTAGGGCCAGGATGAATTCAGGATTTCTTTGTTCGCGGGACGGAGCTCCGCACAGATGCGACTACACTGCCATCTTCGTTGGCCACGCCCTGAAAATCTATGAGAAGTTGTAAGAAATGGGGTTGGTGGTTGACTAGGGTGTGAGCCCTAGTCAAGCAGCAACCACAATCCTTGTCAGGGTGAGGCACAAGCCAACCCTAAATTAACCTGCGCACAACCCTCTGGTAGTATGGCACAGAACATTCAGACTTAACTTAGAGGCAATGTGTAAAGTATTTGTGGAACACTTCAAACAGTAATAAATGAAAACATCACACAAAAAGGATCCCACACTAGATTAGAAAAATTGAGTAATTTTTAATAAATAAAACAAGACTAGGAACGACAAAAATCCGATCAGCAGAAGCGAAGTTATGAATTTGGAAAGATTTTAGTGAAAATAGCACCAAAGAGCACAAAGCGCTGAACCGGGTCAAAGTCACAAGTTCAGGCCAACCATGAAGGAGAGCAGGTCGGCTATAGTCACCAGATTAGTCCCGCTGAGAGTTTACCTTCTCAAATCAGCTCCAAGAGTCCCATTCACGGTGGAGAGGACCGAGAGGAGCAGGGAGAGTGTCGCGGCAGGCTGACAGAGTAGCGTGAACAGCAGGCCAGGTGTCATGGACGGTCATCGTTGTAGAGCGAATCCTGTTGTCGTCATGGACGAGCGTTGCTAGAGCTTCGTGTTGGCGGTCCCCATGAGCAGTTGATACTGTAGCGTAGGGTCCTGTTGAATGGCGACACGGATGGTGAGGTCTTGGCATGAACAGCCTCATTCGTGGTCGTAAATAGCCCAAAAACTTCAACACAGCACTCTGAAGCCACACCAAGGGTCAAGGCCCAGAGGGCAGTGCTTAATTTGAGCCAGTGGTTGCCGGTGCTCAGCACCGGCACTTAATTGTCAATACCGGTACTTATGACAGTTTACCACATGGTGACGCTGTCTATCTAATTTACAGATGAGCACCACAACAGTTCTTTATTAATTTAATATATATTAACAACGGTTATATCTGTCTCCCTAGCCATTCTTATAGCTTTGGGGGCCTGGAATAGTCTAAATTGTCACACTTGTAGGAATGTGATGCTTAGTATTTGTGTTGGTACTGTCATTGGCAGAGATGGCAGGGGCAATGGGTAGCGCAAGTTGCAGAGGGCTCCTGAGGAGGTCCTGGCATGTATATTTTTTACAAATTAAGCACTGCCTGAGGGTCACCACTTGGGGGGTCAATAATTCACTTCAGCTTGGTCCAGGTGCTGATGCAGGATGTTGGGGAGCCTTTTATGTCACTGAGGCTCAGATCAGGAGGCCAGAAGATTAGCCCTTGGAGTCACTCTGGTAGCCCTAAGTTCAAGATGAAGTTGCAGGTCCAGTTCTCCTCTCCCAGGCAGGAGGACAGCAGGCAGCAGGACAGCATAGCAGGGCAGCAGTTCTTCAGAGCAGCAGTCCAGCAGAGTGGCAGTCTTTTCAGCAGCACAGCAGTCCTTCTTCCTTTCAGAGTATCCACAGGTCCAGAAGTGTACTGAAGAGTTGGTGTCTCAGGCCCTATTTTTATACCATGGGGCCTTTCTTCTGGAAGGTGGTAGAAGCTTCTAGACAGTGGCTTTGAAGTGTATGGAATCTCCTGACTCCCCTGCCTTAGCTCCAAGCTGGCTGCAGTGACAATGTGGAGGTGTTAGGTTCTTTGTGTGAGGGCAGTTGCAAGTGGGGTGTGCTCTGCTCTGTCCCTCATCCTGCCAGCAGATGGCCCATCCAGGCACACCTACTCCCTCCATTGTATAACTGTCTGGGAGGAATTCACAAAGCCTAACTGTCAGTTACAACCAGTCATTTTACCCAAGACAGGCAACAGGCACAAAAGGGATAAGGGCCAAAAAATGCCTACTTTCTATAAGAGGCGTTTTCAAAATTGTAATAAAAAATCTGACTTTAGCAATAAATAGCGGTTTTCATTGCAATTCTAAAGACACCAAACATGATATAGCAACCTGCTCCCAATTGGAAATGACAGCTTATTAAATGTAATAAGGAATCTCCAATGTTATCCTGTGGGAGACGTAGGCCTCACAGTAGTAAAAAACAAATTTAGGAGTTTTTCCATACCAGGACATGTAAAACTTAAAAATACGTCCCCAACCTTTGAATTACACAGCACCCTGCCCTAGGGGCTGCCCTATGGGCTCCCTAGGGCCTACCTTAGGGGTGACTTATATGTAATAAAAGTGGAATTTACGGCTTGGCAAGGGGGTTTTAATGCCAAGTCGACATGGCATTCAGGCAGCAGTGGCAGGCCTGGGACATGTTCTAAGGTGCTACTTAAGAGGGTGGCACAATAAGTGCTGCAGGCCCCATGGTAGCATTTAATTGACAGGCCCTGTGTATATGGTATACCACTCTACAAGGGACTTATGAGTAAATTAAATATGCCAATTGGGTATTAACCAGTTGAACTATGTTTTAGGGGCGTGAGCACAAGCACTATAGAACTGGTTAGCAGTGATAAAGTGCATGGAGTCCTAAGGCCAACAAAACGTTCAGCAAAATGAAGGAGGAGAGGCAAAAAGTTTGGGGTAGACCACCCTAAGGCTGACAGGTCAAACAGAAGTAATAACCAACTCATTGTTTAAAATGGTGGTAGCAGGGTCCCAGCAAGATGTACTTTGACAACTCTTCTTCGTAATATGCTAGCATCTGTAAAGTTTTTTGTTTGCAGCGAGCACCAGTATTATGTGAGTGTTAGTGGCTAAATCCACATTTGCTAAAGCTTAGCCACGCAAAACAAAGCAACACAAAAGATACTTCCAATTTACTAACAATTTTAAAGGCCCACATGTCCAGCACAAAACTGCACTGCTCCACGTGGGCGTCCGATCAAACGTTTGTAAATATGGGGCTAGTTTTGATAATTTTTCTAAAAAGCTTATACCTTAGGTAGATAATGAATTCCTGAAGCACTGACAAAAAGTTAGCGTGTGCTTATGTTTGCAAATATGTCTTTATTTTATTTTTTCTAGAGCAAATAATTAGTATTTGTGCAAAAAATGCTGTACATAGCCACTGAATAATAGTAAATAAGATTATAGACATTTTGGATGGTGAATAAGATTTTGTAAGTGTGCTGCAAGATAAGTAGTGAATTTGAAAAAGAAATAACTAAACACACCAGTAAATTTATATTATGTTAGCTTTTGGATATCAGAGGTAGTATCGTAGCATAGAGACCAGAACTGCCTATCAAGTGGTAGCCTACCACAGGTAATTTTTAATGAATGTATTTAGGAAGGTATGTTGGGCTTTGGCGTAGTGCTTACTGAACGCTGTCTTATTATATGAGTGGTTTAAATTAATAACGCAGTACAATTTACAGCACACAGCATTAAAAATTCAATTATATGCCTCAAATTCTTCTATTCTGGGTTCCATTTTCAAGTGTTGGCCTTAGATTCGCCACTAAGGCCATGATTACGAATAAAGGTGATATTTATAGCACATGATAAATACCGATACCACGGGTTACGTTATTTATCAAGTTCGAGTTATGAATTGTTGGGGAATAGCATGCAGATTTTGGTGTTTAATGCAACAAAATCCGCTTGATGCGGTAAATACAGTATGATTCCCAGATTAAATTTTGGCAGGTTTGACCTGCTGAAATTTCTCGAAGGTTGATTTTTGAAACTTTAGAAACTTTATTCGATCATTATCAGGTAAGATCATAAAAGTATATAAAAACAGCTACAAGTCAAGCTTACTACCGTGAACAGCATAAGATAGCAGTTCAAAAGTTCCAGAAAGACTCATTTAAAAGAAAATACAAAGTTCATTATAAGATTCAGTATAAACATAAACAGATGCCAGGTTAAAATGTGGGGTAAAATGCATTTTATAAAATAGTAAATTGGGGGGGCTAAAACAGTAGCTACAGAGTCCAATTATGAGCCCAAAGACTTCCTTTTTTTCATACAGGCCCACAGAAACGACGCTACTGAAAAGCAGACTAAGGGGTCGCCAGTGATTTTAAAACATACCATGCGACCCTACATTGTTTAAAATTATGCCGCTTTCGGATCAGTAGAATGTACTCTTTCCTTTCCTTATGATAGAGTCCACAGAAAAATAGTAGGTGGAGATCGGTTTGGGGAGATGGAGGGTCAGTTCTGAAGGGTTAAACCTTTTCGCTGGGAACCCTAACATGAGTGGTGTCAGGTTTAGGCGGAAGCTCAGTCATATAAATTTATGTTGCGGAAGTGGGATGTCGTCTAAAAATGAGTATCCTCCCTCTAACCTGGGTGGAACTAATTGATAAGCGAGGACCGACTTTTTGTTGTGGTTTTTCTCCCTGCGGATGTATTGGGCCTTCAGCATATATGTGTCCACCAGCCTTTGCCTTGACATCATTCTACAGACTGTTGGGTCCTTAAATATATTTTTTAGCCCCATCGCAGTCAATTCAATTTCGACATAATTTAACCATCTGATCCTTTTGTAGTTATCTAATCGTAGGCAGTCTCTTATTATGTTTTGGGTTAGGGTCACTGTGTCCCTTCGCCATATGGAAAGCCACAATAGGATCGGGGCTAATCTGATTGCATCAGTAATATAGGATAGGCCCAGCTCTATGTGTAATAAATAATTTGTGGAAGATTGCGGAAGAGAAACCAGTGATTTAAAAAAGTTATTCTCAATGGATTGAAGTAGATCAATAGGAGCCATACCCCAGACGCCTGCCCGTAAGTGGCCGCAGACTTGGTTTTAGCATGATAGATGTGTTTAATAGCGGGTAGTGGTTTTGCACCCATTCTATTCATAAAGGCTTTTAGCGCTGTTAGGCTCCTATCCATTCCCATGGCCCTTCCCTCAACTAACCGTGCCCATGATTGTTTTCTGTCGAAAAGTACCCCTAAGTAAGGAAAGAACTCAACGACCTCAATTTTCCCTGATTCCATATGAAGATATGGGGATTTATCACAAACTCCACCCCCTGCTATTATTGCAAATGACTTCGTATGATTAACCTTCAGGTCCAGAGAGTCCATGAAGGACACATAGGCAGTGATGAGACGCTGAAGCCCTAGCCCCGTTCTGGCAATCAGGACTGCATCGTCCGCATATGCCAAGATTGGGAGCTGAAGGGAGTCAGTCATAGGGAGGTCCGGGGTTGCGCCCATAAGAGCTTTCTCCACACCGTTCATATAGATGGAAAAAAGGAACGGTGCGAGGACACAGCCCTGCCTTACCCCCTCAAGATCTTAAAGGGGCGGGTGCACTCCCCATCTTTCCCATATCTGACAGATGCAGAAGCCTCTGTGTATAGCTGGCGAATAAAATCGATTATGGGCAAATCAATCCCCATCTCTTCCATTATATACCAGAGCTTAGAGTGGGAAACGCAGTCAAACGCTGTTGAAAGGTCCATAAAGGCGAGGTAGATTTTCCCACCCTTAGCTCTAGTATATTTGTCCATAATCAGTGAAAGGTTCAGGCACTGATCTACAGTACCCTTGCCCGGTTGTATGATGGAAAAACTACCACTTGAACAACTACAGTCTAAACAACTACTCCTTAACCACTACTTAGTCTAAACCACTACAGTTTTAACAACAACTATTTTTTTACAACTACTATGCCTTTACCACGATTGCCTTTACCCCATTAATGTATCTATTTTACAGGTAAGTATAAACCTATATATATATATATATATATATACATGTCCCACCCAAAATCCCATACCCACCCTAAATCATAAAATGACCCTTGCCAACCAAAAACCATACCCACCTTAAACCCTAAAAATACCCTTGCCACCCAAAATCCCATCCCCACCCTAAACCCTAAAAATACCCTTGCCAGCCAAAAACCCATACCCACTCTAAACCCTAAAAATACCCTTGAAAATCCATACTCACCCTAAACCCTTAAAAATACACTTGCAAATATATATATATATATATATATATATATATATATATATATATCACGTAATACTTACCAAAATACTTACATTTTAAAGTATTTTTTTTTTACTGCGAGTATGCCTTTACCTTTAATGCATTTACAACAAAATTCAAACACGTTTTCACATAATAAACACTATTTCCCTAAACTTATTTTGTTAAAAAAAAAACAACACATCCACTCTACAAAACCATATAAAATGCGCCCATCCACCATTTTATCAATAGTAATACATCTGTCATATACAATCCAAGAGTGCCATCTACTGGCCAGAGGTAGTTGTAAATGCATTAGTGGTTAAAAGACTCGTGATTCAGGTTGAGGTCGTTGTTAAGGAGTCGTGGTTCAGGTCCTTCGTTGTCAATGAGTCAATGTAAAGGCTGTTTCCCCCCTTGCCCCATTGGAACCCGTACTGGGACTGCATTAGTATCTTCTTATCAAGTGACCAAGCCTCCAGCCTGGATAGGAGAAGTCAGCCCATAAGTTTCGCTGTTGTGTCTAAAAGTGAGATAGGCCTATAGTTCTTGGGACTTCCCCTATCTCCCTTTTTGTGAATTGGAACTATTACGCTGGTTTTCCATGAGGGAGGGGGGCCTACTACGGCTATGTTGTTAAATACGTAGGTCAGTAGAGGGACCCTCAGATCAAGATTGTCCTGGAAGAAATCTATCAGGGCCCCATCAGGACCAGGGGCCTTCCCTGCGCTACAGGACGCTAGGCCGTTCTTCACTTCAGTGAGTGAGAATGATAAGTTGTCCTGAGGGCTAGGTGATGGGGTAGCAGGTAATTGGGCAAGAGAAGCGGTGAGGGAAAAAATATTTGTAAAGTGATCCACCAATTCCTCTTCCCCTACATTGGTGTCTAGCGTAGGATCCCTCTGGGTCTTAAAATGAGGTGAGTTAATTATTCCCCAGAACTCTCTACTGTTACCCGTCGCTGTTGCTTGACCGAGCTTTCCCCCAAATCTCTTCCCTCAGGACCCTCTCCCTTTTCTTTCTGACCATTTTGTATTGAGTAGGAAGTAAGGCAATCTGATCTTGACTTCTCGGTTGAGCTTTTAATGCTATGATAAGGGTCTTCCTGGACATTGAACAGGGAGAGTCGAACCAGCCTTTGGGCTTGGTATTTTTGTCTTTTTTCTGGCGAGTAAGTGCCACCTTTATATGTTCTAATAGGTCCATAAACGAGGAGACCAGAGCAGTCGGGGCAGTTACTAGATCTAGACATTCATTAATGCTAGTCTGAGTGGATATTATTATTGCGGGGATCAACTTAAGCTTATCGATTTGAGCCCATTTAAGTTGATAACCGTTTTTCCTGGCCAGTAGTGGGAGGCCTACATACTGGTGCGTACTCTTTTCTCTGGGACTCAGGAGTATTTCACAGGTTAAAATGGCGTGATCACTAAGACTCGCAAATCGGGCATCTGTGTGTCTAAAACTGTCATAAAAAGGGTAAGACAACATTACAAAGTCAATCGTTGATTCCTGGACTTCACGGCGAAAAGTTTTCTGAGGGGAGTCCGCTAGGTTATTCCAGATGTTAACTATTACCATGTTTCTGGTGAACAATGTCCTATTAAGATTATTTCCGTAATTGCTGTGGGAAAAATGGAGGACGGGGTTTCCCACCAGATCAACCAGACCGCAGACGTTATCTTGGTTGTATTTACATGGGTGAATATTAAAATCTCCCAACCAAATTATGGTTATTTCCTCCCCTTTCTTTTTAGTGTTTAATACCTCCTCAATTGCCTTATTTACCTCATCTACAACTACTTGCATTCTGGGTCCAAAGTTGTTATTATAATAATTTATTAGAACCCAGGAACCTTCGTTGGGGAGCTTAAGGACAAGGAGATGAAAATAGGGGCTCCTGCCATCAAAGTTCTTAACTTCCAATACCAAAGTGTTTGGGACTAGCGTTAGGAGACCCCCTTAGCTCTCCCTGCCGCAGAAGGGGTTGCCTTTGTCTGGAATGATCGGAAACCATTGATGTGAACAGGTTCCGTTGCCCATGTCTCCTGGAAACAGGAGATGTTGTTATCCTGCCAGAGTTTGTGCCAATGTGGGTCACCCAATTTATTTGAGATACCTGCCACATTCCAAGATGACATTTTAAATAAGCTATTTTTCCCTTTCATACTTTCTTTGGGTTTAACGGTCACTACGGGGTCTGAGGATGGAGGATTGACTGCAGGGAACCCCTCAATTGTAGGTGAAGGTAGTCAATCGCAGTGGTCTAGGTCAGAGAGTGGTGCAAATCTGTTCTCGCTGAACAGCCCCGCCCCGCAGCATCCAAGTTACCTTTAAATGTGGATATCAGAGGGCCACCTGTCATGTACGCACTTGGGTCTTGGGGCAGAGGGTGACGGGGTCTATAGAAATGATCCAAGGGAAGACCTATAATCTGTGTGCCCTTCGGGGGATTACTATGTAGTTGGGCTAAGACAGCTCTTGATGCAAGGTTATTGTTGAAATGTATTACTACACAGTCACCCTCCATTGATTTCATAGATGGACCCAGCCAGACTACCATTCTGGCCATGATAATTTGTCTGGCCAGTGAAAGACTCCCTTTATTCGTAGTAAATGTGTGACGGGACAACCAATGTAAGGATTTGTCTAACAGTTGGCCAGTAGTTTCAACCTGGCCCACCCTCAAAGTCGGAACATTACCCAAAACTACAACAAGGGGGGAAGATGCCGGAGGAAGATGGAGCGTATGGTAAGAAGAGGGATACAGACCCATATTTATCCCCCCGTTAGGTCTTTGCTGTCTTACGGAGTCATCTTTCCCCTTGTCTCCTAATGGATTTGCCTGTGTATTTGCCCGAGTATCGATAGGAGTCCTAGATAAGATATTTCTAGGGTTTCGTTGTGAAGTTATATCTACCCCCGGGTTAATGGGATGGACATTGGGTGGTAGGTGGGGGATTTGTTGGTAGGTAGAATCAGAAATGCTTGGACGTGAGTGGTTCTCCCTAATGATAGGACCCACGGAAGCCCCCGTCCCTACCCCTGGCTCTGTTAGCAACACGGGGCCCATGCCAGCGCCTAAGGGATGGCTAGTAGAAAGGTTGCTTATGCCCGAGCCTTCAATGTTTTTAAGTCTCTCTTCAATTTGAGTTAATTTAAGTAACAGGGGGTTCAGAAGTACGGTGACCAGTGACTCTAATCTTTTCCAGGTGTCATCCTCAGTCATCCTGGGTACCAATGCCGGGATAAGAGTAGGAGTTAGATTACAGCTTTGTCCAGGCCCAATTTCTCCATTCCCGGTCGAGCAGCTTTCAAGGGTTTCTGTTTTTGGATACCACCAGCTCTTCTCCTTTTAACTGGTGGCTCACTATTACTCTCTTGCTGGGATTTTGCAGCCTGGCTCCTAGTGACTATGTTGGTCCCTGTTTCTACTTCCAGTGGGGGCAAAAGGGGGGCGACGGGTGCAGGTGGCAGCGGAACCGTGGGCAAGGATTGATGAGGGTTTAAGGACGTGCCATCCATGGAGAGGGTACCAAGGGAGGAGCGCTTCTGGGATATCAGTGACTCCAGGGAAAGGCGCCGTTCCGTTAGCTGTATCTCATGAGTGAGAACAGACTCAGCCCTCGTTAGAAAGGCATCCAACGTCCCTGCCAGGCCACCCCCAGGTTGCTCACTGAGACCCTTGCGTTTGGCCATTGATGATGCCAATTTGGAATAGAGTGTTAGAGTGTTAATGCAATATTATTACGGGCACAGTACCTTAAGGTGGAGAACAGAGTAAATCCCAATGGGCCGAAGTCCAAATGTTAGAGGGGGGGGCCCAGCCTCATCCGGCGCGTCCCACACCGCGGGCTGGCGTCGGTATTTTGGTTTAAATTTCTTTTATTGATTTTATACACGAAAAGAACAAACGAGCCATTGTGCTCCACAATCATCGGTTTACAACCCGGTATATCACTATCATATATGTCAGGCATGAACAAGCAACAAAAAGAAAACAGACCCCCCGCTCCCCTCCACCCCCCCAAAGAAAAGCTGACCTAATAAAAGAAAGGGAAGTATGTCGGTCCAATGACCAATCCCCATAGTTTACTGGGAGACAGATGTGGGAGAGGCAGGCGTTGAGGGAGGATCCGCCAATCTCAACAATCTAAGATATTTGGGACAGGTGAGCTCTGTAAATTCGGATGTTAATAGCGCGAGAAAGGGTGCCCACAAGTCGTGAAAGGAAGCCCCGGGGTTGGTTAAGGAGAGGGAAATTTTCTCCATCCCTAGAATGGACCATAATTTATGAAGCCAGCCTAAACGCGTGGGGACTGTCGTTGAACCCCAGTGAGTCAGGATGTTCTGGACTGCCGCACCTAAGGTTAGCGCTATTTGTTTGCCTCTCCTAGATGTAAGCGGGAAGATAATGGCATTGGGAAGGCCCAGGAGGATGTACACCGGTAATCTTGGGACCTGAGTATCAAAGTGGGAGTCAACCTCGTCTAGGATTTGTTGCCAATAAGTCCCCAGGACGGGGCAATCCCAAAGTAAATGTGTGAGGGTGCCCGGCGAGCCGCAGGCTCGCCAGCACAGCGGGCTGCGCGAAGGGTTACCCCTGTGGAGCCTCACCAGAGTTAAATATCAATAGGTGGCCAACTTAGTGGCCGTTTCGATAGATGCAACATTGCGGGCTGTGCAGCGGGCCCGGTAATAAATGTCCTTCCATTCTTTCGGTGTGAGTTCCCTGCCCAATTCCCTCTCCCAGCGCAGCTGGCTAGGGGATTTCCCAGTATCGGAGGTGTTTCGAGTGAATTTATATAGGTCTGATGTCAATCGTGCGTCGCTATGTCGTGTGATTAACCACTTCTCAAACGGTGTGAGCAGTCTCTCTGCACCCTCCCTCACCTCCCTGTGGAGTACCCAATGTCTAATCTGTAGGTACCGGTAGCGCTCCGTTTCGGGAAGTCCGTGAGCTGTACGGAACTCGGCGAAAGGGCGCAGTCCGGAAAGGTCAAAGAAATGGCCTATGGAGCGGCTAGCTTCCGTCGTCCAGTGGTGAAATTCCCCATAATCTAGGCCGGGTGAAAAGTCTGGGTTTTGTACAATGGACGTAATAGGAGATGGGAATGTCATGAGCCCCCTGGCGGTAGCGGTCCTGTCCCAAGCCAACATTATGGGCCGAGTTATCTCTGAGAGGTACAGGTTGCGAGGGCGTCCCTTGCGTGAAAGGAAGGGAACCCCCCACAATGGCTGGGCTGCTAGGGACCTATCCATAAATAACCAATGTTTCTCGGATTCAGGGCGTGACCACTCCACTAGTGCTCTCATCTGAGCCGCCCGCCAATACGCCAAAAGGTCGGGGACCCCCAGTCCCCCATCCACCCGGTCCCTGTATGTAAGGTCGCGACGCATCCGAGCCCTCTGATCCCGCCAGATAAAGCGCTCTATGTCCCTCTGCAGTGCCCGTAGAACTCCAGATGGGGGCATCAGAGGTAGGGTGTGGAATAGGTAGAGAATCTGGGGCAGTAGCACCATCTTCACCGCCGCAATCCGGCCCAACCATGAAAGGGAATGGGGTCTCCATTTGCGGAGGGACTCCCGAACTTGTTTCAGAAGTGCCGTGTAATTCGACTGTCTAGTGGCAGAGATAGTGGGAGCCACCCGAAGTCCTAGATAAGTAATGGATTCATGCACCCATTGAATCCGAAAAGTGCGCTGTAGGAGTCCCAGCGTCTCGGGCTCTAGTGATAAATTGAGAGCTTGCGACTTATGCACGTTGATCTGAAAGCCCGAGGCGAGCGCAAACCAGGCCAATTCGTCTAAAAATGCCGGCAGAGATTCCCGAGGATGCTCCAAGGTCGCTACTACGTCATCGGCATATAGACAAAGTTTGTGTTCTGAGCTCCCAAAGCGTGCTCCTTTAATGATTGGATCATCACGGACTCATTGAGCTAGAGGCTCCATATAGAGAGCGAAGAGGAGCGGCGACAGCGGGCACCCCTGCCTGGTTCCCCTGCAAATAGAGAACGCCGCTGACGCCACACCATTCACCCGCACCGTAGCTGTTGGATTCGCGTAACTCTGGAAGATCCAATCAATAAAGCGATCCGGCAAGCCAAAATGAACCAGCGTCGCCCGGAGGTACGGCCAGTGAACCCTGTCGAACGCCTTTTCGGCGTCGACCGAAAAAATCATGCGTTCTGCCGGGAAACGCTCCGAGCGGTCCATCAAGTGGAAAAGCCGTTTGGTATTATCGGAGCACTGTCGCCCGGAACAAAGCCTGATTGGTCCGGGTCTATCAGACCAGGGAGGTGACGAGAAAGTCTGGCTGCTAAAATTCCGGTAAAAATCTTTAGGTCCACGTTGAGGAGAGATATCAAGCGGTAGGAGCCGCAGAGACGGTTATCTTTCCCTGGCTTTGGAATCACTGTTATTAAGGCCTCCAACATGGAGGACGGGAAGGAAGAGGCTGACGACGACCCAACTGAGTTAAAAACGCGCACCAAAAGCGGGGCCAATGTCCCACAGAACTTTTTATAAAAACCGGAGGTGAACCCGTCGGGGCCGGGCGATTTGTTAAGTTTCAGGCGAGCGATCGCCGATATAACCTCCTCCAATCGAATGGGGGCCTCTAGGTCAGCAGCTTGGGTCGGAAGCAGTCTGGCTGTGGCCACGCCATGAAGATATCGAGTCGGTTCAGTCTCCGGTAGGGCTTGAGCCGCGTATAGTGTTTCGTAGAAGTGTCTGAAGGCCTCCACAATCTCAGTGTCCTCTCAACATTCTCCCCCCCGGGGATCCTGTACCTCAGCGACTCTATGAGCCTGTCTTTGTGCTCGAAGGCGGTTTGCGAGAAGGCGCCCACAGCGGTCTCTGCCTACATAAAAAGCATGTTTGAGGCGCAGAGCCGCATATTCAGCTCTATCTACATCCAACCCCGCTAACTGTGCCCGGGCCACTTTAAAAAGCTTCCAAACTCTAGGAGCACCAGTCCGCTGGGAGATGCGTTCCAGCTCAGTGACCTCGCGCATCAAGCGGTCTCGCTTCTCCCGTCTATCTCTGTTGTCGGCTGACGCTATGCCAATGAAGACCCCTCTAATCACTGCCTCATCGCCTCCCATAAGGTTGTCAATGATATGTCTGGGGTATCGTTTGTGGCTAAATAGTCGACTATGCTCTTCTGAATTTGTTGCACTACTGAGGGACGCTGAAGCATAGTCTCCCGAAGGCGCCAAAAGCGGCGGGTAGGACGCCGCGGGGGCAGGGTCAGAGAGAGCCGCAGCGCAGAGTGGTCAGACAGGGGACAGGGGAGAATCTCCACTTCGCGGACCTGTTGCATTAGGGGGTCAGAAGTAAAGACATAGTCAATTCTGTTGTATGTTTTATGAGGATGAGAATAAAATGTGTATGCCCTAGTGTTGGGATGTCGTTGTCTCCATATATCAGTAAGTCCAGCCTCCACCAGTAATCGTTTCCCCGCGTTGGACTAGTTCCCTGTCTGGCCCCATTTCTGCCCAGAGCGATCCATGTCGCCATCGAGTACCATATTAAAGTCTCCCCCTAGCAACACCGTTGTGTCTGATAGGCCTGTAAGCTCCTGAATTACTGTCTTAATAAAACCCTCTTGTCCACTATTCGGAACATATACCGAGGCTATCGAGCATATGTGTGTATCTAAGGTGAAGGTGTAAGCCAAGAACCTCCCTTTAATTTCAGCCTGTTTGCTACCAACGCGCCCCGGGAACTTAGAAGATACCAAAATGGCAACCCCAGCAGTTTTGGAAGTGGCGGAGGAGAACATCTGGTGAGGGAACGCCTTTGACCTCAATCGGTGGGTATCAGCAGGGAGCAAATGCGTCTCTTGGAGTAGGCAAACATGGGCATCTGAACGCTCCAGGTAGGACAGGAGGGCTCGGCGCTTAGTGGGGTTGTTTAGCCCCTTCACGTTCAGGGACACAATATGAATTTCAGGAGCCATAGGGATGTGGACTCAGACCCTCCATGCTTGACGGTGCTGCCCCTGTAGGGATTGGAGGCATGGTGGAATAGCGCGATACAACCCATAACAAACAGCGGAGGAGGAGAAGGTAACCCAAGAAGAAAAGAACCCTCAAACAAAGAACATAAAAGAAGAAACATGTGTGTAAATAGTCCACAAGTGTCCCAGGCAATCCGCCCGTGGTGAGACGTGGGATGGATAGCAGGAGCCCCCGGCCACCCCCTCCCCCCCGCCCCGGACCCGGCCATAACAGCCGGTTTAACCCAACAAGAAAGCAAAATTCGGCACCTCAAACATTATAGATCAGTCTGCGGTGTTGGAGTCTTCTGACAAGGTCTGAAGCACGGCCGAGCGTTCTTTGGCGATTACTTCTGGATCTGGGTGGGAGCCCAGTGGCGAGCTGCCGACTCTCTGCCAGCGGTTGTAGTCAGCTCGACGGCTGGAGGCCGTAGGTTTCTCCGGTTCGGCATGGTCAGCCTCCGGCAGCCGAAGGAGAGATATCGCCTCCTCCAGGGAGCGTAACTGGCGAAGTCTGCCCTCCCATTTGAAAATGAGGCGAAATGGATGCCCCCAGGAGTAAGCAACGTCTTTGGAGCGAAGAAATGTGGTAACGGGGCGAAAATCACGTCGCTTCTGTAGAGTGGAAGCAGCCAAGTCTTGGAAGAGAAGAGGCCTACAGGAGCGAAATTCAATGGGGTGGTTGGACCGTGCTTCGCGTAGAATGCGCTCCTTGAGCTTGAAGTCGTGGACGCATGTCAGGATATCAGGTGGAGGGGCCGTTGGTGACCTTATGAGGCCCACCCGGTGCGTCCGGTCAAGTTGGATCTCCTGGTCTGGGGGATATCCCAGGATGTGACGAAACAGATCCATGACAAAGGCTTCAATGTCCTGCTCTTCTGCCCCCTGAGGTACCGCCCGAATCCGTATATTATTGCGACGAGAGCGGTTCTCCAGATCCTCCGCGTGAGATTGAAGATCTAGATGCTGATCTCGCAGCCTGAGCACCTCCTGTTGGAGCTGGGACACCTCTTCATCTCTGGCCGCTGTTTGGTTCTCTAGGTCGTCCACTCGCTCCCCAACTGAATCAATGTCTTTGCGCATCTCGCGGATCTCAGCAGTAAGATCTTTCTTCATAGTGTGGAACTCTCTGGTGAGGTCCGCGAAGAGAGATTCCAGGACGCTACGAGTGACAGGCCCGTCGTGTTCCTCTGATCCCCTCCGCTCGGCAGCCCCTCTAGTACGCGGCATCATCTCTGTTCCACCAGCCCCTGCCTTAAGTAACAAGTCCTTAACAGATCTGTCCTTGCGGGCCCTGGCAGCGGCCATTTGTAAGAGCCTCCACTCCCGGCCTGTAGTTAAAGGGTTGCGTGCAGGGACAGTGCGCGTCGATCAGGTCAGCGTAGTAGGCCTCAAGGCCCGGCCTGCAAAGTGGTCCCACCCGCACCTGAGCCACGTTGCGAGGAGACGTGAGGCGCGGGCTCCAAGATGTACTCCCTGGGGATAGCGTCGCGCGTGGTGCAGCGCACAGTGGGGGCACCTCTCACTCGGCGCTCGCTGCCAATGTCCGGTGGGTGGAGAAGGCCCACCTCTGTGCTAGTATCCCAGGGGCAGTGAGGGAGTATCAAGTTCGTGGTTACGAGGCCTCAGATGCGCCCACTAGTTACGGCCTGCCTCCTGGGTCAGTGGTGGTGTGAGGCCTCAGGGCTATGGGGGGGAGGGGCGCACGGGCCACACTTCGCTGTCGCCACTAGGCCCTACACTCACCACTTGTCGGCTGCAGCTGCAGGGCTCCCCCAATCCGAGCTCCCAGGACGATACCGCGCCGTGTAGCTCTTCCAGTCGCTCACCCGAAACCAGCCGGGTTTCACTCACTTCTGGGCAAGGTCCGCTCAAACAGCTAGGCCGCACCCCACAAGGGCTCCAGCTCCGGCCTCCGTTGCCTCCAACCGCGGCTGCGTAGGGCTGGAACGACCCCCAGTGGAGGGGACAGAGCCAGTGCTAGAGATGGCGCAGGCAGCCGCCGTAGTCGCAGTAGTGGCAGCAGACCGGGGTCTTCCAACGTCACCTCACCGCCGGATCACCGCGTCTGGGACCGCTGCCGCTATTTCGCCTTTCAAACGGCCGGAGCGTTATGTCGCCTCCCTGAATCAGGTAGGCTGCTCCGCCGGACACAGTGTCGCCGGGCTCAAGCCGTGTTGTGCACTCGTCGTCTCAGGCACTCGGGAGGCGGGCCGCGCCGCGCTATGCAGCCCGCGGCCTCGATCGCGGTGGTGCTGGCAAGCTCCTGGTTCTGCCGTCTCGGGTCTCTGCCGCCTCCAGCAGTGATCAAACTGTGCCGGGGCGATGTCCGGACCCTAGAGAGGTCCAGGGTGCGAACCGGGTCTCTCTGGTCAAGGCTATGTTAGCTAGGCCCGGATGGCAGGACGGAGCGGCGAGTAGACGCGTCCTACTCGGCCGCCATCTTGGCCACGCCCCCCGGCGTCTGTATTTTGAGCGCCTCCAGGCGCAGGGGAGGGCGAGATGTGTAGTTTTCCCCCCGCTGCTTCTCCCAGCAGCAGAAAAACAAGCTCGTTGAGACTTTGAGCAGCCTTCGTTATCTCTCGGCTCCCACCTTGAAGCTATCCTTGAAGTCTCTTGCTGAGATATAAGATACGTATTATTCTACGTAGCAAGTCACAGGCAGCCTGCAGCCTTGACAGTTGAGCTGTGCGAGACACAATTTTGTTGTATGGATCCACAATCTTTGCTCGGATCCTGTCAACAGTACTTTGCAACGCACCGATTCTATTCTGCATCATCTGAGGGACGCCTTCCAATGACTCAATGCCAGTTGCTTGGGCCAGTAAGTCTTCATGTCTTGCAACAACCTGCAGGTGGAGCTCTTTGTCCAACTGGCTGATGCCCTGTGCAAGCTTTGCTAACTGCTCGGCAATCACAGCTTGATGAATGGACTGGGAAGTATAGGTCTTTACATCAAAGTCTTCTTTCAAAAAATCAGCATAGCAGTCGTCCTGCAACATCTCTAGAGCCACCCAAAAGGTTGTGTTATTTAACTCATTCGATATGTATTGGTTGCGATAAATACCTAACAACTCGAAATTCCAACCCATGCGTAGACAGGGGTTTACGCAAAGGTCGGTAGGAACTGCCCAACTTGTAATCAGGGCCTTAGAGTTGTTCTCTGAAACAAAAACACATTTTTTTATGCAGGTTTTCTGGTACAGGAAGAATCTGTCTTTGGATGTCATTTTTAATCTGATGCTGCCCTCTTGTGGCACTCAGGTACTCTTGTCGGTGCAGCAACTGGTAGACCTACACATTTGAAATTAGGATCTTGTACGTGGGACGAGGAAAGGGATGAAACTGGGAGATAGGTATCATGTGTTCAGATGCGTCAAAGAATTAGTTTTTGTTTGGTTGCATCACAAAAGTATTGCAAACCTTGCACGTAGTGAGATTTACTTTCCAACGCAAATCATGATTTGCGTTTCATATTTCCCTAATGTAAAGCAAAGTAGCGATATTCGCTATTTTGTATCAACGGGGGCATACCATAGGTGGGAGGGTATTAATGCAAATCTCTATCTATAAACATTGTGCCAAGAAAATTATGTTTCCTCGAAGAAGCCGTAACAGTAGAGCAGCTTTTAAAAGTCTCCACATGTTCCCAACTTTGCATGCGTGCTGCACTGTACAACAAACGTATAAAGTGAGAAAGTATTAAAGCATCCTTACCCTAAACCAGAACAAAACCTGTGCTTGACAATACGAACACACTCTTGCACAACGGTGCAAGGGTATGTGTGTGTTGGCACATGGCGGCCCCAAAGTGAGCTGGAGCAAGTCGAGGAAAACAGCGTCATATTTATTTATTTTATGTTATGTATCGAGTTTTACATTGTACGAACTAGACCCGAAGGTGGTTTACAGAGATATCACAACAGCAATAACATGAGATACATGTGGAGTAAATAAAAATACATTGTGACACTATATAAAGATAGAATACAATATATGGTAGGATATGTGGACAAATAGTTCGGAGGTAGTTAAGGTAGGGTGTTACATAATTGGGGAGAAGTGGACCCACAGAGCTGACACAACAGCAATTACATGAGTTACATATGGAGTAAACAAAAATACATTGTAACAGTATATAAAAGAAGAATACAGTATATCTTTGAAGATATGGGGCTGTTCTGTTCTCTCTCGCTCATGCAATGCTGCACTGCAATTTAGGCATCTGCGCTGCATTGCTTGAAAAATCTGCAAATCTATCCATAAATATTTAAAGAGCCACAATATTAATTCACACTATTTTTAGTGTGTTTTTATAAGAAATGGCTGCACACAAAAGGTGACGGAAGAAATGTGGAAGTCACTCGCAGAAGCATTTCAACCCATTGTTTCTTTGCCTGCCATAATACCTCCTATTAGACCCAGCCATGTGCAAGTCAGCCATGGCCCATGGCTTAGGAACAGTCCAGTCCAAACTTCCAGGCCAGGTTCTTTCTCAACCGGACCACAAGCATCCCAATAGGCCTGGGCGGAGCTTGCGGAGTTCTGCTACGCGGAATTCCGCGGAGTGCCCCAAAAACTCCTTAAGATTCTGTGGAATTATGCGAGCAGGCTGACCTGTTGAACACACCCGTTCACGCTACGTTTTTGACGTTTGGCAACACGACGCATGTTCTCGTGCTCAAAATCTGCTCGAGGATGCAGCCGGTTACAGCTGCAGTCACTGGCGCTAACTCGCTGTCTTCGCAAAAAAGGCGCCGGATGTCGCAGGCGAGGACAAAAGCTACGCTAGCGGCCGGCAAGTCTCGCTGTTGTTCAGCAAATCTCACTGGCTCTCGCGGGCGGCCGGCAAATCTCGCTGGCGCTCGCGAGTGCTTGCAAAAACCCGGCTCAAGTGCACCAACCAAAAATAAATTCCGCTACGAGGCGGAATTCAGAATTTATTGGGAAATCCACATTCTCCGCAGAGTTCCTGAATTCCGCAAATTCCGCGAGTGGAGTGGAATTTTACGCCCAGGCCTATTCCCAAGACCGATTTCAGTTTATTTGGGACTGCAGCTTGGTTCCAGTGGGACAGTGAACACAAGACCCACTTCTGGGCATACCCATGGCAACTTGAGGTGTGACATCAAACACACAAAAGGTGATGGAAGGAATGCCCACTGTGCAACTGGAATCAAGTTGTACCTGACAGAAGAGGCCCAAATGGGCCATCAAGGGAAGAGGGGTAGACAAAGGGAGGTACTTAAATTTGTCTGTATATTAAGAAATAGATAAGGATTACATTTAAAAGTCAGATGCTGATTACTAGAAGGCAGGAATTAGTGCAGGGAGTAACCTGAGTTATACACCTGTACCATAGTTCATTTGTTGTATTCAGATCAGCAAGTGTCAAGAATTATAGATCAGCAATGCCAGAGTGAACGTCCTGTGTCATTTATACATCACATACGTGAACTACAGTCTTAATATTCCAGAGCCTGCTGTTTTGATAAATCTGGACTTATCGGATAGGCCAATCAATTGCTTCTCCAGCACACCAATCCCTTTTTCCCTCATCATAAAGAATTATTACTAGTCATTGTGTAGACAAGATTAGTCCTTACCAAGTAGTAGCTGTCATCTGCCCCCAGGGCCTTTGATAGTCCAAAATCACTGATCTTGGCATAGTGTTGGTTGACCAAAAGGACATTTCTGGCTGCAAGGTCTCGGTGCACAAAGTTCTTTTCTTCAAGGTATTTCATCCCCATGGCTACCTGGTGCATGAGCTCAACCACGTTGCAGATGGGTATCTGGTCTCTGCGTAGATGAAGAGAGAGCAGAGAAGAAGAGAAGTCAAAAGTAGAAGAAAGAGGAAGATTTGAATCAACAATGGCACTGCCACTGAGTCTCCTTGATCATATGCATTTAAAATGTATGGAAAACTATTCCATTCTGGAAAGATGGCTCAGTGAGTTAACCGCTCACTGCTGACACAAGTGGGAGGACAGCAGGAAAGCAAAACCCACACAGCACTCATCCTTCTGAAGTTTGATAAATTGAGTGCCACTAACATGACTATTAGCCCCACTTGCTATTTACCTCTCCTAGTAATGGCAACAGAATCCAGGTGCTAAGAGCTATAGATTAAAAATTACTTATTACTGTTTCTATCACACATCTTCTTACAGCGGGATGTCCAGCGTAGGCCTAGGATAGCCATATTTATGTCAGATTTTGACAATCACCACTGGGTATATAAATTAGGATCACTGAGATAGACTAATCACAAGTGTTGCACAATTTGAATTTGATTAAGTGTGTGCAAATCTAAATGTATTTTGCCTTGAAGTCCTGAAAATGTAAAACATTACCAGCCTTCCTGGATCTATGTTGGGCACCACCGATGGATTGTCCACAGCCTGGGAGAAGTTCCCCATGGTATTTGAAGATATCACTCTTAAATGAACTAAAAGTGCATGGGTTTTAACCCACAATTTCTTCTTCAGCTAAATCTCCAGGAGACACTACATTATATCCCAGAAAAGTTTGCTCATTTGCATCATGGTACACACAGTACACACTTTGTGTTCCCCTCAGTGTTGACTGTAGATGTCAACACTACAGTCAACACTAAGGGGAGCACCCTTGGTGTTGTCTGTAGTGTTAACACTACAGTCATCACTGAGGGGAGCGCAAATTGTACCATGATGCAAAGGAGCATACTTTTCTGGGATATGATGTAGTGTCTGGCCACACCTTTTTCCTTGCCCAAACAGTTTTTTATGACCTCCTCTACCATTTATCACATGTTCCTAATGTTCCCTTTTGTAAAAATTGCATTCTGGCCCATTGATTACACTTCATCTGGCCCGAACCGGAGAGTACGGCCTGGGTGCGGAGAGTACGGCCCGGGTGCGGAGAGTACGGCCCGAGCCGGAGAGTACGGCCCGGGTGCGGAGAGTACAGCCCAACTGCGGACATAAAGATACGATTCCTAAATGATGTCTGTGAATACCAAAAGTCGGAAAGTTGGACTTTTGTCTCAGATTACCTTTGTGAATTGGCCCCTATGTGTATTTGTAAAGCTTACTATCACCCGCAAGGGTATCCGGGCGCTGAACAAGTGTGTGCCTAGCCCTGACTAGGGCACTTTGGTTAATTGAAAAGCCAGGGCATCAGCATCTTGCGAAATTCCAGAAGAGAGGAGGAGGCTCTGACTTGGAGAGGAAGGTCGTTCCACCCTCATTCCACATGTGCTACAACAAAACTTAAACAACTATCATGTGCAGTTTGCTATCCCTCCACAGCCTCCTGTCTTGCAGGAAGTCGATAAAAAACCATTTATTTTCTGGCAGCACCTCAGCTGTTACAAATGTTATAATGTAAATGTTACCTAATATTTACTCTTCCTTCTCTTGTTTTTAATAATTTTTAGCATATTATTGATCACCACAAAGCACCCTAACGCCTCCTCGGTGCTGTAGCGCTATAGAAATCTGTTAAATACATACATAAATAAATCTCACCTCTTCGCGGGCAAGAACTTGTTGAGGGGGCCGCCGGCTGCCATCTCCATCACCAGCATGAGAGACTCCGCCTCGCAGACGCCAATCATTCTCACGATGTACGGGTTGTCCAGCTGGTGCATGATCTTGGCCTCCTTCATCATCTCGTTCTTCACCGCCTTCTCATTCTCACTCTTCAGGACCTTGATGGCCACATCAATTTGCTTCCTGCGAGATGGGACCAAATGAAGGATTGCATAGGAAGCTTTGATGACCAGCACTCAGCATATGTGACGGTCAAGTATTTACTATATTTTATCAACATTATCAAAATCAAATGTATATACACTTTTCTACAAATCAGGAGATCCAAGGAACTGTGGGAGAGGATGTGGCCTAACGACTAGAGTGGCCAACCTCAAAGCTGGGGAACCGGGTTCGAGTCTCGGCAGGGACGCTCAACATCCTGTGATTCTGGGCAAATCACTTATTCTCCCCGCGCCTAACAAAAATGAATGTGTCCATCTGTAACGCAACTGGTGCTCATGTAAAGCGCTCTGATACCTTTGGGTCGAGTTTGCGCTATATAAAACTGCAACAACAAAACGTTCATTTGTATGAGTTTTTCTCATGATGATAATCTCCAGAGTTTGGCTTCAAAATTGGTTGAGGAAAACATTGCAGGCCTGATTCACTCAAATCATAAAACTAACTGGACAGAGCCTTCACCCGACACCCCAAAAGTCTGAGGGTGTTCCATTCCTTTTCGTGCCTCAGCAAGGGATTTACTCCAGCTCTTGGTGGGAGCAAATCTCTGACTATTTCTTGGCTGGAAAAAGTCGATTTGTGAATGGCCTCTGTAGGAAGGTGGAGCATTATGTGGTGATGCTGGTTAGGCTTCACTATGCAATACTCTCACAATACCCCAAAGATGGTCCTTGGATTCACAATAATAAATCCTTAGCTCAGTCCTGGTAGAGTGGCAAAGAGCAGTCAGGCTTTACTAGAGGAACATGTGTTAAGCATTTCAGAGTACCCACATGGACGATAAGTAATTGACACAACTCGAAAGAAATCCGACACTAATAAAGAAGATTTTTGTCTTAATTTAGACACCGAAATGAATGAGATCAGATACATATAACCAGAGATTATAGAAGAGAACATAGATCACAGCAATTCACTACTGCAGAACTATTGCATTGTGGTCAATGGGAAAAAATGGTAGTGACAATTGGTCACTTGCAGGTCGAGTTGCGTGGAACCCAAGGAGGGTAAAGGTGATGGTAGAGACCCCGGTAATTTGCGGGTGGCCCATGCTTCTAGCCAATGGAGCGTCTGTCTTCAACAAGCTAGGTATTGATCAGGAGCGACTTTCATCATTAACCTGTAACCACATTGAGGGGGTACAGGTTATGGCCCAGATCGATATTGAGGGTATTTTAATTTTATTTACCTTCACGTGCACATTATTTTACTAATTTGGTCCTGAAGAAGCGCCAACGACCTTTATGGCGATAGAGGCGTGAAACATGTTGACCTATGACCCATGACCCCTGGGCATAGTGTGCCTCCAGTCATTTTTACTTTAGCAGTTAAATTCTGCTAAGGGTACATCTTTTCAAAATTTGCAGCATGATGACCCTTTTATTACTATTTTGTCACCATTTTGCACGCACTTTTTCTACCCTCCACATAGGACCCATCCCCGCACACCCGCATGCACCATCCGGCGGTCCTCAAAAGATCTCCGATAAAGTGACCCTTCGGGGGGCCCGTAGGGAATTGCAGCGCCGGCCCTACGAGGAGCAACCGCCCGATGATGAAGCATGACATCCTTCGGGGTGTGTGAGGGCATCAGAGGACAAAGAGTGGTCTTCTATTTACCCGAGTGGGTCCCTAACCTAGGAAACCGTTTCACTCTTCTTTCCTCTTTCTTCTCTTTTTTAAGGGCATGGGTGACTGTTTGCACCTGGCCATAGGAACAGTGTCCTCCTGGTGGTTTACATGTAGTCTAGGGAGCATGGACACTGGACCTTTAATAGCTCCCAGATCCCCCCCTCTTTTTGTTATATATGGTCCTAGGACCAAGCCACGACAATAAGTTCGATTTTACTTGGCTCGAGAAGCCTGGGTGCAGAGTTGTCCTGGCGGTCCTTGCTGCTGAAGTGGGCGAGTCGCGGGAGAGCTGGTTTTACCGCTTACACAGTGCTGGTAGGGAACAGGTTGAAAAAAGTCGACAACGAAGCCACTGCTGACATCGGATGAAGGTTTTGCTGAGTTCCCTCGAAGTGCAGCATCGAGTAAAGGGGGTGGTTGCTTGACTGGTGACCAACAAGTTCACACCTCCTAGCAGGAGGTCAAATTCCTGTCTTGGAAGGGCGGTTGGCAGCCAGAGCACAGGAAAGGCTGGGGCAAGCAGGTGGGCAACATCTAAGGTAGCCATCTGGGTGCATGCCATACCGTCTTCGACACGAGATTCATATCAGGGGTGATGAGGCACGTTGTTTGATACCAAACATGAGATATTTAGGCAGTACCATAATAGAGCTGCCAACCTCTGGTTTGCTCGGGTGCTAGTCCATGTTATCCTATGGACCATCTATCACTTATAGTGTCCTTAAATGGTAAAGGCCACTATATGGACATATAAGCTTGCACTTACATGTTCATATCTTTAATTTAATACACCCTGCCTCCTGGGCTCAGGAGCCCTTCCTTAGGGGTGACTGGCATATATTAAAAATAGTGCATTGACTTTGCCACACATGGTGTGTTCAAAGTTGAGTTAGAGCAGTTTTCACTGCTCTTGTAGTCCGCAATGGCAGGCCTGCTGTCAGTAGTTTACTTGGGTCACTCAGGGTGGCAAAAACAGTGCTTGAGGCCCTGGTGACTCCTTTCACACCCATACCCTGGGTACCACTGGTACCATATACTAGGGACTTATAAGGGGGTTAAAGTCCTTCGTTATTTGGGGTTACCACTTTACACATTTCACACATTTTAGGTTTACAAAGAGAGCACTAGCACTGGGGGCTGGTTAGCAGGCTTCAGTGCACTGTCAGAGTCGAAAACCAGCATCTAGTAGTCCAAATGGGGGCAATAAGTGGGGGGCATCGGCAAAACTGCCTCTTTTCTTACAGCCCCACATCGACATGCTGTTGTTCACTACCTCTCAAGTATTAACCTCCCTTGAAACTTGCAGTCCCCAAGTTTTGCATAGCCTTTACTCCCACAGAATATTACAAAAGCGTGGGGTTTTAATCTCAGGCATAAAATAATTTACATGTGCGAGGTCACCTATTGCAAATAGCTTGCACTCCATAATCCATCCATTTGCACTCATAAATTTGACTTACGAATGGAAATAGATTTGAATCGAACCGTTTGTCTTTAACAAAATCTCATTATTTTCAGTGATACTTTTTATTATTATGGCTACAAGTGTTTATAAATAAGGTACGAAATATTTCCCTATGAGGAATATGTAAACTGCTTTAGAAGGTGGCAAGTATTAAAGTTGAGCCGGCTTGATTACCCATGAAATAGAAAGTTAACCCTACAGCAGATCCTTTCTACTAGGCAATGCTGAGCAAAACAGTCAGCTATAAATGGCGGCTGGAGAAGCCATGCAGTTCTCTGTCTCTCGCTTATTATATCGTTGTGGATTCCTGCTTATTTTATTTTTACAAATGCAAGCTATTTTGGGAGGGGACTGGCGGGATCATTCTCTGGCATCATGCCATTGCTGCAGACTATATTTTCAGCACTATTAACTCTTTTGCTATTCTCACTTCCAGTGCTTAATCTGAGCCGGTGGTTTCTGGAGCTTGGCACCGGCATTTCATTGTCAACACTAGTGCTTGTGACAGTCTGCCACAAGGTGGCGCTGTCTGGCTAATTTAGAGATGACCACAACAACAGTTAATTATTATTTCAATATTCATTAAAAATCACCTGCCGGCCAAGCCATTCTTATAGCTTTGGGGGCCTGAAATAGTCCGAATTGTCACACCTGTAGGAGTGAGATGGCTAGAAGTTGTGTTGTTGCTATCATTGGCAGCATGCCAGGGGCAATGGGTGGTGCAAGCTGCAGTGGCTTCCTGACGAGGGCCCTGGCACTTACTTTTATTAAAAATTAAGCACTGCTCGCTTTCTACCTGGTGTCAGCCCTGCTAGCACCTAGAACATTGTAGTTGTGAGACGCTAAGGCTGAGCAGCAGAGTGAGTACATGAGGAGCACTAGGTCTTGTTGATCCAGTGCTCAAAGTGATTTCCAAAGGCATTTATGAGTTTGTGAAGTTGTTCTGTAGGAAGAGGTCTCTCCATAGCAGCTGCTGTGCTTCCAGTATCTCCACTAACTTTCCTCCCTAATGTTTTTTCCATTGAGCAAAGATCTTTTGTAATGAGAAATCACATAAAACCCAAAAACATTGGGGCTGGCCAACCAGGGCAAAGTGTTTGCTAAAGTGGATCTGTACCTAGCCAAGATGTCCAGTTTTGGTCTTGTGGGGGTACGCTGTTCTGAATCATTGACTGGAGATCTAGGACGACCACAATCACTGTACCCCACATCTTAACCACCCTGGCTTCTCCAACCCATTTTAGTAAGAACGAAATAGATGTTGCCCCCAGGATGCAGGAACAAGAGGATGGAAGCGGCCTCTGTGAACCAAGCCATCTAAATCCAACTAGGTCAGAAATCTCACAGGAAAAAAAGCATCTTAAGGGAGATGCTACCTGTGACTTCCTAAAAGAGGGCCAGGATCCCAACATTGGAAAGGCCCTCTGACATAGATGGGAATATATCTGGATGGTTATAGACAAAGGAAGCGTTGTCATCACAAAGGAAGACAAGCCAGAATCATGGAATTCTCAGGATGCTTCAAAGAAGAAACTGGTGGCATGGCTGAGCTCCAAACCTGGACTAGGTGATGGTTATGACATCAGATCTGAAAAGGATGAGGAGAATAGGCAATCCAGGAGTGGGTAACAGACAGGCTTCATCATTTTAGAGTGCGAGCATGCAAACCTCCAGAGAACCTTATAAATTAATAAGGCCCGAAGGAAGGCCCATTCACCATTCAAAATAGTTGTGGATCCCTTTGTTTCCATTTAAAGTTCCAAACCAAAACCAAACATTGCATCCCTAAATATCCAGTCTTGTCGTGGGTTTAGTCATGGAAATTACCATTGTGATAAAATCAGCACTTTATGCCTTTGAGGGCACTTTAATTTAATGCCCTTTAACTAGGCTCGGTATTGAAACGTCGATTGGGGACAAGGGGACCACTCCCAGAACACTTTGTCTTGTTGTGTGCCTAGCCTTGTAGCCCATACTTGGGACACAAAGTTTGCACTTTAGGCCTTTTAAAGCACCTTAATGCACAGCACTTTAACCTGGCTTGTCACTGAAATGTAAAGGGATCTCCTTCCGCTTCCTTTTTAAACCATTGCCTTCTTAAACTGCCATTTTATATGGCAGATCATCCATTCTTATTTGTCTGCAGATAATGTTTTTTCTCTGTCAATAGCTGTTTTTGTAATTTTTCTTTTTTTGCCAGTAGTCAACTTTGTATTCCGCTCACCAGGCAGCTGGGAGCCCCATTGTAATGATTTTAATTAATCGCACAATAAAGAATTCATCATTTATCCAAACCACACCCCTATAATGCTAGGTCCCCCTTTCTGAACTGATCAAGAGATCCTACTAGGTCTCAGCCATGCCCATATGTGTTGTTTTGTTCCTCACATTTTTTATTTGGTGTTCCCATTCTGTTTCCTGTTTGTCAGACCCCGTTCAGGGGAGGACGGGAGCAAAGAAAGTGACAACTGGGCTACAACTGAGATAGTTAGGGTTGTTTGCCCCTGGTGTCCAGCGGTCTGTCCTACCACGGCTCGGTAAGACAAGCTGCCACAGCCTTTCTGGGAGGTGGTGTGGGGGCTGAGACTCAGGCTACAAACAAACAACAGAAACAATAACTTTCTGTCCTGCCCAGTCCATGTTTCAGTAAAAAGAGAAGTACTTTACTGTCACAGCAAAACAAAATACTAAAGAAAGAAATTTGACTCTGCAAGAATCTCCCTTTCTTGGTAACCTGTAGCTCAGTTTGTTCAGATCTTGGTCAAAAGAGTTCACGCTGGCAATCCTTAATCTCCTTAACTTACACTCTAAACTTTTTGACTTCTAGATACAGTCTCCCAGTTTTTGATTTCGGTCCTCATGTTACCTGTTTGCTGGTAACAGGAGTTACAGCAATGTGGGATTCATTGACCTACTCAAAATTAAGGCCTCATACAACAGTAATGTGGTCTATGCAAAGCTGACAACTGCCTTGATAAGAAATGTTCAGACATGTTATCTTGGCCAAACATATTTCTCCCAATATCATTTAACCACATTGTTAGCCAGTTAGATTCTGTATCCTATGCAAGATAGTCTTTATGGATTGTAAACAGGATGAGGATAATACAAAACAAAATAATCTACCTGAATTCTGAGCAATACATGTGGTTTGCTTACTCACATACTTACTTTGGGATGGTGGAATTTGATCCTTCACCAAAAGCTATTGATCTCAGCTCCTCAAGTTTTAACCCTCAACCAACTCCAACTGAACTTCTGAAGCTGAGCTTTCTAACTGCTCAAGGTGTTGAGAGGTTCTGTGGACTGTCCAAGTCATGCAATAATGACCCGTCAATTGGTACTTACTTCTTCATCCTGTAAACTCCTTTCTTGACACTGCCAAAGTTGCCTGCCCCGAGCTCCACCTCATCGATCATCAAGTATTCCCTCTTCAGGAAGAGCTTGCGATCCTTCAGCTCATCAGGATCACTGTACGGGCTTTCATAGACCTTGGTATCCATGGGCAAAATGCGGGTTTTTGCACCTCCTGGCGGATGGGAGCATTGAAAGTGGAAAGACAAGGTTTGACAAGAGTAGGTTTTTTACTACTTAAAGCATGAACACCAGTTACCAATGTATGTTAACTGCAATTTTAAAACCTTAATAACAGTTGTGTAACAGTCAGTCTATTTTTGTGTAGAATTATTGAGGATTCAAGATTCAGACAGCATGGTGAGTGACTGAAGAAATAGAAGAAATGCTTGGTTTGGAGATTTGTGGAAGGAACAGACTTGAGGGATCTAAGATCAATCAAAATGTCCCAAAATTAGATATCAAAGAGTTGCTAATGAATTTAAAGAATGGTTTCCAACATCATCTTACAATCTCAAGAGTGTGTTCTAAGAGACTGTTGAAATATCTTATGAACTGTTAATGTCTATGTCTTTGCAACAATCCTCGCCAAAGTGTCCACTCGGAATCTGGAACGTCCTTTCTCTTATGATAATTTTAGTGCCATACCTTGTCCTTTTCTGATAATAGCTGAAATTCCTCTTGTTCAAGAGATTTCTGAACCCAATGGAATACCTCGGTCTCAATATTATTTAATGCCGCTCCACTTCGCTCCCGGCACAACCTGACACAATTCAACCACCCACACTGCATAAAGTCCTGGGCTCAAAATCTCTTAATCTGAATAACTACTCAAACGTATAAATATTTTCAAAAGAGGGCTTGAGAAAGGTCTACGTACATATCTTTGTCACCAATTCCCAGCTGAGATCTTCTGCATGTACATGTGTCCATGGATCACTTTCATTTTCAGAGTATTGAAATATTATTCTGAATCTGCCCGCATTTTTCTACTTTTATTTTCTTCTAACATGTATTGTTCTTGAATTACAGAATACCATTATTATTATTATTGTTATCCCACTAGTATCGCTCCATTACCCCTGGGTATTATATATCCAGTCTGAATGTGGGCGTACATTACCTAAAAAATCTCTAAACTAGCATTAAACTACCTTATGACTGTTCAGGTTGTTGGTAAATCTATT
Organism: Calotriton arnoldi; assembly: GCA_963921515.1. NCBI lineage: Eukaryota > Metazoa > Chordata > Amphibia > Caudata > Salamandridae > Calotriton > Calotriton arnoldi. Next base: position 216,202 of record CAWUFW010000506.1, on the reverse strand, counting down.
GTAACCTCATAAATGAATGACTACCCTTCGAAAACATAAATAAAGCAAAAGTCTTACCTGGAAGGGAATTTGTTTTAGTAGCTGCACCTGTAATAAGAACCAGCCTGAGTTATCTGATTATAGATATAGATGACTCCTTTAGTTTTAAGATGTGGTCTAGTTTTTATAATCTTGGAATCGCCCACAAGGAATGTGTTGTCTCTCATCCGCCCAAGTTTGATATATTGAACCATATTAAAAAGGTTAATAGTAACAACTGATGTTTACTGCTCTTTGAGATGGCAACACCGTAGCATTAAATGCATTACTTATTTGAATATGTTGGAAAATGTCCTGCTCATGGTTCTATGTGCGATATTCTCTAATATTTAGCTAAGAAGAAGAGATTTGGCTGTGAAAATGAATCAGATTGTCTTGCTAAGGTATTGGATAAAGGGCCATCTCGTCAAAGAAATAAAAACTGGAATTGTTTCGTTTTCTAATAATAAAAGATATTTTTCACAGAACTCTGCAGCACTTTGACGACAAACCATGTCTTGACAATGAAGAAATTAGTTCTGGGTTTTACATATTTTAACACCAGGTCGCGGATGATCACATTTTAGGCGACAGTATTTAAACTGGAAGAAATGTGACTGCAAGACCACTTGGTTTTGGGGTTATAGACTCAATACTGACTTTAAAGTTGATGTGTTGCTCTTAATCAGAATTAGATACAAGTTGTGGCTTTGATAGCTTACCTTTGAAGGTAGGTTCTGGTGTGTAACCATCTATACCAGCTCCAAGCCGCTATATGGAAGACATAAACAGAGCACAGTATGTTGTTGAACACTAAAATACACAGAATTTTTTTTTATAACCCCTCCACATTCAACTTCAAAAGATGGATTAGAAGTCTACCACTAATAATCTAAGGGCTGTACGCTTGACATAGCCCGGGCTGATACATCCAGTTAGGGTTGCAACTTTGTTCCATGTCGTCAGAATTTTGTGTGGGTCTGGGCTTTCATTTGACAACCCAATTTATTCTTGGAGTTTTAATCTTATTGTGCCATTTAATAAATTCCATTATAAAACCCGGACAGCAAAGGACTTAAAACATGATGCCCTGCTGACCTGGAGTGGTGTGTAAAACGTACATCAAGAGGAGTGCTGTGCTGGATCTCTGAAATGTAACCCCGCAATTCACCTTTTGGCACTTTGACCCACAAACACCTCCAGTTATATGATCACTGGGTAGTCTGGTCAAAAATCCTTTCTAAAGATCGGTGAAACTTAAGAGTACAAAAACTGATTCCTTATTCAGGGTCATTTCCCTTTTCCACTTTCCTCTTTCAATTTCTCTGCCTACGCCCATCTGTTGTGTCTATCTAATATGTATTCAGACTCCTATTTTTTGTTCATTTTCAGGTACACGATCCTCTCTTAACCAGTCCCTGCCTCTCCGTTAGTCGCCGATTTGAATATCCTGACCATGGAAATTGACCCCTGGTGCAAAACTATGGTGAAGAGGTACCACTAGAACTTCTAAGATGTCTTCTGCTGCAGGTCATCATGATACATATAGGTCTGGACTCCTCGGGCAGCGGGGTCGTCTTCACAAATATCATCTGTACATTGCAAGCATACACTATATCGAAAAGTAGATCCAAAATCAGTACCAGTGCTCTATCCTGCGCTACTCAGTCTGAAAACTCTATTCCTACCCTGCTCAGTGGTGTATTCAGATTATTTTTTGACCATTACTTTGCCATCTATGAAACGGGTTAAGCCTGCGTTGCACCAATCTTGATCTACAGATAAACATAAATCAAAATCCTATCCCCGACTACTACTAAGAGTTCTTTGGACTCTACCGTTCCTCCCGACTACTACTTAAGCCCTGAATGCAACGTTACAGGCCAAGATCATTTCCTTCGGCGGCTTTGCATGCGCAATCTCTGGGAGATGGCTATAAGAGAGCTGAAACCTCTACTTCTGTTGGCTGTGATGGCACAAATGTACATTTTCAGAATGATAGAGCAAAGCCGTACCATCAATGCACGGGTAAGTCGGCTTCAAAGTATTTTCATCATTTGAAGTTTTTATCAGTACTCACATTCCTTGGCAGCGACGGTGGAGCGGGTGCTCCAGCACCTAAAGAAAGGAGAAGTACATGACATCAGATCATGTGTATACCCTCAGATCATATTTTCCATCAAAACTGTTGTACCTATAACTCTATTTACAAGATGTTTCATGGGGAATTTCTCCAAATGGGCTTTTAAGCACCTCTTGAGATGTTCAATGGGGCATCTCTCGAGATGTGCTACGGGCTGTCTCTTGAGATGTGAGACTGAGCAACTGAGATGCGCCACGGGGTGTCTAATAAGCTGCATCATGGGCCATCGTGTGAGCTGTTCCCAGGTGTGTCTCTCAAAGAGTGCTATGGGGCATCTATTGCAAAGCGCTATCAAGCATTTTTCAAGATGTGCCATAGAGAATCTCTAAAAATGTGTCGTTGGGGCATATTTAAGAGATGTGCTGTGCTGGCGGGCATCCTTTGAGATGTGCTGCAGGTTGTCTCTTGAAATGTGCCATACAGCATCTTTCGACATGTGCCATGGAGTACCGCTGCTTAAAGACAATAGAAGTCCTTCTAGGTGCCATTAGATATGAACAAACATAATAAATTCAATGATTGCATTGAATCCAATATGGTGCCCAACATATGTACATAAGACTTTCAGGAGACCTGAAATGTATAGAGTTTATATACAATATCAGAAACAATGAAACCAGCAGATACAAGGGGTGACTGCGTACAAAGGGTTTACGGTAAATGGTGCTCTGTAAAAACAAGAGATCACATGGGGCAAGTGAGTGAAACAATAAAACAGCCCGGTAACGTGATCGACAACCAAGGTGGTAGCACATGGATAAAGACATTGGTGGGCACAGACTGCTTACAAAAAATTATGGCCATGTTTGAGCCCCCACGACACATGTCCCAAGTTTATTAATTGAGACTGGCTCTGATTAATCATTTGATGTATTAGCTTATATGGCCTACCTTGTGTCTATCGCCTTGGTTATAGATCAAGTTACCGGACTGTTTTATTGTTTCACTCCCTTGCACCGTCTGATCACTCTTAAAGTAGACTTCATTGGATTGAGTGGGACAAAACGTCAGTAAATGTGGGCTTCTGTGCCACCAAGCACTGCAGCGCTTCAGCCCCCACAGCTACTCACCGAAGGGAAGGTTGGGGTTGGGGCAGCTCTCCTTGAGATTGTAGATCACCCCATCTGATTTCATTTTCAGGTACTCAACAAGCTTTGAAAGAGAGAGACAGTCAAGCGACAAGCAAGAGGCGTGACATTTACAGAAGACATGCACAGGTGTGCCAACTATCTTTCACAAATAAACATTGCTAGCTCGGGTTCCTAGCCATTCCGCACCAACCTCTGTTTGTTAAGGGCTGTTATTAATGTCACCCAATAATCAAATTGTGTGTTTTCCACCCAAATTAAAAATGTAACACTCCACAAGCATCAGATGCCTTACTTTCAGAACTGGGTCCTATAACATTCAAAAGGTAACACAGCATGGTGCACAATCAACAAAGTAAATATATACCCCAGGACTTTCCAAACACATATTCAAATTAGATTTGATAATTTGTCGTTTTTATGCTAACAGCATTGTAAAGCCTCAGATCTCAGTTGGTTGACAGGACCAATGTAGTCTGCCCCCTTATCCCTTCCAGGAACGTACCTGCCACAGGGTGTCAAACTTAGTCCCTTCCGGGATGGCGTACTTCCCGGACTTATCGTGGTCAATGAGGTAATGGTAGGCAGTTTTCCCATAGATGATGGCGAGAGAATATGAGTTGTTTTTACCTCTTTGTCTCAGTCTAGGGGGAAAAAGTGAGCGAAAACAATCACTAATTTAGTTATTTATTTGATATATTTTCTAGAGTAACAATATTTTGTCTTTTAGACACTTCTGAGCGCCCTCCGATTATGTAAAAATTTAGACGGAGAAATGGATGGTGGTAATTAAAATTTAGAGTCACAGAAAGAGAAATGTACACGGTGGGTAAGGCAGTGAGTAAAATGTGTATAAAGATGTGCTCGGAGCTCTATTTGGCATCTCGATGAGGAGCTGTCAAAGACAGCAATGCTACAACAGCACTACAAACTAAGGAGGTCATTACGCAACACCGCATCGGTCATGGGACCGACTGACACCCGGTCGGTGGTCCCGACCGCCTCATTAGGATGTGACCGAACACTGTTCGGTCGCATTCCTACATTTTACTATGGCAGCATGCATTCCGGCCGTAAACCGGCCATAATGCATGCTCCCATAGTGAAATGGGAGATGCGGTTCATCCCTGCACCCCGTGGGAGGCACCTCAAGGTGCCTGCCACAGGGTGCAAGAATCAACAGGGGGCACCATAGGTGCCCCCTCGGTCCCCAACCGGAGGCCGTGCACCCAAGGGGGCCCTGCTGGGGGCCCCCAAAAAGCTTTCTGACATGGTTTCCATGTTGGACAGACTGGCATGGAAACCATGTCAGAAACCGTCATTGTGATCTCAAGGGCGGAAAGGCCCGCCCTTGAGATTACAGACTGGCTTCCGACTGGCGGACGGGCTCTCTGAGCCCGTCGGAAGCCAGCCGGAATGACCGGCCGGTTTCCTTTCCAACTGCCTCCATTGTAATTAGGCGGTCGGAAAGGAAACCGAACAGCCTATTATGATGTGGCTGTAAAGGCTTCGACCGCAGGTCGGAGCCTTTATGAGCCGCATCGTAATAAGCCCCTAAGTCTACAAGTAGCTGAAGTCAATGCAAACGCTATGGGACTTTGAAGAAATATGAAACTGAGTATTTGATAACCAAATAGAACTATTGAAATCTGATTACTGCTTTAGTGGATTTCTATGTTTTTACATGCAGGATGTTCCCATACTTATATGAAAAACTAATTTGGTCATCACAATAAGAGTGTCACTAAAATACTTGTAGCCAATGTGGTAAATAGTAGTTGTTATTTAGGCACCATGTTTTGTTCAGTCGAGCAAAAGCAATAGTTTTAACACAAAATAGTCGGTAAGAACAGCTACAAGCTTTCATGACATAGATATTTACAACAAATTAAGTTCATAGACAGGTAGTGTAGACGAACAGAAAAAGCAATAGCAGTGATGCACCAAATTGATAAATGATTAACAATATGTGATGACACTATTCGTATAATTTAGTGAAGAGCAATGCAGAACTGCAATTCAAAATTCTAATGGTGTTTCGACTCTGTACGCTGATCCTGCAGAGCCTTCCTCAGGACATAAAGTCAGCCTCTTTTAGACCATCATGTTACCATAATTCATTCTTACATCAAGAATCAAAAAAATGTTGTCGAGAATTTGAAAGCTTTATTGTTAATGAATGACTTAACTGATCTACAGATGTTGACCAGGAACTAGAAATAAGAATTGGGTAAAAGTTTGAAACTTCATCAAATCCCCAACAACATTCACATGGGTTGTTGCTGTGTGCAAGCAATTGTTGGTAGGAAAGGGATTAAATTAATTTGTGCAAATGTCCAAGCTTTTTTGGGGTGGGGTTGGGATGGGCTGTTTGTTACAGCTTATAGACCTAAAGTATACGTCTTCTTTCTGGAATCTGTCTTTTTGATTAGAGGCCAACCTAAACCTCATTAGTCCTCCAGTACCACTTAGATCCCTGGCTACGCAGCTTCTGTGAAGGTTAAGAAAGCCACTGACATTCATAACAGCAAAAAAATTATTACATTCTCACTACTCACAAGAATTTGCCATCTGGTTGTGCTCCTGAATAAAGCCTCCTCTCTGCTTCCTCTCGAGATATAGCTCCATGGAACCATGGCATCCTCTCATGGGCAGTGGTGGCAATAAGCTTCTCCACCTGAGGTGCTTGACTTATGATCGCCTGCTCTAAGGCATCACCCTACAATCACAAATAAAAAATGGCAGAACTGTGTCAATTTGGACCACAAGTAACTGGTAAACGTTCCAGTGAGTAATAACTAAGCAATATGTCAGTGTACGAAAGTCATCCTTTTTGCCCTGATCACCTCCATTGTTTGACTGATGCTGTTGGTCACTGACTCTGAAAGTGCCCTGGGCTCTGCTAACCAGGCCTAGGAACAGTGCTCTGTCCTCTAAAGGTATATGGTAATTAGTATAATTCTAACTAGCCAAGACAACCTACCTGTAAGTCGCTAGTATTTGGTAGGGCATGTAGGTTTGGAGACCCCAGTGGACATAATGCACTTAAGTGTGCACTGCTGTAGTGTCTTGTATCATTTTAAGGCCAGACTTGCCTTGCTGGCTGGTTTTAAAATAAATCTATGTCCAAATTCGACTTTGGAATTAAAAGTACTTCCAAAGTCCAAAAATACCTTTGTATAACTTATAAGTCACCCCTGAGGTCTGCCCTAGGTGCTGTAAGAGTAGGGTGCATTGTTATAAAAAGAGGGGACAATATAAAAGATGTTTTATATGTCCTGGTAAGGAAAAACAGCCAAGTCGTTTTTCTCTATTGTAGTGCCTCTAGCCCTATAGGATAACATGGGCAATGCTTTATTAAACTTAATAAAGTCTAACTTTTGATTGGAGCTTGGTATACATATCATTTAAAGTATCAAAATAATGGTTACAATAAATCCAACAACTTTCCAGGGTCATATTTATTATAGCTATTACATGAAAGTAGTTTTAGAACTTACTATCCTGAAAGTACCTAAAGGTGCCCTGTAGCAGCCTCTTCTGATTGGTCAGCCTTTTGACAGCCTGAGCCAAGCTGCTCCCTGAGTAGGTGTGAAGAAGCCTCGGGCTGCAACAATACAGCCATTTGGTGGGAGAAGATTTGCTTTCTTGAGAAGCTAGGGAGAGGAAGGTAGCTGGGTAGATAAGCTGGACTTCAAAGGCAGGAGGCTCTGCAGAAAACAGATGTGACAGGACCCAGACCCCCCCTACTTCCTTGAACTTGATTTACGGCCAGATGGGAGACCCCCCTAATTAGATTAGGAGAGGGGTTAGAAGGGGAGTGTAGTCAGATGTCAGCCACACCTCTTGATTGGGTTGCACGGAAACAGACACCAAGGAGAGAATTTTTCCATTTTGATTTTTGGCAAAACAGTGCATTCTGGGTCAAAAATATGCCACACGTCACAGCAAGTGGTCAGAGCAGAGAGAGGTTAGTTTGCCCCAGTTGGTTGGGGTGTCCCCCCCACTCTTGCCAGCCCAGAATGGAGGATAAATATGGGAGAGCTGCAGGAGCTCCTCAGAACAATGCCTGGAACAACATAAGAAGAAGGACTGTCCTGCTGGACCCTTGGACTGCGATACAGAAAACTTGAAATCAGAAGGACTGCACTTGCTGCACTCACAAGTCTCAGCAAAAAAGGACTGTGCCTGTCTCAAAGGAAAAGGAGTGGACTCCCTGATCAGCAAGGTACAACAGAGCTGGAAGAAGTCACCTGCAAAAACAAAGAGAGGATGCATGTGCATTGTGGGAAATTGAGTCCTAGCCACCAAGAGGCCATTCAGAGTCTCTGAGCCCTTGGCTGGAGTTACAGAACCCTTATTTTCTTCAAATAAACTCAGAAACAACAAGATCTCAAAGTTTGAAACTTTCTGCAAAGTTTTGCAGAAAAGCTCCAAGAGGAGACCGACTCGACGTCGAGAGTCAAGCCGCCGTCTTTGAATCACAAATCGGCCTGACCATGCTGGTTTGTCCCACTAAAAGCTCCGGAACTCCTCGCCATCAACTTCGATACAAAGACTTCCAGAGGCTCACCCAGGCATTGCACTGCAGCAGGCGGTCATCGTCGATTCAGACTTTGGATCTGAGAAGAACCAAGGACCCACCAACGAGCCCGTTGACAAGAGAAAAGCACCAAGAAAAAGACAAAGTCCGAAGGGAAACTTTTGACCGGGACCTAGACCTCATTCTACCTGATCCGCGCTCCATTGCGGTCAGCCTTAAACGTTGACTTTGTCCTGGTCCAGCACGACCAGATAGCCGCAAGTGGTGCTTTCAGCTTTTTAGTGCTGGAATGCACAATTTTTGATTTAAACTTAAAAAATTCATATCTCCGGTTCCCTACATTGGATTTTTGTTGCTTTGGTGATATTAAATACTTTACACATATCTGTCTCCTAAGATAAGCCGACTGCTCCTTTGCCAAGCTACCAAGGGTTGAGCAAGGATTAATTTATTGAGACTTGACTGGACCTATTTGTGATTGTGGTATTATTACTATCTGAAGGTGAACACCCCCACCTATTAATAATCCACTTTCCTACAGTTAGGTATTCATTTTATTTACACAAGTCATGTACTCCCAATTGGGGTCAGACCTCAACCTAAAATGGTGGCTTGGAAAACGTATTATTTCCTAAAGAATAGTTAAAGAACAATTGCAGATGTTGTGTTTCATGTTATCAACTTTTCAGAGAGTGGCATTTACTACCACAATGGCCACTTGGCTCCTACCTTCATATTAAAATAATAATACATCTAGCCGCCTAAATCAGGCAGCTACAAAGCCAGGAGTTAGAGGTAAACCAGCCTGTATTTACAAACGCTTACGTGGGCAATTGAGCAATGCACACACAGGCTACTGTAATATGGTAGGTAAATGTCTTTGCATCATTTTTTGGGGAGGAGTTTTATATAGCGCGAACTTGACCCGAAGGTATCGTAGCGCTTTGCATGTGCACCAGTTGCGTTACAGGCGGACTCGTTCATTTTGTTAGGCACGGAAGAGATTAAGTGATTTGCCCAGAATTACAGGATGTGGAGTGTCCCTGCCGAGGCTCGAACCCGGTTCCCCAGTTTCGAGGTCGACCGCTCTAGCCTTTAGGCCACATCCTCTCACCACATCATGCTGCCTGAGCCCCCTCACACAACGTTTTGCAAATGGGGGCTATGGAGTTAAATTGTGCAAATGTCAAGTGGTAGAGAACGGCAAAAGCACTTGCTGTTTCTCTTTGGCTCATGATTTTTCAGAAATCAACTCTATGTCTCATTTTTTTCTCAGTAGATCCATTATTAGGTATCTGAAATCTGGTAATGTCGATGACATTTTGCAATATTCCTTCGGACTAATGCTGTGGTGCACAACTAAAGACTGAAATATTAGTGTGCAATGTCTGAATGTAGACCAGTTAAGTGAAATTTGAATTTCTGTTGACAAACGCACGCAGAATTAGCACATTCACTGGGTTGCTGAGAGTGGGCAGGGAATCAAACGCGTTGCAATTTATTTATTTGTTTTTTTTGTAAAGTGTTTGCAATCGAGGTTAGGCATTTTTGTGTTTAAAAAAAGTGGAAGGAGGACCAAAAACAAAATATTAGAGAGGATTTCCAAAAAGATGGATTTTTATACCCTTCTGGAAAAGATGATGGTCAGAAATATGATGGGTCTGGATAGGAAGAGCATTTGAAAGTGTAAGACCAAGGACTAGAAGGGCTCTACCCCCACAATGGACTAGAAGGGCTCTACCCCCACAATGTGTCCTCTTGTGTACATTCAGACACCGAGATCTCATACCATGACATGATGGGTCTGAATAATGGAGAAAAAGACAGAGTTGGATCAATAATAGGTCAGTTGTAGGAAGCAAAGCACTTAGACTTGAATGGGCTGCTTTTTGGGTGAAGTGTGAGGTGTGCTGGAGAGATACTGGCATACCTGAAGAACCCACAGGCACATCAGACCCAAATATTCATCAGCCTTTGCAGGTTGGCAATCGGAGATCCTGGGAATCCGAGCTCTACAACTTTGTTGTCAACTAGATCAGAAAAAATCAGTTCTCCCAAAGTCCAAGGCATCTTTTTCGAAGGGAATGAAAGAAAGGATCTTTCTTAGTAGGCACAACTGCAGGAAATAAGAACCATACCATGATAGAAAGGCATCAAGAACCAGGTTTTAAAGACAATACCAAGGTTTTTGACCTTGGAAACTAAGTAGGAAGCTTGGCTAAAATATAGAAAAAGAGACTATTGGAAGAGGCCAAGAGGTCTCCCCAACAGGTAGGATTACAGTCTTTCCTCTGTTCAGTGTCAGAGGGTTTCCAGGTTTCTCAGGTGTCCTGGATGTCTAGGCAGCTGTTGCACGCTGCTCCCAGGGAGACCCCACCCTCCGCAGGCATTGTTCTGACTTCCCCACCTACAACACAAGACAGGCCTCCAAGCCTACAGGGAGGCTTGAAACACACCTCAATGCACAGGAAACCAGAGAGTGCCTAGCTCCAGGGTTCTACTATCCTCTCACTTGTGTGACTTTAATCACTCACTGACAGTCAACGAGGAAGGTGGGCATTAATGGCCAATGATGACGCTGACAAACTGACGGAGCACCCTTTTCAGGGTGGAGTTCTCTGTTGTCAGGGGCTCATCTGACATCAGGTGGCAATCAGAGCTGACTGCCTTGTAGCCCTGTCTATTAATATGATGCCTTGGTGAAGCCTTCTCTGGATCTTGATTTCTCTCAGATGATGGCATCCGGTGTTACCCTGGTAGGCGTCCAGAGCCCCATTCTCAAAGGATGGGAACTTAAGTTGCCATGCAGCAATGGTTGTCCCCTTTTTGATGTGCAGGCTGACTTACAGGATTTCCCTTTTACAAAGGAGATGTGGAGATTTTCGGGGACGTCTCAGCTCCATGGCCTCCTGCTATGCCAGGAGTCAGAGTGCTAGCTGAATCCGTATGTTAGATTCACTGAGTTTAGATGAGAACTGGAAGAATAGTGGGAGAGGTATGAGTGTGTGGAGCTGGTGGGGTCATAGACACTCCTCCCTTGGAAAGTAAGTACCCTGTTGGGATAAACAGGGATACTTCTAAGTGGCAGATGCTTACACACATAAATTCCACAACTCCCATCAGACATGGATGTTACTCAAAACTGCATAATGATTTTAGCATAGTAGCGGGGAATTGGCCAAGCAAGATGGCGGAGTAGATGTGCTTCCCAGGAGCACCCGCCATCTCGCTATCCGGAAACATCCTGGCTGTGGTAAACAGTAATCTGTGGCGATCGTGAACGGCGGACATTCCTCGCCTCCCCGGGCGCCATCTAGAAACCGGACATCGAGGCTTCGGAACGCTGCCTGAAAGGGAAACCAAGATGCAAAGATCGGAGACGGGCGGCCATCTTGCTGCAATCGTAGGAGGCCCGTCTGCGGAGGAAACAAAGACGAGATCAGCGAACGGGAAGAGAAGTGCTGGAGCCCTGCCCGTCACCTACAGTGATCGTTTGTGGGCCTTCGAGGCCCTGAGACAAGCAGGTACGAGCAGCGGCTGCAGGCGAGGGTGACGCAGCTCGCAGGTGCCGAGCGTAGCCTGAGAGGGAGAAGAGGACGGTGCATACCTTGCAGCAAGCGCAGGAGCTGAGCAGAGCGATCAGCTGCAGATCGGAAGAGACACCGTTCTACTGCGCACGGAGCCGCCGAGCGGCTGGGCCCCGTGTTAAAGAGACGAGGTAGGAAGAAGAAGCAACGCGACTGGGTGGTGGACACCGTTGCGACCCCACCCGTACTCTGCAGCAAGCAGCCACACGGAAGGGGGCACAAAACCCCGAGAGGCATTAACGGGGCAGATATAAGTCTTCCTAACATACAGACTATCAGCACGAGATTGGAGGATGGTGTGCGGCATGCTAGAGGGGGAATAGTAGCGACTGACACATAGATTAAGCAGAAGACATGACAGCGAGTGAAGGAGGGAGCCTCGCAGCAGGCCGAGCTGGCGGACCTCTCAGGGGCACTCAAACCTCCAAAGTGCGAACGTCTCCCCAGGGGCATGGACAAAAGCCATAAAAGCACCGGAGGCCAACGCCGAAGACAGAGCACACCGCAACCAAATAGTTGCGACAACTCGACGACGAATAGTAACTGAAAGTCGTATGGGAAGCCCAGTAAATGACTGGCATAACCTGTAGAGGCCTGAGTGCATAGATACAAGACGCAACGGGCAACACACTGCAGGAGGAGGTGAGACCCTCCTGAACAGTTCTGTGCAACAACATCTATATCCATAAAGAGGCATCTCTATCCAACGATGGCGGGATGAGACCACTGCGCCCTCCCGATCTGGAAGAGGAAACTTAGCAGTACTATACGAAAACGAGGAACAACGAATGCCCGACGACTTGGGGAGCTGGAGGTTTCCTAGCCAAGACTAGGCAAAAGGCAGAAGAGAGCTCACAACAAGAGAAACCTGGCCCAGGCCCCTACGTAACAAAAGTGATAATAATCCTCCAGAAAAGCAAGGAGCCCAAAACGCAAGCATGGTAAAAGAGAAGGGTGGCAAGGCAGCTCAGGCAAATAAAATCTCCAACTATGTGCAACCGCTCCCGCTGGACCAAGGAGCACAGATGGCGACCCTGGCCACAAGCATAGGCTAGATGGCACAAAGTACTGACCGACCGCCTCACATAACAGAGGTGCTCACGGCTATTCATGCCACGAGAGACGAGATGATACACAAAGTTGACTCAGTCGCCATAGATGTGAACTTGCTCCGATGTGATCTAAGAAAAGTCTCGGACAGGATCACTATCACTGAGCAGACGGTGGACACGCTGCAAACGGAGCTACACACTCTAAGGGAAACGGTAATCAGCCTCCAGAAAAATGTGGTGCGTCTAGATGATCGTGCAGAAGACACGGAAGGGAGATCGCGGAGGAACAATCTCCGCTTTGTTGTATTACCTGAGAAAGCAGAAGGTCCGTCTGCGGAACTCATTTTGGAGGACTGGTTGGCTGCTGCATTGGCCCCAAAGAAACTCTCAAAGTTCTTTACAGTAGAAAGGGCGCACAGAGCATTAGTCCGCCCCCCCCCCCCCGAGGCCGGGGGCGCCTCTCAGGGCCCTTATTGCTCGATTCCTCAACTTCCGTGATCGGGACTCTATCCTGCAACTCACCCATAGTCGGGACCCGCTGACATAGGAAGGCCACCAGATTTACCTTTACCCGGATTACACGCAGTGAGTATAAGAACAAAGACAATCCTTTCTGGTGGTAAAACGACGCATGAGAGACTTGAACCTTAAATATAGTCTCTTATTCCCGGCAAAGCTGAGGGTCGAGAGTGTCTGTAAAGCGTTATCTTTCTTCTCAGCAGGGGAGGCAAGTGACTGGCTGGATCCAAGAGGCTACCCCGGAGCCTGTCTGGTGCCCTCTATGGGGACGCCAAGGAAATCCGGATCTCAGAGGCAACCCGGGATCCGACATCAGCAGACTCAGTCGCAAGACAGTACCAAGAGCCGAAGTCCCAGCCTAATCAGGGTCTGACCGGATGGCACTCTGCAGGCCTCGGATATTGTCCCGGACTCAAGAGCCTCATCACCCAGAAGCCTCATGAACAGTAACCTGAGTGAAGATACGGACACTTAACGGTGATACGGGATGGGGGTAAAGGAAATGAAGTGGTTATCCCAAAGGTACCCTCTGAACTGAGACAGTTGGTGAGACCAAACTGAGAGATGGCATGGGGGGGGCGGGAGGAGGACAATTAAGCACAGAGTTTTCCACACGAACTGTGATAGATGTGGGGGCATGCCCCCCAGAGGCGGGTTCCTGGCTGAGGAGCTGGAGGCTAGTCCTCGCACCTTGCCAGCCGACCAGCCACTACCTTCGAATATCGAATAGGGTGGGAGGGAAGGGTTATGGGTAATAGTGTGTTTCTTTTGCTTCTTATAAGGTTATAAGTTTGGGGATATCTTCAGGGGGAATGGGGCGATATCTACATGCCTTCACCGGGTTATGTTCAGAAAGGGAAGGAAATGTGATATTGCCCAAGGGATGGGGGGATGTTGGTAATGTTTTGACACGGTTCAAGGGGTCCTTCCTTCATAGAAGTAAGTTGAAAGAACTTGCAATGCTGAATGCCTGGATGAGAATGATCACGTCCGTTAGCATAGAATGGAAGCATGTTGTGCGAGAAGACGAAGGGTGCAAATTATGGCGACCACTACAAGTAAGTTGATCACATTGAATGTCCGAGGCATAGCTGCCTTTGAAAAGCATAGGCGTATATTCGCTTATTTGAAAAGATATAAGGTAGCAGTGGCATGTCTTCAGGAGACTCATATATGGGGAGATTCTATAGCGTGCCTACGGTAACGATGGAGGGGGCAACTGTGCGTCACCTCATATTCTGGATTTGCAAGGGGGGCGCTCATATGGGTGGCACCCGGGGTTCCGTTCCAACACCTACACCACGTAGTCGATACAGAAGGGAGATATGTTATTTTACATGGGAGGTTGGATGGAACAGAAATATGTATTATTAATGTATATGCGCCAAATGACGATAATGCCTCCTTTTTTACTGACCTTTTGGAAGCAGCCTCACCATATTTGGGAGCACCAATAATGCTGGCAGGGGACATTAATTGTGTCATTGATGGTTTTCTTGATCGGGAACCACCGCGATTCCACACTAAGCTGAAAATGACTAGCGCACTACAAGGTATGCTACAGGGTATGCACTTACCAGATCTATGCTGTGAGTGCCATCCCACTTCAAAGCAGTTTTCATGCTACACGCCCGCCACAAAAGCCTCCAGTAGACTGGATTACTGGTTTCTCTCTACAGATCTGGTTGGAGCGTGGGAGGGATAACCTACCTGCCCAGATATTTGTCAGACTACTCCCCTGTCCTGTTAGAATTGGGGGTAGAGGGGTAAGGTCCGAGATACTTTTTTGCGGCATAGCAAAGAAGCGCTGACCGACCCTCCATTCGTCGCCACGATATCGGAAGAACTAAATCAATATTTTCAGGAGAACTGGGGGTCGGCCTCCTGCCGGGCGACTGAATGGGAGGCCATGAAGGTGGTTATGCGGGGAGTCTGCATCAAGACCACATATGGGGTAAGATCTCAATTCGAGCGGGACGTGGCAGCACACGAGGCTAACTTGGTAAAACTGGAGAGCGAGATTGCCAATGCCCCCCAAACACTGAAGGAGTGGAGTGCGGCCAAGAAAGTCCTCAAGACTGATCTCCGCAGATTAGAAAAGCATGTCCATATGGGCAATTGGAAGAAGCTATATAGGGAAGGGGATAGAACGGGGGCGTTGTTGGCACGTTTGGTGAGGCAGGAAACACCTGTGGCACAGATAATGCAGATACGAGCTGAAAATGGGACATTGGTATATACGCAACAGGGGATAGCCGAAGCCCTGGCGAGTCATCTACAAGCGGTGTACACAAGATGCTCCGGACTAAATTCGGGGGCGATGCTTACCTATTTAGACGCGATGGAACTCCCCCGCCTGGCGCCTGAGGAACAGGAGACTTTGAACTCCCCGATTACCAAAGATGAAATAAATAGAGCTATAGGTTGTCTCAATTCAGTTAAAAGTCCGGGTTCTGACGTGCTCCCAGCAGAGTTTTACAGACAATTCGTTCCTCTCCTGTTAGATAGACTCCTAGAGGTCTATAACGAGGCATTGGGTAAAGGTGCTCTTCCATTCTCTATGAGGGAAGCTCTCGTCGCCATGATATTAAAAAAGGACAAGGACCCCAGCCTGCCCAGCTCTTACAGACCAATATCGCTGCTAAATAAGGTGTGAAAATACTTAGTGGTATCATGGCGGAGGAGTTGGCCTAACGGCTAGAGCGGTTGACCTCGAATCTGGGGAACCGGTTTCGAGTCTCGTCAATGACGCTGAACATCCTGTGATTCTGGGTAAATCACTTAATCTTCCCGTGCCTAAGAAAATGAACGTGTCCCTCTGTAATGCAACTGGTGCTATGTAAAGTGCTCTGATACCCGATTCGGGTCAAGTTCGCGCTATATAAAACTCCGTAAAATAAAATAAATAAAATGGCAGAACGACTTCTCCCAAAGATGACACAACTAATCCATTTGGACCAGGCGGGGTTCATCCCGAAAGAAATACAACGTGTAATCTGAGACGATTGACACATGTATGGCATGCCCCTAGCCTACTGGAAATTGATAGTGCCATAGCACTCTTAGATATCGAACAAGCGTTCGACTCAGTAGAGTGGCTGTATATGTGGCAGGTCCTTCGGAGAATAGGGGTGGGTGAGCAATATCTTCAATGGGTTCAGCTACTTTATGAAGCCCCCACCGCTAGAGTGGGGGTAGGCAGGGCAGTATCGGGACAACTAATCCTCGAAAGGGGCACCCGGCAGGGATGCCCGCTTTCACCCCTGATTTTTGCAATTGTTATGGAGCCAATGGCCGCTCGTCTGAGAACTGTGATGGATCCTTGGGAAGTCATACTGGGGGAGACTAATCATATAGTCTCGCTATACGCAGGCGACACACTAGTCTACTTGACACACCCGGAGCGCTCCGTCCCAATACTTCCCAGAGGAACCCCCACCACTAATATATTAAGGGTCATGCTATACATGGCACAAGGCAGGCGACTTATCTCACACCTCTATAGGGTACTGCGAGAGGACCTGCCGGAAGAACCTCTCGGAATTCAACAAAAATGGCATACACTAATGAATGAACCTCTGACTGAGGGTGACTGGAGAAGGGTACATGAGGGAGTACAAAAGGTCAGTGCAAATGTGCGATTTAAACTTCTTCAATACAATATAGTGCATCAAGCATACCTTACCCCACGCACTTTACATATAATTTATCAGTCCCACAAGGATGAATGTCCCAGATGTAGAACTCAGGGGGCAGACTTCCTCCACATGATATGGCAGTGTTCGGTGTCACACTCCTACTGGGAGAGGGTCCTAACATGTCTGGGGGAGGCCACCGGTTGGAATATACCAAGAGAGATTAAGCAGATACTACTGGGACTACTGCCTGCACCAAAAAACAAAAAGCTAAGCAGGCGTTTTGTCAACCTGGGGCTGGTTTTAGCTAAAAGGCGTGTGGTGATAGCATGGAGGCAACCTCAACCCCCGAAATACGCAGACTGGGTTAGAGATGTAAGTGAGCGGGCAACTGCAGAGTCAGTACGAATGAGATCTGTGAGAAGAGATGCAAAGGCTGAGGAGGACATGCTGGAATGGGCCTCCACGTTGACAGACCTGCAGGGGAGTCAGGAATCGGTATCCCAGGAGCTCCCAGGAAGGGGAATCCCCTAGAGAACAAGACATAATGAGACATGGTCCAGGGAGGTTCGGCATTCCAATAATAGATACGTGGAGCAATGTACAGGTGATCATGTGATTAAAATAGAACTGACTGGGAAGGGAGGAAGGGTGGGGGGGATAGGAAAGTTACTTTTGGATTATGTTTTATAAGTTAAATTGACAAGAGAATATGTGGGGAACTACGTGGTCTGTAAATGGTAAATGAAACAAATGACGCTCTTATATGCAATTGTAATCCGGTTACCCATAAATGCCAATAAACTTTTATGAAAAAAAAATGATTTTAGCATAGTAGCTTGTAATTATACTGTTCTGTCTCCACTCAAGCGATGCACAATTGAGAATTTGTCAAAAATGAGTAAATAAACACAAACTACTTTGAATATGTTTAATATCGGATCAGCTAAAGAAAACCAGGAATAGAGACAGTCTAAAAAGCTATATTATATGTTTTTTCCAGGTATTGTTTCCAGAGTTTACGCCACCCACCAAGACTAATTTGGTTCTGGAAATATACTGACAATTCTTTGAAAGCCAGACAGGAAGAGTAAAGAGCCAAACATACCTCTAGTTTCCAGGTTTGTCGGACATAATCCCGTACCATGTTCTCCCGTAGGCTATCGAAGATTCCAAGTTGGATCTCCACTCCACATGGTCGATTGCACGGTTTGCGTAGAATGCAGCACAATCCATCAGGGTCCTTGGAGTAGTACTCACACACCTCAGCTGGTCCACAGTGGGGCTTTGCTCCTGCGATCGCATAGGTGCCATTCAACTGACGCTCAATGGTATAGTGATAAAAGCGCAAATCATAGACCACCGAGAGGACATAACCACCTAAGTTCCGCAGACACTGTCTCAGCAAGAACAGGCCGTCCATCATGCCCGCCAGTTTGAGGTATTCTTCCGCCTCCCTCCGGGAAATGCTGCCATAATAAAATGGCAAGTGAGTAGCTGCATCAGGCATATTGCGACTTGCGTTATTTCTTTGAGGCACTCATAAAATCTATATAAATACACCTGAAACATCAATACAAAACATTAGGATTCGATAGTACCAAAGTCATTTTTTTTCTTTGCACTTGTTAATCACTTGCAGTTGTTGTGAAATTATGTGAGCGAGGTATACCTTAATGTTTGAAATTTCCTGATCAATCAATGTCCCTGGAGGTCAACAGGGCAGAGTGAGGTTTAGTGACATGTCAGATGAGTTTTGAGTTTCTTGGGTGCACTGGCTGATTGCTCTCAGGGATGGCTTTGCTAGTCTTTCCAGTACAGGAGAGAACATTTCCTTAAAGTGATCTGTAAAGTTTCCTTATGATATGGATCCACCTCTTAGACCTGTGTCTCCAACTTGCAGTCAGTGGATAGAATATACTCACTGGTGCCCTTCAATCAATCAATCAGGGATTTGTGAGGCGCACTACTCACCCGTGAGGGTCTCAAGGCGCTGGTGGGAGGGGGAGTAGAATATCAGGCAGCTTCAAGTCATCCGAAAAGCCAGGTCTTGAGGCACTTCTTGAATGCTTGCAGTGTGGGGGTATTACCCTAAATGCTGGGATGACATTTCTGTGGGTGATATTTAGGGCACAAGATTTATTTCAGGGGATACTTTGACAACAATATTCTAGTGCTAAACTTCATTGGCCCTTAGTCACCATGGTGGCAGCAGAGATGGATGACAGACTGGTACCAGACGTGGAGAAGAACCAGCTCAAGATGAAGATCCCGTTCCATTTGAAATGCAGATGGAGAAGAGGATTTAGTTAAGGTTTCTTACGGCGTAATGAGATGTCAATGTGGTGGGACCAGGCAAGAATGAATGTGGAAGAAGTAGAGCATCTCTAGTTCAATCCCTTTGCAAGCCACAGAGGGTAAAGAGCAGAAATGAGTGAGGTGATGCTAGTTACAACAAACTTCCAACCCTACACGTCCCACAAAAATCAGGTTAGACAACGGAGTAACAACAGGAATCTGGCCATATTCTTATCCTTTTTTGGAGGTAATCATCTGACTTTTTGAAGGGAGTGGTAATCCTTCTTTTAGAAGATGCTCAACCAGTGGAGAGTCATCTGATGGGATTCCCACCACTACAGAGACAGCATAGCAGAGGTAATCCAGCTGTGGAGAATCCTCACACAGAGGTTCTACAGATCCCTTCACAAATCAGAGGATTTACTATCACCACTCTACTCTAAATTAGGCAGGTCTGTGGCTTTGTGAATACTAGGAACAAGCAAAGCTTTTATTACGCTGGGGTAATCTTGCGTAATTTCCACCATTTAACATAATACTTGTGCAAAATTTTGGACATTTTGCCATAATGCCACTTTGTGTAATTTCATGTTTGTTCGATTAAAAATTCTATCCCCAGATCATGGAAACAAAACAAATAATCTGAACACAAGCCGCTGTTGTATGAAGTACTTTAATTTTTGCACAGTTTATTCTTGTGATATGCCAGATTGGCATTTGTTATAATCTCAGATAATTTTTCAGAAATTTCGTGTAATTACGCGGGAGAAAATTACATACA
The DNA here is from genome assembly GCA_963921515.1 of Calotriton arnoldi. Classification (NCBI taxonomy): domain Eukaryota; kingdom Metazoa; phylum Chordata; class Amphibia; order Caudata; family Salamandridae; genus Calotriton; species Calotriton arnoldi. The sequence goes on along the minus strand of CAWUFW010000506.1, from coordinate 196,538 downwards.
TTTTGGACATCCCTAAAAATTGCCTGACTCAGGGCTTAATTTGTGCCAGTGGTTGCAGGTGCTGGAAACTGTCACTCATTTTTGAGGACCAGGACTTATTTTTTATCACCATTAGACTTTGACCCGGAGCAAGAGAAAAAGATGGAAAGAGGAGAAATAAGATGGAAAAGAAAAATAGGAAAAAACAGTGGCAAAGCAAGAAAGCAGAAAAAAAAGAATTTAAAGAATGAGATCAAGAGATAGGAAGTGTAGTGAGGTGAAGGGAACTGGCCTGAGGTGGCATCAAGACTATCTGGCCTTAGTAAGAATTAAGAATATGACCCTGTATTCACTACAATAGTGTTTAGAGTGCATTAACCCAGCGGCAGCTCCTCCACTAAGGCAGAGGAGCTTCGCCCCACTGGTCTCAGAGCAGTGAAAAAAGGAAAAATAAAACGATAATAACATATTTATAATTTTATTTTTCATATGGGCTACTGGGCCAGGTTAGGGCAGGGCTGGGGTAACAGGGAGGAGGAGTGGTTGGAGACCATAAGTGCGCATGACAGTTTGGCCAGCCGTTTTACCCTGGGCGGCACGAGTTTTGGGGCGGCAGCCGACCTCCCGCCACTCTTACCTGCAACCGCGCGGGGCAGCAAACGCAGGAATCGTTTGCCAGCACACCCCCCCTCTTATGGCCGCCGCGGGCCGGCAAAGGCTGGGACCGCCATGGGCGGCAAAAGGCTTAGCTACGCCACTGTGCGCACTTAGCATTTCTCCACCTGGCTGTGTTGCACAACCGGGTGGAGAACAGTCCCAAGGCTCCCAGGCACTGTCTGAGCAGCTAAACAGACCACTCAGACCAATCACGATGCTGCTGTCGTACTGGTGACAGTAGCGTCGTCATTGGCTTAGGGAAGCCTGTGTGCTGCCAGGAAGAGAAGAGGACGGAGGAGAAGCTGCAACCGAAATCAGGTGAGTGATCTTTTTTTTTATCCCGCCCCACTGCATTAACCCCCACCCCTGTATTACAGATACTGGGGAAACTGGTAATTCCGAATTGCAACATTAATAAGGGATTACAAGTAATTCTTTGTAGACTCCAAACAAATGTGTCCTAATATGTAGTAATCAGTGTTACCACATCGATTTCCATTTTTTCTGGGACAAATTCTGAGTTGACTTGATTACTAAACCATTGCGGTTAGTGTAGACCTCTATGAAATACCAGTATTCTCTGCAATAAACAGGATTACAATTTTAGATATTTTATAGAATTGGTTTGGTCTCAAAAGCTTGTTTCTGCACCCTCAGTCGTCTCATTTTAAGGTTGTATCACATTCTTCAACCTACACTGATTCTGTTACTTACTGTGCCTTCTTAGATAATATATGATTTTACGCGAATTTAAGGAAATTAAGGAATTTTACACCACGTGTCAAAGTCGTACTGGCCTTTAGGGCAATTAGGCAGTGCCGGAAGGGCAGGTATAACATGTAAGTGCCTGAGCCGAAAGTTTGGCTTTTTGGGTTCCTGTTTTGTGGTCTGGTGGGCTGGTTTTTACTGCTGATTTCCCTGATATTACTACAAACATTGCCCTCAGCAAGCACAAATGCATGCAGACTCCCATACCTTGCAAAACGCCTATACAGCGTATCTTCACAAGTTCTAAACTGCCCCTGTTTGCAAATGTAGACAACTTTTTTTTAGCTATGTGATTTGCTAATGGGGGCCACTTTTAATTTGGTGTCTAGGCCTATTTCTCTTGAAGCATCAAAAACCCGCTGACAGGAAAGGCACAAACGTCTATGAAAAGGAGATTCCAGCGCTTGCGTGAGCACTTAGCGCTATAAAATACAAGTCTGATGAGCTTTACGTATGCTGGTGGCAATTTTGGGCTAGATGTACATACAACTGGTCACAAAATACTGGGCGCAATTGCGACCAGTATTTTTGCGACCAGTGTGGTAATTTACAATCAACCTATGAACTAATAGGTCGTTTTGCAAATTACCGATCCGTAGATGGTCACAGTGCGACCTACCTCATGAATATTAATGAGGCAGATCTCAATTTGTGACCCACTAAGATTCGCTGCATCACAGGGATGCTGACCTGCTAGGGTCAGCAGACCACCAGGTCTGTGGTTGCTTTTAAATAAAGAATATTTTTTTATAAATGCAGCCTGTTTTCCTTAAGGGAAAACGAACGAGATGTGTTTAAAAATAAAAAATGAAATGCTTAATTTCATAAAAAATATTTTTTTAAACATCCGCAAAGGGGAAGAGGTTCCAAGGGCACTTCTTCCCATTTGCGAATGAGTTACTACCAACTTTGAGTTGGTGGTAAAGTATGAATGTTTTGCAACTGCATTTCAGTCACAAAACATTAGTACCTACCACTACGATTTAGTATTTGGGAGGGACACCCTAAACATGCCCCTTCCAAATACTGAATCGTTAGTTGGTCGCAACCCCAAATTGCAATTCGGTAATGTGTTACTGAATTGCAAGTTGGGTTTGATACATTAGAAAAAGCCTTTTTGCATTCGCAAACGGCCCTGCAAAAAGGCTTTGTGCATCTAGGGCCAGATGTACGACGCAATTTACCAGTCGCAAACGGCCCGTCAGGCCGTTTGCGACCGGTAAAATGCATTTTTCTATGTACAACCACTATTTTGCGAGTTGGTAACCTATTACTGACTCGCAAAATAGGGTTTGCGAGTCGCTATTTGGAAGGGGTGTGCCAAAGGGCATCCCTTCCTAATAGGGAGTCGCAGGGGGATGTACGATTGTTTTGTGACCGGAATGCGGTCGCAAAACAATTGCAGTTTGTCACCTACTTCAAGTAGGTGGTAACCAGTCGCAAACAAAAAACAATTTAGGAGCAGGCAGTGGTCCCACGGACCACTACCTACCCTTAAAAAATGAAACAGAAATGTTTTATTTTTATTTTTTAAATGCATCCCATTTGCCTTTATGGAAAACGGGCTGCATTTAAGGAAAAAAGTTGCTTTATTTAGAAGCAAACACAGACATGGTGGTCTGTTGTCCCCCGCAGGCCACCATCCCTATGTTATTGCCCATTCAGAATGGGTGGCAAATTGCGACCTGCCTCATGAATATTGAGGAGGCAGGTCAATTGCGACCCCATTGAGAACCGCTAATGTGTCTGAGACACATTAGTACATTTCATTTTGCGAGTCTCTAATTACGAGTAGCAAAAAATCGCAATTAGAAACTCACAAAATCAAATGCTCGTACATCTGGCCCCTAGTCCTTTAAGTGTTGTGAGGCGGATCTTAGCTGCATGACATACTTTACAAAATGAAAAGTAAAAAATAAACAGGTGCGAAGGGTGCCCTGTTACAGGCCACAGCACATACCTCAGTGTCATTCAGTGTTTCTCCGTTGAAACCACAGGATGGAGAGAAGAAGTGAAAAAACTAAATTTATAGATCTTGGCTCGTCATCCCCTGCAGTATTTGAAACATTAGTAAACGCTGGAAACGGTTCTGCTTTATGCAAAACCATATAAAGGAAACCAATAGGGTAGCCATAGAAAGGCCTGCTGAGGTCGGTGTAGTTGTGTTGTTTATCGACAGGAAACCGAGGCAGGAAGTGTACAGAGGTAGCAGGTACTGGAGGAAGGCACATGCTTACAAGGCTCGGTGTAACAATTTTGCAGATGTTGCAAAAACCTGCTGTCTCTCCAGGACGTAAAACTAAGAACCTTTAATATATAAGGCCCCTATTGCGAAAATTGGGGAAAAAATCGCCCCTTGAACAAACTCTTTTTTTGAGCAGGGCCTGCAATATCGACCACTGCAGATTTCTTCTCATTAATGTAAATGCAATGAATTTCGTACCCCAGACATTTGGCAGAATCTGCTGAAATTAACAGGCAAGAAAAATACGAGTAATTGCTGAAAAATGTGGAATCTGGCGTTGTAGGCACAGAGTTTGGGGTGTCCTGCTCCACTTCTGAGTAAAAACTTGGACTAGGAGGTATACTACTGAACCTGGTTAAAAAACAACACCTGGTCTGGTAAATACCTCCAGTCGACTCTGTGTACAACAACGGGGCCTCCCGTTTCAGGCGGGAGGCTCCCGACTTTGAAGCCAAAAATTGCTTCTGGTTCAAAAGAAGTCAATGGGGGGAATGCATTCTCCTGATTGTTTTTTAAAATCTCCCACTTTCCTCTTTTAAAATGTTGGCATGTCTGAACACAAGACTCTGCCATACAGAACCTTGGGTGTCTCTGTTCTATGGAATACACTGAATGTAGGATTTGACAACACAGTGCCATGACTTGTAAACAAGGGTGTTTCTAGCACTAGGTCGGATCGTGCCTCAAGATGCAGTCGTTTAAAAGGATGCTCATGACTCCGGGTTTAATGGTATTGATCAATTTTTTTACATTGCCGTCTATATTAATCCTTGTATGCAGGGCTTTAAGTGGGGTCTATCAAAGGGGCATGATGATGTAATTAAAGGCGTGGCTTGAAAACACCTAAGCTAAAAATCTGTGCTTAGTATAGTGTGCCGCCTGATTGGTATTTTGCTGCTCTGTCATTACATCCAGATATATATTACAACAAGTAACATTACACCTACAACAAGCCAGGACTATTGGCTTAGTCAATGGTTGTTAGTTGCATAAGATAAATAAGGGCCATATGTATCATTCAAAATTGCGATCGCAGACGCCGAAATTCGCAGAATTTCGGCGTTTGCGATCGCAATTGGGCTTAGTGTTATGAATTAAAGAAAAACTGCCTCGCAAAATAAGGAATCGCAAAATTTGCGATTCCCTGTTTTGCGATTGCATTTAAGGAATCGCAAATTGCGATTCCTTAAATGCAATGTAAGAAGCACCGAAAAAGTGCTATTTGGCCTTAAGGAATCGCAAATTACCACCAACGTCAAGTTGGTGGTAATTTGCGATTTCTTTGAAAAATGCATTTTTTTGCATTTTTCAAAGTGCCATGTGGCGCACATACATGCCCTTAGGGCATGTATGTGTGCCACATGTGCACACATGCATATTTCAAGGGGTGCAACAGGGTGTCCTTTTGACACCCTGGCACCCTTGTAATTGCATTCTCAATTTGAGATTCTCTAATTGAGAATCGCAAATTGAGAATGTCTTCCCATTCATTCCTATGGGCCTCTAGGCCCATAGGAATGAATGGGGAGGTATTCCTTAATTGCGAATCGCAATTTGCGATTCGCAATTAAGGAATATGTAGGATTCGCAAAATTATTTGCAGATCCTACATACATAGCGTTTTGCGATTCTCAAATTGCGATTCGCAAAAAATTGCTATTTGAGAATCGCAAAAGAAGATTTTCATACATATGGCCCTAAGTAACAACTATGGCTTAATTGTATAGAATATTGAAGATTCTTCCGTTCTAAAATAATGAGACTGTGAAAGAACTAAAACGAGTCTCTTTGAAGTTACATCAAAGGCTGTGAAGGGTGGTACTGCTGCAGAGTTAAGATAATTTTTTCACCCCGAGGGTAGGGCAAAAACAGAGAGCCCAATAGGAACCTGTCTCCGCACCTGCTTTTTAGGTCTCGCCTAGCGTTGCAGCGCGCATGCGCTGCTCGCTCTGCGAGGCTTCTTGTAATTGATTTCATTTTAGAAGTGGAGTGTAGGCTCGGCCCCTTCTTTCTATTGGCTTGCATCATCCTTCATGCTAAACGCTGGCTTCACATTGTAAGTGAGGCTTTTTAGTCCCTCCTTGTTACCGCCCTGTCTCCTTTTGGCCCCGCCCACCCGGACTGGATCTTTTACTTGCGGCGTTACACAGTGTCTTTTAATTACTGGGTAAGCACTTTTTTTTTACCATTTGTGTATGGTCGTTTAACATTGCGGTAGCTTAAATACTCATAATGGCTGCCATGTTATTTTGTAACTTGTTATTGTTATTTGCAGCGCGGTCGTCTTTCACTTTGGGGACCGCGCTTGTTTATTTAATTAATTTGCCGCACGCCGCTTTCAATTTTGCGGCCGCGCTTGTTTTTCTTCTATCCCCCTCGACTCTGTGTCTGGGCGCTCGGCACAGTCAGAGTAGCTCTCTTGCCTCCGTCTTCTGACTTCTCCGCGTTCCAGTCCTGAAGGAACAACAACTTCAGCACCTTCAGGACAGGACTCGAACGCATGGCCGGGGGGGAGGAGGCGTTCTCTGCATGTCTGCCGAGAGCAGGGACTGGTGCCGGTCTGTGGGCAGAGCTCTATCCTCTCGGAGGGAGGACGGGGGTCTGTGAAAGAATGGGTTGATTCTGCTGTCTGGTTTATTTGCAGAGCTGGATGGGGCTGTGCTGGAGCATTACTGCGTGCGCTCGGGCGGCTCTGTGCAAACCCGATCCGCCAGCACAGGGAGGATAACTGTGTCAATCTGTATATTTGGCTTCTGTGCCCATGATTAGGATTCGGGTTGCGTATGTGAGCTCCAAAGTTTCACTTTCTGAATGCAATGTGCGAACAGCTACGCGCGCCACTGCCGAAATGCCGGCACTGCTCTGTGTAGCGGGTCTGTGGAGCATCAGCGTGGACCAAGGCTTGAACTAGACCAGAGCCGGGATGAGTCCCAGGGGAGCCCTCGCCTGACATGTGTTACTTGGTGAACACTGTAGTTCAAAAGTCCCGCCCTCCCCCCCAAAGAAGGGGGGCTTCACCCATCCTAAGACACCTGCGCATGCAGAAGATTTGCGAATATTGCATTTGTTTCGTGCAGTTGCATACACTACGGTAGGGTTGTGGGTCATGGGTGGCTCGTGAGCTCCCACCTTTGAGGCCACCCACCAGCGCACGGGATGAGCACCGTTTGGAAATAAAGTGGAGCGACGAAGTGATAAGATGTGTGTGAGTGAAGAGCAAGATGTGAGCAGGGGGCTGCCGAAGTGTGCTTAGAAGAACAAGGTTTGCGCAGAGGAGGCGTGAGACTGCGTGTGCAAAGGAAGGTGCATGTGAGCAGAGATGAAGAGCGAGCAGAAGCGAGAGGTGTGCGCTAAAAGACGGAGGAGGAGCATAACCAAGATGGCCGCAAGAGCATAGAGCTCCGAAGCCTCGACCACACAATACCGCAGAAATCGTGTATGGGAATCCCGAAATCACCAAGATCCACGCCCTGCGATGCAGCGGAATGACCCGCGACTTCAGAAACGCAGCTGAATCGTGGATTACTGCCTGCTGGATCGAGAACGGCACCTTTTCTGAAGCGGACGCCTGAACTCAAAATGGCAGTCTCGAAATGCACTCCCGAGTAGCCGTGAGCTCAGTCCCTGGCCCGTTCCGCGTCAACTGCCGTTGCCAGATTCTTGTACCTGGTGCAGTGTGGCATCTTTCAGACTCGGCGGACATTGCCTGGACGCACTGGCTCCAACAGGGTGCAATCGGGAGGTCTCCGGCAGTTACGCATGCGGCGTGTACAGGATGGAGATGGCTCGGCCGTGCCCGACAGCTGAGTTCCCGTTGTAGCGGTGCACCCTTTTCCCTCCTAGTGCCATCAAGGAAGGGTCCCATCTATCCATTCACCAGATGCCATTTGGGATGCACATTCCCTATCTGAGCCAACCCGTGCTGCAAGCACATCGGGTCCCCAATGCTGCCTGACCCTATGATGGCGACCGCCACCCGCGCTATTTCAATCAGCGCCGTAATGGCGCCCAACTCACAGTGCACATCGTCGCTGCAGCTGGGGAGCTGTTGATGCCCCGTGCCGTTGAATCTTGGGCCTTTGCCATCGCTGCCGTGAGGAGCACCCGACGCTCAGCTGAGCCTTCACCGTCCACAGTGAGTACCTGTTACACCTTCGGATTCCTGGCCCAATGACCTGCTGGACCTTGGTCCACGTCTCCTGCTGGAAAGGCTACCATGATTTCTTGGCCCCCCTCCCATCTGCCTTTCACAATGCTTGCATCTCAGGCGGAGGTGGAGTTTGCTGTAGTGCCTGTCCCCAAGATGGCGACTGGGGCCCCTCCTGACTACCGCCGCGGGGGACTCCTGAGGCACCGGGGCACTCCCAAACCGACCCTGCTCCTGCTCACTCTCCATGTCATTTGACTCGGAGATCTTTCCATCGGCAGCTGAGACCTTGACATTTTGACTGACGCCCAGTGGAGCTACCTCGCGAGCTAAAGGGGAGATGGGCTATGGATTTCCCTCCTTGACCATCACCTACCCAGCCGGTCTTTGGGCAAACTCTCCTGCGTCTCTCTACTGGACTTTTCTCCCTTCTCCTCTTCTCCATACCCCCTACCCCCCTCCTCTCTACTCTTCTCCTCTTTCCAGCTATTGACCTTTGCCCTCACCCGTCCTTGCTCATAGTTCCCACCCTGTCTATCCACTGGACTTTCTGCTGTGAACTTTGCCTCATCAGTTGAGACCTAGCTATCTGACTGATGCCCGATGGAGCTACCTGTTTAGCTATTGGGGAGACCGGCTGTGGATTCCCTCCTCGGACGTCACCTACCCAGTCGGTCTTTGGGCAGACTTCCTTTCGTCTCTCCTGCCGTCTTTTCCCTCATCCTCCCCCTTCACTCTTCCCCCTTCCCCCCCTCCTCTCTATTTGTCTCACCTTTCTTTCCTCTCCCAATTTGTTGCTTAATTTTTGATGCAATGTGTATTTGTTTTCATTCTCTGTAACAGTGTGTAGCCTAATGTAAAGTGCTCTGATACCTACGGGTCTAGCCAGCACTATATATAACTCGTAATAACGTTCCTCTGAACTTCTGATGGACCTCTGAAGACGCCACCTGGGCTGTTACCAAAACTGTTTGCACTCACCTCGATGCACCAGCAACCTTGGCCGATGCCCGGTGGAGCTGTCATATGCAGATAAAGAGGAGTCTGGCCCTGGTTTCACCCCCTCGGCCGTCACCTACCCAGCCGGACATCTGACATTATTTTCCTCGTTTTTCCTGTTGTGTTTTCCCCCCCTCCCCCTCCTCCTCCCCCTCCTCCTGTGACTCTTTGATTAAAGTGATGTAACTATGTAACCTGTAACTCGCTGTAACTCATGTAAAGCGCTCTGATACCTCCGGGTCTAGCCAGCGCTATCTAAAACTTTTAAAATAAATAAAGAGTCGGGCATGTGTAGGTGAGAGAAGTGTACGTGAGAAGAGGAGACAGGTGTGGGGGAGAGTGCTGAATCTGAAAGTGAATGGGGCGAGGAGTGTGTCGGAGAAGAGAGGAGTGCAGGTCTGTGAGGTGCGCTCGGAGGACGAGTGAGCTCTGAACTGGAAGCAGGGGAGGGGTGTGAGAATTTGAGAGGTGTGTACAGGGGAGTTTTGCATGTGTAAGTGTGTGTGGTATGTAATACAGAGGACTGAGGTGTGCACTGGGGACTGAGGTATTTACAGACGAGTGAAGTGTTAGCATGGTTGAGATGTGTAAGGGAGGTTGAGGAAGGAGGAGACTGGGGTGTGTGCAGGGGAGTGAGGTGTGTGAAAAGGGGTGAGATGCGCAGACCAGTGTTGAGTGTGAAGCAGAATAAGCGATATCTAACGCAGTACTTTGTGTACAAAGGGGCCGTGTTAAGCGTGAGTTGTGTGCCTGGGATTAAAGTGACTGCAGTGAAATAACTGTGTGTAAGGGAATGAGGTTTGTGCAGGAGAGGGTGGTGTGTGCAAGGTGGAGTCAGGTCTGTGCAGGAGAGGAGCCAAGTGTGTGCATGAGGGGGCTGAGTGAGGTATGCAGTTGTTATGTGTGTGCAGGCGAGTAATGTGTGTGCAGGGGTGTTATGTGTGTTCAGGTGAGTTATAGGTGTACGGGAGTTGTGTGTGCAGTGGAGTCAGGTGTGTTTTAAAATACTGAGCCTCATTCGTGCGGGCAGAGTGTGACAAAGGAGCTACAGAGACAGCAACTTCTCTTTTCACAACCAGCAGCGGGGGCGTGAAGAGAGAGCAAACGTTTCAATGGTGTCAGAGGCAAAGCTGCGCCTCCTTTCAAGGGGCCTTGTCGACCAGGAGGTCCTTGTGCTGCTACTGGAGGGGCCATGCAGTAGACCAGAGCTGCTGGGGAATATTCGGCCCCCCTTTCACATCAGATGGGGGAGAGAGCCTTCCCCGGAGCTTGTGTGTCCCCGATTACGAGGAGGCAGTGCTGAGGCTGTCCGGCCCACACTGCAGCTTTCTCCCTCTCCCGCTACAGCTTTTTTCTTCTTCGCAAATGTGAACTTTATTGATTGGCAGCTAAGCAAGAATTGTACTTTTCTACTCCCAAGTCTGTCAGTTTCAAAGAATCATTGAGTCACTCTCTCCTTCTCCTGCCCGTGCCAGTCCTCTCCTTCACCCGTAGAGGTGACCAGAGCCAGTGCGGAGGTCACAGCCGCCGAGTGACTGGAACTCTCCCAGCTCCGTTACTGTTTATTTATTTATTTATTTATTTAGTGTTTTATAGAGCGCGAACCAGACCTGTGAGGGTATCAGAGCGCTTTACAGGATTGACAGGTGGTATACAATAGATTTAGGAGGGGTGGATACAGTTGAGATAGAAACAGGTAGATACATTATACAAAAAACAAGCAGTCTCAAATCCTGGATATCTTAGGGGTAAAAACAGGTAAATACATTATACAAGAAAACAAGCAGTCTCAAATCCCGGGTGGGATGCCCAGAAGTGCCGGTTTACTCACCATGGTAATTGAGGGTCATAAACCTGTAGAAGTACAAGCCCGTGCATGTGTATTATGTGATGTGTGTGTGTGATGTTTGTGTAGGTGAAGTCTCTTGCGTGAGAGTGTCAGATTGTGCAAGTGTACCATGTTTTCAGTCTGCTTGTCACTTTTTGCGTGATTGTGTGTTGCATGCATGTATGCTTGAATTGGCATTTGTCATCCTGTATGTGAAAAGTGAGCCAGATTGTTTATATGTGGACACTTTGACAAATGTGCATGTGCTATATTAGAGTTCCCTGCCATCGTTCCAGCCCCATAGCTCAGTGTTTGGCAAGGTTGCCAGAGAAACTAGGAAATTCATCATTTCTAGGACTTTTTGACATCCCTTTCTCTCTTGGTAATAATGGCCTGCGCGTTTTTTTGGGGAAAGGCTGCTTACACGGCAGGGTTTAGAATGTCCAGGCGACACTAGCACACTTTTATTTTAATCTATTCACAATTTTTTACCAGAATAAAAGCCGATGCGTGCAGAGCCCAGCTACAGTCTTCCTTTCCAGTTCCTGCCCTTTGTTTAATGCAACATCGTTTTTGAACTGAAGGACAACAAAAGGAGAAAACAATAACCTATTTCCACCTGAATCATTTTGAAGCCAGATAAAAGTCCCCCAAGGACGGCAGGGGGCGCACCGCTTATTACCACAGCAAGGAGTAGCCCCAGAGGTCAGGCAGGCAGGCCCACCCTCCCAAAGATTGCTGAATCCGTTCTTAGGGAATGCATGCAGCCCTTCAAACACAGGCCAGTGTTACCGGCGCCAGCAAGTGGGAAGTGTTGATACAGACAGTACTGGGATTGTCTGAAGGGCAGCCATTCTGGTGAATCATCACTTGGAGGCAGTGACTGCACAAACAGTTGGGCGCATCTTCCCAGCCGCGCTTGTACGTAGCGTACGGCTGCAGAAGAATGCCTGAGATTGTAGGACAGTAGGAGTGGGTCACATTAACTAAAATTAGGGCAGCAATCACATTATGGCAGGGTGTTTGTGCGTGTGTCATTTATAAAAGCAGAGCAACTCTGCACAGTGGTGCCTATAACATCTGACTGCAGTGCACTGGTTGTTCATGTGACATATCAGAGTGGAGTGCGCGATGGCACCTATAACACGTCTAACTGCAGTGCACTGGTGGCACATGTAAGATCTCAAAGTGCAGTACGTTGGTGCTGAGTATGGCGATACGCTACAAAACATTGTTTTTAAAGTGCTGAGCTGATACAGGGAACTTCCTTTCCAGCGGCGCTACGTGACTCGCAAAGTAATAAGCATTCTGTGCAAAGTTCTACAAAAAAGACACACAACACAGTTCTTTGTTTTATTAAGGTGGGAAGGGCATATCCTTACTAAGTGCAATAATGTTAAGCTGTTTACATCATGTATTATGTAATTTTATAAATATTATTTATAGGCGCCTCTGTACTATGGAAGGCAGCCATCAACAGCACACCACATCATTAAACTCCACTACATACCACTCCACAACACAAAATACCATTCCACATAATTACACTCAAACACAGAATCCCACTCCACATAATTACAATACATTCAATTCCAGATAATTAGTATCCACATAATTCCAATACACAAATCCACTACACACAAATCCACTACACACCACACAGTTCCACTCCACACAATTACACAATTAACTAATCTAATCCAACCCACATAATTCCACAATACACCACATACATACACTCCATAACATAAGTAAAAAACATTGCCATTTACAATGCTAGTAGCTCCAACTGCAACAAATGCGAGACCTATTGCATTTCCAATGCTTGTTAGAATTGCCGGTGCTGAGCGCTGGCAGGACCCGGCCCACTTAAAGCCCTGTCTGCATGCATTTTACTCATGCTCGTCGTATTTTGTATTTTATTTAAAAAATGCGACCAGTACACTTTTGTATTTCTACAATAAATGTGCCCAAGAATTACTCAATAAGGAGTGATTACCCTACAAAAGACACTGAAGCTACATACATGTGCACACCTACAGCTATTTCAACTTCATTAGGAAACCCTGTACTTTTATTTAACTCCTCCTCCATCAACCTGCACAGCCATTGGCCTCTTGATCATGACTGACAGTCCTGAGAGCCACTCGACAGAGACCTATTTTCCTTTTTCTCTACATCTAAAAATAAATGCAGGAGGAGACTAGACAGTTATTAATCAATAGTTATATGCAAAAATCCAAAAGGGGAAACTGTCAGCCTTAGTTATATGTGAGTTGTCTGTAATTCCATGTGCTGGATATACCAGTTAGTTACAGTACACATTCTTATCAATATCCATGTTACTTTCAGAATGGGAATGTTTCAGTATGGGTATATTTTTCAGCCCCAGAACCCCAGTAGGAGCTTGGATCATCGATAACTCTGTCTTTCAGAGGTCTGAGGAACGGAAGGCCTGGTGTCCCAATGGACTGTGTGGTTGCAAAGCTTGTGATACGCAAAACCATAGCCTGCGGAACCCCGAAATCCAAATTAGCAATTTATCAAATGTCTTTGCATCTACTGCGCTCTTTGCAACCGACTGTTGGGAAAAGGGGTTCTAAAATAGACTCATCCTTCCTAACCATTTGCAATGGAATGTGACAAAGGTTTACAACTGTGATTGCAAAAACAAACCATTCACAGGATACTGTAAAAGGACAAGTGATAAGTTCGTAAAGACATCTTCCTCTTAGTGAAAGTGGCCATTGGGGGATGTTCAGGGTGGTCCAAGAGACCCCTGGAGGCAACTCCAATGTCCTTTTCATCATGCCAATATGTCGCTGTCAGAAAACAAGCAAAATCAACAGGTCTGGCATTTGTTGCAAGCCTTTTGGCTGTGTCAATGCTTGTTTTGTCAAGTTCTTACAAAAATACATTGTTGGTGAAGCTGCCAGGCACTCCTCAGTTCAAACATAGTAGTATATGGCACTGAAGAGAACTACTTTGGATGTGGATGCGCTCCTTATGAACGAGCTGGAAGACATCACTCATAGTAAAGTTATCCAGCGACTGATGGGGCGGGCCCACTGCCCCACTCTTTATGCTTCAGTGGGCAGAAGAAAAATGTGAATGACGCAATAGCAGTCCAATCGGTGAGGAGGGCTGGCTGAAAACCCACTATAAGTAAATATATTATATTATACAAGTACTTTTATTAAAATCAAAAGGTCTTGGCTAGCACCAGAACTAAAAATTGGCAGTTTGAGATTTTTGTTATGCGAGGATAGTCATCTTCTGTCCCTTGCTGGTCTTCATCCCTGCGTTCCCAGACACTTTAATTGTCTGATAAAATCTTGCCTGATTCATATTAATGAATCACAGTTCTGTAAATCCTAATAAAAGTCAATTTACCCTGCGATGGATCTGCAGAAAACAGAGAATACTTCGCAAACTAGGTTCTAGGCAAACTCGGCGACTATTTTGCAAACCAGGTCTTTGCACATCCTCCCTGAGTGTCTGATGACATTTCATTCGTCTTAATTCTCTGCACTGTCTTACTTTATCAAAGCACATTGAATTAATGAAGAGAGTTATACCATGCAGCACAGTGGAGTGAAGAACCTATTATAGCTTCCGGCCTGAGCATGTGGTGACAACAGGCACTCCTTTCTCAAGGGTAACTTTTAGGCCTGGGTGAAGTTTTAAATACATCGGCATCAATGGTGTAATTTTGGTAATTTCATATAATGAAATTTCTGCAAAATTGCATATATTATGCCATTATGCCACATTCAATAATTTTGGGGAGAAATTTTAACGCAAAATTTAAAGTTTGGGTAATTTTTTAACATGAGCAGCATTTCAGGTAGATTTTTACTAGAGGGTGCTGTTCAGATTATTTTTGTTTACGAAACTACAAATCTGAACGAGAGTGGCACTTTTTTTAACTCGAGTGGCAGTTTCTTTAACCCCTTCCATGCGGCGCGAATTTTCGCGCTGTGCGGGGGTTTTTATTAGTGGGCGGGGATTCGACGGCTCCCGGCCGTCGTGCGCACACGCCCACCGTGACGCATGACGGCCGGGAGCCGTCATGAGCATACAAGGGGTTAATGTCAGCGATCATCAAACATTTTAGGTAGATTTTTTACCTGAGCAGACTGTTTAGGTAAGTTTTGAGAGCAAAACTACAAATCTGAACACTGGCAGCAGTGTTTGGAATGCGAGTGACCGGAAATCGACTCGAAATTAAATTTTTGAGTTGAATTTTTAGCCATACGGACCCCTAGGGTAATTTTTTGAGTGTCAGATGCATTTCGCGTAATTATGCTAATTTTGTGTAATTTTGCGGTAATTTCACATAATTATGCTACAGCAAATTGTGGGTTTTGCACACCCCCAGTAATTTGTTCCATACTCAGTGTTGCTGAACTGAAAAGCTGTGTTCGTTTTTACCATTGCAACATGTTTTGGAGATATGAAATCTAACTTGGTTGGACTTGCAGAGGGACCAACAGGGGTGCAAAGTGAAGCTCCATGACAAAGTATTTCTGAACTTTTCTACCAATGCCTTTGTGAATGAAGTAGAGTGCTCTGAAGACCGCTTAATCATTTGCAAAAAGCCATTTGACATGATGGCAGGTTAGGAGGTGATCAAATCCCAGGTGTTACCTCCAACCAGTGCTTAATTTGTAAAAAACATAAGTGCCAGGGCTCTCGTCAGGAGGCCACTGCAGCTTGCACCACGCATTGCCCCTGCCATGCTGCCAATAATAGTAACAACACAACTACTAAACATCACACTTCTACAAGTGTGATAATTCAGACTATTCCAGGCCCCCGAAGCTATAAGAATGGCTTGGGCGGCAGGTAATAGTCATTTTTAATGTATGTTGAAATAAGACTGTTGTTGTGGTCATCTCTAAATTAGCTAGACAGTGCCACCTTCTGGCAGTCTGTCACAAACCCCGGTGTTTGCAATTAAGTGCCAGTGCTGAGCACCGGAAATCACCGGCTCAAATTAAGCACTGATTTAGTAGCTTGTTTTTTTGTAAAAGCGCCCTATGCCGCGCTTTCACTTTAATGGTGGCCACGCCCCTTTATTTAGACAAAGCTCGTCTAAAGAAAGGTGCATGGCCGCCATTAAAGTGAAAGCGCGGTATGGGGTGCTTTTACAAAAAAAAAGCATTTGTTTGTGAAGTTGGCCCAATAAAAATGTAAAAGCGGGCGCCGTGCTGAAACCGTAGTGCCGCGCTCGGAGGCAAAGCAGGCAGCCTTGCAAGAAAGCACTTTGTGTCTGCAATAGGGGAAAATCATTACAGAAAATAGTGCTCACAGACTGTAGATAAAACAGACCGTGTAACAACACAGGTAAAAAGTCCAGTCCTTATGGGAGGTTACAAATGCAGGCAAGGTGGTACTAAGGAGGGACTACTAAGCCTATTCATGAATCAAAAGCAACCATTTAGAAACAACAGTAACAGGAGCCAATTGAAAAGATGGGTGGAAAATGGGAGGAGCTTCAAGTCCATACCTGAATACAGCATGCCTCGCAGAGCAGCGCATCCGCTGCCCAGGCTCGACCTAAAAAAATTCATGTGCCGGTTTTGAGAGAGAAGGTGGGGTGAGCATGCACAGTTACCACTGTGCTGAAAAGGCTTGGTTTACATCGGCCCTCTCATAACACCTGGGGCAGAGTTTACTTGATGAAAGAGTCTCCTGCCAAGCTGCCTGGCCTCAGACACGCAGCACAGCAGGATTTAATGAAGGGTGAATCACTCTCTATGGAGCCCATCACCCAAGCTGAAATTACAAACCTCCTGCCCTTGAAACAAAGCTTCGGGGGAGTCTTTTTTCCCTCTTTCTCTTGCTCTCTCAATCTCTCTCTCTCTTTCTCTATCTCTCTCTCTATATATATATCTAAAAATGTTGATAGTGGTCAGAGCAGTCACAATGTTCAGTCATATTTCTATGTCAATGGCCATCCTGGTTTTTTGTACTGAAAATCTGGTACCCTGTGCATTTTCCTCTGTTCCAACAGCAGCCCAAGTGGCACTAGCTCAGATACCCTACAGGAGAGATACGCCACAACTCTTCCCCGTTCCTGCGGCTGCTTCTGCCGCTCACTGGTGGCTCCTCCATGTTCACCATTCCCTTTCCTGCCTCTTGCCTCTCCGGTGTCCTCTCAGGCTGCACAGTGCTGAAGTCACCATCCTTCGTGCAACAGTAGTCACTAAGGCACACAAAAGAGCAGTTGGGCCCTTACATTAGGGGTAGTTAGCGCTATAAAACTACAATTACAATTACAATTAGCTTGCTGGTATGTCTAATGATGGCAGGGGCTTGATTTTCTTTTTCCATGTGGTTTTGCAGAAAGGAGGTGAACCATCTGTAGACATTCCTAACCCAATTCTTGTTGGGAACAGTAGTTATAGTTTTCTCAAAAACAGGCAGTCCAGAACAACCCAAAGGCCATCACACAGTAATCTCACATTCAGAACCAACATTGGGGCAATGAACAGAAACCCACTGTGCAGGCCAGACTGGGTTCATTGCATGTGGACAGCCTCACAGGTTCCAAGGCACTCATGTCTGGTACTTTCTGGACTTACAGTAACCAGTCACAGGCGACCACGCAGCCTGACCTCCAAAACAAGAACATTAGTTCATCCCACATCCTTGGCGCCTGAGGCATTAGTACAAGCTGGAGCTCCTGGCCCTGTGGCGCACAAATGGGACCACAAGATATGGCATGCATTAGCAGTCCTGAGATTCCAAAACATGCCACAGACACAATGTCCAGGGGCGTGGACTTGCTTCTGCAGCTGAGAGTCTGTGTACTGCCTGGTTTCAGACTACCAAGGCCTAGCATTCTAGCTCTCTTTTACTTTTAAAAAGAAGCAAGTGAAATGAGGAGGGATGAATGAACTGAGGGGTGGTGTGTAACTGTGGAGCTTGCGAGAGTGAAGGGAAGCGTCATTGCACGTGCACTTCTGATGGAAGCTTGATCTGCTCTCTGTATGTGTGAGTGTGTGTGTGTGTGTGTGTATGTGCTGCCTGTTCCGTACAGAGTGTGTGTTTACGAGAGAGAGAGAGAAAGAAAGAAAGAGAAACTAGGGTGAGTGGTCACCGTGGGACCACGGGGTGGGGAACATGGGTGAAGTGTTTCCAGAGACAGCGCTCTTAAAGATGTGAGGTTACATCTCTCTTCTAAAAGAAATACAGAGCAATTCCTAGCTGGCGCCTTAGACCCAGCACAACCATATATCAACAACATCAAAATGAATACCCACCAAGTGCCACCAAGAACTGTATGACACCTTCAGCCAGTCTTGGCTTTTCATCATAGAGCGCTTGCTTATCTGGGCATCAAAGGCTGTTAATGGAATATGCAAAGTACAACCCCCAGCATGAAACTGGCAAAAAAAGCTGGGACTAGTCTGTTGGGCAAGCGACACAGACATGTTGATCTGACTCTCGCCTAAGCGTAGGAAGGTCCTAATTATTTCAACCTTTGTCGCCACTGGCTTGCTGGGGCACAGGGACTCAAGGTGCACTTCACTGATGAGGCGTCGCCAATTGCGTGTCTGTGCATGCAAGCTTGTGTGAATAGAAGCTGCAGTGAGAACACAGCCTTTGTGACTTCCTGCGTCTAAGACATAACACAGTTTTATTGTGTCTCTCCTGACATGTGGCCACTTAGACGTAATAACAGAAGTTTCAATTATCTTTTAGAAACTTAAAAGGTGCCGTGACTGTGATAGGAACAATCTTCTCATTAAGGGCAAAGTTTCCAAAAGGGAAAAAAAACATAAGTAACAACTATTCTCCAAGGAGTTACTTAAAAACACCTCTGAAGCTACAAAAGAAAGTTATCTGATCTAATCAATGGAAATATGAATCTCACCTGCCCATGAAACAGCCATTTCCCTGACGGCAGCATTTCACTTCCTGTCACCGGCTCTTTGATGTCTGTGTGGTTTGTAGGGTGTTTGCTGACCGCAAGCAACTTTTCCATGGTGGTGTGATAACAAGGGCTGAGAGGGGAGGCTGGGTGGAGGAGGTAGCTGGAAACAGATGACCTCAGCGCCACCCACTACTATTATCAAATATTTTTTTGCACTCCAAGTCATGTTTTTAAGCTACTGTGAAGTGATCTGAGATCTGAATCAATGAAAAAAGCTGTTATATTTGCAATGATCAGACTCATTCTCACTCACTTTATAAAACATGTGTTTTTTTATTATGTGAGGCATTCGATCTTGCCCTTGCTTCTGGTGGATTTGGGATCTCTTGCAGACAACTGTAGGTGATGCCATTGTGGGTTTACTCAATACAGGGCCTCTGAGTTGGGGGTAGGAGATGGTTGAGCTAAAATACCCCCCCTCAAGGTCTGACTTTCCATAGGGGGAAGGCAGATCTCCCACCTGTCCAGCCTAACACGTGTGTGTGTTAACTGAGTCATGGTTTACCCCATGTGCGTGCTCAGAGTTCGGGTCTTGCGAGCATCCGCCCAACGCACCTTAACAATGGCGGTGATGGTTCTTTTAGGAATCTCAAAGGATGACTGTGGTAAGCACATCTTCCTATACTCTCCCAATGACCTATGTGACTGTCTGTCACGGTCTCCATGGTGATGTGCTTGTGACTCCTATGTCGTGGTCTGTTCCTAAACTAGCTTCTGATAGTAGTGAGCGGAAACCAGGGGACTGCAATAGTCGAGGCAAGAGCCGACTATCGCACGAATAACCGTAAAAATAATAATATTGCACAGAAAAGGAAGCAAGACCATACTCAAAAGCTCTAGATGAAAAAACAAAACAAGCAGAAGTAAGTTTAGCATTTTGGGCTGAGTAGTTTAGGTTGTCATCATAAATAAAACTCAAATTTCGAGCTGAGGACATAGGGCTAGGGAGCGTATCCAAAGGGTGTATCCACTATTCGTGGGACTACAACGTGGCACGTTCCCCAATAATCATAACCTCTGCCTTATCAGAGATGACATGCAGAGATAGGTCTATTAATTTGAGGGACTATCTTGATATTCCGACATAAACAGCTGTAATGGGATGGCACTGCACTTGGTCTGCTGAGATTAAGTTTTATCATTAAATTTTAATGTTTTATGATAGTATATTTTTGTATTAAGAATATTGAATGAAGCAAAATCTGTTGCATGTACTACATGGATGTTCTGTACCTTTGATGGTTATGTAACCGAATAAAGGATCTTTGATTAACTTTGATTGACTTGCACAACCTGCACCATGGCCTTTGCATATGTATGACAACCAAACCCCTGACCTGTGTATCTGACATGCAGATCTCCACGTGGTTATCTGTGCACATGCAGCACAATCAAACTCCTGCCCTGTGGATACCCCGTGCAGTGACATCCCGACTCACTAGTGCCATAATGCGTGTGGTGAAGAACTCACAGCATGACCGGTTGGACATATACTGGAGAGCCAGACCCCTGGCACACACACACACACACAATGCTGCAAATCTAACCCAGACCCTTGCACATGAGGTTTCTCAACAACAAAATGGTTGCATGGACCAGAACTTTGACCAGTACAGATGATGCACTTACGGCAGAACTGAGTACTTATTTGGGCATTTTCAGCAGAATCAACCCATGCACGGTGAACACGAGCTGCAGCCCCAACTGCCCTGTTTTGTGCACATGCGTCACTTGATCACACATTCTACAGGACCAAACTTTGAAGTCTGTAGAAAAACTGTTGCCCTGGTCTGTGCATATACAGCAGATTCAAACACTTGCTATATCATCAGGAGAAGCAGATGAAACTGCCGGTCCTAGACACATATTGCAGGTCCTACAACCTGACGTACACATGGCACACGCATTGCACAAGCAGGCTCAATTTCCACTGTCAGTGATATTTTGAGGGGAGATGCTCATCTAGGGTACATTCCTGAATTTGCTGCCTCTTACTAACCTTCAAGGCCTTTGCTCTAAGTCCACTGAGGATTATAGAGTCAGAAAATTAAATTACCCCACGTCCTTTCCCTCCTCTAACTGAACCTCCTACTTCACCCAGTATATTCTCTAAAATATCTTTCAAATGTCCTCTTTTGTGTACTCCTCAATGCCCGCTCAATGGACAAGAACCATCAGAACATCTAAAAAGTGATAGCAGACTCATCACTCAACCAATGTTTGTCAGAGAAACCAGCACCTAAGCCGCTGCACCTACTTTTTATGGAGCCTTCCTGTCAGGTTTAAAATAGTTTCACCTTCTCGCTCCACGAGGGCAAGTACCACGCCCCACCGTCTGTAAAGATCGCCAACCTCTATTGCAAGAACAGAAGGTAAACAGTGTTAGCAGCTCCCACTGGGACATTATCTTTTAGGTTATAAAATAAATAAATACATGTGAAAGTGCATTGCACACTCTTGTGATAAAATAAAACAAAAAGAATTAAAAAATGTATTTTACTTTTTAAACACGGTGTTGACATTTTTCACTATTGGGAAAACATATGTGTTTGTATAAAACCCTCACCTCTGTGCTTCACCTGACTAATAAGGCCTTGAAAATTAGCATAAATCAATATTTTATATCTCTTTTTTCTGTCCCCTATGATTTATCAATATATTTATTGTTTGCAGTGTACACTAGGGGAATTACTAAATAATGAAAGTTTGTAGTATAAATAATTTAGGTTCTCAGTAGAATTCTGTGTATTTTGGCTCTGGCACTATGTCCTCTCAAGATGAACACATAATGTTTCATGTATTACAAAGAGAAACGAGTAATATTCCCTGTCATACCCTGTCAACACCTTAACAAAGGTGGTATCTGAAGTAGATTTGTCTGTGTTGTGTTGCCATATTAATCATGCAGTTATTTTGTAACTTCAGCAATGTCAAATATTGTGTTGTCGTCCAAGTTAAAGTCATGTGACATCCCTTCCTGGGAAGATTCGGGGTCAGAGGTTACTTGATGTCACTCCCTGCGCTGCCATTAAGGTCAAAGGGTGTGGGCTTTCACCTCCGCAGCCCACGGCATTTTGGTGAATTGACATCCATGCCACTTCCTTGACAAATAAGTTCAATGTTAACTTATTCAATTTGAGCTCCCTCCGTTATCTTCTGATACAGATCAGAGATGGTGATAACTTCCTTGTTCTTCATCCTTGTACACTGTTACCACATTGACTGATAACTGGGAAGGAAATGTTGCTTACCTGTAATCCTAGTTCTCATCCAGGAGATATACTGGCTGTCGCCAGTAGGTAGTTATAGTTAGGACCTAGTTTCCATAGGAAAAGTGTTTTTTGATTTGCCAATATCTTTGGCGCCGTTTGGCGAATATTCGCGAAATTTTCAAAACGAATGCCCTGCTCCGGTCCACTCCTGTCTTGAAAGTTTTGGGGTGATTCGTCAAGCGGGGGCCGAGAAAAAATGGGGGGTCCCAAAACACGTTTTCTCCATGTTAATTTCCAAAGGAAACTTTAGTCAAAGCTACCACCAGACCTGCTGAACGGAATTACACCAAATTTGGCTTGGTTCAGAAAGTGACCTTTTTTTTCAAATGGTGTAAATCCGTTCAGTAGCTCCTAAGAAATTCATACATAATAAATATCGATATCTGGTGACCGCGGTGGATCAGCCAACCCTCCCAAGCATGAGCTTGATTCTGATTGGCTGCTAACACTTCAAACCAAGAAGTGTTGGCAGCCATCTTGTGACTCGGTTCAACCGAGTCACAGGAAAACAGTAAAAAAATGATTTAAAAAAGAAAAGGGGGCAGCGTAGAAACACCCTGACCCCCTAGGCCTGCTCAGGGGGTCCCACAGGGACACCCAGGGACAAAAAAAAGCATTTTTTTAAAAATATTTCGGTGGGATTTGCGGACCCTACAGGAATCCCGCTGAAAAGAAAAACCCGAAGGGCGGTGTCCCGCGCTTCATTTTAATAAGCCCCCGGGTGGCCAGGTCCTGGGGGCAATGTGGAAAATATATGCAGGGGACGCGCAGGCCCCCGAAGCCCCGGGGACCGCCACCTCCCCGGGTCTTTTTTATTATAAAAAGCTTGGGGGGGCTCCGGCCCCCCACACTGCCCCGGGGACCACCACCTCCCCGGGGCATTCCAAAATAATGGGTGGTGAGGCCTCGTGGGCCCCCCCAAGCCCCGGGGACCGGCACCTCCCCGGGGCTTCAATGCTTAAATGCGGGGGGGCTTGTGCCCCCCCGCAGCACCGGGGGACTGCCACCTCCCCGGGCTAGCTTTAAAAATTATGTGCGGGTGGCTCGAGCCCCCCCACACTGCCCCGGGGACCACCACCTCCCCGGGGCACATTTTATTCTAATATGGGGGTCCGTTGCGGACCCCCGGCCCCGGGGACCACCACCTCCCCGGGGCTATGTACAAGTTGAGAGGGGGGCCATACGGCCCCCCTCCAGGAGCCCTCCTTGGCCCTTGGGACCACCACCCCCCAGGGCTGGCTCCAGCAATGTCCCGGGGTGCCCACCCCCGGAACATTGCAGTTTGTAATGGCAGGGCGGGAGCACTGCTCCCGCTCTGCCATTGCAAACTTCCGCTTCACTTCATGGAAGCGAGAGCAGAAAAACTGCTCTTGCTTCCATGAAGCGAAACAGATTTACTTTTGGGCAAAGGGAGCTGCATGTTTGCAGCTCCCTTTGTCCAAAAGCAATGCAGGCTCCCACAGGTGGCGGGGAGCCTGCAGGGACCGCGGGGGATCCCCCAACCCAGAACGCGCCGGGAGGCGCGTTTGCAGAGTGGTGCAGGGAGGGGGCGGGGTCTCCGGCGAGATGCCGGCTTCTCTTTTCTTTTCTTTTTTTTAGAAGGGGGGCTGTGTGGCCCTCCTTCTCTTAATATTTTTTGGGCCCTGGGGACCCCATCCCCCAGGGCCTAAGCCATTTTAAAAATTATTTGTTATAAAAAACAGGAAGGGTGCTGTGCGGCCCCCCTCCCAAGGCCGATTTGAGCCAATGGGACCCCGTTTTTCCTTTTTTTTTACTTTACGGGAGGAGGGCAGCCCGGCCTCCCTTCCCTTGGCCAATTTTAACCCCGGGGACCCCATCCCCCGGGGCCTGGCCTCACGTTGGGGACATTATAGTTAGTAATTAGCATTTACAAAACCTTTGAAATTCACTGAAAAAAACACAGGTTTCAGGGACGTTATAGTTAGTCTGACATTTCACTCGTACAAAACCAGGTAAATTTGGCCGTTATAGTTAGCTGAGCTAACTATATCTCGCAGCCCCGCAATGCACTGCTGATGACGTCACATATTACATCACTCATGACATAGTCAGTGACATCACTGATGACATCACTGATGACATCGCAAATGACATCACTGATGACATCATCCACTTAATCTCTGATGCACCTCCTCACACCCTAATATAACCTATCATACACCCACTCTAAAATACAGACTACCATTCTCGAAACCATAGAGACACTAATACCAGTTAGCACATACCCACTCACTAATTCATAGGTCTACACACACATCCCCTGACTCACCCATACAGTCACTGATATATGCACTCATACACCCATACAGACACTCACACACCGCCACTCACCCATAGAGTTACTCACATACCTAGTCAGTAACCCAAAGAGTCAATCACACTGCCATTTACTCACCTATACAGTTATACACACACTACCTCACTTATTCATACAGATACTAACACATAGTTACTCTCTTATACAATCACATACACAAGCACACACTCATCCATACAGCCACTCTCACAATCATTCACTCTCCCATACAGTCACTTAGATACTCTAACACTCACATATACTGTCTTTCACATATGCAGTTACTCACACATACACCACTGAGACATCTATTCACTCACCAACACAGCCATACGCACACTCACTCACCCATACAGCCCCTCGCAGACGCACTCATGACCCCCTACACCCAGTGAATCACCGACTCACACATCCATGCAGGGAATCACACCCCCCCCACCCACCCATACAGACACTCAGGCACCCATACAGGTACTCAGACAACCAATCATTAACCCATATAGATACTCATGTAGCTACTCACCAACCCATGCAGCCACTTACACACCAACCGACAGACTGATACGGACATTCACACAGATTAGTCACTCACCCATACATTCACTAAGGCACGTTTAATCACTCACTTATACAGTCAGTCACACACCCACTAAATCATTCATACAGACACTCATACACCCACTCATTCTTCAATACACCCTGGCGTATATATAGTTAACATTCTTAAACTTTTCAGAAACAGTCACTGGATGATGTCATCAGTGATGTCATTTGAGATGTCATCAGTGATGTCATCAGTAATGTCACTGATCATGTCATGAGTGATGTAATATGTGACGTCATCAGCAGTGCATTGCGGGGGCACGAGTTATAGTTAGCTTAACGGCCGTATTTCTCTGGTTTTGTACTAGTGAAATGTCGGACTAACTATAACATCCCTGAAACCTGTGTTTTTTCCAGTGAATTTTTAAGGTTTTTTTTAAATGCTAATTACTAACTAAAACGTCCCTGAAACCTCTGGTTTTTTCAGTGAATATATTTATTTATTTTATTTATTTTAAGAGTTTTATATAGCGCTGGCTAGACCCGTAGGTATCAGAGCGCTTTACAATAGGTTACACAATGTTACAGAAAAAGATAACAATTACACATAACATCAAGAATAAGCAACACATTGAGAGAGGAAAGGAAGGTGGGACAAATAGAGCGGAGGGGGGAAGGGGGAAGTGTGAAGGGGAGGATGAGGATGAGGGAAAGACAGGCAGGAGAGACGAAAGGAGGTCTGCCCAATGACCGACTGGGTAGGTGACGTCCTAGGAGGGAATCCATGAGTCCGTCTCCCCTTTAGCTAAACAAGGTAGCTCCATCGGGCATCGGTCAAATAGCTAGGTCTCAACTGACGAGGGGAAGTTCACAGAAGAAAGTCCAGTTGGTAATCAGGGTGGGAACTATGAGCAAGGACGGGCGAGGGCAAAGGTCAATAGCTGGAAAGAGGAGAGGGGTAGAGCGAAAAGGGGTAGGGGGAAGGGGAGGAGGGAGATAAGGACAGGAGAGACGCAGGAGAGTTTGCCCAAAGACCGGCTGGGTAGGTGATAGCCAAGGAGGGAATCCATAGTCCATCTCCTCTTTAGCTCGCGAGGTAGCTCCACCGGGCATCAGTCAAAATGGCTAGGTCTCAGCTGATTAGGGAAAGTTCTCAGATTAAATGTCCTGGTGGGTGAGCAGGAACAGGGTCAGGTGAGGGCTGATCAAGATGGCAGGTGCTACAGTACTTTACTGGGAAGGATGGGCCAGTCTCTCTTAGTTCTTAAAAAGGTCACAAGATCTCCCAAGCGTCAATATGTGATCGGGGGTAACACAGTCCATTAAAAGCCCACCTGGACGCATCTCCCCTCTCGGCGGGACAAGCGTGGTAGGAGCTGCCATTTTGCCTCGCGCTGGTCGGGGGGGGGGGTCCGCTCACCTCAGCCTTCAGCTACAAGTGGTCAATAGCTTAGCTACAATAATAATGTCAGGACTTGAGGTGCTGTGGTAAAATGGTAGGTGGATGGCAGGGTATCCGCGGGATATTTTAAATGCTGATGATCCCGACCATGGGAGCATCTTAACCAGCTACAGATCGGCGGCCATATTGTTAATGACCGACTAAGTGCTGAAGGTCCTTGGAGTTTAAAGGACCAACTCTGACTCAGGCGTGAAGGCCTTAGGGCGATGATCCTGGGACAAGGGCTCGGCAATCTCTGTTGTTATGAGGCCACCAGTGGATGTTAGATCAGTGGCAATCATCCGCTCGGTGTATATATATATATACACACAGCCTAAAGAGAGGCTGAAAATGGTCAGATTACATTCAATGTTCATTTTAAAAAGAATCCAATTATATAGAAATATGTCATTAATAAAAATGATCATAGAAAATCATTCACAAACTGTTATTAAACGGAAAAGGAAAGGGAATATGAGACATTGTTAGTCAATAGGCTGCCATTCAAAGAATAGTCGAGACAACTGGCACGGTGCCTTTAAGAGCCTCACAGTACACCCTATATCCCATCATGCCTCACAGGTGACAGTTGTCAGGTCATTTTTACAGAGATTAGGAATCCTGGGTGAAATAATTGTTGAGAGCTGTAATAATTTCTTTCCAGGGACGCGGGAGGTTTATTTATGCCTTTGATGAGGTTTCCCCTGGAAGAGAACTAGGATTACAGGTAAGCAACTTTTCCTTTTCTTCCAGGGAATCCTCATCAATAGTCATAATTACTGAATAGACTAGCAAGCCCAACCCACAAGAAAAGGGGCTGTATGAGACTGTGAGTGGGTGTGTGAATAGCTCTGAGGGTGTGAGAGTGGGTTTGTGAGTGGCTGTATAGGTCTGCAGAATGCAGCACACATAGAAAAAGCAAAAAAACAAGGAGATATGAAAGTATTTCTCCTCGTTTCGCCATTCTAGCGCCTGCTCTTGCATATTTGTAAATATGGTGCAGGGCATGGCGCCACCGGAGTGCCCAAATAAGTGCTGTTCCTGTGGCGCTAGGGGCTTGCACATATGCACCCCCCCCCCCCCTGAGTTCATGCTGAGCGCAGTGGCAGCCTAACTCCTCACAGATCAGGGAAAACTAAGACACACTAAGGCTGTCAGTTCAAAAGTTCCCAAGAGATAAAGGGATATCTAAAAAGTATTCTCAGACGTTGTCATGCCCAGTATGTAAGTAAGATATGTTGTCTATCTATGAACGTTCTGTGAGAATGTCAATTATATATCTGTCTATTTGTGTAAGTAAACGCATAATAACAATTTACATAGCACACAATATCAACTGAATTTTTGGGCACTTTATAATTGTTGAGTGGTACCCAGTGGAAGCCATTTCCTCATCCTTAGAATAAGAAAAGATTGAGATTTGAACTGAAGCCTGCAAGTCTTCAAGCTTATGCCTTAAATTTTACAACTGCTTGAAGCAGCTGCATTACTCATTCAGTTTGTTTTTATCCAGGTTGGAACGAGTGACGTGCTGTAACAAGATGCTATTTGCAGGACGAACTGAAACCCACTGAGCTATCTTGTTTAAACCACAAATCAGTCTGAGCTGCCCATCACATGCTATGACCTGAGGCAGGTTCATTAATCCTAATGACTATTTCATGACGTTTTAAACACTTGACCAGAGATAGCACATATATTGTTCAAGCAAGTGCAATATTCAGCATCGGCATCTAACTACTATTATACCACAAAGCTACCTGGATGCACATAGATCTCCGCTGCAGGTGCCTTAACCCCGGTGCTTTAAGTGGGCGGGTCCTGCCAGAGCTCAGCCCCAGCAGAGCAGACAGACCCCTACTGGGGGGGTCTTTTTCCGTCCTCCATGACTTCCAAGCAGAAGGACAAGATACACTGGCAGGACCAGGGCCACCAGAAGGACTGGCGGTGGGCTAGAAGAACCAGGACCACGCGGCCCTGGAGGTCAAGCATAGCCGGGGCTGGAGGAACAAGAGGATCGAGGTACGAAGGACTAGACCAGGCAAGACCAGGGTTAGGAGGGTCATAACCAGGAAGATCAAAAGGACCAGGTCTGGAGGTCCAAGACCAGGGTACCAGGGCATAATGGACCGGGACAACCTGGAGTAGAGGGACTAGAACTAGGAGAATCAGGTGGACCAGCAAGAGGATCGGGTCAGGGAGAAATAGGAGAACTAGGACCTGGACAACCAAGAGAAGGTCTCGGACCATGAGAACTGGCACCAGGAGGCCAGACTCAGGAGGACCCAGAAGAGCAGGAATGGAACCAGGCCTATGAGGGCAAAGAACAGGACCAGGGTCAGGAAGACCCAGGCTGCTGACTGCAAGTTGTTAAGTCTCCTCCATGAGACTTGTAAACATTGTTTCCTGTACCGTGATAAACAAACGAAGTCATTAAGTACTTTTAACGACAATAATTTGATGATGGTTGCGAATGACTTATTTCCCTGTATACCCTTGCTCAAAAACTAGAAATGTGTGCTAATATGAAGGTCAGCACCAGACCCTGACGTGCTGCCCGTGGAAGAGGTTACTTACAGTACAATAGGGCAACAAAGGCCACATCCCAACCACAAACTAGGGAAAAAACAGCAGGAAAATAACTCAACCGGAATACACATTTATGGGTATTATTTTCCCACAAAACGACTTTTGTGCAATAGTTCTGTTACAATAAAAAAAAATGGTATCACACGTCTCCCACTGGCAAAACTAGGTGCAGATGGATAACTTGGCAAACTTTGAAAACTTGTTGAAGTGAGCAGTTTGCCAACTTCAAAGGCAAAGTTTTAAACTTGGCATAGTTGGAATTATCGTCTACTATAAATATGCACGTTTGTGTTGCATGGATGTCAACCTGGTCTTTATGAGACCCAGCAACCTTATTGTTACTAAATCACTTTTAGAACACAGATCATAATAAAATCTCCTCTCTCACTTCACGGAATGTGACCGTTCCCTAAAACTGTCCTATGATCATAGTTTAGGGTGTTGACTAAGTAAACTCTTCTTGGTAAATTGAATGATTATCAGTGGTAAACACTTTTTTTTTAGGTTTAGTACTGATTTTTAGTTTGATATGTTTCTCCTTTTTATCAGTTGACAGTTTTTGCTAAAGAACAGTACTTATTGACGAATGTTCATTGTAGAGTTTATCTGTTGATAAAATATTAAAAAAATAAAAAATGCTCTGTTTTGAATAAAGTATTCAGTGCTGAATGAAGCAGTCATTTGCTTTGTAAAATTCTCTCTAAAAATAAATTATTACGTTTCTTGTTAATGTATTGCGGATAGCATCTTTATACTGTAGCATCCAAAAACTAATTTAGAATTATCAGAATACAACTGTGGATTAAGACACAGTACTTAAGGAATGAGGGCAAAAGTATTAATTGTGGCTTTAGTTATGTCTTGGGGACTCTACAATTGTAGAAATGTGGTAATTGTGGTTTCCTTGCAGACACTCGGATAATGATCTTTTCCGGCCTAGCAGTGGTCACTTCACTGATTTCTAAGTCATCAAGTTTGCCAGATTCACCAACCACTGACCCCATTGCAAGTAGGTCAACAGCTGCCTCTAAGGCCCCGATTACGAGTTGGGCGGTTAATTCCAACCCATGCGGAAAGCCTTATGTAAGCACGGGTTGGAATTACGAATTGTTAGGTATTTAATGCATTATTATCGGATGTGTTAAATAAGTCACCCATCGTTAAATTTGGGCAGGTCAATCTTGTTAAAATTTAATGGGAGAAAACAATACGGTATTTATTGTATGATGTGGATTTTGGTGCGTTAAACACCAAAATCCCCATGTTATTTTCCAACAACTGGTAATAGGTGGTATTTATCGCACTCGATCAATAACGTACCCCATGGTATCTTTATTTATCATGTGTCATACCATCTATACTCGCAATCAGGGCCTTAGAGAGATCTCCTGACACCAAAGTGAAAACGGCATTAGTCCTAGGGAAAAAGATATTCTTTTAATTATTTCCAAAGAGGTTCCCAAGCCCCGTAACCAAACTTCATCCTCTATATAAAAACGAGCAAAGAATTGGTCCACTTCTACTTCTTGAGTGGGGCCGAATACTTGTTGACCCTCTTAAACTTCTGAATGTTCATGAGCAACCAGGACATCTGGTAAACCGTGCCATTCCATGCATATGTGCGAGGGGTTGAAAAAGGGGGCAACATCAGCTTGTGTCCCCCTCCAACCT
The DNA here is from genome assembly GCA_963921515.1 of Calotriton arnoldi. Lineage (NCBI taxonomy): Eukaryota > Metazoa > Chordata > Amphibia > Caudata > Salamandridae > Calotriton > Calotriton arnoldi. The sequence goes on along the minus strand of CAWUFW010000506.1, from coordinate 166,137 downwards.
GTGTTTTCACAATGACTCCACAGACCCACCAGCTATGGTCAGCCTCGTTTCTCACCCCTATTACGCCTTGGTGGATTCTACAGGAACAAAATAAGTTACTTACCTGTAACTATAGTTCTCCAGTATTGGAATCTTTCATAGATTCACATGCTTGAATCATTCCCGTCGTCGAGATGGGAGTCCCCGGTATATCAAAACAGCAATGCAAAGTTAGCAAAAACTAGAAAAACATGCCTAGGCCTATTTCAGTTTTGTAACATATCCATCTCTTTTTGTAAAACAGACCAAAATAAGGCTTTAGCCAATCAGAACACCCCACCCTCTAAAACACTCCTGAGAGAACCTCAGACCTTCAGATTTTCACAGCACTAGTGCCGTAAACCTAACCATAAAGGTCTCAAAAGGTGAGCTTCTCAGGAGAGGCGGGTGGGTCGCATGTGAATCTATGAAAGAGTGCAATACTGGAGAACTATAGTTACAGGTAAGTAACTTATTTTCTTACTCCAGTATTGGAACTTTCATAGATTCACATGCTTGAATCTGAGTAGCTAGCAGTAAGGAGCACATTTTTGTTATAATTGTCTTTGAATAAAATATACACAACGAAAAGTAAAAGAGAAAGGCAAATTTGTCTGTCTTAAATTCTTAATTCATGCCTAAACAAAGCATTTTTTTAACGATCGGCATCCAAATATAAACATAAATAAATATATATTTATAAATATATATAAATATAAATAACTATATGACAAAATAACCATATAGTGGGGATGAAAAAAGGAAAGAATTGAGTAAGAAGACTAATAAAAAAGAATGTGCGAGGTTCCTAGAAAGTAAAGGAAGGAGGGATGAGAAAGAAAGCTCACCGTCATTGAAACAGGTTCCTCAGTATCGCCTGGCCTACTGCAGTGTCACTGCGAACCGAAGAATCCAAGCAGTAGTGCTTGTTAATGGTGTGGATAGTCTTCCAGGTCGCTGCCCTGAAGATCTCCTGGATAGGTACCCCGGCAAACAAGGCTGTTGAGGCAGAGACCGCTCTAGTAGAATGTGCACGGACTCTCCCATGGAGGGGCTTTCCAGCTGCCTGATGACAGTATTGGATGGTACTAGAAATCCAACGTGCGAAGCCTCGTTTGGAGAGGGGATAGCCCTTACGAGGAGCACTCTAGGCCACAAAGAATTGGGATGACTTTTGGAAGGCTTTAGTTTTGTGGAGATAGAATTTTAGACAGCGCTGAACATCTAGAGAATGAAGGGCTCTCTCCGCTGGTGTTGTAGGTTGCTGGAAAAATGTTTTTAAAACCAGCGGTTCGTTTAAATAAAAGTCCGATGAAACTTTAGGGATGAACTTGGGGTTGGTACGTAACATCACTCTGTCATCCTTGAATTGAAGAAAAGGCTCCTGGATAGTGAGAGCCTGCATTTCACCAACCCTTCTAGCAGATGTCAAAGCCAGAAGTAGCGCCACTTTCCATGACAGAAATTTCCTCTCCGCCTTGTGGATAGGTTTGAAGGGATGGTTCAGGAGTTGAGACAAGACCACATTAAGGTGCCAGAGTGGTGGAGGAGTCTCAACCGGAGGAAAGACCCTAAAAAGTACCTTCTTGAATTGTTTGATGATTCTCGCTGACCATAAAGAAGGGCCTGAAGAGGTTCTTCTAAAACGTGAAATAGCCGTGAGATGAACCTTAATAGATGAATGAGCCAGACCAACTTTCGCCAATGAAAGGATGTAAGGAAGGATCTCATGAGCCAAAGAAGAGAAAGGATGAACGACCGATTCTTGGCACCAGAGACAAAACCTCTTCCATTTCATCTGATATGTTTTGTTCGTGCTCTGTGCCTGGGCATGAGAAAGAATGTCTTTACACTCAGTGGAAAGTTTCAGATGATCGAACTCTCTGTGTTCAGGAGCCATGCCGCTGATCGAAGCGATTTGGGATCCCGATGCAGCACTTGACCCCGGGACATTGTCAACAGCGATGGGATAGGATCCAAGAGAATCAGCTGTCTCTCCGAGAGAAGAAGAATGTAGTGATCACAGGAAACATCCAGGTAAGTAAGAAGGTTTATTGAAATACAGCGATAAAGATCCCACAGACAACGCGCAAACGTGCGTGCAAGCACGGCGCTGACTTCGCTCCAACTGTCATATATCACATTGTCAACTGTCAACACTGAGATCGTCTCGCGTGCCAACGGGCAGCGCGAGACAGCTATCTAAGGAATGTCCACGCGCGAGGGGCGCAAGTGGACAGCACACTCATATATCTCTTTCCCTTGAAGAAAGGATGAGAAGCAGGAGAGAAAAGAAGGAGGGAGAAAGAGAAGAAAATTACCTGAACCTAACGGGTAGTCTGACATTTCTGCCACTCCTCCTGGGGGAAACAAGAGGGTTATTAACAACATCCAAAACACTGTGTCTTGGAACAGAAGAATGTATTGAGACCGTATCAGAACATGGGACCGGTCTCTCACCAACCTTGTCATTGACCTTAACAATCTTGTTCATGTTCCACCAATTACGCTGATTGACACGAACAGCACTCCCACAAATGTTATCAATGGTATTGCTAATCCATTGTGCTTTGCACGCGTGGGTTCGTATCCGATCCTCGTCGCCACGAAGAATGTAGTGATCACAGGAAACATCCAGGTAAGTAAGAAGGTTTATTGAAATACAGCGATAAAGATCCCACAGACAACGCGCAAACGTGCGTGCAAGCACGGCGCTGACTTCGCTCCAACTGTCATATATCACATTGTCAACTGTCAACACTGAGATCGTCTCGCGCGCCAACGGGCAGCGTGAGACAGCTATCTAAGGAATGTCCACGCGTGAGGGGCGCACGTGGACAGCACACTACAAAGCAGTTCTGTGTACCAATACTGGCGTGGCAAAGATGGGGCTGTGAGGATCATCCTGCAGGGCTTTGCCTTCATCTTTATGAGAAGCCTTGGCAGGAGGGGAATGCATAGGCAAAGGTGCCTGACCATGCCATCGAAAACGCATTCCCCCAGGATCCCGGATGGTGAAGCCACATTGCGAAGTACCGACATTTCCTGTTTTCCGGCGTCGCAAATAGGTCTATGGTTGGCTTGCCCCAGAGCCGAAAAATGTTGTCCAGTGTTTCCTACTGCAGTTCCCATTCGTGGCATGCAGGCTTGAGCCTGCTGAGTGTATCAGCTGTCGTGTTGAGATTCCCTGGATGATGTTCTGCTCTTAGAGAAACTCCATTCTGAGTCACCCACTCCCAGATGCATTGAGCTTCCAGTGACAACAGAGGGGACCTTGTGCCCCCTTGCTTGTTGACATAATGCATCGCCGTTGTATTGTCCATCCTGATGAGAACTGATGAGTTTCGCATCCTTGGAAGGAATGCTTGCAGGGCTAAACGAATTGCTCTTAGTTTCAGCAAATTGATGTGGAGAAGGCGATGATGTTGCTGTCAACGACCTCTGATTTGAAGGTCTTGCAGGAACGTTCCCCATCCTTCCAGAGATGCATCCGTGGTTATTACTCGCGGAGCTGGGGATGCCAGAAAAGACAGACCTTTTGAAATGTTTTTCTGCTGGGTCCAGGAAGAGATGGTTGGAGCATAACTGGAGTTACTTTGATGACATCCTGGAAAGAACCGTTCACTTGGCGATATTGTAAGTCTAGTTGTTCCTGAAAGGGATGCATCCTCAGGCGGCAGAAGGGAATCAGGGGGATGCAGGATGACATTGACCCCAGGAGAGACTTGTAACGGCGAACTGAAAGTGATTTTTTTCTTAGGAAGAGTTGAGCCATAGATATCAGTTAGATTTGTCTTTCTAGCGATGGAAAGGCTTTGTTCAGAGACATGTCCAATATGGCTGCCAGAAAGGTAATGCTTTTGGATGGGTGTAGGTTTGATTTCTCCTTGTTTAAGGTAAGGCCTAGACTTTCGAAACGACCTGTGCAAGCTGTCGTGGATGCCCGGGTTGCAGAAATGGAAGGCGCTTTTATCAGCCAATCGTCCAAGTAAGGAAACACCTGGTGATGTTGCCTTCTGAGGAAAGCCGCCACCGGGGCCAGACACTTTGTAAATATCCTTGGTGCCGATCCTAGGCCGAATGGCAGGACCTTGAATTGGTAGTGGCTCCTGGCTACAGTGAAGCGAAGATATTTCCTGTGCGATGGATGGATGGAAACATGGGAATAAGCGTCTTGTAGGTCTAGAGTGGCCATGAAATCTCCTGAATTTAGAAGCAGTAGTATATCTTGTAAGGAGACCATATGGAAGGACTGCTTCTTGAGATAGGTGTTGAGAGCCCTCAAGTCTAGGATAGGCCACCACTTTTTGAAAGCCTTCCGTACCAAAAAGAAACGGGAGTAGAACACTTTCCCTCTCTGGGATGCCGGAACTGGTTCTATTTCCTCTTTTTGGAGCATCAACCGGACTTCTAGGCGCAGGAGCTGTAGATGTCTTGTCGCTTGTAAGCGAGGTGGAGTGGATGGTGGAATTTGAATAAATTCTAAAGTATGGCCAAACTGAACAGTGTTGAGAACCTATTGATCCGTTGTTATCCTTTGCCAGTTTTGGATGTATAAATAGATTCTTCCCGCCACAGGCGCATAAACGTGGAAAGGAAAAGGAGCCGGAGTCGGAAAGTTGTCAATGTCGACTTGAGGAATCCTTTCCTTGTCACCCTGCTCTTCCTCTGGGTGCCAATCTGGAATAAGTTGTAGATTGAGATTGCCGCTGAGTGTATTGCGGTCAATAAGGGTGTGTAGAGGAAGTGTATGAGGGATACCTGTATTGCTGGTATCCACCTCTATATGAGGGCAGACCTCTTCCTCGAAACCCTCCAAAAGGTACCGTACGATACTGGAGCGTCCCCAACGGCTTCGCCGTTTCAGTGTCCTTCTTTATATCCTGGAGAGCCTCATCGATGTGTTTACCAAAAGGGCCTCTCTGTCAAAGGGTATATCCAACATTTTATTCTGAACCTCAGGCCGAAAAGATGTTGCTCTGAGCCAACCTTGTCGGCGTAAGACTGCTGATCCTGCCAGAGACCGAAAAGCTAGTAAAGCACAGAGAAAAAGGTAGCGGTGGAATACAGGGTAGCACCTTAGTTGTAAAACAATATTTTTCTAAAACTATTTCTTATTCATCTATCAGTGTTGGTGCCACTCCAGGTAATATAAAACATCCCGCTACCACGGATGTAACCCCATAGGATTACCAACGGACTCCTATGTTAGTTCAAATAATACAAATTTACCTAGGCACTCGTCAAGTTTATAAAACAGTACAGTCGAATAGTGTAACCAGTCTGTATAGAAATCTATATATCAATTCACAGGCCAATAATCCAACAAGTCAATTTTGAGCAGTAAAAAATTTTTTTTAATCTACTGATAATATTTCATTGCTAATTGTGGTGATCTCATATTTTACAACATAAGTAATAAAAATAAAAAAATAAACAGTTACAGGTGTTGTTTTCTATTTATGATTTCCCAGAGGTCCTGTTCATATAGCCTTTACTACGTTGTCTTAGATGGAAACAGCCGACACGTGTTTCGTTACGTTAGTAACTTTTTCAAGGCTTCAAAAATCCACAAACGACAGTCCAAATAGTAGGTAACGCTCCCATGGACACAGGAATCACCTGTGCCATGTATGTCGGATATTGAGGGACAATTAATGTATGTCAGCCGCCTGAAAGTAGATCAATCTTTCAGAAAAGATCCACTTGCATAAGATGTCTTCTCGTAATAGTCTATGTAAGGAGTCTAATATGGCAATATTCGCAAATAAGTGTCACTCCTGTTTCGTATGTTTAGCGTAGGTTTGTAGAATATACCAGATTCAAGTGAATGTCTTGAAGGCTTTATTATGACTTCAAGAGCTATGATAAGCCTCCATAGTTTTGGCGCGAAGCGCCGTATTCCAATCGTGACGTCCCTCGACAAATAAGCAAGCCGAAAAGCTGTCGTAGCGATGTCCATTGCACAGTCTATAACCTCTGATGAAACCCTCTCACCCTCTTGGATATCTTCTTGGCGTCTGATTTACTTCCATCAGGAAGTTGGTTGATGTAAGGGGCTAGGCGCACCACATCTGGCAATCATAGCGACCTAGGATCGCTAGAGCATTAGCTGCCCTGACCATCAGTCCTGACATCGAAGAGAATCGCTTGCCTGCATTATCAAGGTGTCTGCCTTTCTTGTCCAGAGGTGATGTGACCGGAGCAGCTGGGTTCTTGGATTTCCTTTGAGCCGCTTGGAATATTACTGAGTCTGGCTTTGGGTGGCCCACCAGGCAAGCCAGACTATCCTCTGGTGCCATATACTTCTTTTCCAATCTAGGAAGAACAGGGATCACTGTGGCTGGGGTCTACATAACCTTAAGGCCCTCCTCCCATATGTAACCAACAATGGGGATGGCTCGCACTAATTTCCTAAAGGGTTCTTTGAAGTCATAAAGAAAGCACTCAGTTTGTGAAGTTGGCATTAGCAAATCGAATCTTTTGGCTGCTCTTTCCAGAAGATTATGAAAACCACTGATGTCTTCAGGTGGAGAATCTATAGGAACCGGTGAGGGTGAAGACGGGGTGAAGATGATATAGTCGGCCCATTCCCTGTGTGGATATGGAAGCTCCCTCTCCTCCTGGTCATCATCAGAGGTGACAGGGTGCTGGTCGGGAGGCGGTGTTGATGGTGGAGCAGTGACTGTGTGTAATGTTGTCCCCAATTGAGGGGTGGAAGGCACTGAATGTTGTTTAGGAGGCAACACAGCATGTTCTGGAGCAGCAGAAGGCGATGGAAATCTTTTCTTATAGTCCGAAAGCATAAACTGCAGATCAGAAAGCAACGAGGATGGCATACAAACCATCTCCTCCTGATACTGTTGGTGGTAGTCCTGAGGAGGCACGTAATAGTGCTCTTCCTCATAGCCCTCCTCGAAGTCATCTTCCTGGCATTTTACATGCAACTCCGATGTTCCTCCAGGAGATGTGAAGGAATCAAAGGAGTCACCTTACTAGGTGATGTGACTTCTGGAGTTAAGTGTCTGTTTCTTAATTTCTTTGCAGGAATTTTTTCCATTGTCGATGGTGTCGTCGATGATGTCGTCAGTGGAGCCACTGCTGTTGTTGACAGGGTCGAAGGCAAAGTATACACCGTTGCAGTTGATGCCATCAACGGCGCTGTAGCCATTGGAGTTGTATCCGATGTTGTCGTCGCTGTTGTCGTCGTCGCTGTCGTCGTCGCTGTTGTCGTCGCTGTCGTCCTCGCTGTTGTAACTGCCGATAACAAAGATGATAGCGGTACAATAACCGGCGATGCTTGCAAAGTCTTCGACGACGATCCCGTCGTTGATGCCGTTGTTGGAGGAGGTATCGACGATGACTGTCCCTTGACTGCAGGTACCTGGGAAGCATCGCTCCACGTCGATGATGACGATCTTTTCGTCGACGTTGTCGTCGTCGACGATGATTTTGTCGACGGTAAAGACTTTGTCGACAGTTTCTCCTCAGGGGGGCAGAAGAAGGCTTTTTGAAGGCTTTCCTGCCCTCAGAAGGTGTTGAAGGCGGCACAGAACTTGCCTTTTTAACCCTGCTGTCCTCTGTAAGATGTCCTTTCCTCTCTTTTTCACCTCGGTGAGGAGATTTTGTAGGACTATGCCTGTAAGACCCATGGGTGGTCTTTTTTGAGGCTTTACGAGGGCGCCCATCTCTTGTGAGACCTTCTGGAAGACGAAGAAGAAGAGGCCTCATAACTATCCTCACTAGATATAGGCTCTTTTCTGGACTTCAGCTTTTGGAGCCAAATGAGAAGTCGTCCCTCACTATCCCTCAGCGTTTTGGTGGAGAAGGTATGACATACCTTACAATCCTTGACCTTGTGGTCAGGGTACAGGCAGTAGATACAGTCCTTGTGAGGGTCATCAACATGAAGTCTTTTCTTAGAGCAGGTGGCACAGGCTCTAAAAAGACCCTTCTTCTCCTTGTCCGGCATCAGGAAAGTAGATTAACCAAGCCCAATAAGTAGAATTCTGAAGAAAAGGTTAGAAAAACCTCGCAAGAGAGTAGATATGTAAAAATCTGAGCAGAGCTCAGTGGAGACACCCTAGCACAACGTGCAGTAGAAAATCTGAAGGTCTGAGGCCCTCTCAGGGGTGTTCCAGAGGGTGGGGTGTTCTGATTGGCTAAAGCCTTCTTTTGGTCTCTTTCACAAAAAGAGATGGATATGTTACAAAACTGAAATGGGCCTAGGCCTGTTTTTCTAGTTTATGCTAACTTTGCATTGCTGTTTTGATATACCGGGTACTCCCATTTCGACAACGGGGAATGATTCAAGCATGTGAATCTATGAAAGCTTCAATACTGGAGTAATGAGTGTTATTTGCAAAAGTATTGGAGCATGGCATCCTTGATTTGTGACTTGCCACATTTGCTTGACTCCTTTGCCTTGATTCTTTGCTGGAGGTCCCCACGCCTGACTGTGACCTTGAGATCCTGGCTCCCTTCAACTGGGACAGGCCTGTGGATGCTGCAGCGCCTCGAGACTCTCACGGGTGAAGCAGTTGCGCTTTACAAATCCTGATCGATTGATTGATGCATCTCCATCAGGGCCGGACTGGGAACCCACAGCTGCCCTGGCAATTTTGGCGGACCGGCCCCCTGCCGGTGGATCGGGGGGGGAGGAGGAGGGTGCACTGCTGCTTTTGTTACTGAGGGCCGATATTGCAGCACTGCTGCAAAACTGGCCCCCACTGCTGCAAAACCAGCCCCCAAACCGCAAAACCGGCCCCCACCCTTCCAGCATCCGGGGGTAACGCCTGCTGCCCGCGACGGCCAATCCGGCCCAGATCTCCATCTCTCCTGGGTCGCTTCTCGAGTATTTGCCATGACTGTATGGGCGTAGATCACTCTTTGACGCTCCTGAACTCACTCTTTACACAACCTACGAAAGCTATGTGTAGTGTATGCCCGTGGGTCGCTCCGCAAAACTTCAGATCATCCAGAACACCGCGGTCAGACTCGTCCTCGGCATCCCACGGCATGAACACATCACCCAGCACCTACGAAACCTCCACTGGCTCCCCGTCGTGAAAAGAGTAACCTTCAAGCTACTCATTCACGACTACAAATCCCTCCACAACACCGGACCCCAATACCTCAACGAAAGAGTCTCCTTCCACGTACCCAAGAGAAACCTCCGATCCGCAGACCTCGCCGAAGTCCCGCACATTTTCAGAGCCAGAACGGGTGGAAGAGCCTACTCCTACAGTGCGGCAAAGACCTGGAACGAGCTCCCCCTCAACATCAGATGTTCCCCCACTCTGCACACCTTCAGGAAGAGCCTCAAGACCTGGCTCTTCGGCTGAATCGGAGCTGCACGCCCCCAGTCCCCTCCCCCAGCGCCTTGAGACCCTCACGGTTGAGTAGCGGGCTTCACAAATCCCTGATTGATTCCCTCTCTAGTCACTCCTCTACAAACACTACACTTTACGCTACATAAACACCCAACTAGGCATGCATACATATTTTGTGTATTTCTTATCCATACATCATGTCTATTTAATGTGTTACTATGGCATGATAAAGTAAGCTACAACCACAAACGTAAAAAAACTCTCAGGGCCTCAATTTCCGGCACACTTACTTCACTCTAATCACCTGGAGGTCTGTCCTGTTTAGAGCAGCCCTGCCAGCTGCATGTCGGACCCAGGCTGGGCAAACAAACACTGGCTCCCGCAAGCGTGCAAGGAGAAAACTCCACATCCCTCAAAGCCACTCAGTTTGTTTTACAGAAGTAAATCCTAGTTAATCGTGATTGTCTTGGCAACGCAAATAACGAGCTGGCCCGCTTCGCAGATGTTCCAGTCGCGACATGACCCCCGAAATCAGAAGTAAGTCGGGAGTAAAGCGGGAACAAGTCAGGAGTAAATCACACCTACTTATGGACAAGTCTTTGTGAGACGGGCCCAGGTGACCTGGTGTGATTAGTGCTCGACGCAGGCATGATGAATGTCCCGGGCCCACCGACCCGACTGCCAGGCCGCAGGCTCGCGGCGGGGTTGTTATTTTAGCCTGCAGCGATTTGCTGCGGATTTGGCACGAGCCGGTGCAATGTGTTTTTCTAATGAGAGCGTGAGGTAGATGGCAGCCATCTTCTGTGGCGCACAGAGCAGGCTCCTGGTCCAAGGAAAAGAAGGTCTGTCTGCCTCCTAGACTGCGTGTCATGGCCTGGCCGTCCAGGCTGCGAGGCCGCGCCGTTACTTGCCTGCGCTCCCGCTCCAAAAATGTGGCAATCCAGAGCAAAGCGTGTACAGTAGCAGGTGATTTATGGGTGTTGGTGGGGGCTCTGCGCAACTTCCAAGGATTGCCTGGTACAGGAGAAAAACCGGAGTGGGCAGCGCTCCTCCGTGGAGGGGTCTGGGCCCTGCCAGAGCCCAATTCATTCTCACCCGCCCTTGAACCCTGACACCGTCCTACCTGATGGTCACCGAGGTGTGCAGCCGGAGCCGATCTGGCAGGGAGGATCTCAGGACACGAATGTGCATGGCCTTCACGCGCTGGGAATCCGAAATAGTACTGCTCATAAGACTTTCAACTCATTTTTATGATCTTCAGAGAATTGGCAAAAATATTTAAAATAAATACAAATAAAGGAATGGCCTGGCCTTACAAGCCCCGGCACTGAAGTGCAGTCCTTTTTATGCAGATGCGCACATGTAGTCAGGAAAAATGTTGTCACTGACAGTTCCAGACAGCCAATAGATAAAGTGAACTACATGATGCTGGAGAGACAGGAAGTACATTGTTAACAACACTTGAACAGACCCATGGCAAATAGGGGCTGACCGAAACCTGTATGTATGTATATGAGTACGCACTTTTATTATGAATATTTTGGAAAACATAAGGCCCTGAGACCTTCAACTTTTAACCTACGCCTTTAGTCCCTCAGCAGCATCCCTTTTGCTGTTGACTGTCTATGAGGAAGCCAAAGAGCGAATTTATGTCTTTACATCGAATGCGCTACAACGCATTCCATTACAAAGGTCGTTACAACGACCGCGTTGTTACAACGCGAACCATTATATCGCAAGTCGTTTCAACGACTTGCTTTAGGGGGCGCGCTGGACTTAAGAATAGTAGAATTTACTATTCCTACTCCAGTTTGTGCAACAGCAGGGAAGGTGTTGGATTGTAAATCCAACACCAGCGCGCCCCCTACAGCAAGTCGTTGAAACGACTTGCGATGTAATGGTTCGCGTTGTAACAACGCGGTGGTCGTTGTAACGACCGCGTTGTAATGGAATGCGTTGTAGCGCATTCGATGTAAACAAAGGGTTTTTAATATCCGTTTATTTTCTGCCCCTAAAGCTGCCTTAACAACACCTGGAGTAGGTGGTGGCAGGGGCAGTGCACAGGGTACCAAAAAGCAAACCAGGGGTATCAGCTACTACCCCTGGTTACACATAATTGAGGGGTAGGTTGCATTCATCTATATCCGAGGAAGCCATTAAGTACAACTTTTGGCTGGCCCATACTTACAAAAAAAGGTGCATGGCATAGCAATTCTCTACAAATGAACCGCAATGGTCGCCCCTCACGCTAGATTTCCATTGCTGAAGACAACATCCGTTTTGAGTGAGTAGTAGGTTTTATACATAGCTTTTCTGCATCTAAAATTGTTTATTTCATTCAAACCATTATGGGAAATCTCTCTTGGATCCCCTTGTTCCAGTGGCGGCTGCTAGGGAACGCTGGTGGTGAGGCGGGGGGAAGGGGGATTAGAAGAAAAAACAAGCATTGGCATAGCCAATATGTCTCGCCTTTGGGACCTTATAATTGTTTAGCCAGAGATATTGACTTTGCCTATGTCTTTAAGCTGTGCTGTACAGAAGTCTGCAGCATGCTGAAAAGTTATAATAAAGAAGTGTCAGAAGCATTTTTGTTACTTTATATTTGACCAAGAAAGCATTATGTACAACTGAACGACCATATTAAACAAGCATTGGCATAGCCAATAGGTCTCGCCTTTGGGACCTTGTAAGTGGGTGCCTCTGAGGAACCGAGAGCTTGAAGAAACCAAAGCAGTAAATAAAAATAAACAAATCAGCCATGCACTTTAAACATAATCATTTTCTTGCAAAGCAACAAGAAAAAATACACGCTATTACTGCACACCCACTTGCCATACGTTATAGCAAAGGCCATTTAATAATATTTCACAGTCTGCAACAAGCCATCCAGCATTTGATGAAGCACCACTGACAAAGCCTTCAAGAACTACACACTCGCTCCCAAATCCTTCCATGCGACCCAACATGCAAAGGCAACGGAAAACGCTATTCGTTCATTTGGTCTTTAGTTATCACCGACATTAAAATTTCACTCTAATCAACATTAAATGAAAAATACATTTAAAAAAAAGTACCAAAGCGCTCCACATTCACGCAGATTATGTTCTCAAGCCCAATCACCGCAGAGGGCATCATATGCCAGACACCATTTCATAATGAAAGAGGACTTGGGGTGAAAAGACAGGTTGCTAAATACGGCTGGACAAGGGGTAAATTACCTGCATTTTCAGCACATTAATTCAGTAAATGAGCCTCCGAGTCCTCGGAAAACGCAGCGGTTTCAGCGGCTGAGGTTTTAAGTTTGTGACAGGCTCGGCTGAATCTTTCCAATTACCGTCAGACGTTCCCAGCCAATGTCCATGCATCCAACACCTGACACTATTTTTGAGGAAACATCAGGTCGGAAATGCTCTGGCTACAATAAATATGATTCTGTAAAGGGATAGGCTGCTCGCCAATAGCAGAAAAATGGAAAGTGTAAGTTTACCTTTGAGAACCAGGCCTTCAGTGTGTGATGATCACTTTTTTATAGAGGGTGTCAAATGGAGGAAAGGAGAAGCACCATCAGAGGTGCACATTCACAAATAATAATAAAGTATTTAGAAACACTGCTCCTGCTCTTACAATCTTTTCTAAGCCTAAAACCAAAAAGGCAATCCAATAATTACTTTTATTCTTTTCAAAATTACCAAAGGGCTTCGAAATGAAGCAAATCCCAAAGAACTGGGTAACAGTTCAAAGCGAGAGAGAAGGAAATATTTTTGGATAGCAAATTCCAAAGTCGGAATTGATTTTGAAGACTTCCTACAAAGAAAGTGCAAAACTTGAAGGAGTTTTTATATTGAGAATGAGCTATGAAGGGACCCTTCAAAGGTTTTTCTTCTGGTAGCATTTTTGTGTTAAATATCCCCTATGTCATTAGTGAGGCGATGTTATCGAACAGCACCCACTCTATAAATCGTTCCGGCACATCTGCAGGTAAATCATTGAATCTAATGTAAGTCTTTGAGGATATCTTTTTCAAGCACTTTGAACATACCTGGGGTTCAGGGTTACTATAGTGCTTCACAGCTAGACAGCTCGTAGCTTTTGGAGGTAACTTATTTAAACACTACAGATTTGTGTTTTTTCAGTCCGACACTTCAGTCAATATTATGCTCCTGCTGCTAAGCACTTAAAAATATCAATTAAGTACCCAGCTAGGACACTAACAAAGGGTTGACTCTATTTACATGATTTTGCAGGGTTTATTTACAGAATCTGGTGGGATCTATTTACAGGATGTCAAAAAGATGCTTCTGAAACAATTTTCCAGGTGCTGTAGTCTTCTTTGGCTCTCGATTATAGTTCGGGCCACTTGGAAAGGGTCAACAACAAATATCTTCAAAATGTCTGCTGAGTGTTTATTTTTTAGGTCTGGCCAAGAGGCAGCTTTAACTGATTTGCATGCCTAACCTGGTGAACATCATTCAAAAACTGTATATAAGAAAGTGAAGTCAAAAATGTGCAGGACGGTGTAGTAGAAGTGTTAACACTCTTTGACTCGGGCTTAATTGATATGAACACATATGCTTTGCTGAGGAGGGATGTGGCTCGGAGTGCACTAAAACTAAGGCTGGAACGAGCCATCAAGACATGCTCTGGGAAAAGACTTTGTTGGTGAGCCAATGGAGGCTCCTGTGTATGGTTGTGATACTGTTTCGCCTTCTGAAATCAATGCTCTGTCAAAATGACAGCAAAATGCCATGCAGGTTTTCAAGTATTGTAGTTTGAATACTGTCCCCAAACATTAACATGTCACTGCCACTCGTCAGAGATACCTCTGTAGTTAGTACCTACAACAGAAACCACAATAGTGTTCTCTCTGCATTGTAAAGAGGGGGAGGGGGCCTCTGGGTTGCTCCAAGTCCCTTTGCTCCGTTAGCATTTTCAATCACCCCAGAAGCTTCAGGCCTTTAAATGGAAGAAAAGACGATAACAGGAGGGACCATATCGGTGGGGCTGATTGTAAAATGTGCCGCGCGGGAAGAAGGGGCACAGAGGGAAAAATGAAGGTAGAGGTGGGGAGAGCGGGATGGAGGAGAACAAGGCAGGGAGGAAGGAAAGTACCGGAGGGGAGATTGGGAGATGAAGGTATGGGGAGAAGTAATGAAATAGTTAAATTGGTATAACTAATGAAAATGCTAATAATGCTAGCCAAAAAGGGAAGAGGAGATGTGAAGTGAAAGGAATGCAAATAATATTTTGTTCGCGATTTTGACTGTAGTGTTAGGGCGATAAGCCCAAGACCTGGCCATCTTAAGGATTTCGGCGTCGACAGAGCAGCTGTTCTCGACATACAACACTCTTTCTGTCTCTGTGTCAGAATCAATCAAACCGAAAGCTTGGACGGGCAAACCAGTAAATCACGTTCAGTCTTTAGCACTTGAAGAGTAATTCGCCCACCAAGATCTAACCTTGCTAGATTTTCTGCCACATATCTTGCAAAGCAGCGATGACTAAACTGTTTTCATGGCCAGTCGCTGCAGCAGATTAAAAAAAACTTGCAATCATAAAAGAAACCATTGTGCCTCACCGTGCAACCTTTAAGGGCAATCCCTGCATAGCCATGACTTTTGGGGTTTTTGGCAGAGCGCTCACGTGGCAGAGAGCGCATAGTGCACGGAGTATAACGCGCTACCCTCAAACTAGCTCCCTGAAGGTATTGCTATCCAACAGGGCAGGTGTAAAGACCCCTTAAGCCGATGTAGGCAGGTTTAGGTTTCCAAGATTTAATGTTTTCAAACCCATATGACAGAACATATACAGAAATACTGATCTCCTTCTCCGAAGGTTGGAAGGGAGGGCGGAGAGACAAAATACGCTAACACCACAACCCATCCTTCTTAACAATTAATTAACTAAAGAAATATAATATAAAAGCAATAAAATTGCTAACGAAATAAACGTTTTTAAAATGCAAAACTCATGGATAGCAGGAAAAAGAAACAAGCAGCAGCTGTTTTGAAGCACTCGTGCTTGTGCTGGCCTCCGCCTTGCGGGATCGAGCAGCGGTGGCGCGAGAGCCATATGTTTTCAATTAGCACGCGCGCCGCTGCTCGCTCCCACAAGGTGGATGCCAGCACAAGCACGAGTGTGCGTGCTTGAAAAGGAGCAGACCGATTTCTAAAGGTCATCTCCTAGAGGAGCGCGCAGGCGCTGCCTAGGCGAGACCTAAAAAGTATTAACAATAAATAATGTGTTGAGTTTTTTTGTCCTTTCAATGTTGGCAACTTCTATCTGCCTGTCCCAATGGTTGCTTGTTATGGTTTTTTTTGTTATGGGGGCATAAATAACAGGAGGGTGAAGGTTGGGAAACAGTACCTGTATAACAGTCAGTGAGAGAGGCAGTCAGTTAGAGAGTCAGTTAGTTAGTCAGTCAGTCAGTGAGAGAGTCAGTTAGTTAGTCAGTCAGTGAGACAGAGAGAGTGAGAGAGTCAGTCAGTCAGTCAGAGAGTCAGTGAGAGAGTTAGTCAGTCAGTCAGTGAGAGAGTCAGTCAGTCAGTGAGAGAGAGAGTGAGAGTCAATCAGTCTGTCAGTGAGAGAAAGAGTGAGAGAGTCAGTCAGTCAGTGAGAGAGTCAGTAAGTCAGTGAGAGAGTCAGTCAGTGAGACAGAGTGAGAGAGTCAGTCAGTGAGAGAGAGAGAGTCAGTCAGTGAGAGAGAGAGTCAGTCAGTGAGAGAGAGTCAGAGAGTCAGTCAGTGAGAGAGTCAGAGAGTCAGTCAGTGAGAGAGAGAGTCAGAGAGTCAGTCAGTGAGAGAGAGAGTCAGACAGTGAGAGCGAGAGAGTCAGTCAGTGAGAGAGAGAGTCAGTCAGTCAGTCAGTCAGTGAGAGAGTCAGTCAGTCAGTGAGAGAGTCAGTCAGTCAGAGAGAGAGAGAGTGAGAGAGTCAGTCAGTTAGTCAGTCAGTCAGTCAGTCAGTTAGTGAGAGAGTGAGAGAGTCAGTCAGTCAGTGAGTCAGTCAGTGAGATAGTCAGTCAGTCAGTCAGTGAGCGAGTCAGTCAGTTAGTGAGAGAGAGAGTGAGAGAGTCAGTCAGTGAGAGAGTCAGTCAGTCAGTCAGTGAGAGAGTCAGTCCGGCAGTCAGTGAGAGAGAGTCAGTCAGTCAGTCAGTGAGAGAGAGAGAGTGAGAGTCAGTTAGTCAGTCAGTCAGTGAGAGAGTCAGTCAGTCAGTGAGAGAGTCAGTTAGTCAGTCAGTGAGAGAGTCAGTCAGTCAGTGAGAGTCAGTCAGTCAGTGAGAGAGAGAGTGAGAGAGTCAGTCAGTCAGTCAGTCAGAGAGTCAGTGAGAGTTAGTCAGTCAGTGAGAGAGTCAGTCAGTGAGAGAGATTGAGAGAGTCAGTCAGTGAGAGAGAGTGAGAGAGTCAGTCAGTCAGTGAGAGAGTCAGTCAGTGAGTGAGTCAGTCAGTGAGAGAGTCAGTCAGTCAGTCAGTGAGATAGTCAGTCAGTCAGTGAGAGAGAGAGTGAGTGAGAGAGTCAGTCAGTCAGTCAGTGAGAGTCAGTCAGTCAGTGAGAGAGTCACTCAGTCAGTAAGAGAGTCAGTCCTGCAGTCAGTGAGAGAGTGAGAGAGAGTCAGTCAGTCAGTCAGTCAGTGAGAGAGAGAGTGAGAGAGAGAGTGAGAGAGAGAGTCAGTTAGTCAGTCAATGAGTCAGTCAGTCAGTCAGTGAGAGAGTCAGTCAGCCAGTCAGTGAGTCAGTCAGTCAGTGAGAGAGTCAGTTAGTCAGTCAGTGAGCAAGTCAGTCAGTCAGTGAGAGAGTCAGTCAGTCAGTCAGTGAGAGAGAGATTGAGAGAGTCAGTCAGTCAGTCAGAGAGTCAGTGAGAGTTAGTCAGTCAGTCAGTCAGTGAGAGAGTGAGAGAGTCAGTCAGTCAGTGAGAGAGAGATTGAGAGAGTCAGTCAGTCAGTGAGAGAGAGAGTGAGAGAGTCAGTCAGTGATAGAGACAGTCAGTGAGTCAGTCAGTCAGTGAGAGAGTCAGTCAGTCAGTGAGATAGTCAGTCAGTCAGTGAGAGAGAGAGTGAGAGAGTGAGTCAGTCAGTCAGAGAGTCAGTGAGAGTCAGTCAGTCAGTGAGAGAGTCAGTCAGTCAGTCAGTGAGAGAGATTGAGAGAGTGAGTGAGTGAGTGAGTCAGTCAGTGAGAGAGAGAGTGAGAGTCAGTCAGTCAGTGAGAGAGAGAGTCAGTCAGTCTGAGTGAGAGAGAGAGAGAGAGAGAGTCAGTCAGTGAGAGAGAGAGTGAGAGAGTCAGTCAGTCAGAGTCAGTGAGAGAGTCAGTCAGTCAGTGAGAGAGTCAGTCAGTCAGTGAGAGAGATTGAGAGAGTGAGTCAGTCAGTGAGAGAGTGAGAGTCAGTCAGTCACTCACTCAGTCAGTCAGTGAGAGAGTCAGTCAGTCAGTCAGTTAGTCAGTCAGTGAGACAGAGTGAGAGAGTCAGTCAGTGAGAGAGAGAGAGTCAGTCAGTGAGAGAGAGAGAGTCAGTCAGTGAGAGAGAGTTAGTCAGTGAGAGAGAGAGAGTGAGAGAGTCAGTCAGTGAGAGAGAGAGTCAGAGAGTCAGTCAGTGAGAGAGAGAGAGAGAGTCAGACAGTCAGTCAGTCAGTGAGAGAGAGAGTGAGAGAGTCAGTCAGTCAGTCAGTGAGAGAGTCAGTCAGTGAGAGAGTCAGTCAGTCAGTGAGAGAGAGAGTCAGTCAGTCAGTGAGAGAGTGAGAGAGTCAGTCAGTCAGTCAGAGAGTCAGTCAGTCAGTCAGTCAGTGAGAGAGTCAGTCAGTCAGTGAGAGAGAGAGAGATTGAGAGAGTGAGTCAGTCAGTCAGTGAGAGAGAGAGTGAGAGAGTCAGTCAGTCAGTGAGTGAGAGTCAGTCAGTCAGTCAGTGAGACAGAGTGAGCGAGTCAGTCAGTGAGAGAGAGTCAGTCAGTGAGAGAGAGTCAGAGAGTCAGTCAGTGAGAGAGAGAGTCAGAGAGTCAGTCAGTGAGAGAGAGAGAGTCAGAGAGTCAGTCAGTGAAAGAGAGAGTCAGACAGTGAGAGAGTGAGAGAGTCAGTCAGTGAGAGAGAGAGTGAGAGAGTCAGTCAGTGAGAGAGTCAGTCAGTGAGAGAGTGAGAGAGTCAGTCAGTCAGTGAGAGAGTCAGTCAGTCAGTTAGTCAGTCAGTGAGACAAAGTGAGAGGGTCAATCAGTGAGAGAGAGAGAGCCAGTCAGTGAGAGAGAGTGAGAGTCAGTCAGTGAGAGAGAGAGAGTCAGTCAGTGATAGAGTCAGAGAGTCAGTCAGTGAGAGAGAGAGAGTCAGTCAGTGAGAGTCAGTCAGTCAGTGAGAGAGAGAGAGAGAGTCAGTCAGTCAGTGAGAGAGAGAGTGAGCGAGCGAGTCAGTCAGTGAGAGAGTCAGTCAGTCAGTAAGAGAGAGAGTGAGAGAGTCAGTCAGTCAGTGAGAGAGAGAGAGAGTGAGAGAGTCAGTCAGTCAGTCAGTTAGTGAGAGAGTGAGAGAGTCAGTCAGTCAGTGAGTCAGTCAGTCAGTGAGAGAGTCAGTCAGTCAGTGAGAGAGTCAGTCAGTCAGTCAGTGAGAGAGAGAGAGTCAGTCAGTCAGTCAGTGAGAGAGTCAGTAAGTCAGTTAGAGAGTCAGTCAGCCAGTGAGAGAGAGAGTGAGAGAGTCAGTCAGTCAGTCAGTGAGAGAGAGAGTGAGAGAGTCAGTCAGTCAGTGAGAGAGTCAGTTAGTCAGTCAGTCAGTCAGTGAGAGAGTCAGTCAGTCAGTGAGAGAGTCAGTCAGTCAGTGAGAGAGTCAGTTAGTCAGTCAGTCAGTCAGTGAGAGTCAGTGAGTCAGTCAGTGAGAGAGTCAGTCAGAGAGTCAGTGAGAGTTAGTCAGTCAGTCAGTGAGAGAGTCAGTCAGTCAGTGAGAGAGAGAGTCAGTCAGTCTGTGAGAGAGAGAGAGAGACAGAGAGAGAGTCAGTCAGTGAGAGAGAGAGTGAGAGTCAGTCAGTCAGAGTCAGTGAGAGAGTCAGTCAGTCAGTCAGTGAGAGAGTGAGTGAGAGAGTCAGTCAGTCAGTGAGAGAGATTGAGAGAGTGAGTCAGTCAGTGAGAGAGTGAGAGTCAGTCAGTCACTCACTCAGTCAGTCAGTGAGAGAGTCAGTCAGTCAGTCAGTTAGTCAGTCAGTGAGACAGAGTGAGAGAGTCAGTCAGTGAGAGAGAGAGACTCAGTCAGTGAGAGAGAGTCAGTCAGTGAGAGAGAGAGTTAGTCAGTGAGAGAGAGAGTGAGAGAGTCAGTCAGTGAGAGAGAGAGTCAGAGAGTCAGTCAGTGAGAGAGAGAGAGAGTCAGACAGTCAGTCAGACAGTGAGAGAGTCAGTCAGTCAGTCAGTCAGTGAGAGAGAGAGTGAGAGAGTCAGTCAGTCAGTCAGTGAGAGAGTCAGTGAGAGAGTCAGTCAGTCAGTGAGAGAGAGAGAGTCAGTCAGTGAGAGAGAGAGAGTCAGTCAGTGAGAGAGAGTCAGAGAGTCAGTCAGTGAGAGAGTCAGAGAGTCAGTCAGTGAGAGAGAGAGAGTCAGAGAGTCAGTCAGTGAGAGAGAGAGTCAGACAGTGAGAGCGAGAGAGTCAGTCAGTGAGAGAGAGAGTCAGTCAGTCAGTCAGTCAGTGAGAGAGTCAGTCAGTCAGTGAGTCAGTCAGTGAGATAGTCAGTCAGTCAGTCAGTGAGCGAGTCAGTCAGTTAGTGAGAGAGAGAGTGAGAGAGAGAGTCAGTCAGTGAGAGAGTCAGTCAGTCAGTCAGTGAGAGAGTCAGTCCGGCAGTCAGTGAGAGAGAGTCAGTCAGTCAGTCAGTGAGAGAGAGAGAGTGAGAGTCAGTTAGTCAGTCAGTCAGTGAGAGAGTCAGTCAGTCAGTGAGAGAGTCAGTTAGTCAGTCAGTGAGAGAGTCAGTCAGTCAGTGAGAGTCAGTCAGTCAGTGAGAGAGAGAGTGAGAGAGTCAGTCAGTCAGTCAGAGAGTCAGTGAGAGTTAGTCAGTCAGTGAGAGAGTCAGTCAGTGAGAGAGAGATTGAGAGAGTCAGTCAGTGAGAGAGAGTGAGAGAGTCAGTCAGTCAGTGAGAGAGTCAGTCAGTGAGTGAGTCAGTCAGTGAGAGAGTCAGTCAGTCAGTCAGTGAGATAGTCAGTCAGTCAGTGAGAGAGAGAGTGAGTGAGAGAGTCAGTCAGTCAGTCAGTGAGAGTCAGTCAGTCAGTGAGAGAGTCACTCAGTCAGTGAGAGAGTCAGTCCTGCAGTCAGTGAGAGAGTGAGAGAGAGTCAGTCAGTCAGTCAGTCAGTGAGAGAGAGAGTGAGAGAGAGAGTGAGAGAGTCAGTTAGTCAGTCAATGAGTCAGTCAGTCAGTCAGTGAGAGAGTCAGTCAGCCAGTCAGTGAGTCAGTCAGTCAGTGAGAGAGTCAGTTAGTCAGTCAGTGAGCAAGTCAGTCAGTCAGTGAGAGAGTCAGTCAGTCAGTCAGTGAGAGAGAGATTGAGAGAGTCAGTCAGTCAGACAGAGAGTCAGTGAGAGTTAGTCAGTCAGTCAGTCAGTGAGAGAGTGAGAGAGTCAGTCAGTCAGTGAGAGAGAGATTGAGAGAGTCAGTCAGTCAGTGAGAGAGAGAGTGAGAGAGTCAGTCAGTGATAGAGACAGTCAGTGAGTCAGTCAGTCAGTGAGAGAGTCAGTCAGTCAGTGAGATAGTCAGTCAGTCAGTGAGAGAGAGAGTGAGAGAGTGAGTCAGTCAGTCAGAGAGTCAGTGAGAGTCAGTCAGTCAGTGAGAGAGTCAGTCAGTCAGTCAGTGAGAGAGATTGAGAGAGTGAGTGAGTGAGTCAGTCAGTGAGAGAGAGAGTGAGAGTCAGTCAGTCAGTGAGAGAGAGAGTCAGTCAGTCTGAGTGAGAGAGAGAGAGAGAGAGAGAGAGTCAGTCAGTGAGAGAGAGAGTGAGAGAGTCAGTCAGTCAGAGTCAGTGAGAGAGTCAGTCAGTGAGAGAGTCAGTCAGTCAGTGAGAGAGATTGAGAGAGTGAGTCAGTCAGTGAGAGAGTGAGAGTCAGTCAGTCACTCACTCAGTCAGTCAGTGAGAGAGTCAGTCAGTCAGTCAGTTAGTCAGTCAGTGAGACAGAGTGAGAGAGTCAGTCAGTGAGAGAGAGAGTCAGTCAGTGAGAGAGAGAGAGTCAGTCAGTGAGAGAGAGTTAGTCAGTGAGAGAGTGAGAGAGTCAGTCAGTGAGAGAGAGAGTCAGAGAGTCAGTCAGTGAGAGAGAGAGAGAGAGTCAGACAGTCAGTCAGTCAGTGAGAGAGAGAGTGAGAGAGTCAGTCAGTCAGTCAGTGAGAGAGTCAGTCAGTGAGAGAGTCAGTCAGTCAGTGAGAGAGAGAGTCAGTCAGTCAGTGAGAGAGTGAGAGAGTCAGTCAGTCAGTCAGAGAGTCAGTCAGTCAATCAGTCAGTGAGAGAGTCAGTCAGTCAGTGAGAGAGAGAGAGATTGAGAGAGTGAGTCAGTCAGTCAGTGAGAGAGAGAGTGAGAGAGTCAGTCAGTCAGTGAGTGAGAGTCAGTCAGTCAGTCAGTGAGACAGAGTGAGCGAGTCAGTCAGTGAGAGAGAGTCAGTCAGTGAGAGAGAGTCAGAGAGTCAGTCAGTGAGAGAGAGAGTCAGAGAGTCAGTCAGTGAGAGAGAGAGAGTCAGAGAGTCAGTCAGTGAAAGAGAGAGTCAGACAGTGAGAGAGTGAGAGAGTCAGTCAGTGAGAGAGTCAGTCAGTGAGAGAGTGAGAGAGTCAGTCAGTCAGTGAGAGAGTCAGTCAGTCAGTTAGTCAGTCAGTGAGACAAAGTGAGAGGGTCAATCAGTGAGAGAGAGAGAGCCAGTCAGTGAGAGAGAGTGAGAGTCAGTCAGTGAGAGAGAGAGTTAGTCAGTGAGAGAGAGAGAGTCAGTCAGTGATAGAGTCAGAGAGTCAGTCAGTGAGAGAGAGAGAGTCAGTCAGTGAGAGTCAGTCAGTCAGTGAGAGAGAGAGAGAGAGTCAGTCAGTCAGTGAGAGAGAGAGTGAGCGAGCGAGTCAGTCAGTGAGAGAGTCAGTCAGTCAGTAAGAGAGAGAGTGAGAGTCAGTCAGTCAGTGAGAGAGAGAGAGAGTGAGAGAGTCAGTCAGTCAGTCAGTTAGTGAGAGAGTGAGAGAGTCAGTCAGTCAGTGAGTCAGTCAGTCAGTGAGAGAGTCAGTCAGTCAGTGAGAGAGTCAGTCAGTCAGTCAGTGAGAGAGAGAGAGTCAGTCAGTCAGTCAGTGAGAGAGTCAGTCAGTCAGTTAGAGAGTCAGTCAGCCAGTGAGAGAGAGAGTGAGAGAGTCAGTCAGTCAGTCAGTGAGAGAGAGAGTGAGAGAGTCAGTCAGTCAGTGAGAGAGTCAGTTAGTCAGTCAGTCAGTCAGTCAGTCAGTGAGAGAGTCAGTCAGTCAGTGAGAGAGTCAGTCAGTCAGTGAGAGAGTCAGTTAGTCAGTCAGTCAGTCAGTGAGAGAGTCAGTGAGTCAGTCAGTGAGAGAGTCAGTCAGAGAGTCAGTGAGAGTTAGTCAGTCAGTCAGTGAGAGAGTCAGTCAGTCAGTGAGAGAGAGAGTCAGTCAGTCTGTGAGAGAGAGAGAGAGACAGAGAGAGAGTCAGTCAGTGAGAGAGAGAGTGAGAGTCAGTCAGTCAGAGTCAGTGAGAGAGTCAGTCAGTCAGTCAGTGAGAGAGTGAGTGAGAGAGTCAGTCAATCAGTGAGAGAGATTGAGAGAGTGAGTCAGTCAGTGAGAGAGTGAGAATCAGTCAGTCACTCACTCAGTCAGTCAGTGAGAGAGTCAGTCAGTCAGTCAGTTAGTCAGTCAGTGAGACAGAGTGAGAGAGTCAGTCAGTGAGAGAGAGAGACTCAGTCAGTGAGAGAGAGTCAGTCAGTGAGAGAGAGAGTTAGTCAGTGAGAGAGAGAGAGTGAGAGAGTCAGTCAGTGAGAGAGAGAGTCAGAGAGTCAGTCAGTGAGAGAGAGAGAGAGTCAGACAGTCAGTCAGACAGTGAGAGAGTCAGTCAGTCAGTCAGTCAGTGAGAGAGAGAGTGAGAGAGTCAGTCAGTCAGTCAGTGAGAGAGTCAGTGAGAGAGTCAGTCAGTCAGTGAGAGAGAGAGAGAGTCAGTCAGTCAGTGAGAGAGTGAGAGAGTGAGTCAGTCAGTCAGAGAGTCAGTCAGTCAGTCAGTGAGAGAGTCAGTCAGTCAGTGAGAGAGAGAGAGATTGAGAGAGTGAGTCAGTCAGTCAGTGAGTGAGAGAGAGAGTGAGAGAGTCAGTCAGTCAGTGAGTGAGAGTCAGTCAGTCAGTCAGTGAGACAGAGTGAGCGAGTCAGTCAGTGAGAGAGAGTCAGTCAGTGAGAGAGAGAGAGAGTCAGTCAGTGAGAGAGAGAGAGAGTCAGAGAGTCAGTCAGTGAGAGAGAGAGTCAGTCAGTGAGAGAGAGCGAGTCAGAGAGTCAGTCAGTGAGAGAGAGAGAGAGTCAGACAGTGAGAGAGTGAGAGAGTCAATCAGTGAGAGAGAGAGTGAGTGAGAGAGTCAGTCAGTGAGAGAGTCAGTCAGTGAGAGAGTGAGAGAGTCAGTCAGTCAGTGAGAGAGTCAGTCAGTCAGTTAGTCAGTCAGTGAGACAAAGTGAGAGGGTCAATCAGTGAGAGAGAGAGAGCCAGTCAGTGAGAGAGAGTGAGAGTCAGTCAGTGAGAGAGAGAGTTAGTCAGTGAGAGAGAAAGAGTCAGAGAGTCAGTCAGTGATAGAGAGAGTCAGAGAGTCAGTCAGTGAGAGAGAGTCAGTCAGTGAGAGTCAGTCAGTCAGTGAGAGAGAGTGAGAGAGTCAGTCAGTCAGTGAGAGAGAGAGTGAGCGAGTCAGTCAGTGAGAGAGTCAGTCAGTCAGTAAGAGAGAGAGTGAGTCAGTCAGTCAGTCAGAGAGAGAGTCAGTCAGTCAGTGAGAGAGAGAGAGTGAGAGAGTCAGTCAGTCAGTTAGTGAGAGAGTGAGAGAGTCAGTCAGTCAGTGAGAGAGTCAGTCAGTCAGTGAGAGAGTCAGTCAGTCAGTCAGTGAGAGAGAGAGAGAGAGAGTCAGTCAGTGAGAGAGTCAGTCAGTCAGTTAGAGAGTCAGTCAGTCAGTGAGAGAGAGTGAGAGAGTCAGTCAGTCAGTCAGTGAGAGAGAGTGAGAGTCAGTCAGTTAGTGAGAGAGTCAGTTAGTCAGTCAGTGAGTCAGTCAGTCAGTGAGAGAGTCAGTCAGTGAGAGAGTCAGTTAGTCAGTCAGTGAGAGAGTCAGTCAGTCAGTCAGTGAGAGAGAGAGTCAGTCAGAGAGTCAGTGAGAGTTAGTCAGTCAGTCAGTCAGTGAGAGAGTCAGTCAGTCAGTCAGTCAGTGAGAGAGAGAGTGAGAGTCAGTCAGTCAGTCAGTGAGAGAGAGTGAGAGAGTCAGTCAGTCAGTGAGAGAGTCAGTCAGTGAGTCAGTCAGTCAGTGAGAGAGTCAGTCAGTTAGGCAGTCAGTGAGAGTCAGTCAATCAGTGAGAGAGAGAGTGAGAGAGTCAGTCAGTCAGTCAGTCAGAGAGTCAGTGAGAGAGTAAGAGTCAGTCAGTCAGTGAGAGAGAGATTGAGAGAGTGAGACAGTCAGTCAGTCAGTGAGAGAGAGTGAGAGAGTCAGTCAGTGAGAGAGAGAGTCAGTCAGTCAGTGAGAGAGTCAGTCAGTGAGTCAGTAAGTCAGTGAGAGAGTCAGTCAGTCAGTGAAAGAGTCAGTCAGTTAGGCAGTCAGTGAGAGAGTCAGTCAATCAGTGAGAGTGAGAGTCAGTCAGTCAGTCAGAGAGTCAGTGAGAGACAGTCAGTCAGTCAGTCAGTGAGAGAGTAAGAGTCAGTCAGTCAGTCAGTCAGTGAGAGAGAGAGAGTCAGTCAGTCAGTCAGTGAGAGAGAGTGAGAGAGTCAGTCAGTCAGTGAGAGAGAGAGTGAGAGAGTCAGTCAGTCAGTCAGTGAGTCAGTCAGTCAGTCAGTGAGTCAGTAAGTCAGCGAGAGAGTCAGTCAGTCAGTGGGAGAGAGAGTGAGAGAGTCAGTCAGTCAGAGAGTCAGTGAGAGAGTCAGTCAGTCAGTCAGTGAGAGAGTGAGAGTCAGTCAGTCAGTAAGTGAGAGATTGAGAGTGAGTCAGTCAGTCAGTCAGTCAGTGAGAGAGTCAGTCAGTCAGTCAGTGAGAGAGAGAGTCAGTCAGTCAGTTAGTCAGTCAGTGAGATAGAGTGAGAGAGTCAGTCAATGAGAGAGAGAGAGTCAGTCAGTCAGAGAGAGTGAGAGAGTCAGTCAGTGAGAGAGAGAGAGAGAGAGTCAGTCAGTGAGAGAGAATGAGTGAGAGAGTTAGTCAGTGAGAGAGAGAGAGTTAGTCAGTGAGAGAGAGTCAGAGAGTCAGTCAGTGAGAGAGAGAGTCAGACAGTCAGTCAGTGAGAGAGTCAGTCAGTCAGTCAGTGAGAGAGAGAGAGTGAGAGAGTCAGTCAGTCAATGAGAGAGAGAGTGAGAGAGTCAGTCAGTCAGTGAGAGAGAGAGTGTGAGAGTCAGTCAGTCAGAGAGTCAGTGAGAGAGTCAGTGAGAGAGTCAGTCAGTCAGTCAGTCAGTGAGAGAGTGAGAGTCAGTCAGTCAGTGAGAAAGAGATTGAGAGAGTGAGTCAGTCAGTCAGTGAGAGACAGAGTGAGAGAGTCAGTCAGTCAGTCAGTGAGAGTCAGTCAGTCATTTAGTCAGTCAGTGAGAAAGAGTGAGAGAGTCAGTCAGTGAGAGAGAGTCAGTCAGTGAGAGAGAGAGAGAGTCAGAGAGTCAGTGAGAGAGAGTCAGTCAGTGAGAGAGAGAGAGTCAGACAGTGAGAGAGTGAGAGTCAGTCAGTTAGAGAGAGAGTCAGAGAGTCAGTCAGTGAGAGAGTGAGAGAGTCAGTCAGTGAGAGAGAGAGAGAGAGAGAGAGTGAGAGAGTCAGTCAGTCAGTGAGAGAGAGAGAGAGAGAGTGAGAGAGTCAGTGAGAGAGAGAGTCAGAGAGTCAGTCAGTGAGAGAGAGAGTCAGTCAGTGAGAGAGAGAGAGAGTCAGACAGTGAGAGAGAGTCAGAGAGTCAGTCAGTGAGAGAGTGAGAGAGTCAGTCAGTGAGAGAGAGACAGAGTAAGAGAGTCAGTCAGTGAGAGAGAGTGAGAGAGTCAGTCAGTGAGAGAGAGAGAGAGTTAGTCAGTGAGAGAGAGAGAGAGTCAGAGAGTCAGTCAGTGAGAGAGAGAGTCAGTCAGTGAGAGAGAGTCAGACAGTCAGTCAGTCAGTCAGTGAGAGAGTCAGTCAGTGATAGAGAGAGTGAGAGAGTCAGTCAGTCAGTGAGGGAGTGAGAGAGTCAGTCAGTGAGAGAGTCAGTCAGTCAGTGAGTCAGTCAGTCAGTGAGAGAGTCAGTCAGTCAGTCAGTGAGAGTCAGTCAGTCAGTGAGAGAGAGAGTGAGAGAGTCAGTCAGTCAGAGAGTCAGTGAGAGAGTCAGTCAGTCAGAGAGTGAGAGAGTCAGTCAGTCAGTCAGTGAGAGAGAGATTTAGAGAGTGAGTGAGTCAGTCAGTCAGTGAGAGAGAGTGAGAGAGTCAGTCAGTCAGTCAGTGAGAGAGTCAGTCAGTCATTCAGTTAGTCAGTCAGTCAGTGAGACAGAGTGAGAGAGTCAGTCAGTGAGAGAGTCAGTCAGTAAGAGAGAGTCAGTCAGTGAGAGAGAGAGTCAGTCAGTGAGAGAGAGAGAGAGAGAGAGAGAGTCAGACAGTGAGAGAGTGAGAGTCAGTCAGTGAGAGAGAGAGAGAGAGAGAGAGTCAGTCAGTGAGAGAGAGAGACAGTGAGAGAGTGGAAACCTGGGCTGGACTCTCTGGGTCACAGAACGGCACAGCGTCACAAACAAGATATATGTGGAAATCATGACCGTCATTGCCCCGGCCCTCCCGGCCTTTCAAAACCAAGCACAGTCGGCAGATCGTTCTATTTTCTTGTAAGCCTGAGGCAATGTGGTAATGCTGACTTTGCAACAGAGGAACTAGGTTCGAGTCCGGCGTGAGCCACCATCCTGTGAATATGGGTAAATCAGTTAATCTCCATGTACCTTTAAAACAACATCAAAACCTGTCCACTCAAATGTAAGAAACGCCGTCTACTTGAGGGAAAGATCTGCGAGCTCAGATATCTACCGATTTGGAAGTGTCACAGATAAGTGCATCTCTCCTTTCAATTACATCAAAGCGATGAAGAGGATAAAAAAAAAAAGAGCAGCTCAAGACAAATGGTGGGGGCGGGCACAGGAATGCAGCTGCCTCCCTGCACGCCTCTGCTCGCTCCCGAGAGCAAAACGCCGTGGGAGTGAACATTTGAAGAAGAGGTGGGACATGCACCCGCCTCTGGCCATTTGCAAGCTTTCATTACTGAAAGACAGATGCAAAGGCCAATGAGATGTGTGGGAGGAGTCTGACCCACACGGAGAAGTTTGGAGTGATTACATGAAGCCTCCCATAGGGCAGCGCATGCGCGCTGCACTAGGCTCGACCTAAAAAGATGACTTCTGCCAGTCGCCTCCATCCCTGACTCCCAGCATCACCAAGGCTCCCAGACTCCCCTAAGCCAATCACAACGCTGCTGTCACCAGCATAACAGCAGCGTTCGTAATTGGTCTGAGCGGCTTGGTTTGCCGCTCACAGTGCCTGGGAGCCTGGGACTGTTCTCCACCTGGCTGTGCAACACAGCCAGGTGGAGAAATGCTAAGTGTGCATGTCTGTTTGGCCGGCCCAAACCGGCTTGCCAAACAGTCATGCGCACTTTTGGTGCACAAACCACTTCTCCGCCCTCTGATGACAGCCAAGCCCCGCCCTAACCTGGCTCCTTACTAAAATAACATTATAATAGCGTTGTGTTAATATTTTATTTTTCCTTTTGCACTGCTCAGAGAGCAGTGGGGCGACGCTCCTCCGCCTTAGCGGAGGAGCCGCCGTTGAAAGCAGAAGAGCCATATCTAAGTCTATATGGTTCTGCGCTTCTCCCCCAGCGCAAAGCTGTGCAGCAACTTCGGTTGCTGCCTTGTGCTATTTCTTTGTAAATATACCCCCAAGTGTATTATTTGTTAAACATATATCTATTTATTTATTTGTCTTGATTTCACCTTATTCCTGTTTGCGCCACCACTCTATACTTCCTGTCCCTTTAGCTCACTTTTGCGCTTTCTTTTTCATCCATGCTTTGTGTCTTTGCCGCTTGCTGTCTTCATATCTTTCTCCCTCTCTTTCCTGCCTTTCTTTCTTGGTCTGGGTCAAAATCTGATGCAGTTCAAACTGCTGTGTGACCAAGGAGGGGGGGGCTGAGGGCTTTTATATAGGTCCTGCATACATGCCCAAGCGTAATCCAACAAAATAAGTATGCAGTTCCTCACGACAAGAAAAGTAGGGAAAGTCGGTTGGCTACATGTGATGTAATAGTCACTGAAAGAGAGGAAATAAGGGGGAATTCCTCCTTTAAAATAGTTTTGAGTGGACTTCTATTTCCTGTTTTAATCCACACGAAGTCTAGCGACTCACTTTTCTACATATCTACACTCTTTGAGGTCCCTCACACCCACTGCACCAAACGGCACGGAATAAAAGATCTCCGCTAAAGAGCCCCTCATAGGGTGCCCGTCAGGTATTGCAGCGACGACCTGACGAGGATCAAAGCCCTATGATGAAGCATGACACCTAGCTGGCTGGGTGTGTGAGGGCACTTATTCCGAAAGGAGTAATTTCCCCTTATCTCCTCTCTTTCAGTGACTATCACATCACATATAGCCAACCGACTTTCCATACTTTTCTTCTCGTGAGGAACTGCATACTTATTTTGTTGGTTCAAGCTGCTGCGTCACATGGCTTAAGTAAAAAAATTTAAAAAGCGATTTGACGCGGCCAGTTTTGACCACGCCATAGCGCTCATTTTTTCTTCTTTAAGCCATGTTGCGCAGCAACCTGCCTCTCCGAAGTAAAGGGGGAAATAAAAACACATGAGTTACAAGGGAAGGAGACAGTTAACACGTAGGGTTGCACCCTTCCAAGAGATAAATACCCGCCATTTGTATATAAAGGCCAGGAAATAAAACTTAAATAGGATTGTGTATAAAATTGTCAGTAATCAATTGTAACAAGAGTTTTCTGTCTGTGTTTACTTTAACTATTAGTCCGTGATCACTAACGCAGCCCTAGAACAATATATGAGAAGAAATATAAGGGGAAAGCACAACTAAATATGTTCTAGAACTGTGTTAATGAACCGTGACTAATAATTAATTTAAAGAAAGACAGAAAAGTCACCTTAGAACGTCTTGATAGGGTTGCCACCTTTCCAAGAGAAAAATATGGGATATTCACAGTCCCATCACTTTGCGTTACGCCAGTGCCTCTTAGCGACTATATCCAGCTCCTCGTCGCTTCACGTGTAGTTTGGCGCTATATAACTTCCAATGAATACACACGTCGACCTACATATATACGAAAGACTTGGCTCTTCTCCACAGTGAAGCATTCAGTCAATGTGTTGGACAGACTTTTCTTTGTGCAGGTGCTTAAGCGGAATACATATTCTAAAATCTTATGTACATTGAAAAAAAGATGCAAACATTTTTTTTCACAGATTGTATCCGTACACTAAATAGGGAACCGGTGTAACCAGAGTTTCGGTACCTGAACTTAAAAATGAGAAAACAATATGTCGACTCAGTTTCTGTATTAGAAGGGATATAGAAATGGTGCCAACTCAACCTGTGTTGCTTTTTGACTTCAAAAAAACTTGAATAAAATCTCATATATCTCACTGGCTACCACCATTCTGGATGAACAAGTCAGAAATCGTACCTTTGTAAGAGCCGGCCTTTCTCCAAGCTGAGTGTGGATAGGAGATTAAAGTCTTCCACGTACATATGTGTGATGAGGAGCTCTTTCAATAGACGAAGGAATGTCTCCAGCAGAAATACAAATAACATGTGAGTCTTTTTATCTTCTTAAGGGCAGCAGGTGGCGAGTCAGCAGCCCTGTACCCCGGGCGTCGTCGAGTGAGGTTCACTTCCCTGCGCCGAGGGTTTCTCAGAACATTGCGACCTATTTCCTTAGTGCATGGGTTGTGTGGGGGGGAGGCGACCTTGCATGTCTTGGGGAGGCGGGGGCGGAGCGAGACGTTTGAGATACACGTCTGCCAGTCAACATGTGAAAAGAGCGAACGTTCAATTAGGCAAGGAAAGGCTATGAAAGCCATAAAACTAGTGGGCTTCAACGCCGTAGCCCCAACAGAGCCCTTGAAACACAGGCTGTAACTGAAGTGGCGGTTTTAGGCCCGAGCGAAGGTAAAATTACGCCGGCGTAATTTGTGAAACTTTCGCTTGGCGTGCACTTGGTATGTGGAAATCCTGAAATGATGCTATTACGCTTTGTCGCATAATTGCGTGCTGTTTGTGGCAAAAATTTAGCGCATACACGCGAGGAACACCGCAAACGAGCAGAACTTGAGCAGCTACTGTTCGAGTCACTTGTGTATTTTGCGCAATTTTTTAAAGTGGGAAATGCGTCCTCATGTCAAAAATGGGCGCAAGGACCATTTCCAGCTACAATATAGTGTTATGTGCTGGTTTTCCATTTCACATAATTATGTGTAATTTAGCATAATTCCCCCGAAATTTCGTGTAATTGCACAAATGCAAATTACGCAAATGTTGATTATTCCTCTTTGCAATTAGAAATATCTTTGAGCCAATAAAGTCAGCAAACTGTTTTTCTCTGAAGGTGATGAACATGGCAAACCACAGCAGAGTAAGTGGGTTACCTCACTTTGGGGACATTTGAAGCTTGGCAGATGAAGGCACTACCAGCTTTGAGAATCACTTTAAATGCTTTTAATATTATAGTAAACACACTAGAGAGACAGGTATCAGAAGCCATGGATTGTGCAGACTTCGAGTTAGAGAAGCATTCAGATTATGTTATTGGTTTCTAATTAGCCTTGACAAAGAGCATTAACTTTACGCAGCACTCCCAAAGGCCATGAGGCACAAGATAATTAGACTTTGGTTTTTTATTTTGGTAGCCATTGGTGTATTCAGAGGAAATCCGTCAACTATTGGTAATAACATCACCGACAGGTCGTTTCACTATTACTTACTTATGCTTACTACCCATCCTGGGGTATAGGCCATCTATCAGGACTCTCCGCCATCTCCGTCCTCGGCTATTCCTTCAACTGACTCCGGGTGTAACCCATCTCCTTGCAGTCAGCCTCGAGGCCTCGGCGCCAGGTGTTTCTTGGCCTTCCTCTTTTCCATTTCACTATAGGACTGAATCAATGCAGCACTTTTTTTCACTCTTATCCGAATCTAGAAGACAAGAGTTTTCTGCTGCATTCTGTATATTTGCCAGCATTTAAGATTGCAATCTGTTTTAGTTTACGCTGTGAGACTGCACAGGTTCCCTGTCGAATTGTGAAATTTATCGACATTACCTGTAATAAATTGTCTGGATCCTTTGCTTTTTAAGTTTTGTAACACTTGATTTTAGAATTGTATGATTCTTGATGTAATAAAAATAAATTATTAATGGATATCAATGATAATTAGATCTGCAGTACTTCAAACCTTTAGATTCTGTTTTTAATTTTTGTATAATTACAATGCTGTCCAGTTCCATTATACTATCCACCATATAAAACGAAGGCTGCTGATAGAAACGTTCCAGAATCATCTCCATAATATGAGATGGATGAAGACCCACTAGCAAACCTCCAACAGGTCTGCCTTGCTCACTTTTTGAGAACGGGACGTATTTTTAATTATCAGACTTTGACCCAGGGCAAGACAGAGAAAGGCAGAAAATGGAGAAAAAGAGGAAGACAAATAAAGGAAAGCAGTGTTGCTGAACCTGACCCTCTCAGCTGGGTCACCACCAAATTTTTGTCTTCACCCCCTCCTGTTTTGCTGAATTTGTTTCTGTTGGTTTTCAACCTGGCAAAATAAATCTTTTGCCATGCCTAAAACTTATTTTTAATACATATAAGTTACCACCTAGGGAAGGCTCTGAACAGCCCATAGGGCAGGGTGCGTTGTATTTAAAAAGTCGTACATGTATTTTAAGTTTTGCATGTCCTGGTAGTAAAAAACTCTCAAATTCGATTTTCACTAATAAAAGGCCTAGCTCTCCCATAGGATAACAATGGGTTACCTTTTTGCATTTAATAAGTGATAACTTTTGATTGGGAGCAGGTAGGAACATCATGTTTGGTGTCTGAGGGATTGTAATTTAAAACCCTTTTTAGTGGTAAAGTCGGATTTTAAGTCACAATTCTGAAAATGGCACTTTTAGGAAGTTGGCATTTCCTTGCCCTAACCATTTGGTGTCTGCAGACTGTTCCTGGGTCACGTGACTAGTTGTAGTTGGCAGTTGGTCTTTGTGTATTCCTCCCAGACAGCCACAGAACAAAGGATGTGGGTGTTGGCAGTATGGGTCATCCAGACTTGATGAGGGCAGTAAAGCTTTCATCTGCCACACTTGCACTTCAGAGGGACTGCCTAAGCTCACAAACAAAGAGCTTCATACTGGCCCATTGTGCCTACAGTCAGACTCAGACTAGGGCAGAGAGACAGGAAATTCCAGACACCTATAACGGGAGAAAACCCCAGAAGTTTCTTCCACTTCAAAGTTGGAACTAGGTATAAAAAAAGGGGGACTTTCAGACCCACTCTTCAGTACACTCCTGGACCTGTGGATACTACAGAAGGAGGGCTGCCCTTCCGCCAGACGACTAACCTTCTGCTGAGGCCTGCCCTGCTGTCTGAGAAGGAAGACTGGACCCGCACCCTTCATTCCAGGCTGAAGTGACTTCAAGGGTTAGCTGACTGTCCTCCTGTTCTGAGCTATAGGGACACAAAGGGCTTCAGGGGCCTCTCTGCAACAGCCCAGCTGACCTGCTGTACTGGAACTGCAACTGTATCTGCCTGAACCCTGCTGGCCTCTGCTGGAGTGAGTTCCTGATCCCCAAAAGGGGCCCCTCTGGGCCCAAACCCTGGCATCAGTTGAGCTCCTCCTAAACGTAAACGAGAAATGTTTTAGTTTCGGACCCTTTGCAAATGGGCTAGTTCGCGCTAAGATCTTGCAGCTTGCACTGAAAGCAAAGCTCCGATGAAGCCGACTCTTTGTGCTACAGCCACTGCTAGTGATGACCTGCAACGTTAGAGCTGCACTTTGCGTTACATCGTTGACAGCCCTCTATGACCGTAAACGTGAATCTCCAGCAACGACCGTTCAGGACACCCAACAGCATCTTCACGCTACAGTGATGATCACCCATGACCCCCGGCCTGCTATTCACGCTACAGCGATGACCATTCACGACACTCTCCCTGCTCCTCGCGGCCTCCTCCACCACAAACAGAACTCTTCGTGCTGGACTTTAGAAGGTAACTTGTTCAGCAGGACTGATCTGGTCCCAGTATCCAGCCTGCGTGCTCCATCATAGTCAGCCTGAACTTGTGACTTTCATGCAGTCTCACATGACCAGATAACTGCAGCACGCACTTTGTGCTTTTAGGCGCTATACTTACCTTAAATCTTTGAAATTGCATATCTCCAGTTCTACTGATTGAAGTTTTGTTGTTTCAGTGTCAAATAATTTATTAAAAGTTACTCTATTTTTCTAAATTAGTGTGGAATTTTCCTGTGTTGTGCATTCACTTTATTACTGTTAGGTGCTGCATAAATACTTTACACATTGCCTCTAAGTTAAGCCTGACTGCTTTTGTGCCTAGCTGCCAGAGAGTTAATCACAGGTAATTTAATGACTTTTTGTGGTTCATTAATACAAGGATTGTGGCTGTTGCTTGAGTAGGGTTTCAACCAACAACCTAATTTCTCACAAGTGGCAAAGTAAAAAAACAGGATCAAAGTGTCTCATCAAAAGTGTGCCAAAGAGCCAGGGAGAGTAGAATGTTTTTTTTTTAGAAATTAAGAGCCAGGTGAAATGAGGCTTGGACCATCCAATTGTAGGTTACCCAAGATCTTGCCCAGG
Source organism: Calotriton arnoldi (assembly GCA_963921515.1). Classification (NCBI taxonomy): domain Eukaryota; kingdom Metazoa; phylum Chordata; class Amphibia; order Caudata; family Salamandridae; genus Calotriton; species Calotriton arnoldi. The sequence continues at coordinate 131,804 of CAWUFW010000506.1, read as the reverse complement.
AGACAGAGGTGTGTAGTTTGTCTGTTGAGTCTGCAGTTTGCATACTTTACAGGCCAATTGGCTGCCCCAGTGAGGTGAGACTTAAAATCCAACTACATTCCATTGGCCACCCACAGTATGGAGTTTGTAATGTTTCTTGAGTGGGGCTGCCCACTGGTAGGTGGTGGGTGATTACAAGCACGAAACTTATGCGCCTACCTTGCAAACACAAATACTGCAAGCACCACAAGTGACTACCCTCACCGCTGGTCCCGTTTCCACTTTGCAACAGTTTCACTCTCTCTGTGTGCTTGGGTGCATCACAGTAATGGTGGCAGAGAATCGTGAGAGTCTTCATCTGGGTGGTAGGTGGCTGCGTGGGATTTCTTTGGGAGTGGGTGTGGATTCATCGCCATCCATTATGATCACTATCGTAGCATTAAGGTGGCACCAGAGGAGTAGTGGACACAAGCACGTAGCTTAAGGTAACATTGGTCTCACGTAGGTTAATATTTGGTCTGTTCTTAGGTTCTTTTTCCATTATTTTCTCCTAAAGTAAGGGGTCTAGTTTTCTTCTAATTCAATCTACTTTAATACCTGCTCAGTAAAGGGGACAATCCACAGCCCATCTGTCCTTAGAAGGATGCTGGTCAGCTTGTGTATCAGATTATCAAGTTTTCCTTATTGTGCCACCATAATATCGTAGCACAAATATCGAGATGGTAAATATTTAAGTATAGATTCACTATTCTTAACTCCAAATCAACATACCTTGAAGATATATGTATCGTCAAGGTACATATATGAGAGTTAAGAATAGTAAATCTCGATATATATGTATATATATGTATATATATATATATATATATATATATATATATATATATATATATATATACACATGTATCTTGTTGATATTTTGGTTGTCAGAAAAGTTTCTTCAATAATATTGTAGCATGCTACAAAAGATTCAATATTTTGGTACCATATCCACTGATCAATGTTTGGGGGAAGGTTGTGCATTTTTTGAGGTAGAAGAACCTGGGCCTCCTCAGGGGACCTTCCAATAAAATGTGACCTTGGAAGTAGAATACATCAAATGTTTTACTCGTGGTGCCTGATGAATGAGTACTGATGTTCCCCCAACCAGAATATTAAGGAGAAGTCACTTTGCTTGAATTCATAAATTCCTATAAATTGGACAAACTGAATCGACAGGTGTATCAGCTCCTCGGGTTCTTGACAACTGGCAGGCTTCTTAGAAAGTGAAGATTTGGCTGCTAAGGTACACAAAATAGTTCTCCTAGAGCAGATTGGAAAATATCTCTCCAGTACACCATCAGTACCCAAACTAGGCCCAAGCGTGTCAGATCCTTGCCAGAGTTTTAAGATCTCCACAGATGATAAAAGTACATACAATAAATCTAAATTTCCAAAACCAATGGTAATCCGGAATATCTGGCGTGATTGTCGTTCTCCTTATCTTACCCTAGACACCCCTGCACTCTGTTCGACTTGTATCGTGATATCATGGTTCTATGTCAGAATGTCGAGAACAAAAATATTGTTTGACCTAAATATCCTGACTTAAATATCATTTACAAAAATATTACTCCCTACAATGAAGATGTTCTAATATTAATTCCACTGGGGCGATATTTTTGGAGATATCTGTGACACAATACGTTTGCCAGGCGATACTCAAGCCACCATTTTCTGGTACTATACCATATCTGTGACAGTAATATGTTGCAGTAAATTGGGCCTTGCTCTTAATGTTGTCAGCAGGTTTTTGATATCAAGACTGGTTCACACAGTGAACCTTCCTGTAGGTCATTTAAATCTCTTGGTCGCTGTTTGCAATGAGACAAGAATGTAGGAAGAGGACTGTACCAGCAGCCTTCCCCGTGGACGGCGGGTGCATGCAAGACTATGAGTTTCAACAACCAGTCGGCCAAGACTTAACCTACAGTATCCATTCCCTCAAGAGGTGCAAGGCCAGCAGGAGACATCCCAGCACTGTACTGTGGTGAACCTGCACTAGCTTACCGACCCTGGACATCCCTGACATTGGGGAGGCGGGGGAAGGGTGACGTGCAATCACATATACCAACTACTTTTTTTTTCTCGCTGATAAAAAAATAGCAAGTCCAAATGAGTTATCATTTGCCTATTGCACTTTCTAAATAGTGCTGTTATTGACTTTTGCATCTACGTTATTTTTATATTTTTTATCTTGTTTTATTAGATTTTTTTAAGAGCTGCTCTAAATGTGATGTATTTGTACTTTTTAAGGTTGTTCTGTAACCGAAATAAAGTAATTTGAATGAAAGAGTCTTTAATAATAATTTAAGCCTGTGATCCCACATATGTAATTAGTTACTCTGGGGCGATGATTAGCAGTTCTTTTCTCGAGAACCCCCGAATGCTTAAAGAATTCTGAAAAATGCTAAAGTCTACGTCCAGATGTAGTCGTAAACATTACAGGTGTATCTCACTGGATTTTTTAATGAATTGTCCCTCTATGTTTAATAGTTTCTGGTCTAGTTAGTGGAACTATTGAATATGTCTTCCCTGTAGAGAATCTCTCTCCACATTGGCTGTGTGCAAATGGGTTTACGAGTGTAAATTTGTGAAAGTATAGTATGAATTTGCATTCAAATAAATCCTTTTGCTCTAGTATTTTGGACATACATAAATACATAGCTTTCTGAATCCCGCCCAATGTTGTTTACCAGAACGACACCTAAATGCCAGTTGATACAAAACACCCCTTTATTCTGCTGCCAGACACTGTCTTTATTCTGACTCAGTTTCCCTCTTCAACTATATGGAAACAATAAGGCTACTTTTATTTATATTACTTTGGTCTAAAAAGTAACGGCACATTTTTAGCCCAGTTGCTTTAAAAGTAATTACAATTGTGCAGGTCTTTCCTCATACAAGGGAGAATAGAATGATAGCCCAGCGCCCTGTAGAGTATTGAGTCCAGATTCAGACAGTTCAATCAATCAATCAATCAATCAGGGCTTTGTTAAAGCGCGACTACTCACCCGTAAGGGTCTCAAGGCGCTAGGGGTGGGGGGGTTGCAGGTTCCATCCATCAAGGAGGGGGTCTGTCGAAGAGCAAGGTTTTGAGGTTTCTTGCGAAGATGGGGAGCGATGTTGTCTGTCTGAGGTGGAGCGGAAGGGCGTTCCATGCTTTGGCCGCGAGGAAGGAGAAGGAGCGGCCTCCCGATCTGGTCTTTCTGGTGCGGGGGACCACGGCGTAGGAGAGCTGGGCTGATCGTAGGGTCCTTTGGGGTGCGTGGAATTTGAGTCGGCTGTTCAGGTATGCTGGTCCGGTGCCGTGGAGGGCCTTGTGTGCGTGGGTGAGCATCTTGAAGGTGATTCTCGCCTCGACAGGGAGCCAGTGGAGTGTGCGCAGGTGCTGGGAGATGTGGCAGTGTTTTGGCAGGTTGAGGACCAGTCTTGCGGCGGCGTTCTGAATGTTCTGTAGCTTGCGGGTGAGGTTTTTGTTTATTCCGGCGTAGAGTGCGTTGCCGTAGTCGAGTCTGCTGGTGACCAGGGCGTGAGTGACGGTCTTTTGGTGTTCGAGGGGGATCCATTTGAAGGTCTTACGAAGGAGGCGGAGGGTGTGGAAGCAGGAAGACGAGACAGAGTTAATCTGGCGGTCCATTTTGAGCTCGGAGTCCAGGATGATTCCCAGGTTGCGTGCGTGGTCCGTGGGGGTTGGCGGGTTTCCGAGGGCGGGGGGCCACCAGGTTTCGCTCCAGGCATCGGGGTTTGGGCCCATGATGAGTACTTCTGTTTTGTTGGTGTTTAGTTGTAGGCAGCTGTTTTTCATCCATTTGGCGACGGCTTCCATGCCTTCTCGAAAGTTGCGTCTGGCGGTGTTGGGCTCGTTGGATAGGGAGAGGATGAGCTGGGTGTCATCTGCGTATGACACGATGTTGAGTCCGTAGGTTCTGACGATGGGGGCGAGTGGAGCCATGTAGACGTTGAAGAGCGTCGGGCTGAGGGAGGAGCCCTGGGGGACTCCGCAGGTGGTAGGTGTGGGGTCCGAGAGGAAAGGGGGGAGTCTGACCCGCTGCGTCCTGCCGGAGAGGAAGGAGCGGATCCAGTCGAGGGCCTTGTCCTGGATCCCTGCGTCGTAGAGTCTGCGTATTAGGGTGCGGTGGGAGACTGTGTCGAACGCCGCTGATAGGTCGAGGAGGATGAGGGCTACTGTTTCTCCTTTGTCCAGTAGGGTGCGGATGTCGTCTGTTGCGGCGAGGAGGGCGGTTTCCGTACTGTGTTTTTTTCTGAAGCCAGATTGGGAGGAGTCGAGGATGTTGTGTTCTTCAATGAATGTGGCGAGTTGGCTGTTGATGGCTTTCTCGATGACTTTCGCTGGGAACGGGAGCAGGGAGATGGGTCTGTAGTTTTTGAGGTCGGTGGGGTCCGCTGAGGGTTTCTTTAGGAGGGGGTTGACCTCGGCGTGTTTCCAGTCGTCGGGGAACGAGGCGGCCGCCAGGGAGCGGTTGATGGTGTGGCGGAGCATGGGTGCGATGGTGTCGGCGGCTCTGTTGAAGATGTGGTGGGGGCAGGGGTCCGTGGGGGCCCCTGAGTGGATTGACTTCATTGTCTTCAGTGTGTCTTCGGTGGTGAGGGCTGTCCAGTCGTCAATCGCTGGTTTCCGGGTGTCGGGGGTGGTTGGTGAGGGTTCAGTGTGTTGGTTGTCTTCGTCGAAGTTGTCGTAGATGCTCATCATAAAAAGATGCAGAAAGGCTTATTGTGACTGCAATGGATGTGATGGGTTTTTGGAAAGATCTGCAGATTCCTGCTGAATTCATATGAATGAGGCAAGCTTCTGTTTGTGAATCCTAACAGTGAGCATGAGGATGGAGGCCTACGCGGGACAACAGGGCTGGGTTCAGAATCGCAAAATGCTATTTTTATTTATGGCAATCACAATCCCTTAAAAGAACAGGGGATGCAAACAAAAACATTCAAATTGGCATGATTTGCAAGACATTGCAGGAGAATGTAATAGTAACTTGGCAGTGCCACCTCAATATGCCCCAGCCCACATTTACAAAGTGAAAGTCTCTCCCTCATAGACAGCTTCTGCTTTATGCACCGGTCGCATCCTCTTTCTGGTGTGGTATTCGATCAATAGTCTGCAGTGCCAAACGCAGGTGCAACCCCTGTTGGTCGTTTAGAGAAGGATGCCCATTTCACACTGCCCTTTCTAACAGTTTGGAATCGCAGTTTGGAGTTCGCAGTGTAGAATGGGCCTCCCAAATCTGCGAAGGACAGAGGGCCAGATGTACGACCGTTTTTTGCAGTCGCAGAGGGGTTTCAGACCCCTTTGCGACCGCAAAAAACGTGTTGGCCATGTACTATTCCTATTTTGCGAGTCGCAAATTATTTGCGACTCGCAAAATAGGAATAGCGAGTCGCTATTAGGAAGGGGCGTTCCGAGGGCGTCCCTTCCTAATAGCGAGTCCTCCAGGTATGTATGACTCTTTTGCGCAGTTTACCACCCTTCTCAGAAGGGTGGTAAAGCACTCGCAAACGGGAAGGGGTCCCTAGGGGACCCCTTTCCCTTTGTGAATGCAGGGGAAAATATTTTTTAAGGGCAGGCAGTGGTCCCAGGGACCACTAACTGCCCTTAAAAAATGAAACTAAAACGTTTCATTTTTTTTTTTTTAAATGCATCCCGTTTTCCTTTAAGGAAAACGGTCTGCATTTTAAAAAAAAAACTGCTTTATTGAAAAGCAGTCACAGACATGGTGGTCTGCTGACCCCAGCAGGCCACCATCCCTGTGAGGCTGGCCAGTCCCAATGCGGTCGCAAATTGCGAGTGGCTCATGAATATTGATGAGCCTCGCATTTTGCGACCCCATTGGGAATCGCTAACAGTGTCTCTGACACTTTTGTCCATTGGATTTAGCGCCTCACAATTTGCGACTCGCAATCTGTCGCAAATTGCGGGGCGCTAAATCCAATGGTCGTACATCTGGCCCAGAGTGTCTTTTTGGGGCACATGCATCAAGGTATTTTGCGATCGCAAGCAGTGCGATTTGCAAAAATCGGCCGTTTGCGATCGCAAAATGGTCTTCCCTAATGCATGAAAGTTAATTGGATTCGCAATTCAGGTAATCGCAATTCCTTGCGATTGCCTAAATTGTGAATGCAAATAGGGAATCGCAATTTGCGATTCCCTAAAGCATATGCAAGAAGCCTTTCCTAAATGCGAACTGTGTATTTAGGAAACGCTAATTAGCATCAACTTCAAGTTGATACTAATGTGTGCATACTTTGAAAAATGCACAAAACTGCATTTTTCAAAGTGCCATGAGGCGCACACATGCCCCTAGGGCATGTGTGTGCCTTACATGTGCACCTGTTTTGTGTTAGGGGCGCCTCAGGGGGGCCTTAGGCCCCCGGGCACCCTTGCCTTTGCATTACCTAATTTGCGTTTACCAATTAGGTAATTGCAATTTAGGCAATGCAAGAACATTCCCACCTAAGGGCCTGGAGGCCCATAGGACAGAATGGAGTCGCAATAGCAAATAGCGATTCCCTAATTGCGATTGCGATTCTTAAGGAATCGCAATTAGAGAATCGCTATTTGCACCCTTTATTGATGCATTGCATTTTGCGATTACCGAAGAGCAATTTCTAAAAAATTGCTATGTGGTCATCGCAAAAATGAAATTTGATGCATGTGCCCCTTTGTTACGTTGCAATGCTGGGATTTACAGGTGCAAATCCTTCGAATTTGCCAATTGCATTGTTTGCGCCCGCAAACCCTCTTAGAACTGGGTCCTGGCTCTTGAAGTGAATTTTGCAAAATGTGGAAAACCAACAGAGGGCGCCCGAGGGCCGCACTGTGAGATTTGCAGCCTTCTTCAGCAACAGAATAGAGGTCACCAGGACAGGACCCGTATGGATGTAACATAAAGGTTCTAAGGCGGTCTAGAGTTCCTGGCATAGATCACAAAGGTTTCTGTGGCTCCACTGGAGGGTTAGGACAGCATTAAATTGGTAACATTTAACACTGACCGAGGAAGGAGGTGATGCTGGGGCTCACTGCAAAGATGCACTGTGGGTGCTGGAGTGATGGCCCCTGGCTGACACTGATCTCCGAAGACTTTCCTGGAACTTCAGAGAGGACATTTTGCTAAAGTTAATTCCAGGGTTTCTAAAGCCTTTCATTCGTTGTGTTCCCATTCTCCTTTCCTCGCAGTGGTGTAACCCATAAAATGCTTTCCCAATAATACTAATTTGATAATGTCTTAAAATTCATTGATTATGCTTTTCTTTGAGTCAAATCCTCACTTTCCATTGAGGTCATGAGCCATGGATCAGTGGTGTAGCCTGTGTGTCATGGGCCTCTGCGCAAGGGAGGAAATGCCCCCTGGTTGCAGTCTGAACGGTGAAATACAGCGATAATTCGGGTTCATTGACTCCCTCCGGCCTCTATGCCCTGGTGCTACTGCACCTGTTGCACCAATGGACGTTACACCCCTACCACTGATCCGAGAAGCTCTGGGCATACTGAGGGCCTCCTTTAGAGTCTGACTTGTGGCCTGACAGCCCACCTCACCTCTATCCTGCTAGCAAGGGACTATCAGCATAGATGAATGACGGGAAGGGCCTTGGGCGTTGGATGGAGGGGGCGGCATGCTTTGTCCCACAAGCCATTATTGTTTCTAAACAATGACCGTAACACACAGGGAGGTTTCTTACATGGCAGTCTTGGGCGAGCACGCATATAGTTCCGTAAGATGCTCACCATCAGCAGGATGGACTTGCAAGACAAGTGGCAGCCCTGAGGCAGAGTCACGGTGGGTCAAAGAGTGGCTCTCCAACCTCTAAATGAGACGAGGGAAACAAGAGTTTGGGAAGGCATGCAAAAACAACTGTATATGGTGGCTCTACAAACCCACCAAACTCTGAATGGCTCACTAAGTCTCTGATCAGCATGAAATGAACTCTGAGGATTTAACACAGGGCTTTACAACAGCAGAGTTTCTGCCGGAATCACAATGATGAGTTTTGCAATAGTTGTGCACTTTAGGGATTCTCATCTGACACTTTTCACTTGCCAAAGGCAGACTGGATTTGCCCAAGAAAAAGTTGCTGGAATGTGTGACAAACTTGCTGAGTTCAGTGTGCTTTGCTTGGTAATCCCCATGCCAGGGCCCACAACTCATAATCATGCAGTTATATTTACCACTTGTAGAGATTCCAGCATCCGGTGTTGTCAGAAAGTGATGTATTACCACATTTTTTAGGCAAAAAGGTTTCTAGTGGCATAGGTTAAATACACAATTCAACATATATTGATCCACAAGCTCGTGTGGTTTATTTCACTATTATTCTCATGTTTTTGAAAAACAATACATACATTAACACCCTGTCATCTTAAAGAACACAATTTCGACAGTTTAACATTACATACAAAAAACATGAATCGTGTGACAATACATGAAAACATTCAAAAATGAACAAATGGACAAAACATGAATCACCAGTCCTATACTGGAAAATAATCACACTGGGGAGGAGGTCGTGTGGAATTTACAGACATCAAATATCAACAGTCGCCTGCCTATGTGTGCAGCCCTGGGACTTAAGATTCTAAGTGTTCACACTAGGAGAGTATTTATTTGTAGACTTTTCTCCTCGGGCACTTGTAGGGGTATCTTGTCCCAGATGCTATTACCACATTGGCAGCTTTGAGGACCTCACAATGAGGGCCTTTCTCTTAGCTGATATATTCATTCCAGAAGTCCATAGCTTGTGACGCTCATTCCTTGATCACATAACCTTGGTATTATAGATTTACTATTCTCAGTTTCACATCTACATCCCTTGAAGATTGTACATCTTCAGAGTACATATTTGTGGAAAGGAAATATGTTGAGTATATATATTCTTATCTATAAATGCTTAAATTAATGATAGTTGATATTCTGGTTACAATATTCTGATAGCACAATATTTACAACTCGATATTCGTGTAGTGCACTCAATCGAAGAGATTCAATACTGGATTCTCTGATTTGTACTATGAAAGGCAAACGAGCATTCATTGCATGAACTATTTTTAGATGATTTATTTATATGTATTTAGGGACTGATTTAAATTTCGGCGGAAGGGTTACTCCGTCACAATGGTGACGGATATCCCGTCCGCTGAAATATAAATCGCAAATGATATTATTGTTATTAATATTTCAGCGGATGGGATATCGGTCACCCTTGTGACGGAGTAACCCGTCTGCCGAAATCAGGCCCTTAGTTACAGGGCCAGACTGGCTGTAGCGGGCACCGGGCGTTTCCCCGGTGGGCCGCCAGGGTGGGGGCCGGTTCTGGGCCCCTGTGGGGCCGTTTTTGTTACCGGGGGCCGGCAATATCGGTCAATGTAACAAAATCGGCTGAAACCGGCCCTAGTAAACCGTTCGGCAGCACCCCCCTTCCCGTCTGGGGGGCCGGCCGAGGAGTTTGCCAGGGCCGGTTTCTGTTCCCAATCCGGTCCTGCTTAGTTATTTGTTATGGTGGGGGCTAGTCCAAAGAACCGTGGAGCATCAGAGCAACACTCCTTATATAAGTCGCAAAAGTTGGTTTTGCACTTGACAAATAAATTAGTCCAGTGAGGATTTTAATGTGAGTAAATCTACTAAAAAAGGAAGGGAGTAACCACTGCACCTACAGTCGCCCAGACGACCCAGGCTACGCCATGGACAAATGGATACTGCCAGGGGGGAAATACCAGAGGGCACTCTATTCCAAACCGAGACGGTTCCCCCTGACCGGGCCGACAGACCATTCAGTCCGTATATGGCACGCCGCTAATAAGACGCTGGGCTGGGAGCACAAACTCACACTGGCGGCCCCCCTATGGGACTCTAAAAAACTGGGGGACCTGTGGAAATCGAAGGGATTTGATAAATGGGACCTCATTGGGATATCGCAGATCAAAGATATGTGGGAGAAAGTTGAGGTAAGAACGTTCGCCTCCCTACAAACACAACATGAGTTGGCCAATTCAGAGCACTTTAGGTACACCCAAATCCGCCATGCTCTGCGGTCCCACTTCCCAAGGGGCTCCTCCCCTCCCGAACCCTCCCCACTGGAAGATAGGCTGCTAGATGGCCACCTACCCGAGAAAGCCATCTCATTAACCTACAGAAAATTAATTAATAACATGACAGACCCCCTTGTGCTGCTGCGTGAGAAATGGGTAAAGGACGGCATAGAGCTGGACGATGAGGACTGGCAAGAGGCAGTGTCCTCCCCAAGAGTGGTGGCAATCTCGGCAAGGCTCAGACTAATCCAACTCAAAATCCTCCACAGGGTATACGTCACGGGGCATTGTTTAGTACGTATGGGCAGCACTGACAGAAGTGACTGTCGGAGGCGGTGTGGTCAAGAAGGCACATTTCTCCATATATTGTGGGAGTGTGGATACATACAGGAGTATTGGCGCAAAATTCATGACATTCTAAGTACAGTACTCACAATTGTCCTCCGCCCTGAGGCGCGTAGATGCCTCCTAAACATATGGGACCCCTCCGACTTGAGTAACTATCAAATACAATGGGTCACCTTAGGCTACATACTGGTGAAGAGGAACATCGCTCAAATGTGGGGGGCGTCACGGTCTCCCAAAGTTGAGGCCTGGAAAAAGGCTCTCGACTGGTGCATGTACAGAGAAAAGACTGTCTACATTGCCCGGGGCTGCTCCAAAAAATGGTCCAGAATATGGAGTCCCTGGAACTCCTATCGAGGAGATATTTGTAACCCGCCACTTACCATTGAGTCAGATGATCCTCTTGCCCTATAATCCGCACCTACTGTGCCCGTACATTGACGACTGCCTATCATAATCTTACTGAATGTTTTGTACTTGATTCCTCTGTACTGTATATTATATGTCGATGTATGTTAATAAAAAGATTTAACAACAAAAAAAAGAAGGAAGGGAGTAGGTAGGGACTGTTTTAACCTGGCCTCTGATGATTTAGGAGTTTTTACAAACCTACAAAGCTGTACATTTGTGGGTATTCACAAACTTGTCTCCGACACCTTGCAAACCTGGAAAAGATGAAAAATGTACTTATGACAATGGCTGAGGTAAATCTGTTTCATGGGAAAGGAAGAGGGCATACCCAAAATTGGGGAAAAGGGAAAAAAGTGCACTTGCTCAGCACTTGGCAGATTTTAGACTGCACATCTGTATATTTGCTCACGAGAAAAATAAATTCACAAACATTTTCCAGGAGTAAATTTTACAACCTGCAATCATCTCCATAACAGTTTGTGAATTCGTTATAGTCGTAAATCCTCACTCATTCAGAGTCGTAGACCTGTGTTTGCAGATTTATGACTTTTCTATGAGAATTAGAACCGTCCTTTGCACTACTAAGTGTGTAAAACGAGCTGCTCAACTCTTGTTCAGCCCTAGAAACCAATCACCAGAGCAGGAACACTGGAACTCCAGAGACCTCTGCTTGGTATACAAACCACTGGCTGGTTGTACCTCTGGGCACCTGACCATATTGTTCTTAGCCTACCTTTCGACCTGACGCCTGGTTGCTGAATGCCAAGGCTGCTTAGTTCTGTCTCCCCTCATGCCTCTTTGTTCCACCTCCCTGCACTTCCTGTCTCTTTAGATCACTCTTGCAGGTTCTTTTTCATCCCTGCTTTTCCAGTTGTCACTGTTTTTTTTCTCTTTTTCTTCCACCTTTTTTCTCTCTTTTCTGACTTTCTCTCTCTTGCTCGAAATGAAAAATAAGTCCAGGCCCCTAAAAAAGAGTGCCATTGCTCACCACTGGAAAGCACCTGCTCAAATTAAACACACACTTTTCTCAAGGGCACTGTCAACCTCCTGCGAGCTATGACGTGTTGGATAACCTCAACTGTATTTTGAATGGTTTATGAAGCCAACTCCCATCACACCTTTGCAAGAACCCCGCAACTTCCCATATAGCACCTAGAAGCTGACTCAAGATGACATCAACACTTTACCAAAAGGCACAAATTGCTCCGTTAATTTGCTTGTGCGATTCAGTGACATCAGATGACGTGGGAGTTAATCGAATATGCGTTCACGCTCGCATCTTGTGTGAATGATGACGATACAATTTAAAAATAAGAAAAATCAATTAAATAAACATTAGCCATTCATGAGCAAGTACAGTGGCTTTCTTGGGGCAGCCAACCTCTTTTTCTACGTGGCAGAACCAATCGTAATAACAGTGGGGTGTGCATTCAAGCACCTGTGCTCTTGTCATAACCCTAAAGGAAGAGGAAAAAAGGAGAATACGTGTGCAGTATCACCATAAGCGCCGTGAAGCTTCTCAGGATTGCCTCAGTGCTATAAAAAAAAGCAGTTAATATATAATGGATAAGAGTAATTAATGAAATAAAATGAAATAGCTGGTCCCAGAGGACAACAACATTTTAGAAATGTGCAACAAAATATAAAATACAGGGTGTGCGCCCTGAATATCAACACCTGAGTATTGATGAGACAGAATATGAATGACAAAATATCGAAAATAACATTTTGAAACGTAAAGTCTAGATTTTAAATGCCTAAATCCATGTATCTGTACCGTGGTGACATATATATATACGTCGGGATACCCCGATCCCGAAAGCAAGGGGCCAGAGAGGCCGAGGTCGGGGCAGGGGCCGAGGAAACGCAGGAACAGACGAGCAAGAATTCGACAACGCTGGCAGAAGAGGCTGGGGACGTGGCGGCATGGGAAGCAAGCAAACACGCGCAAGAAAAGCCTTCTAATGGATATGAACATGGTCAATAGAACTATTATTAATCTTTCTAAAAGACCCATTAGTGATGTCGAGAAACGAACCTTATGCCTTGGTTTCTCGTTTTGTCCCTCTTACCCCTTTGATTACACATGTGCTAGAATTGACCTTTTTAAGTTTGTTCGTAAATTAAAACTAAAAAGTTTCACTCACTCAAGGGGACCGATACCAACAGGGCCACCAATACCGGTAACTCTACAGACCAGACTGATCTCCTCATAGGCGATATTGACACCTTGATCACTATGATCGAGTTGGAGCATGAGGGTGAAGGGCAGGACCCCAATATTGGTACCACACAGGGATTAGCTGAATATGACATTTTGACGAATGCCTCATCCTCTTCAGGGTTTAAGCCCAAATCCACATTTTTACCTAGTTTACCCCACGATAACATCGATACATTCCAGGAGGTGGTGGGGAGAGAGTTTAACAAATTTAGACACCAGAACAGGAGAAGGGCCAATGACAACTACAATAACCTTGACTTTGAACACAGACAGATATTGAGGTCTCTCTCAGAGGATGACAGCATTGTCATCCGTCCTGCCGACAAGGGTGGCAATGTTGTTATCTTGGACAGAGACCTGTACATTGCTGAAGCACATAGACAACTTGATGACACCAGGTACTATGAGCCCATCAGTTTTGCTGAATATAACACCAGTATCACTACTGTCTGGGATCTTCTGATAATGTGGAGGGATAAAGGCATTCTAGAGTGGGAGGAATTCTGCTATTTGAAGAAAGATCATCCAGTACTCCCTGTTCTTTACCTCCTACCGAAGGTACATAAGGATCCCTGTAACCCACCTGGGCGCCCCATTGTTTCGTCACGCGGGAGTGTAGGTGAACACATCTCGAAGTATGTAGATAATTTCCTCAGGGATCATGTCAGCACACTTCGGAGCTACATTAGGGACACCAAAGATTTTCTTAAGAGGATTGACAATATGGAGTGGGGGGGCGACCATTGGTTTGTCACCCTTGATGTACACAGTCTGTATACCATCATAGACCACCAGCAAGGGCTCATGGCATGCGCACACTATCTTGAGACTAGACCTTTAAGATTTCGGGAACACAGTAAAATTATTTTGGAGATGACTGAGTATTGTCTCAAAAACAATATTTTTATGTTTAACGGTACTCTTTACCGTCAAACCACTGGGACCGCGATGGGATCTTGCTTTGCTCCCAGCTTCGCTAACTTGTTTATGGGAAGGTGGGAGGAGGACATTTTTTCTGACCCTGATTTGCAGGATGATCTCACCCATATTTCGATGTGGCTACGCTACATCGATGACTTGTTTATCATTTGGGTGGGGCATCGACACGAGGCCCAGTGTTTTATTGACAAACTCAATGCCAATGACCGGAACATCAAACTGAGCGGTAACATTAGCGACAAAGCAACAGAATACCTAGATGTCAAGGTAGAAATCGTACACAACAAAGTTCACACATCTCTGTTTAGAAAACTGACAGCAGGGAATAGTGTGCTCCATGCCCTCAGCAGCCACCCAGAGGCTCTCAAATGGAGCATCCCCTATGGGGAGCTGCTGAGGGCAAAAAGAAACTGTAATACCGATGAAGGATACCAACTCGAGAGTGATCTGATGTTTGAACGCTTCAGGGAGAGGGGATACCCTAAGTGGGTACTCAAGAAAGCCAAAGAGAGGGCTGACGCGATGGACAGATCGCTGACGATTGCTGATATATCGGATTCGGACACCAAGGGTGTAGATGATAACACCAGAATGATCATGACCTACAGTTCTGATTCAAAAGATGTTACACGTATTTTGACACAGAACTGGAACATACTTAAAACTGATAACATCATCGGCCATACTCTGCCGAATAGACCCAATATAACCTACAGGAGAGGCAAAAGCATGAGGGATCAACTAGTACACAGTGACATTACCATCTATCCTGAAAGAAATCTTCATGGCCTGCAGGGTTTCTTTCCTTGCGGACACTGTAAGGCCTGCAGAAATAGTAAATTCTGTAATCATGTAGAATATAATGGGGTGAGGAAGGAAATAACACAATTCCTCACATGTAGCACTACTTTTGTCATCTATGCTATTGAATGCCCCTGTAATTTATGGTATATTGGGTCTACCACTCTGATGGCCAAGAAACGCATCTTAGAGCATTATAGAGCTATCATACACTGTGATCAGAAATATCCTGTAGCCCGTCACTTTCAGGATAGACATGTTTCTAACGCCAACAGTCTCGGTTTTCTTATCCTAGAACAGGTGAGCAAAGGGCCCCGGGGGGGGGGGGAACAGGGTCCTTAAACTCAGACAGATGGAGTCCAAACAGATTATTCATTTTCAAACGAAGAACCCTGGAGGACTTAATCAGGACGAAGAACTAGCCATACATCTGAGGGAATAATGTTTCACCAGTGTGTATGTCAGGTCCTCCATACTCCAGGAGATCAGCAAATAACCCCTCCACACAAAAACCCCCCATACAACATCCCCCCCCTCAAACCCCCTCCCTCCGCCCCCCCCCGTCCTCCCCCTTTGATTACCATTTATCGTAGGGGTTACGGGGTTTGTTCCTTAGTTCTGCTTTGGGCAGTTTGTCCCACTGTATATGTTTTTCCTCGATGTTTTTCCTCTTAGTTTTCCTCCATGAACAATTTAACTGTAATTTGATTTTGCTATTTGATGTTATTGATGTGGAATATGATTATGTTGAGGTGGAAACTGGTATCCACACTCTTTTTAATTCAGTGTTTTTGTTCTTGTTTTCAGATAGGAAGAAGGAAGGGGCCCACTCACCTGTAATCACCTGCACGGGCCGCCTACCCTTTCTTCCCTGATTTTTTATTGAGGCACTTCAGCACTTAAGAGAGACTGTAATGGGCATAAGTGCAGTGGAAGAATAGGGGACAGGGCTCTGTCTCCACCGCC
This sequence comes from Calotriton arnoldi, assembly GCA_963921515.1. Classification (NCBI taxonomy): domain Eukaryota; kingdom Metazoa; phylum Chordata; class Amphibia; order Caudata; family Salamandridae; genus Calotriton; species Calotriton arnoldi. The sequence goes on along the minus strand of CAWUFW010000506.1, from coordinate 116,055 downwards.
AAGTACAGTAGGACTTTTGTTTGGACTGTTTGACATGTTTTGCACATTTTTATAGTAGTTTTCGGGCACTTGCCCGTTATATGGTTAGACCCTTGTCTCTGCTCAGGACACTTGTTTTGCACATTTTTACAGTAGTTTTCGGGCACTTGCCCGTTATGTGGTTAGACCCTTGTCTCTGCTTAGGACACTTGTCCAAGTTAATGTGCCTATGGATATTTGTATTCCCGAGTTAGCACCGCTACATGGCGCAAGCAGGTTAGGCATGGCACGATACCAATTTTTTACGGCACGTGCCGGGAGACGATTTTAGGGTTATTGATTTGTAAGGAGGATTTCGTCCACTTGGACTTGTATTATGGGGCAATATTGCATGATCTCAGCCTAAGTACCCCCGGTTCTTTTATTTTTATTTTACATTTATTTTTATTTTCTGTCTGCAACGGGGGCAGCAATAAAGTTTTGCTTACACGCTGATGAATGCTTGGCACTTTGAACAGGTATTGATACTCAGGGTACATGTTGATAAATCGGCCATTGCTTTCTCACAAATGAGATTTGTTGCATATGTATTCTAATATGTGATTGGATTTGGTTTTTGTTCAACATGTTTATTTTTTTGTACTCAGTTTCGTATATTTATCATGATTCATGTGTCATTTAAACATGTCCGCCATGTATTGCCCTTTTGTCCTTTTTCACTTTCTACACTATGAACTACTTGAGTCTCTCTGATTCGGTGTATGTTTCACGTGATCAAGGTTCTACGGAATCGAAACGCGTTGTGGATTAAACGGTGGTTTGGCAATCTTACGGAGTCGTGTGTTACTGAGAGCGCGCTGACTTTGCTACTTTAGATATATATATATATATATATATATATATATATATATATCTGCTCCAAACCTCACGACCCAAGGGAAGTGAAGAGACCGCACTCGTTTAGGGGATGAACTCGATTACTTTATTATACCGAGAAAGCGAACAGGACGCGTTTCGGCTTCGCGCCTTTTTACACTGTAAGCAGAGACAGGTTAGCGCCATACTTATAGTAGCTAAATGCAAACATTTCCGGTACAGAATTTACATAAAAATAGTTAACGGACTGTTACTTACACAGCCCGTGGGCGCCATCTTTGTAGGGATAAAACCTCAAACAAATAGGTAAATGCAGTAAATCATAAGCGTGCATGACGGTAATTGATAGATACAATCTTTTACAGCTCTGTATGAGTAATTAATTAAACATAATCATAACGGCTGATATCATAACGTTTTTGCAAGACATGATTGACATAAACGTTAAAAACAACAACTTAATATGATGCCAGAGAAAGATAGACAGGCACCATCTTTGAAAGGCTGAATAACCATCTACACGTAATTACACGATCAAAGAAAAGACTTTTATGCCATGTCACAGTAAAAAATGGTTCTTTCACAATCAATAAATTAAAAGAACATTGATTTGTCGATCCTTATGCTTATATTAAAGGAAAGAAAGAATATTTGATTAAATCAGCCAATGTAAATACTGAATTGGTAATTAATCTCATGCACGAATAAATCATGGCATAATCAATACAATATATATATATCTTCAAACTACATTGATGTGGTATTAGGAATAGTAAATCTATACTTCCCTATGTGCACTTACCTTTCAATATTTTGTCCCTAAATATTCTGGCCTCGATATTCTTGCACCACAATATTATGGGGGACGATATTCAGTAGCACAACCAATACAGGGTAGGTGTAAACATACATGCTGTTCAGAGACGTATCCGGCATCCTTGTTTATACCTAGCAAATGTAACATTAATACACATCACCATCACCCATAGGGAAACAGTCGGAAGAACGCTAGCAGAGCCACACGTGATCCGACAACGCAAGCACTACCACGCTTGCCTTAACCACACATATGCCTTAACCACGCATATCCTTGGGGAGAGGATGTAGCCTTACGGCTAGAGCGGTCGACCTCGAAGCTGGGGAACCAGGTTCGAGTCTCAGCAACACGCTTAACATCCTGTGATTCTGGACAAATCACTTAATCTCCCCGTGCCTAACAAAAATGAATGTGTCCTTCTGTAACGAAATTGGTGCTCATGTAAAGCGCTCTGATACCCGATGTCTCGGTTCTAGTTTGCGCTATATAAAACTCTAAAAAAAATAATAAATAAGCGTGGTTCAGGCAGTGCGCGGTCTAGCTGCTGCTGGTTGGAAGCAGAAAGGATTGGGAGAGGATGCAGTGAGGTAAGTGGGACTGGGGTCGGGTTTTGGGGGGTAGTTTGTAAGGCTTGGAGGGGTAGTTTTCAGGGTTGGGGGGTCAGTGTAGTTTTCAGGGCTGGGGGTTGGGGTAGTTTTCAGTTCTCAGGGCAGTCGGTGTAGTTTTTAGGGCTTAGGGGAGGGTGGGGTAGTTTTTAGGGATCAGGGGGGTCAGGTAGCTTTTTTAATTAGGGGTTAGGGTTTTAGGTCTCAGGGCAGTGGAAGGGGTTGGGGTAGTTTTAGGGACAGCGCAGGGGTGGGGGGGTTGGGGTAGTGTATGTTAAGGGGCAGGGTTTCAGGCCTCAGGGCACGGGGAGGGGAATGGGTAGTCTGGGTAGTTTTTAGGGCTTAGGGGAGTGCGGGCAGTTTTTAGGGCTCAGGGGGGGTCGGTAGTTTTTCAAAATTAGGGGTTAGGGTTTTAAGCCTCAGGGCAGTGGAAGGGGTTGGGGTTGGGGTAGTTTTAGGGACAGTGCGGGGTTGGGGGGGTCAGGGTAGTGTATGTTGTGGGGTAGGGATATAGGCCGCAGGGGGAGGGGAATGGTAGTTTTCAGGGAAGGTGAATGATAGTTTTCAGGGAAGGGATAGGGCAGGTAGGGGGGTTTGTAATTTAAGGCTTAGGGTGGGGGAGGGGGTCAGAGTAGTGGTGACCTTAGTCATGCATACCCCCTTACCTTTCAAGCCTTTACCACAAAATTGTGCGGTAAAGGAATGCGTGGTTAAGACGCATTTGTTGTTCGGGCTGCGTGGTAGAGGCATGCGTGGTTTAACCATGCATGCCTCTATCATACAACCTCACCCATAACATGCTTGTCGGTGCCATAGGAGAAGCTGCAGACATTTGAGCGGATGATGCAGCTGAAATGTCAGCAATGTCTGTGACCGTAAAAATGCCTTGTAAATCTGGCACTCCTGGTATTTAGAATGGTCTTTATTTTCAATCCTGCATCACCTGATGGGGTGAATACAGGACAACACTCAGAGATGTTAGAATGATCCATGCTGGCTGGTACATTCCCCAATAAAATGGCAGCTGTTTCACAGTGAGGAATTAGGACAGGTCTATATTTGGCTGCACCGCACAAGGACGTAAAGCTATGTGCCATGGCAGCTTACGAGTGGTCTTTATTGGTCCTTACAGAGTTCAAACAAGCATTGACAATGCCATTCGGTGTCACTTACCTATATGTACAACCATGACCAATTGGCATTGCCAATGCTCGTTTATAGTAGTCTTCAATACCTGTCAAGATCGAGGTTCTCTTCCACATTTCTGCTGCAGTTTATCTAGCGACCACTAGGTGGTGCAGCAATGCAGTAAACAGGTGATGTTTAAACGTGGCTTTGTTTTCTTAGATGCAATGCAGTTCAGAGCAAGACCAATGAAAAATCTAACAATGGTAAAACCAAGAGCTACTTTGGGCAGGTCAAATACAGAAAGGGATCAAAGCAACCAATAAGAGCAAGGCAAATTATATTGACAGAAAAGCCAATCTAATCTTGAGCAAGGCTAGTTCTGTGGAGTATTCCTATAATGCTGTAGAGCTGTCTGTAGCAAGATTGTAAAACAAGATGCAGTTGTAATTAGTGGACAAGGTGCTGAATGTGATGTGTGTTTGCTGAGCCAGGGCACAACCTCAAGGTACATGGGGCAACAACCGGGCCTTATACAGCTACCTACAACAGGGGTACCCACTATGGGCTAAGGCACCTACCTACACATGTATATTTACAAATAAGACATCTAAATGTAAATCATTTACATAGCCTGTGGTTACCCTTAAATATGCCATGGATCGGCAATCCTGGACCTTTGTAGGACATTCCTGGCTTACACCAGGGCCTCTGGAATTATGCGATTGTGCATCCACTGCTATTTCCGCATAATTATAGATGTGCCGCATTTGCCACATAATCCATTATCTGCCGTATAATCTGCAGATTTTAACAACAACAAAATTTGCTTCTAGCTCAAACAGTTCAAACGTTACTAAAAATACAGCTGCCTGTGTTGCCGCACAGTGGAAGGCCATTCGCAAAGCTGGACTGGACTGGACACCTTTCTGTTGCTAATTGCTATATTGGGGTATTAAACTGGTACTAATGAGGTGCAATCAATGCCCATACTGTGTTACCAAGTTTAAAAATGACAAAATAATGAAGGAGTACTATTACAAAATGTGCAGTATTATGCCACATAATTTGCCTTTTCTGCCGCATAATTTGGCCCTTTCCTGCCACATAATTCCAATGTCCCTGACCATAGCACAAACTGTTACAGTATTTAATATTGCACCACCTCTCATTTCTGTTATCCTGATCAATGTTCTAATGCCTGCATGAGCTGGAAAGCTAACTAAAATTCCCCTGGAGTAAATGTTGGAAATACAAACCACTCTTCAAGAAAGCAGAGTGTATATCTACGATCCCTGATGTACATTAGCAGAGCCTTGTGTATAAATAGTCTAGTCTCCCGGTCTATTTCAGTATCCATCTACCGTATCCGATCATATGCATGTGCAATATAAAACCATGTGCATCAACTACTTACATATTTTACCAGCCATCCATCAAAATTCTTTGACTAGAGTTTCAGTCACTCACGAATACCCAACTGCCTAGGTCATGGCGCTAGCTGAAGTGCGTGCACGCCCATCTGTGGTTATCTATAACATGGGCACATATGATATGCATTTACTTCTTTTAAACTCACTACCTAATCTCTCAGACTGCTTCATGTAATGAGGCGTGGATGAGTTAATGATAGAATGAGCCCTTTCCAGTGCTTAAGTATTCCATGCATTAGTTTTATGTTTGGCGTTAAGTATGCTGCTTATATCAAAGGCTAATGAAGGCAATATGGACTGTGGCACTCAGTGCACTTGATGGGTCTGTGATTGGATGATTAAGAATGGTATAGGAAAGTAATTCTTCAGAAAGGAGTGTAAGACCAGTGCTATATTCTTAATGAGGCCTGTGCTGTTTTCACTGTTCTGGCAATGTGAGATGCCAGGTTCTGGCTCGAGGACATTTAAATGCACTTTCCTAGCCCTGGTAACATGCCCTGTAATTCAACGCTCTCTTCCAGGCCTTGTGCCCCCAGTACAAAGATTTTTTGCAGGTAGCTCATAGTGTGTTTTAAATATATACTAACACAGGCTATGTTGAAAACTTTGAACTGTAAAACGAAACAGTGTAAAAATGTCAGGTACTTTATTTCAAAACACATTTATTCCTTTGAAAGCAACAAAACAAGATGAAGTAAGTGATATTGTCTAGTGTAGAGCATAAAATCTGGTGCAGTCATTGTATGCACATTGGAGCATGAAACCAGGCTTGTGATATCTATCCATATTTCTAAATGCCACGGTTATAGTTTCTAGGTTTTCAGTTAAATGATAGCTGTAGTCCTCCTCACAATTTCTTCTGAGCTATCTAGCAAACCTAACTGTAACATGTTAGTTATTGAGAGCTGAAGGTGCTGAATTGCAGTGCAACATACATTTAATTATGGTAAGAGGCCAAGGTGGGAATGGGCATGCAAAGTACACCGTTTTCAGAGGCTAAGAATGACATGGGCATGCAGTGTGCAATGGATTTTACCCATGAGTCTTCATTTAAAAGTGTCCAAGGATGGTATGGGCATGGAACTGGAATTTTCCATTACCCAGTGGAAATTAAACTTGAATCACCAGCACTCCATTTAAACATCCACCAGTCCCTGCATCTGCCCGCCTTCTATTTTTAAGTCATTTATTTCTGACATGTGCCAGACTGAAAGGCTAGTATAGTGTGTAGCTGACTCTGTCCCACACCACTGGCCTTTCAGGGGGAAGTCCAACATAAACCCAACTTTCATCTCTTTTATCTCTCCCCATATTTTCTCACATGCCTGTGACATCCCGCCCTGCCTGTGTCCATAGGGAGAGAAAGCAAAAGACACACAATGATGGACGGAATGCGGAACAAATACAACATTCACCCCCAGTCAAGAGATCTGGGTTAAATCCATCGTTCTTTTGCCCTGCTCCTCATGGGAACACGCCGGCCCGAGCTGCTAAGCCAGGTCCTCCCTGGTCCATAGGGTGACTGCATTCAGGGTCGGACTGGCCTATAGGGCAATCAGGCAGTGTCCGATGGGCTGGTCTGACAGATCAGTGTGTATGCCAGTTGTTCAGCAGTTGCCCTCCCATCTACCAATTTCTTTGAAAAAAATCTTGACGTCTCCTAACACTAGGCTACTTACCATCATGTTACATAATGCATCTTCTGAGCTATCAGCCATGCAGGCGCGTAGCATGTGCTTAATTTGTGCCGGTGGTTGCAGGTGGTGGGCACCAGCAGCCATTTTTTGACACCGGGACTTATTTTTCTTCAGACCTTGACCCAGACCCAGAGAAAGAAATGCAGGAAGGGAAAAAAAAGGCAAAAAAAAAAGAAAGATAGCAAATCATTGGCAAACAGGGAACACACAGATGAAAAAGAACCTACATAAATGGGATAGAGGGACAGGAAGTGCCGGTGTTGGTTGAAAGATGATGAGCTGGAATGAAGACTAGTCTGTCCTAGTATTCGGCAACCCCGGCATTCAATACCAGGGCGCTCTCCGAAGAAAAACTTTGATACCCTCCACTTATTATTTTTTTTTTACAATTTAAGTACTAGTATGAGGGCCACATTGCAGTCCTATTATGAATGTCTTTCCCAGTGCTTAATTTGAGCTGGTGGTTTCCAGTGCTCAGCACCGGCACTTAATTGGCAACACCGGCACTTATCACAGCTGCCACATGGTGGCGCTGTTTGTTTAATTTAAAGATGAGCAGAACAACAGTTGATTATTATTTCAATATGCATTTAAAACAACTAATATCTGCTGCCAAGTCATTCCTATTGCTTTGGGGGCCTTGAGCATTCTGAAATGTCACACTTGTAGCAGTGCGATGGCTAGTAGTTGTGTAGGTACTGTCATTGGCAGTGCTGACCGTGGCAATGGGTGGTGCAAGCTGCGTGGCCTCCTAAGGAGGACACTGGCACTTATTTTTTTACAAATTAAGCACTGGTTTTCCTTGCCCAACAGAAGGGCAAGTGGTATTATGGCCCGTGGCCCTCCGCTACGCCGCTGCTGTCCCATAAGACGCGACGCGTGCCGAATCGCCAGTAAGTGGCGTCAGGATTACAACTGCTGATCCAGCGGCACGTGTTAGACTTTGCTGGCCCACTGAGACTAGCTCAACTGCAGCCTTCCAGCAAACTGAAGAAATAATAGGCCGAAGGGAATATTAATAATGAACATTTAGGAGATTTACATCTACTACACTCTGGCTGAACCCCAGGAAACATATTTGTCATAACTAGCTCTGATATGATTCATTTCTCAAATTGTAGGCGGTGACTTTGCATGGCCAAGTCTTGAGACTGCGGTCTATCTCTGGCTCCTGCAGCAGGTGACTCAAGGTTCATTATCTCCTCATTCAATTTTAATTTATGCGCTATTAGGTACCCACAATGCACCTAAGTCATGTGTTTCCTGAAACCCTGCTGTTTCAACCCTGAAATGTATTTAAAACTCAAAACTTCTTTCATTCACAGGACATACCAGCCCATCCACTGTGATACTTTGAACTCCAGTTGAGGGATACGTCTCGGTGGGATCATTTTTAATTCCCTCTACATACTTGGGTCAAAGAGGTCAAAGTATGCAAAAAGTACAAATTTCCATTAAACTGCTGATGTTGGCATAGTTAAATAGGTAATTTGACATCTACATACCTTTAAGAGATATATAGCTATATACAGATATATATGTGTGTGTTTTTTTTTTAATCTACATATACTTGGGATTTACAATATTTTGGTAGGTTAATATGAAAACTTTAATACTCAGATAATAAGTTTATGTACATGATTGATGTATGCAGGGTTGTTCGTGTTTTATGTACCTCTTTTCTAAAAGTTATCACATAACATGTAAAGTGCTCTGATACCTTCGGGTCTAGCTAGCGCTATATAAAACTCAAAAAAATAATAATAATAATAAACCTCCTAGGGGGAGCTCAGCCAAAAAGCAGAAGAAACGGGAGCCAATCAGCAACAGTAAAATAGGGGTTACAGCCAATCAGCGGTGCTTCACATAGCATCTTTAGAAACACTAAGAGGATAATTTGTAAAGGTGAGGGCGCTGCTCGTAGAGCTCAAACAAGCCAACATCTCCAAGCCAACTCTCCATCAAGGCAAGAGCAGCATGCTGCTTGTGACCTTGTTCTGTATCCGACCTCTAGAGAAGAAAAAACTTTTCTTGCATGTTCCAGTTTTCTACACAAGACTTGACCTTTGGATACTGCCCCTGTTGTTCACTTCCTTCCTGTGCTCGAGCCAGGAAAGGAAGCAGTTACATTTGACTTTATACAGTTTCTCAAGAAGGTTTCATTGTATTCGCAGTTTTTCCACCCCATGCTTCGCGCTGCTGGATTCTTCGAGGCGGCCCACACCTTTTGCCAGAGAAATTTCCTTTCTTCTAATCTACTTTACCCAAACAAGGTTGTTCCATAACCTTATATAAAAAAAATGTTTGATATGCCCTGCACGGAACTATATCCATTCCAAAGCTTCCAATGGGAGCCTTGCACTTGGACAGCACTACCAATACGTAAGCTAGGCATGTCACACATGTGGCAACCTCAAAGGGGTGTACTAAAGCTCTGATTGTAATTGTAATTGCATTTATATAGCGCTAACTACCCCTGACGAGGCGTTAAAGCGCTTTTGCGGCGAGTAGCACGCTATTCCGGAACCCATACAGGATTAGTGGCGAATTAGTATAGTGAAATATGAAAGTAATTTGAGTGGTGGATATGTTAGTCCGTTACACTGATCATCACCTGTTGCATCACTTAGGGTAAGATGCTGCAATCCGCCCCCTCTCCCTTCAGCCTAGGCCGGAAGGCAGTTCCGGATGACCAAATAGGCAAAGTAGGCACCGGCCTATGGGCCCCACTCCTTTTAGGGGCCCGTGACAACGGATCAAAATACAACTTAAAGTACATAAACCAGAGATATCAGATTCACATAACAGTTTGGCTCCTAAAAGCTCATCTTTTGCCAGCTGGCAGTTTGTAAAAATATCTGGTGCATTGGGTAACAGGAGATAATTTGCGAGGGGGGCCCCGAAATTTCGACTGCGCAGGGGCCTCCACAGGGTTTAATCCAGCACTGTCGGAAGGAAGCTACCTAGGGAGTGGAGTCTTCTTTAAAACCCGCCAACACATATTTTGATGTATGTATAACATGCCATAAAAATGCTTTCTTGGGCGTTGCAACATTGATACAGGGCATTCAAAGGCAATCACACACTACTAATTGGGTGTCAAGGTTGGAAGTGGAGGACGGAGAAGAGTTTATGAAAGAAAGTTAACGACATTGCCTTGGCAACCAGCACCGCCTCCTCTCAGGCGTGATAGGATGACATCATCGCAACGTGCCAGTGACGCGCCTGGCCTCGTTAGGGATCTGCTCCATATCCACCTGTCTGGCGCTGGCAGTAAGGCGGGAATACGCAGATCATCAGCTCAGGTGAGCAAAATTAACAGGTGTACTCGAATAAGCATCTCATTTAGAAAAATGAAAAAGTGGTGAGTGGAATTCTTGAATTAATTTTTAGCTGTAGGTAATTATTAGGGCTGTATTCCAGTTCGTCCTTTTTTGTAACACTAATGGCCCGATTAATACTTTTGTGGATTGGTTACAAATGTGACAGATATCCCAGGGCTTTAAGTGGGCCGGCTCCTGCTGGTGCTGAGCACCAGCAGTTATTAAAAGGAGGCCCCGAAACGGGTCCCTATTGGGCTCTGCTTTATGCCCTGGCACAGGCAGTCCGTTTTTTTCCAGACTGCAGTAAGAGCATGCACATCGATGTGCGCTTTCTCATTTTGCTCACTTCTCACTAGTGGAGAAGTTACGGCATGACGTCATGCCAGTGAGCGTTGTAAGGGAAGGGAAATCCTTTAAAGAGAGTCATTTTCTCTCTGGATTTCCCTTCTCTTTTTGCAACACAGGAGCAGAAACATCGTCGTGGTGTCAGCAATTGAGATGGGGGCGTGGTGAGAGGCCCTCATATCCCCGCTATGCTTTACAGGGTTGGTGCAAACATGAAATGTGAAATGCTGCAGCTAGCGACCTTGAGCGATTAAAATTTATATTTGCAAATTAGTTTGTTTAAAATCCACTGCAGAGAAATACATTTTCTGAAGCAAGGCCCTTCTACTCTTGAATAAAAGTGGGCTTTAAGTGATAGAATCGGGTGCAAATCGCCAATCGATTGTGGCGCATTCTCTGCTGTCAGAAGTAAATAGCGTTTGCAGTTTTTAATAGTCTGTCATTCCCAGAGCTACTGTCATTCAGGCATCAGGCAGGCCTGGAACGAGGGAGTCATTGTTGGACACGTGAGGGTCCATTACCCCTGACTGCATGGATGGTGAGCTGCTGTTCGTGAACAGTGAGGTGGGGGTGGGGGTGGTGCACTGTGATTAAATTAATGTATAGCGATCACTGTTCAATCTTGGTATGGCGATTTATGCAATTGTTAAAGACACAAAGTGACTTTACCACATTAATAGTGATAAGCTACAGAGGAAAGGATGATTGTGCACATTGCCGCTTAGCCCTACTGGCTTTGTTGGATGCTCCCAGTTTCAGTAGTAGTTCACAAACTGAATTATTGTAATACGACTGAGTGCAGACATTTTTTTTCAATGTGCATTTGTCAAACTGAGTAAATGCTGTTAAACTCCACATCCCTACTGCGTGCATTGTTTATTAATGTCAGTGACATATTTTAGCCTATTTAATTTGTCGTTATTTTAATTGGTTGTAGTCAATGCAGAGATGGAAAAAAAGTCCTTATGCTACCATGCTGTAAACAAAACAGTCTTGAGGAAGGGGACCCGTACTCTCTAGGGCTAGCCAAACTGTGTGTTAACAATTGCACCATTATATTGAGGCGGCACACAATGCTAGTTGCATGATTTAGGCCATGCCCCAAATTAGACTGGCCACACCTCTTTAAGAGGTTTGTCACGCCCCTTGTAAAGCACCCCCAGTTTTTGTTATCCCACTTAAAGGCCTGAGATATCCCATCCACCTTATTACATATGCATTATATCGACTACATTTGTAATACGGTGGACAAGATAGCCTTCACCTGTCCGCCAAACTCTGAATCAGGCCCTCTGTCATTCTAGACCAGTGATACTCAAAGTACAGCCCGGAAGCTGTATGCGGCCCTCCTGACCTTGACACGTGGCTCCCTGGTTAACAGCACAACAGCAACGCTGGGCTGCTGCTTACTTGATTCAGAACTGACATCATAGCAATAAACAACAGTAAGGTGACCAGTCAACCTTTCAAAAGACCCTTCCACTGCATAGCAACACGTTTCACTGCATTTTTAGTAACTGTTGAACCTTTCGAGCTAGAAACAAACTTTTTAAAATTAAAAATCTGCAGCTTATGCAGCAGATGATGGTTTATGTGAAATATCCATTATCATATGGAAATTGCCACAACCACACAAGCCCATAATTCCAGTGGCCTTGATTATACTTTATTAAATCAAACTCAAGGCAAGGTTTTGTACAGTGCACATTCTGAAGTCATGTATTTCGAGGTTCTCTTGGTACGTGATAATGAAGAAAAAGGAGACAAAGTAAAATTAAACATTTGCCTAGGATCACACAATTTGGTAAAGTGAGGAGCCAGGATTGGTCACAGGTTTTCTGGTTTCATGATGAGCAATTCAGCTTTTAGATGTAAATGCTTCACTACCCCTATGTCCACCTTACAGAACCTCCCCCCTCCCCACCCCCCCACGCCCGCATCCCCAACTGCCACCCTGCTGGCATCAATGCGGCCCTCGTTCACACTACAGACCAAACTTTTTGGCCCCTGGGAAAACGTTTGTGAGTATCCATGTTCTAGCCAGAGACCAGCCACATGAAAATCAGACTAGGCCCTGCTCCAAGAAGAACAACCCAGTCTGAACTGCTAGGGCAAATCCCCCCAGGCGGGAACATAGGCACCACAGACTGGTTTTGGCATATTTGGGCTCATCAGTGCTGTGCATCATGAATCCTGTGGCACAGCAAGCATGAGACCAACATCGGAACACACCCTTTGAACTTAAGACATCTCAATTAGAAAAGCAACAAAGTGATGGGTGGAATGCTTGAATTAATCACATTCTCAAGTAATTACTCAGTTTGCATTCTAATCCATCACTATTGTGCCTACTATGCCACCGTCAACAGAAACAAGCCATCTATAAATCAGTTTTGTCCTACTCTGAGAGGAACAGTTCATCTCGAACAACCAGGCAAGGCTCTGCCCACATAGGAACAGAAGCAAATCCTGCTGCTTTCGGCCTATTTCGATCTCATCAGCGCGACCAAAACAACGCAGTACCCACAGGACTCATAGCTAGACATACTAGTCACCTGGAATCAGACTTGAATATCTCATAAACCTGGAGGCTAAGCTCAGTAGGTGTTCGAAGCACAGTCTTAAATCTCCTTTGTTGTCCTTGCCAAAGTGTCCCAATCTCTTTGTGTGGTCAGCATTGAAGTTTAGCAGACGCAAACTCTTCTAGGATTTGGGAGTGGATGGAAAACCTCCCGCAGCAGTATCCCAAAGTGGATGCCTCAGCAAAACTAGATCACCAGAGGGTTGGTGGGAGGACGAAAGCAATTTAGACTGCACTGGAACAGCAAAGGAGGAGGAGGGTGGCAATAATGTCAGCTGGACTTTTAAAAGAAGCCAGCTCAGGGCATTCCAGGCTTCCACAAAAGACTTGATTTAAAAGGGAGTTTGGAAAGGATGCTTTGTTACCATACAGGGCTGATTAACAAAAGTGTCTATGAGTATAGGAAATAGTGCTACAGTAGTAATCTCTTATGTACTCTTTACATGCCTTTGCAAATTGGCTATGAAATGTGCAACTCCCTCATTAATAAAAGTGTAACAGGGGTGAAGTATTCTCTAGTTGTTCTGATTGTATAAGAATATTCCCTTTTTATACCCATTTCAGATGTTTAGGGTCAATTCACAAAGGCATGTAAGAGTATGTGAAAGAATACTGCAGGAGTGCCGCCTTGTGTACTCTAAAATGCCATTGTAAACAGGCCCCACATTATATGTGCTGTGGCGGCTAACCATAGGTTCCAATCAGCAACATAATGACAATTTGTTAATAACAACCAATTCCCAACTTTTCCACATCAAACGAGCAATCAAAATAGTCGAGGTTTGGCAGGACATTGCTTTGAATACCCAGATACCACCCCTTCACTGAGTTTTTCACTGAGTTCCTGATGCTCCGCAAAGGTGTGACGAATTTGGGGTTTACGGCTACCTACAGCCGATTGATGCAACAGTGCTCCAGAAAAAACTCACATGTATTGACCAGGATGTGCGGTCAGCCCCACTCTCACCTGGAAGAGATCAAAAATAAACATGTAGCAGCCAGACATCTTTATAAAATCCCAAGTAAAGAAATAATAAAGACGAGTACGGTCTGTAGGCAGTTTGATAAGAAGCACTCTACAGGTGGGTTTACCTCTAGTTATTTTTTAATGAAATTGTAATACTTAGGCCCTGATTACAAGTTTGGGGGTCTGACCGCCGGACCAGTGATGCAGCGGTCCGGAGAACGTCGCCAAGCCGGGGGCTACCCGACGGCCGTATAATGAGAACACCCCTGGGCTGGCGGTGTTGTGTTGGCGGTGCCATGGCAGCAGCATGCTTCGGCTCCTAGATAGAGCCTGAAACCTATGCCGCGACTGTGGCAGCGTCATTTGCATGTCGGTGCACTGTGTACCACGCACCATGTCATGCATGGCACACCAGTGAACGCACGACAGTGCAAGCAGAGGGGGCAGAACATGTGCCCCAATGCATATCCCCCATGCACAAATTCACCCTGGGGCCCTGTTTGGGGCCCTTTCGCTGCCTTTCCAGCTACCTTTTCATGATGGGGTCCCCGCCATGAAAAGGTAGGCAGAAAGGCAGGTCGGAATAGGCAGGGCAGTACCAGCATCGGCACCGCCTCCCTTCTCTGACACTTTCCCCACCGTCGTCCCGTCAGGATCCAGGATCCTGGCGGTGGTGGTTGTCTAGCGCCGGGCTTATGGTGGTCCGACTGCGGGTACGATGGTCTTGGGACAGCCGTAATCATAATCAGCCCCTTAGTGAGATTTGGCATATTTAAACCATGCCAGTATCAGATATTGTCTTTATTCTGTGCTTTTTTAGTTTGCAAAGATGTACTATGCCTATTGAAGCATTTTTTGATGTTTTAAAGGTCATGGACAATTCAAACGTTTTCAAAATAATGGAGTCTTGAAGCCAATTGAGGGCCTGTGTTTCATATATCACTTCCAAGTTTTCTAAGGCCGGAAGACGGGCAGTTTTGCTCCCTTGAACCTTTCCCCAAGTCCCACCCTCCTCTATTTGAGCCTCATTCAATGTATTTTCTGTGACTATTCTGAGTGCTTTAAATGCACAGGTACTGTCCTGTACCGAGTACCCGAACTTCTTTAATTTTAAAGGGTGAGTACCTTCACTTGTCAGCACTGCTTCAATACATTTAATGGGACAGTACCAGCACTTCTCAGGAGTAAACAAGTACTCTGCATAGTGAGTACCAGCACTTCTGTGTTTCCATTTAAGGCACTGCTTATTACTGGACTGAGTTTGACTTATTCCTCAATTCCAAGAAGTATGAGAAACTTACTAGCGAAAGAAAACTTTGTAGATTGGTTTTGTTGTTCCCATATTTCAACTCGCACTAAGTCTAGCACTCATACAGGGTCTTGTTCTATTCACAAACAGGAAAGGGAGGACTAAGCAATGAATTTCACTATTACCTTCTGTTTATCCTGTCTGCGAACATACGTTTTACATACAAGTGATGACTGATACATGTGTAGTGTAGCTGCCTTGTTGTTGGCTGTAAAAAGGGAACACTGGGGCAGTAGTGTAGATAGGATACTATGGGCCCTAATGCAAGTTAGGAAAAAAGTCCCCTGTGACTGCTGTTGGAGTAGTAAATAAAGAAATGATCAGGGTTCAATGGGCTCCTCGGGGCTCTGGGCCTCAGTGCCAATGCACTGCTGCACCTATTGTGGCTGTAGCGTCTTCCCCAGCCCGAGAGCATGCAAATGAATACTCCACACACGGAGCTCTATAACAGATGTCTTTATTCCTCAGCATAACATCACACACTGCCCTCTCATTACGTCATAACCATTTATAACCGCACCTTAACACCTCCCTGCAAGTTACGTAATTCCTTTGTTGAGTCCACCCAGAACTGCAAGGGTCCTAACGCACATAGTCTCACGACACTACAACTCCCCCTTTGTTAAATAAAAACTAATAACAACTGTTACATCATAGCTCTTCAATAAGTCGTTGAGGTGTTCGCACTAGTCGGCCACTTCGAGTTGTATGAGGTAGTTGATTTGCACTCTGATTGGGCACCGATGGCACAGGTTCTGATGCTTGATCTGGACTATTAGGTGGGTTCGCCTCATTCATGATTGCAGGAGCTGACGAACGTCGAGGTAGGTGCTTAAAGTGTGATGAGTCCCGTGTGATGGACTTTCTGAGACGATGTGCCCTCACATGTGTTCTTTGCACTTCACAACCCTCAGAGGTTCGACAGCAAACGGAATGTCTAGTTTCCGCTTTTGTTTCTGCTTGACCAGGACCCAGTCACCTTCATCAAAGACTTATTCCTGAGCTCATTGACGCCGATCAGCATATGTTTTCGTTTTGCACTTTCGAGAAGTGTCTGTGACACGAACCTTATCAGCATTCATGGATCGGTCAGCAGTTTGGTTCCGATAGCTCTCCCAAATAGCAAGGTGGCAGGACTATTACCAGTTGTGGAGTGAGGAGTTGAACGATAAGCATGGCGGCTTGACACAGGGCCTGGGTTAACTCGATTCCCTCCATCAATGCTCATTGAACTACCCTTTTGAGGGTACCCATGAATCGTTCCACAACACCATGGACTTGGGGCCACATAGGTGTGCTCTTCTGAAGCTTGAAATTAAGTCTGACAAGGAACTCCTTGAGCTCTTTGCTATTGAAAGGCGGACCATTGTCAGAGATTTGAGAATAGCAAGGATACCCCACGCTGCAAAGATGTCATCCAGCCGCTCGATGACCTTGGCATGGGTTGTTGATGATAGCTCCTCTACTAAAGGAAAACGTGAATACTCATCAATGACAACCATGAGATGATGTCCGTTTCCTAAGGGCGCAAAAAAATCAACAGCAACTCCTTCCCAGGCACATGCAGGAAGGTCAGACATTGTCAATGGATGCTGCGTCACTTTGCGGGAATGGCAGTTGCATAGATGGCACTCTTTTAGTTCTTGGGCCGAGTTGAACCGCCCCTAGTTTCCCTTACTATACTAGTCAAGCTGTCATGTGTTTAGCTAATACCTGACCCACCCCAGTATGATCACGCACTAAGTGGGCAACACCCTGGGCATTGACAATCTTCTTGTCATCAAAGGGCCATACAATACGGCCACCTTCTGCCCGCCCTGCACTCACCCCAAGCCACTTGACTCCCCTGTGGCGTTCCCCCTATTTACCCCCCTGTGGGTACAGTTGCACCTACATGATGACTTTAATGTGGCTTTCGTGTAAATATAACATCACCACTCCATAAGCACTCTTTCAAGTTCCAACTGGGTCACGTGACTTTTCATCTTTAATTTTTAATTCTTCCGATATTGCTAAATAGGTGTTAATATTATGGTGGTGTGTCATCATTACACATTGCGACCGCCACTAGGCCCCCACCCCTCCGCCTAATTAGAAAGACTGTATCGCTCCATTCCTGTTCAGAACGAGGTAACCAATAAAATTCTCTCCTAAGATGGCCGCCTGAGTTAGCAGTCTAGTGTATCACGTATCTGCGTGACACGAAGGATTCCTCATATTCCACAGACCTGGAAGGAAGCAGCACGTGGGCCCAGAGCAAGGGTAGGATTGAAGCAAGATGCGCTGTAGACCTGCCGTGAGTATTCATCATACCTGTCTCCCTCTAAGGAGTACCTTCCTCAACTTCTTGGTAAGAATAACGCTGCGCATAGAATAACTGGCATTTTTACCACTCTCACTTTTCAGATCAGAGCAACAAGGTGCTCTGCCATCCCCGTCAGCCTTAAGCCCTACATTGTTGGGGTGAGTTTGCCTCGATAACCACGGTGCCATATAGCACTGCCGGCGCGCTCCCACTGGCTCCACTATTTTTAGATGAACACCACATCCACCGTGATATCCAATTAATTTAACGGATGTCATATGTGGTGCCCGATAATCCTTGACAGCATCACTCGCTGGTCGTCCAGCCAACAGTAACCTTTGTATATGTTTGGCACGGATGTCTGTGGGCTTGCGTGGTTGTGATGGCTATTTCTGATGAATGCCCTGTCATTTTGATTATGTCGCCAAAAGCCCACTCGTATTGCTGCATCTTGGTAACATCACTCACCATAGACCTTTTCACGAACAGAGGCACTGTGAGTTTCATTTGAGTTAAGATTACTATCTATACCACACCCCTGGACACTGACCAAGTTTATATGAGTACAAGTACTAGAGGCACCGTCACCTTCGTACTTGCTGGTAATCTCACCCACCTTAAACACCACTCGCCTAAATCGTAATAATGATTGTCTACAATGTCTAAACTAGACCTTGGTATTCTTGTTGTTTTTTATCTCTCCCTCCCCCTTTCCCTTAGGTCTTTCTCCTCTGAATCCTTTGACCCGGGGTCCTTAACTGCATCTGGTTACCATCTGGTAATTACTGAACCAGTATTGCAGTAGTGCCAGAGTACCTTTACATTATTCCTTGGTCCTGCTGAAGTGCCACCAGACCCGTTAGAGGCTAACTAGACACGGAACATGTTGACCTCATACACCACACTAGCCCTATAGGATCATTATATCCAATTAGGGCCCACCTTTTTAGTTAGGCTAGTGCCCCTTGAGAATAAATACAATAGTTAAGGTTGCCCTAGACCTATTTTATCCTTCACACTCACTGCACTACTTAGCCCACACACCCGCACTCACCCTACAGCTTCATCATCAAAAGATCTCCGCCAAAGAGCCCCTTCGCGGGTGCCCGTCGGGCATTTCAGCGCCGGCCCGACGAGGAGCAGGCCCAATGATGAAGCATGACATCCTTCGGGGTGTGTGAGGGCACTTTTTAGAAAAGACCTGCTTTCCCTCCCTTCCCTTAGGAACTGCACACCCTCGTGATTCGCACTCTTTTAGTTCCCTCTCAACCCGCTGGTCTAGGCATGGGAACCATACTCGGTCTCTTAGGGCTCTTTTAGTGGCTACATTGCCATGATGTCCTTGATGGGCTAGTTCAATGACTTGCTGTCTTAGGCTCTCAGGTATGACAATTCTCAAGCCTCTTGATACAACACCTTCCCTTGTAACGGACAGTTCATCCTGCAATTTTTTTTAAATTCAACATCGTCAGCAAAAGGTCGAGTACTCTTCTTCCCCGACTGAGTTGAAATAATGTCTTTGAGGATAAACATGTTGTTGTCAGCATTAGTAGCACCAATAATCTGTTCAACGGATAGAGCTGCTGGCGCACTGGACCTCACAATGAAGTTAATGTACTCCTATGCCGTTTTGGATGTCACACTGTGACGATGTAGCGGTACTCATGAAAAGTAATCAGCAGGGTTCTGAGCTTTACCTGGCTTGTGTACATTTGCATAGTCGTATTCTTGCAGTCGCAACCCTCACCCTCACTATGAGGGGACATCTTGGCCTTCGAGTTTCCAAAAATAGTGAGCAACGCTTGGTGGTCTGTAACGATAGTGAAATGTTTTCCATATAGAAACACATGAAAATGTTTGCCGTCCCGCACTACAGCCAGACTCTCCTCCGGCTGAGAATAGCCACATTCTGTGTCAGACAGGCTCTTGTTTAACACTCAAACACAACAATAAGTCACTGAAAGATGACTGGTTCACTGTTGCTAAGGGCCTTCCATTGCGCAGGAATATGTTTTTAGTAACTTTTGATCCGTTTGAGATAAGAACGATATTTTTTTTTTGCAGTAACTACTGGGTCTTTAACTTGGACCAGCATAGTAGCATTGGAGTGAAAAGGCATGGAAGTGGTAATTTCGGATGTGGGGTTACCACCCTGTCATTGTCATTTCACTTGTAATCGCGTGGTAATATGTGAAAGTGTGGCAAAGCAGATTTTACAAAGATTTATTGTCTAGTTAGTCTGACTTAGTAAGAGCTGTCTCGTAGGCCCCTATTGGCTAAATCTTTTTGAATAATGTTGGTGAATTCAATAAAGATACTATTTCCTTGAGAATTAGTTAATTTGATTTAATGGCAGCTTCTGTTGAACATTTGAAAATGATAAGATTTCAAAGACATCCCGGGCCACCTTCCTCAAACCAACAAAAACCAGGCCAATATTTTTTTCATTGTTTCAGATTTAAGAAGGAGCAGGACCTGGTCGTTCTTGAATAACATATATTGCTTGAAAATCATATGAATTATTTTTTGATAAAGCAATTTTGCTCAATTTTCCTAAATAATATTTTAGGAGTAATTCAGGCAGCTGCAAAATTAGTTTGAACTGTTATATATTTTTTTTTATTTGGTGTTCGCAGTTTGATATTTCAAAGTTAGACAGACACTGATTTTTGCAAATCTGCCCAAATATTTAACCGCCCTTGACTCAAAAAGACTCAGTAAAGCACTGGCCAAACCAAACATCGTGCTGATGACTTGAAGGCGATGCTAATAGCTCCTAGCAACCAAAACCATTTGGCGCGCGCCTTCGGGGTGCAGTCTCCTTTAACGCTGGCCACCTTCTGCCGCGGTGACGTCACGGGGCCTTTTTTTCTGTAACCTGCTAAATTCCTGCGAGTTTGGAGTCAGCGCTTGCTCTTGCTGTCTGTCTGTCTGGCAGGTCTCGGTTATTGCTTCCCGCTTCCTGAGAGCCTCCTTGGGAGGGGGCAGGGAGGGAGGGTGGAGAGAGAGAGAGAGAGAGAGAGGGGAGAGAGGCTGTGGCAAATGAAAGCTGAACTTCTCTCCTCACACACGAGTTCACCCACAGGAGGCTGGGAGCCCTGCAGGAGCCGGGACGGGCCCCTCAGCCGGCAGAGCTGCACACCGATGCCAGAGCCGGCGGCTGCTGCAGGAGGAAGAGGCGAGCGGGGCTGGACCAGGTAACAGCGGTCACACTCCGGCAGAGTCGTTTGCTTTTTCATTTTTTTGTGTATTTCTAGTTTTGCTGTGCCACACACTGCTCCTTTTGCAGAAGCCTTCATTCCATGAAAAACGATCCAGTTGGGTGTTGGAACTGGTTTGAATGTCTTTTTTTTTGTTTGTTGTTTTTTTTTTACTTTCAAGTGACTACTATTTAACATTTTGTTTGAACAGCATTTGAAACACTGTGATTTAGACATTTTGTAAGTTGTACTTTTTTTAAGAAGAAACAATGGAACATAGAGGTGATGTGAGTGAGATGTCCAAGATCACACATTGGGATCGAGTAGGGAAGCCAGGACCAGAATCCACACATTTTGATTCTACAATAAGAACCTTTGCCGCTGGTCTCCGTTCCCTTTGCAAGCCATCAGTAGCCCCATTTAAATGTAGCACTGTAGTGGAAGGAACATTCTTCATTTTTGTTTAACTTTTGGGGTGTGGGAGGAGGGGTGGTAAGAGAAACCAGATACCTTTTAGGAAACGTATGGCATTCTTAGAGAGCAGGTTCACTTTTTCATAAAAGGGTAGCGTGTTAGATTAGGGCACTCTGCCCACTTTCACACTTTTATTTGTTTTACTTTTACATTCTTGCTACTTTTACAATTCTAAAATCTTCTGTCAATGCGTACTTTACACCTCGATACCTCTGCGCATCTTATGAATGGTTTACCACTGCCTGCCACATCCGGGGCTGGGAAGCAGCCTGCTTCACTCCCTTGGTGCTGAGCACGCCTGCCGCCTGGGGTGGAAAAATTCCAGTTAACCAATTATAAGTGATTTCTAGTGGATCGAAGTGTGCCACAGTGGCATTTTAGTCATTGGACACTAGATTACATCTATTCGGAGGAAAAAAAGAACTAAAAATCATGATGAAAACAGATGACATTAGACACCTGAAAGAAACCAGTTCCAACCTGCAACTGGAATTTTGTTCGATTGCAGTCCAGTAGATGTCTGAAATCAATGTAGCAAGTACTGTATCAATTAAAAAAACATTTGTAACTGGTGGACTGGGATTTGTACAAGGATCCCTGTAATAGAATATAGTGTTTTATTGACATTATGTAACAGATGCTGCCCCCTATGAATAAAACTCTCACCTCAGTATTCGCTCAGTGCTGTTAGTAGACACAGACTTTTGTGAGGCTGTTGACTTATTGTGTTATTTTCAGGGCACAATACCCCCCCCCCCCCTTTGGAAAGCTCCCCCACTTGTGGTGTATGGACACTCAAAGGGGGTCTTTCTGCCGCACATTTCAGTGGACGCTTGCTCGACTTGGCATGTCCTGTCATGTTGCGTCAGCCCTATAGACCTTACGTAGCCTGGGGTCGCTTTGAAGCGCTGAGGGGCAGGGGAGCCGGGATTGTAAACGGAGGCGGTGAGGATGGCTGTGGGGTTGGCGGGCTCCAGGACCAGGCTGGCTATTAAATCCCAGGGGGGCGCATGGCGGGCAGACTTGGCTTGCTCGAGAGAACACCCCCACCTCCCTGGCTCCCATGCTGCAAAGGAGGATAGAGGGGGCGGTGAGGGAGGGTGGTGAGAGGAGAGACCAGGGGAGAAACGATAATGTGACCTGGAGTTTTGTTAGGGTGGCCACCACCCTTCAGGTCATTATGAACACTGTTTCATGCCCTGGGCTTTTTGTGTGATGGCCCGATGCATTCTGGGAGTTGTAGTGCTGTTTTGCTTCAACTGAGCATATTAGACTAACACACCTGAAATCATGTTTTGTAGGTGAAAACTTCAGGACTGTGGACAGTGTCCGCAATGACCTGGAGGGAGATGGTCACCCTACATTTCCTGGGTGCCTACAATGTGCTGGTCCTTCTTTAAAAAATCCTTGCAGTGGGGGTGATGGATAAGGGGTCTTGGATCTAAGGAGGAAACTTGAGAAAAGATAGGAGAGAACAAGCATTTGCGATGCAATTGGTCTCGCCTTTGGGGACCTTATATGTATTTAGCTATGCAGCACATTAGCCTGGGTGCAGAAACATCTACTGTTCTTTAACATGGAGGGAAAGTAAGCGCCAAACTGCGTGACACGCCAGGAATGGGAACACATGGAGAGAAATATTGCCTTTCAGCGGGAAATGGTATAGTCCAAAGCTCTGTTTTTAATATAAAATCAGGGCCTTCGTTGGTCATATCACTGAAAATACAAGATTTGAAAAAAATATTATTGTCTACGGGTGCTCGTGGAAGATCATTTCTAATGACTGGAATCTAGTGAATGCTAAAGTGATTCTGCTATTTTACTGACCTCTGCTGGTCGTTTTCTATCAAGAAAGTAAAATAGAGGCAGTTGCCCAAAAAATTAAAAAAAAGAAAGTCCCTAAGCAGAAAGCAATTCTGGTATTTTACTGACCTCTGCTGGTTGTTTTCTATCAAGACAGTTAAATAGAGGCAGTTGAACAAGCAGAAAGCAATTCTGGTATTTCACTGACCTCTACTGGTCGTTTTCTATCAAGACAGTTAAATAGAGGTAGTTGAACAAGCAGAAAGCAATTCTGGTATTTTTCTGACCTCTACTGGTCGTTTTCTATTAAGGCAGTTAAATAGAGGCAGTTGAACAGAAAAAAATCCCTAAGCGGAAGCAGGCAAGTCCTAGGGCTGATCTCCAGAGCCCACAAAGTACATACACATATAAGTATATACTAAAGTATGTACAAGAGGTCTCGAATGCTCGACCTAAAAAGGAGGGTAAGGGAGACATTAATTTAAGGGATCTGGCTTGATGCCTGCCCCTCATAAAGGACGTTACCCGGTGGTCAGCGGGGGCTAATCGCGTAAAAGAAACCAGGAGAAATTGTACTTAGCAGATTGTAGTCTGTGTTCAGCTAAGGCAGCTCTGACTATGTAGTACTGGCTTCCAGTAGAAATAGGTGAAACTCCCTTGTTTGTTCTGTAGGTTCCTTTTACCGTTTCACCATCATCCTTGCCTGGGGCATGTTGCCACATGGATTACTGAACCTTCTCTCATTAATCTCCATTTAAAAAAAAAAATGCACAGAGTATACGGCTGCCACTTTGGCTCGGTTAGTGCCTTTGAGCCATGCAGTTTTGTCTTTATAAATACAATTGCCACCCTATTTTACTCTTTTCATCTGCAGTACATGAGGGTGGTCCACAGAGCAGGTACTTAGGGACATTTAAAGATTGGAAAGCAGGTCACCTTATGGCTGGTGTGGCATGCCCAGCACCATGGCCAACTCAGCTGCAGCTGACCAACAAATAAACAAGGTGACTGCTTGGGGGACATTATTTCCCAAAGTGGCAGCTACTTCCATGGTGGAAGCCACTGCAGTGTAAACTTTGATTACATGTCCACAATGCCATGACGGTACGGCAGACCTGCTCTTGGAGATAGACACCAAATAGTGTTCTCCAAGCACTTGGAGTTTTCTCCCAGCATGTGGGCGACATTTCTGGATACTTTCTGTTCACCACCCTTTAGTTGAGAGGGCACACCAAACAGAAAAGACACAGGTAGGAATCTTATTGGAGATCCACCCTACCGAGGGCGGCTAGTACTAAAGTTGTATCTCCGGCACCATTTATGCTGGTGTCGATTCTGACGGAAGGGTTTACCTGATATCCGAGCAAGTAGCAGCTCGTCAGTCAGGAACACCAGTTCCCCATGTAGTCCATGAACCTGGAGAACTAAGAGCAGGGGAGTGGGTATCCTCAAATTTTGGCAGATGCCCTGTTACGGCACACCTCTAAATGAGGACCTTAATGTCTAAACTCAGATATTTTTCGATTCTTGTTCGATTACTTAATGGCCAAATTTGCCACTTGCAGTTTCCTTTATTAACAAAGAACACTATTTATAAAACAAAGGTTCTGCTAAATTTTTTCAAGATTTCTTTTTTGTTGGATCCACCATAGATTGTCTAAGTCTTTATGGAAGGAAGTTAAGGTTCCTGGTTTGCGGAGCGTTGGGAGATCCGGCGTCAGTTCCGAGGGGCTGCAATGCGGAGCCTTGCGTTATAGTCAAGGACGCCGTCAATGAGGGAATTGCGAAGCGAAGTCCTGCGTCACAGATGCGTTGTGCACCAGCGGTTCCGAAGAAGCTAAGTGGCATTTCCAGAATTGTGACTTAAAATCTGGCTTTACCATTAAAGAGGACTTTTAATTACAATTCCTTAGAGACCACACTCGACATTCCTACCTCCTTCCAATTGAAAATTAGCACCTATTATATGTATTAAGTTAACCCAATGTTATCCTATGGGAGAGGCAGGCCTTCCAGTAGCGAAAAATTAATTTAAGAGTTTTTCACTACCAGGACATGTAAAAGCTGATAGTACATGTCCAACTTTTTAAATACACTGCACCCTGCCCTTTGGGCTGTTTAGAGCCTACCGAAGGAGTGACTGATTTGTATTAAAAAGAAAGGTTTAGGCATGGCAAATGGTTTATTTTGACAGGTCAAAATGGCAGTTTAAAACTGCACACACAGGCTGCAATGGCAGGCCTGAGACATGTTTAAAGGGCTACTCAAGTGGGTGGCACAATGAGTGCTGCAGTTCCACTAGTAGCATTTAATTTACAGGCCCTGGGTACCTGTAGTGCCACTTTATAAGGGACTTACAAGTAAATTAAATGTGCCAATTGGATGTAAACCAATTTAAGTATGTTTAAAGGAGCTAGCGCAAGCACTTTTGCATTGGTTAGCAGTGGCAAAGTGCGCAGAGTCCTAAAGGCCAACAAAAACTGGCCCAGAAAACAGGCGGGTGAAGGCAAAAAGTTTGAGGGTGAACCCGCAGAAAGGGCCACGTCCAACAGACCTTCATAAGACTCTTGTACATGCTCTGTATTTCATTCACTTGTTGATCATGACTAGGGCTCCCGGTTTTCCATCTTTACTGATTTTTACAGATGAATACAGACAGAAAACAATGTGTTTCCTGTCT
The DNA here is from genome assembly GCA_963921515.1 of Calotriton arnoldi. Classification (NCBI taxonomy): domain Eukaryota; kingdom Metazoa; phylum Chordata; class Amphibia; order Caudata; family Salamandridae; genus Calotriton; species Calotriton arnoldi. The sequence goes on along the minus strand of CAWUFW010000506.1, from coordinate 90,536 downwards.
GTATTTATTTTTAAAAGCGGAAAAATACTGAAAATGGTGCTTCTTGTGAGAAACTCCCCATGCTGTCTTTCATGAATTCTAGGCAACAGCTAAGCAGGTAGAAAGCATGGAGGGTTAAAATACAGGATGAGATTTCCTTAAATACAGGCTATGTTAACATATATTTGTAGTATCATGCTAATATGTAATTGTGAGTGTAGTCTTTTGTTATACGTGGTTGCTTAGTTTGCTAAAACGTGATAGGCATCCATGTTTGAGTGCACGTCGAGAGTTATATAAACGCAGAAATATACCATTTTACAGCTACATTTATTCTTGAAACACAAAATAAATATGGATAAATACCAATAAGATGGCTAAAAAATAAATATGGATAAATACGGACGGAAATGTTAAAAAAATAAATGCCATAAAACCGGGAGCCCTAATCATGACGTAAAATTTGGTGTTTGCGACATCTAAAGGCATGGAGGTTGCAGAGACATTCAAATTGACTTTGTAGTTTATTTTAATGAGACGGCCATGAATGAGGGATAGTGTGGAGGATGTTCCCTCTTCCTCTATGAGCTTCCCCTCTGTGGTTGCCCTATCTTCGCTATCTAATAAAAGATATAGCGCTCCATACCTCACTTCTGCTGCTCCTAAGCGCTATAAATAACACACGTTACTATTACAGAATTTACTGATTTCGTAAGGATGCAAGGCTGTGTTCGGCTTTGCTGGGATTTAAGTTTAACCTGCAGATCACTGCAGGTTTCAGTGGTGGGCAATCAGCTCACTGAGCCATGCTGCAAGAAAAACTGCACACGTATCCTTGATGTCCAACATACAGTCCCAAGAATGAACTCCTTTGTCTGGTTTTCAGCCAGTCCCTGTGGACCGTGGACTAGCCTTTATGTGCGAAGAAGTCCTGTGATTAATAAAAGGAGACCTTATCACTAACTGCATCGCTTGAGTGGCAACCAAAAAAGCCTTTTGTCAAGACATGGTCCTGGACGAGGTGTGAAAAGTCAGCACAGCTTCCCTGTGAGGCTGGAATGGGGGGGCCAGGATGTGGGAAAAGGCTCATGGTGCCCACAACGTGGCTAGGAGGAGGTATGTTGCTATGAAAGGGCGCTTGCTTCAAGTGCTTTCTACACAAATGTAAAAGCTTTCCAAACACATTGTGTCCTTTCTTTAAGATATGAAGGAGTCCTATACCAAATGTGGATGGTTAAACCAGACCAATAAGGGCAGGCAGCACCAATTGCTAAATGCAAGATATCTTCGACAGAGACAAGGAAAATCATATGGCTACTAAAACACATTATATGTAAAATCACTGCTCTATGTATGGAGGTGTTTGTGTGGAATTATAACTTTCAAATAATCACCGCACAAATGTACAAGAACAAATAGTGAAAACTAATTGTGCATCAGTGAAACTATTCATTTTATAATGAAGTGTGTCAGCCATCCTGCCAGGATTCAGATCTGTACCTTGCTAGCTTCGTGAGGTGTTTTCAGCAGACTCATAACTCACTGAGCTACTTTTCAGGATAGGAACTTGTGATCAGCAACTTAGAGCTTAGGAACAGCAGGTTATACAAGGTTAGCTACAAAAACTGCTGGAACAACTGCATTCTCGTATTAGGAAAAAGCAAATACATTGCAGGGAACATACACAGCTCTGCAACAAGCACATGAACCCTCTAAAATGAGCCTGGCTTGCTGGGATGCAAACTCCTGCCCTCCACACCGCAAAATTCTTAGGGGCATTCTTAGGGGCGCCACATTTTAATGGGGGGAGCAAAAATTTAAAAAGAAAAGTGGAAAGATACTTGCCTGCCTGGCAACCCACGCTACACAGCTGCACCTCTGTTCTCAATTTCAGAGTGCCTCATCAGACATTCCATTAAATAAATCTTATAAGTTCTCCATAAATTACTGACAAACTGAGATTTTAATTAAATGCACCACTAAGAGCCATTGTTTGTATTTTTTTTTCTCTAGAGCGAACCCCCTTTCCCCAGAACATTCTTTTGGAAGGATGTGCTAATTGCACACGTGGCCCTCTGGCTAACAGAACATCAAAACCTGCACCTACACTTAAAACGCTTGGACACCTCGGTCTGTCACTTCAGCTCTCTTCCCTCTCAGCAGAGGCGTATCTTGGTCAGTAAGATGGGGGGGGGGGCTTCATATTTTCCAACAATCACGCTGGTTAAAATACATTATATGAGAAGTCGGGCAGGAGGGGGGCTTAAGGAGCAGTAGGAAGGGAGAGGAGTGCTGACCGTGAGGGGTACTTAAAACCCAATATTTGGTAAAATAACCATTTTTAAGACCTTTAAAACAGACGTGTGTGTGTGTGTGTGTGTGTGTGTGTTTTTGTTTGCATGTGTAAGTAAAAATCCCAAGTTAAATCCGACACACACCCCACCATACCCGACTTGAAGCATCTGTACCCAACTATTTACTACAGAATACATTTATTAGGGGGTGTAACCCCCCTGCCCCAAGCTACACCCCTGGCTCTCAGGCCCTTTCTTCTCCTCTTCCTGTCACACATTCTCTCTGTCTTGTTAGCAATGTCTCTCACATTTCCCATTGCTTTTTCTCTCTCTCGCAGACATTCTTTCTCTCTCTCTCTCTCTCTCTCTCTCTCTCACACTCACACACACACACGTGCTACCTCTATCACTGTATCTGTTTCACTTTATCTCTTTCTCGTTTCCTCTTCTCTTCCTTGTACTTGGCTATCCGTTCTGTGGCTCTCTTCCTCTTTTTCCCAACCCCAATGTCCCTCTCTTTTGTCCTTCACCCCCCCCCCCCCCTCCCCACCCATGCCTTCTGTCTCTCCCCTCTCCTTCCATCGCTGTCTGGCTCCTCCTTTTCTCCAATTGTTGATATAAGCCGAAGATAATCCCCATCACATTTCTTCTTCCCAGTTTTAAGTAATCCCCTCAACAAAAAAAGAAGTTTATTTTGTAAGTAGAAAGAAACCACCTTTCATGCCAAAACTGCTCCTGTTTCCCTCGGTTCCCCCGAGGCCTGTAATTACAAAGCCTCCCACTGCTGGGGGATGATTGGTGCTGCAGAATGAAGCCTTGAATGTGACCAAGTATGTAAACAAGCTCCCAGCTGTCTGAGGATCTTGTCGGGGCGCTAAGTGCCTGGAAAGTGTAGTTGGCCTGGACCTCGCGATCAGACTGCTAGGCCCTGGCGGTGCTTAATATGTGCAGGTGGCGGGCACTTATATCTGGGACCAGGACTTACTTTTCACCATCAGACTGCCTCCGAGCAAGAGAGAGAGAGGCAAAAACCAAAAGAGAGGAAAACACTGGTATGGCGAAAAGCAGGGATGAAAACGAATCTGTTAGAGTGAGCTAAAGAGACTGAAAGCGTAGGGTGGACGTCTAGAATAGTGTTTCCAAAACTGTTAGTCAGCCACAGCTGAGTTTTGGTAGGTGGCGAAAATCTAAGCAAAAATAAAGCGGTCTTTAAATTCTGTATTTGCCTTGTCACATTTGCTGCGCTTCAAAGACAGAGGTCAAATGTCAGGTTATGTCTTCTGACAAATTGCTGCATATTTTTTTGACATGGGGATTGGTGTGTACAAGCTCCTCTCACTTTGCAGTCCGAGAAAGAAAAGTAAAGCGAATTATCTGACAACCGTGCTGGTGTACAGGAAGTGTGAGAGGAAAGCTTGTAGGATCTTATTTTGTGCAACACACAACAAAGTGTAAATAACTGTGAAAGTAATGCACACATTCAGCAGTTAGGAAAGCAAAAATAAAGCACATTTGTTTTGTAATTCTGAAGTGTGATGGAAACCGTGGGCCCGATTCACAAAGTAACTTCTGTGTAGTAAAGTTACGAGCGCGGAGTATCCGCACTTGTGGTCGAGTCTCCGCACTGCAGTCCTCCGTGCAGATATTCCGCCCCCAAATGCGGAGAGACCGCCCTCATCACTTTACTACACATAAGCACCTTTGTAAATAAGACACAAAGATTTTAATGGGATCAAACTAATCAAGGCAGTTTACTTGGTGCACAAATGATAAATATTCACTGAAACCTGATTTCCACACATTATTATTTGTGTGCACTATAGTAGGTATGTGCAAATTTAGCGGCCTTTTCAATGGAAAATGTGCTGTCTGTAAATGACACTGTGCTTCCGCACGAAAATTGGTTCGTGGTTCTAAAACGTTTGGGAAGCACTGGTCTAGAAGAAAGAAGCATGAGGTGGAGTCAAGACTACCCAGCTGTGTTTTCTTTCGTCCGCTGCACTTCATTGGCGCTCACTGTTACAGAGGCCACTGAGGCCTGGAGGCATGAACAGCAGGTCAGAAGAGTTAGAAAACACAGGAACACTCAGACACAGACATAGGGCAGAGAGATGCGCACTGAAGCAGTGAGGCACTTGCTTACCTTTCTGGCGGTGAGGCCTAGGCCAGAGATGTACAAGCCCTGGTATAGGAAGGCATGGGCTTTGGGCAGGAAGACACTGGCACCGGGGTAGGGAGGAACTGGCACTGTGACAGGAGACACTGGCACTGTGACAGAAGACGCTGGCACTGTAACGGGGAGGTGCTGGCACTGGGACAAACAGACGCTGGCCCTGGGACAGGGAGGCACTTGCACTGGATGATTGAAACGCACACTGGAACCGTGAGACACAGGAATAGGGAAATACAGATATTAACACCAACAATCACTTATATTATGTAAGAAAACAGCAACACTTACAGAGTCAGGAACATATTAACAGTAATGGGGGCAAATACCTCAGGGATGGGAGCAGATAGATATAACCTATGAGAATGAAAACACAGGTGCGGACACTGTGGCAGGGAGGAACTTCCTTTTCCCTAGCAACAAGACCTTATTTGAGGGCATTTATTGCAATCTGCTGCCCTCTTGTGGCAATCGGCGGTGGTGCAGTGAGGCAGATTCCTACACTAGCCTTAATCTAACACTGGCCATGGCAGGTACGTACCAACAGTGGGATATAGAGAGATGGACTCCGACTATGAAATCGGAAGACTGAGCCAGACAGACAGGAGCACTGGGGACACTGGTCTATAGGACCCGAGAGACATAAGCATTGATAAGAAGACACAGAACTCAGCATACAAATATAACATTAGAGAGCCCTCCTAAAGAGGCTGATGCACAGTATTAGCATAATAACCTCACAAATCACTAGGCAACAATAGGAATTTGTCTAGTGCAAAAAGAAAAGTAGTTGAGACTACACATTACATCTGCAGCTCTGGTTATCACCCAGCCAGAACGGTGGATCATCTGGTGGCAAAATGGCTGCTGGAAGATCATAGCAGAGAGAGGGAGGGAGTGGTAATGAGTGGAAGTAGGCGACATTTTCCAGCTAGGCATATGATATAATGCAAGCTTTACAATAGTTGTGTCCAACAATAAAAATGTTCACAAAACAAGCATTGACACTGACAATGCTGGTGCCCAATGCCAGACTGATTTGCCTTGCTAAGGCTTGTTTTGAGTATGCTGGAACCAAAGGGAGGAGGGTGTAAGCTACAGCCAAGGTTGCTTGGATCTTTCCTGGCTGCATAGGCCTTGCATCTGGTAGACTGCACTTGCAGCTGTCTGCGCCGACCTTCCCACGCGACACCACAGCAATTTACTGACACAAAAGAACAGGTTGTGGCTGTCTGATCACAGCACAGCTGTGTCTGAGCAGGTGCACATTAGTAGAGCAATGGCCTTCCTTGTAAAGCTTGTCTTTCTTTTTCAAGTGCACTGCTCTTTCCTGCACCAGAGGCCTTTTTCCACAAAGGTTTTGGTGCTTCATATGTAAAATAAATGTATTTTACCACAATCAAAAGACTTGGCACTGGAGCACTTGTTAAAACAATTAGGACTGAATTGAACTGAAGCAATCTGTGCATATGGAATTCACTGGTTTGCTCAAGACAGCTCCATGATGCATTGTCAGTCTTTATACTAGCTCCAAGGTAAATCTTTTGAGAATATGGAATAAGGAGGCTGGTATGAAAGTTTGACTCTCAACGCGATTTTTTTTGTGTTTTAAATTGCAAAGTTTTTCTTGCCCCAATTTACTCATTAGCCTACCACGTTGCCCCCCACCCACACAGACGAAAGGTCACATTGGTAGAACCTGCAAACCCTTCAGCATGTTCCCAGAAATGCTTGTCGCCAGCATTGGTCATCCCTGTCAGATGAACATTGCTGAACATCCCTATCGGATGAGTATTGCTGAACATCCCTATCGGATGAGCATTGCTGAACATCCCTATCGGATGAGCATTGCTGAACATCCCTATCGGATGAGCATTGCTGAACATCCCTATCGGATGAGCATTGCTGAACATCCCTGTCGGATGAGCATTGCTGAACATCCCTGTCGGATGAGCATTGCTGAACATCCCTGTCGGATGAGCATTGCTGAACATCCCTGTCGGATGAGCATTGCTGAACATCCCTGTCGGATGAGCATTGCTGAACATCCCTATCGGGAAAACATTGCTGAACATCCCTTTCGAAAGAACATGATCATATCGGAAATGTAGTGCACTTGAAGCAATTTCTCACCCACATGATATCATGCACATAAGGGGCCGGACATATTCATACTTGGAAACCGTGCAGGTAGATGGGTCTGCTGATGGTGAAACGTAAAAATTCAGTAGCTGGCTTCTTGGGTGTAACCGTCTAAATTCGACGAACTTTGCGGACAAAGGGTTTTACTTTTTGCTGGCTTCTGGTGCAAATCTGAGATCCTCTGGGCATCTCCTGTTTTGCTTGAAGGCAGGTGTTTGTGAGTTGGGCCCCATACACTCCACATTCCCATTTATACAACAGCCGTACTCCAATCTTTGTGCAGAACTAGAAGTCCATTTTCTGCTGCCTCCAAAAGAATAGACAGAATTGAGTCTTAGATATAGGAAAAAAGTCAACCTCAGAGGGTCCACAACAGGGATGTTAACTGTATGACAAACTGCCTTAAAAATAATGTCTGTGTTCCCCCACCTTCCTTTGCATAACTGTACCCATAAGAACTAAGTATCACAGGGGGCACATATCTGAGCCAAAACTCTCAAATACAAGCTGTAGAAATACTCTTTCTATCAAAGACCAGCCGCCCCAATTTGAGGCCAGAATCGTGATTCCAGCTGATTCCCTCATGTTCAAATGCATGAACATCTTTGACCCACATGATACTGCCTAACTCTGCCCAGATCAACATTATGGATATTCCCCAGAACAATTTCCTAAAAAGAGGACACGCCTCTGGAACAACCACCTCAATGTCGTGTACTTCTGTGACAGACTCAAAACCACTGGCTTCTGAACCCAATATATTGCCTCCTCTCATGCCTTTAACATCTACTACACCACCCTCCCCCAATCTGCCTCCTGAACTCGAGTTTCCACTGCACTGTTCAAATTGAATGAGGCTGCAATGCACCCTAATATGTTTTAATGTATTACTTATGTTCCCATTCTGTGGGGGCGTGGCCTAGCAGCTCAAGCTGGATGGTACACTTTCAGACAGGACCAAAGCTTGTATACACCTGGTTCCATGGTTGTGGGGGCACAGTGAGCACAAATGGTAGACGGGAATGGAGCCCAGAGTAATTACCAGTGGTATAAAACCATTCAAGCATTCCATCCATCACATTTAATTTTTTGCTACGACGTTCTACGTACGACAGGGATGCCCAGATATTGGTCTCTAGCTCACTGTGTTGTAGGACGCAAGTTGTACTTCGCGGATGATGAGTGAAAAGGGTTGAAACATATTTTAAGTGGTTTGTGTTCTTGTGTAAGGGGGGGCATGATGTAGCAGTTGGGGCTAGACTGTCAATTAGGACTGGGCTACAACCGTTATCCACATGTTAGGGTTTTTCCTGTAGTGGCACAGTGACCCACAAAATGATGGACTGGTTTGTGGCCCGGAGTAATCCCCAGCAGCTGGCCATTAATTCAGGAACTCTAAGCCATCACTGTCTCGTTTTTCTCTGTTATATATGCCAGGGCACTGGAGTTGTATATGAGAGACGGCAACTCAATAAACCCCTGCAGGCTTGGGTATGGACTATCAAAATTAATACAACAAGGGGATCATTTTAAAAGAAATGACAATGAATAACTGCAGTGTGTCAGCATATGAAAGGTGTAACCATGCTTTGAACTTACAATAAATGTAGTATAAATTGGCTACTGGAAGAAGTTGTATATGAAAAACGTGAGTTTATATTCGATGTAGTTGTTGTCAAAAACAGACAAACACACTTGTGTTCAATCACTTCTACAAAAGAAGGGATACTTATTTTGTTATAGGGCACTGGAGTTGTCACCAGCGTCGCCTACATTTAAGCATCTCAAAAGAAGCAACAGAACCAAAAGAGTACACTCAAAGGGAAGTATTGTAATTAACCATACTAAACCACAGGCCTTCATACTTCACAGACATTACAAGACTTTAAAAATGTGGCCATTCATGTGAACACGCTTTGCCCACTATGCCAGCCTAAATGGGAGAGACCCGATTCAGTGTAGTAGAAGCTTGCTGCATGTACTGGCAGTGCTTAATTTGTGCAGGTGGTTGCCCATGGTGGGCACCGGTACTGCCTATGGGAACCAGGAAGGGATGGAAAAAGTAGCTGCATGAGTGAGATAAGACATGAACTGTAGAATGTTGGAAGAAAGAGGCATGACATGGAATTAAGACTAGCCACCACTAGGGCTAAAGTACAGTTTTTGGACAGAGCAACCCCTAACCACAGAGGGCGCTTATTGTAGGACTAGCCTTGTATTGGCACGTCTTCGAAGGCCTCAATCGTCTCACCCCTGGTGATAAACCTCTAATCAAGGAGGTTCTCGGGGTGATTATTTTTAAGGTGAAAGAGATTTAACATGATGGTTGCTGCATGAAAGGGGTATTACTATCAGTCTGTGTTGCCACACGATAAGACATCACAGCAGCGGCGGCTCCTCCGCTATGGCGGAGGATTGTCTCCCCCTCCCCCCTCCCAGCAGCAGAAGGTGCAAAACTTGAAAATTAAAACAATAATAAACCATGTTTATTATATCATCATCATCAAATTACTTTATTCGGTCATTACAACCATAAAAGTGCAACGATACAGAAATTCATTAGTACCAATGTATCGGGAATGCAATGTATGAGCAAAATTGTCAATCATTATAAAAACATGATCTTATATTGGCTAATAAAACCGTATCTTGCTTGTGAAAGGAGAGACACCGAGGTAAAATAATCTAGATACTGTTGAAATAAAAACACTTATATGAATACATGAAAGTGCAAAAGCCAGTAGTGCAAGAATGCAATAGAACAAGCATGTCAATAGTTCGTTCAGAACTTAGCAGCATATTGATCAGTAAAATGTACCATCTACCTGAAGAAGCTAAAAATGATTAAGAGAAAGAGATAAAAGAGTGTAAAATATGTTTTAAAACCAGGTAAAAGGACCAATGCAATTCCAGGAAGGATCCTTTATGGCTTATTTAGTGCGTGGCGCCTGATGATCCACATTTTCCCTAGGAATTTTGCCACTGCACAAGCCATCAGGGGCCTGGAATCTGTTTTTAGAATACGAAATGCTTCTTGATGGCACCGAGTTCCCATCGGCCTACATGCAGGGGCTAGCCATCTGGATCTCGGGACTAAGTACAAAGGACATGCGAAGAGGATGTGTTTGATCGTCTCCACTGTCCCATGGCAGCCTGGGCAATACTGTGCTACCTCAGAGGATCCCGGCCATGCTGCTGTGAAAGAATTCACAGGGAGGCAGCCGAATCTAAATTGCATGTAGAGCTTCCTATCATGCGGGGTCGAAATTACCTCCAGATACTGTTCGTATGCACCTAACCACTTAAACTCCATAAAGTCTACTGTTAAACGTCCAGCCGGTGAGTGGGAGACTGTAGTCTGCGCCACCCAATTCCAGTAGTGAGTCTTAATAACTTCTCTGCTAGGCAGTAGACTAGGGTCGGAAACATCCCACAAGGATCACAGGCCTATGGCGGAAAGCAGTGTTTGGGCTTTAGTGAACCACCCTATTTTTTTAAAACTATCACGTTTGTAGACGTCAGCAAGGGCTACAGCATAGTGATTGAGCTCAGGCGTTAGTTTGAGTCGCAACCAGAAAAGGAGGGGCCGAAGCCTTGCTTTGTCCAATATAGCTGTTCTACCCATATCTAATCTTAGAGGGATCAGCGGGGTACTCTGGGGAAGAGAGCAAAGAGTTCTTAAAAACTTGTTTTCTGTGAGTAAAAAGCCCTCTAAATTGTCAAAGCCCCAGATTTCCGCCCCATACAGGGCAGAGCCTACCGCCTTCTGGTGGTAAATTTGAAGCGGGGCTGCTATCGGTCTGGTTTGGGAGGCCCTGTGCTCCTTAATCAGTGCCCCAGCGGTTTTCTTCTGCTGTAGGTTCCTCTTAGTAATGTGGCACTTCCATGTCAGAGACTCCGAGAGGGTCACACTCCGATAGACAAAGTTGGACACTCTCTCCAGAGGAATCCCCCCCCCAACGTCAATTTGCCTTTAAAGGATTTGTGTGGGTTCATCATCAAAAGCTTGGTTTTGGAGGTATTAACCTCCAGGCCTCTCTGATTGCAGAAGACCACAAAGCGATCAAGGAGAAGTTGAAGACCACTAGGGGTCTTGGAGACACTAATGTGACATCGGCAAATAGTAGAGTTGTTACTTTAGCACCCCCCAAAGAAGGGGCATCTGCAGGGACTTCCTCCAGATATTTCACCACCCCATTAATGAAAAGTGTAATTAGGGTCGGGGCCAGGACACATCCTTGGCGGAACCCCCTATCTACTTTGATGGAATCGGTCAACTGCCCTTGGTCCCCCCCCAGCGGACCCTAGCATATGTGTCCTCATCCAACCGGACAACCAGCTCAAGAAGCTCTTGTGGAAACCCCAAATCCTGCAATACCTGCCATAGTTTAGACCTGGGGATGAGATCGAAGGCCGACCTTAGATCGATGAATGCAATATAGAGACTGGCTTGTTCGATAGTCGCTGATTTCCAGGCCGACAAGGTGAATCTGAAAACTTGATCGATGGTGCTAACTTTCCTTCCAAAGCCCGCTTGGAATGGGGATAAGATGTTATTTTCCTCCATCTATTCTGTGATCTTAGTTAGAAGAGCACGGGAGAAGACCTTCTGAACACCATCAATCAGACTATTCGGCCTGTAATTGGAAGGCAGAGAGCGGTCGCCCTTTTTGAAAACCGGGATTACTTCTGCTCCCTTCCATGACGGGGGTATTGGAGCCCCGGCAGCAATTCCATTTGCAAGTTCCCAGATGTAGGTGGTCCAGTTGTCCATATCGTTGAGAAAGACGTCTCCAGGTATGCCATCAGGACCCGGGGCTTTGTTCTTAGCTATGGTGTTTATACTTAGATTGATTTCAGCTATGGAAAATAGCTCTCTTGACTGAGTGCCGGTGTATTCGTATGTAGGCCCTTCTTTGACTGGCTCTGCCGCTCCTGTGTATACAGCAGAGAAGTGGTCGACCCAGGCCGCTATAGAGATGTTCCTGGTCGGTGGCCTAGGTCTGTCGACATCTCCCCTCGTTACCAGCAACCAGAATTGTTGTGAGCCCTTCTTTTGACGGGCATCACGGATCTGCACTCATCGGTTTTCTGCCCAATCCCTTTTTGTTTATTATAGTTTTATTTTTCTCCTACCATGGAGTCTTGGCGGCGGGGCCAGGGAATGCCAGGCACTGGGGGAGTGGTAGGTGAACTGGTATCAGTGCACATGACAGTTTGGCCAGCCGTCTCAGGCCGGCCAAACCGTCATGCGCACTGAAGCTGTCTCCAACCCCAGCTGCATTACCGGGTTGGAGACAACAGGCATAGGCTCCCAGGTGTGTTAATTCGTATGGAGTATGAATTGAGGTCGGGAGAAAGAAGGCACTCTTGATGCAGTCCTTGAAGAAGCTAACAGTCCTTATCACCCACAAATACAGTGTAAATTCCTGCCACCCTGTTTCTTCACACCACCAGAGCCGGCGAACTACTTTGAGGACATTATTTTTCTGGGGAATATGCGATATTACAACGCATGCGATACATCGCATGCCATTACAGCGTGGTCGTTACAACGACCGCGTTGTTACATCGCATACCATTACAATGCAAGTCGTTACAACGACTTGCAGTAGGGGGCGCTGGATGTTGGAGTAGTATAATTTACTATTCCAACTCCAGTCTGTGCAACAGTAGGGAAGGTGATTGATTTTAAATCCAACACCTTCTGCCCCCTACAGCAAGTCGTTGTAACGACTTCCGTTGTAATGGTTTGCGATGTAACAACGCGGTCGTTGTAACGACCGCGTTGTAATGGCATGCGATGTATCGCATGTGATGTAAAGGATGTCTCCCGTTTCCGTGACATAGGCAATGATTGTCCTTTTGTTTTGTCTGTAGTTTTATCAAAATAACTATATCCTGCATAAAGATGGATCGTCCACTAAGTTTCCCAGGCTGGGGCGATGAGGTCAGTCGAGTCTGCTGGTGGGAGAGGACTTTGCCAGTGAGTTTGAAGTGTGAGCTCGTTTGGGCAGCTGAGGAGTAGGGAGTGTTTAGACCATACCCCAGGGTTCTGTGGTTAATGCAGGGCATTTCTTTCACAAAATTGAAATTGCAGCTTTTTGGTGGTCTTAGAAATTTGACACCAAAATTCATCCGTGAATATGCCCACAAATCAATATTTGCAGGTCATTTCTAAAAATAAAAAAAATAAAAGGTTTACAAGAGCTAACACCGGAATATGATTGTTCTTTGCTTGCAGTGGTAGAGGAGCATGGATACTCTTTCTAGACAGATTTCTTCGGCCTGCCAAGATTTGGGTGTATATATCCTTGTCCAGTAAGAAACAAAAAAGGGAGATACCCTAATATTATTAATAGGGACAGGGTGAGTATGGATAGAAACATAAAAAGTACCTACACAAATAACTATTATACTTAAGTATTTATACCCAAAATCAGTGTCAAAGAGAGAGACTCAACGAACCATATATTTATACAATTAATTAAACAACAGATATTCAGTGCAACACAGGGAATGAATAACAAACTAAATATAAAATCAATATAAGATTTATTCAATGATAATATACAAATAAAATCATAATACGTCATTCAAAGTTAAAAAACATTTCATTATTAAAATACACAGTTACAGGATCATTAGAAAACAGGAAAGTCGACGCCGCGTTTCGGTGAATCGTACATATATCACCTTCTTCAGGACAGTTTTCTAAATAATAGAAACATTTAGTTATTAATCATCTCAAGTGTTGCTACTACCAATATTATATACCATATCCAAGTTCCAAAAGAATAACTGGGTAAAACAAACATATTTCATGTTTCATATTAATCTGTAATTTCACAAACGCGATAATATTTTACTAAACTTGACAATCTAGAGTCTCATGACACTTAACACACTACATAGCTTTCTAACATTTTATTAAATAAACATCACAAAAATATAAAAACATACCTAAACATTTAGGATGATGATTAAACTTTAATTTGTAGAAGAGATCTTCTTACAGTAAAGGGCTGGAAATGTGCCACTCAGTGAAAACCTCTAGATTAAAGAGAACCAGATCATAAAAGATTATATATAAAAAATAACTCCAAAAATAATAAATCTATAAATATACACACCTCATCCGAAATAATTCTCAATACCTATTAAATAAGAGACCACTTTGAGGAGATTGTGTTTGTTGTGGCCACCATATTAATCTTCTTCAGGAATATCCAAAGGCTCTGTAAGAGATATAAAATTTACACTAGGTCTATAATAATAAAATAGACCAATAAGGTTACTAAAAAGTAACTAAAAAGTAATGGGCTCACCAGAGATCGAAGATGTAGATGTGCCAATGGCTGATCAACCGTGATAAAGGGCACTATATCTACACTCCAAACCTTCGCCGTTTGTATTTATAAGTTTTATTCCGACGGAGATATTCTGATTATATCACCGTCAAGGTCATTGAGTAAATTAAAAACCTATGAAGAGAAATACATGTTTCACTGGTAAGCCTCAAAGTACTATTATATCATCTATTATTGTAAGAGTACTACCGGTTTTTGTTCCAATAGAATAATAAATAAAAAATAAAAACATTAAAACCTGAAAGGAATCATATGTAGATAATAAGATTTATGTATATCTTTTTATGGATCATAATCCGATATCAAAGATCACTGATCAGATATTACTTAATCGACATTTTATCTGATTATTATGGAGGTAGTGATGAAAATTTATCGTAATCCACAACCACTTAAATGCGTCTCGAATAGTAATTTCTTGCTATATAATTTAGCAGTCCATAGGGAACAAAATGCAAACAAAATGCAAATAAATACACCCCTGTAAATGGGGAAGTATAATAACAAGTGTTGTCCTACCTCCTAAAACTAACTTTAAGATTTCAATAGGTACGATGAAGTCCCAAAGTTAATATCAGAGCCTAGCTACCGCTTACCTAAAAAAGGCAGAATGGCCTCCTCGCCAACAACAGAAACAGAAACAGCAACTTCCGGGTCAGGATACGCATTTGCCCACGAACCGGAGTTTTTTATGTTGCTGTTGGCGGTCACGTGATATATATATATAATTAGCAAATTTCTCGCTGTTTCTTATATCGATGAAAAAACCTTATATTTATAATCAAATATTATATTGAAATACTGTATCGTTTTCCTGATATCAGAAATCAAAACAAAAAATGTATGTTTAAAAGTGTTTATATAAGAGAAAAAACCGTCAGTGTCGGCCATCTTGGAACGGGTTCTAAAATGGGTAAATGCATACCGATTTGGTTATCATCTCTAAGTTGCTTCCCTTTCTTTAAAGTGACCAATATAATTTATCTGTGACTGAAAGCGTCATAGTATATAATAAATTATACATATCCACTAGAACATGAAACTAACAAATAGTTTTATTGGCCATATTGGAGATGGATCATAAAAATAAATCCCAAATGCTCTAACGTGCCATCCAAATGGATATAACTACAACCACTAAACAGAACCTAAACACAATAAGTATAATCTGGTTAAAAACCATCATTATTTAAGGGAGCTATTCTTGATACAGTGGACTATATTAAATTACATCTATACTTTTGTTATATCAAGGTTCCGGACGATGTAAAAACAAGCGTCTCTTGCAAGGCGAGAACTATTGTTTAAATAAGCCTCTCCCAGTCTTCTTTACTGTTGAGTCCTTTTCTAAAGGTATTAAAACGGGACATGTGGAACTGTTCTCGCTTTTTTCTTTTAAGAGTTGAATCTCCACCTCTAATATTCATATGAATTGTTTCTAAACCGCACCATTTCAAATCGTCAATTTTATGCTGAGCAGTATGCCAATGTTCTACTAACGGGGCAGTTCTTTTATTGGTTCTAATTGAGGACTTATGTTCATTTATTCTAGTCCTAATTTCTCTTGAGGTCTCTCCAACATAGCCCAAAAGACATGGGCACATAATGAAGTATACCAAATTCTTTGTGCGGCAATTCATAAAAGTATTAAATTTGTGGGTCACATCATTATGTACCAACTTAGGTCCCTTGATGATGTTATCACAATTATTACACCCACTACATGCAAAAGTACCCATTGGTAATGGGGCATTGAATAAACAGTGTTGTCTGTGTTCATTGGTATCTCTATAAGTATGGATCAGACAATTCCTGATAGTTCGATTACGTCTAAAAGAAAACATAGGTTTAGGAAGGATCTCTTTCTTCTGGTTAGTAATGAGATGCCAGTTTCTATTAATGATATTTTTGATTTTGACACTAATATTGCTGTAGTTAGTAACAAAAATCATAGGTGTAGCTTCTGGAGTCATTTTTTCTGGCTTATTCTCAAAAAAGGAGCATCTATTGTAATATTTGGCTCTTTTGTATGCATGTCTTACTATTCTTTTAGGATGACCTCTGTTAAGAAATTTTTTGGTCAAAATATCTGCATGTTTATCATAATCTTTAATGGTTGTGCAATTACGTTTTAACCGTAAAAATTGTCCAAAAGGAATATTGTCCTTTTGACAAGCAGGGTGATTACTGTTGTAGTGGAGCATAGTATTACGATCAGTTGGTTTTGTAAATAATTCCACATTAAGTAGCCCATCTACATGCTTTATTTTGATGTCTAGAAACTCACAATCATATTTATTAATAGAGGAGGTAAATCTGAGATTAACATCTCCTAAGTTTATCCACACCAAAAATTCCATGAGGGTTTCTACGGTCCCTGTCCAAATAAAAAACACATCATCAATGTATCGGGACCAGTGCGAGATGTTCTCAAAAAAAGGTGCCGATACATTGAAGATGTGTCTCTCTTCAAATTGTGCCACATAAAGACAGGCCAAACTGGGAGCACAGGTTGCTCCCATGCTGGTCCCTTTGATTTGTCTATAAAAATCCCTATCAAAAAGGAAAATATTATTTTTTAGTATAATAGTCATACATTCCACAACAAAATTTGCATGAGGGGATAAATCTTCCTCATTCTCACTAAGGATATTCTTAATCATTTGTATGGTGCTATCTTGGGGAATATTTGTATACAAAGCCTCAATGTCTAAAGTCACGAGGCATTGTAATTCTGGGTTATATTCCAAACCTTCTACCTTTTTAATCATGGCTGTAGTGTCTTTGATATAAGCCCTTTGTTGGACTACCAGAGGCTGTAAAAAAATATCTACATATTTGCTTAACGGCTCAGTGAGAGAATTAATACTAGAGACAATGGGTCTCATTGGAGGATCTATCATATTCTTATGCACCTTGGGAAGGCCGTATAATGCTGGAATAACAGGGTCTGTATTATTCAGGAAGCTAAATTCATCACTACAAATTATGCCATCTTCTTTAGCGAAGTTTAGCAAGTTAGTGATATTTCTTTTCAAATTGTTCCACTCGTCTCTATTTGATTTTTGATAATGTAAATTATTATTAAGAAGAGTATACATTCTATTGTTATAATCTTCAGTTTCCATTATAACGATGCTTCCACCTTTATCAGCTGGTTTAATCGTAAGATTGTGGCACTGTTCTAAGGTCTTAAGTGCTAGCCGTTCTTGAGAATTCAAATTATTGTTAATCCATAATTTTTTGTTCAACAAGTCATCTATACTTTTACCGACAACTCGTTCGAATACTTCTATATCTTTATTGACTAAATTAATCTGAGGAGTCCAATTTGATTTGGGTTTTAAACCAGATTTATTTTCAGCTGGTAATCTATTTTTACCTTCAAAAAAAGCATTCAGTCTAATCTTTCTAAAGAAACCCAAAAGGTCTCTTTCCAGGTTATACCTATCAATCGGGGAGGTAATTGCATATCCTAATCCTTTCTCTAATACATTAACCTCCTCCTGTAGTAGGATTCTCTGTGAAAGATTTATAATTGGGGCCTTATCATCTAATCCCATTTTTTCTGACTCCTTGTGTAGGGACGATGTTGGAATTGATTCTGTGGGTTGAAGTTCCCTCTCCCTCTTCCTCTCCCCTTACTGGTCCAAATTTTTTTTGACGTTGTTCTAAAAAAGACAAAGTTTCTCTACTGGAACCGGGGGTCGAGTCTCTTCCCTTATTGTTATGATTCTCTTGTGGAATCTCATTGTCAGAATCTGAACTGGTGTATGATGTATCAAAAAACCTCACATTCTTTTTAGGGAAATTTCTTATGGGCTGTTGCCATGTTCTCCTATTTAAGTAGTCTTCTCTAGGTCTTTCATAAAAATCTTTTTGGAGATATGGATAAACAAATTCTAAATTATATTTCGAAATGTCTTTCCTTAATTTGTTAGATTTTTTGTTAACTAAATATTCCCCATATCCAGAGATGTCTCCCTGGATTTCTTCCAGCTTTTTTTTGGCTTCTTCAAGTGCAGTACTTTCTATAAGTTTCTTTTCCATCTCTTCGATTTCTACTCTTTCAATAATTAAAACTTCATGGGCCGTTTCTATAATAAGAAGCATCCAGTCGTGACTGCACCTGTTGGCTATAAAGGTCCAATTTTCAATACATTTCTGTTTTTTTATAAAGACACCTGGTTCATTGTGAACCTGAAGGCCTTTAGGAATGGTGCCCTTTTTGCAGTATTCCACCAAAAAATCTGCGTGTAATTCTGTTCTTATTGCTTTCTTTTTGAGATTCCACAATGTTTTCCACTGTTCCTCATCTCCATTGTCAAGCGTCACAGTGGCTATATTTTTGGAGGTACCATTGATAATCTGATTGAACTCTCTGGTGAGCCCATTACTTTTTAGTTACTTTTTAGTAACCTTATTGGTCTATTTTATTATTATAGACCTAGTGTAAATTTTATATCTCTTACAGAGCCTTTGGATATTCCTGAAGAAGATTAATATGGTGGCCACAACAAACACAATCTCCTCAAAGTGGTCTCTTATTTAATAGGTATTGAGAATTATTTCGGATGAGGTGTGTATATTTATAGATTTATTATTTTTGGAGTTATTTTTGATATATAATCTTTTATGATCTGGTTCTCTTTAATCTAGAGGTTTTCACTGAGTGGCACATTTCCAGCCCTTTACTGTAAGAAGATCTCTTCTACAAATTAAAGTTTAATCATCATCCTAAATGTTTAGGTATATTTTTATATTTTTGTGATGTTTATTTAATAAAATGTTAGAAAGCTATGTAGTGTGTTAAGTGTCATGAGACTCTAGATTGTCAAGTTTAGTAAAATATTATCGCGTTTGTGAAATTACAGATTAATATGAAACATGAAATATGTTTGTTTTACCCAGTTATTCTTTTGGAACTTGGATATGGTATATAATATTGGTAGTAGCAACACTTGAGATGATTAATAACTAAATGTTTCTATTATTTAGAAAACTGTCCTGAAGAAGGTGATATATGTACGATTCACCGAAACGCGGCGTCGACTTTCCTGTTTTCTAATGATCCTGTAACTGTGTATTTTAATAATGAAATGTTTTTAACTTTGAATGACGTATTATGATTTTATTTGTATATTATCATTGAATACATCTTATATTGATTTTATATTTAGTTTGTTATTCATTCCCTGTGTTGCACTGAATATCTGTTGTTTAATTAATTGTATAAATATATGGTTCGTTGAGTTTCTCTCTTTGACACTGATTTTGGGTATAAATACTTAAGTATAATAGTTATTTGTGTAGGGACTTTTTATGTTTATATCCTTGTCCAGCCACACTTCATCGGTCCTAGGAGCATCCGCATGCTGGTTGCCCGGTCTACACAAAGGGCAAATATATACTGTGCCTTGATCAATAATACTAGTTTGAAAAATTAATAGACTCTTGAATACATAAGAACTTCAGTAGTATCCTGAACTTTATTAATTAACAATCTGCTTGTTTGGTACATCTTTAAATGTGCAAATATCGTCACAGTGCAGCAAAATTTAGCAAAATATTAAGCAGCACATTGTGTTGCTGCTAAGGGCATCTTTTATCTTGATTGTCTGTTCTGGAGCTTGGTGCCCTCTTCCTCAAAGTTACTTTTCTATTCATTAATTTGGCGACAATCTGAAAACATATCTTTTGAAACTGGCCTATCAATTCTGGTTGCGTGAACCCCATTTGCTTACTTCCCGTTGGAAAGCGAGAACTTCACTTTGGAAGGAGGCTCCTTGTATTTGACGCTGTATTAAAATGTGATGATATTCTCACAACAGCAAAAGAAACAATTGATGGACGGAATGCAGAACAAATCAAAACATTCACCCCCAGTCAAGAGATCTGGGTTAAATCCATCATTTTCAGGGTCAAGACTGATTTGCATATGGCTGGGTCCAAACTGTACTGGCATGGTGAGCAAAAAAACGATGGATTTAGGCCCAGATCTCTGTACTGGGGTGAATGTACGACATTGTTCTGCATTCTGTCCATCAATTGTTGTTTTTGCATTTGTCACCCGAGTGGGACGGGTATGCCCAGACGTGGGTCCCATGCTCTCCATGCCACTGGAATCAAGCTATCCTGGCTGAAGAGGGTGAAACCCCGAAACCGGTCCTAGGATGCTTGTTTCCAGTCCAGGGAGGACCTGGCTTGGCAGTTCGGGCTGGACTGTTCCCATGAGGCACAGGGTCAAGACTGATTTGCATATGGCTGGGTCCAAACTGGAATGGCATGGTGAGCAAAAAAACGATGGATTTAGGCCAAGATCTCTGTACTGGGGTGAATGTACGACATTGTTCTGCATTCTGTCCATCAACTGTTGTTTTTGATATTCCCACAACAGCAAATTAGTGGGGTTCAGGAGAAAACCTTTTAGTCCAAGAAGAAGTAGGGATAATTGCAAGACTATTTTCCAGTATTGGCACCAAAGCGAAGCATGCATTCAGCTCTCGCTCCTAATACCTTAGTATTTGTGCGACTGCCACTTTCTGCTTTAATCACGTGTTGTCTCTGTTCTATCTGTACATATCATAGTGTAGACACATAGCACGCATTTTGGGTACTGAGGGTGAAGTCCCTCCACATTGGAAAGGCTGGTAATGTTGCTGCTCAGAGATCAGGGTTACAGCCTGATACTCTGTGTGTATCTTGGGAGGAAATGTAAGCGCTCGTCAAGTGAGCGTTGAACAGAATCCACAGAGTCCGCCTCACCTAACACTGTAGTTAATCATCCAGTTATTATGTGGGGGGTCAAAATCATTAGCAGTCCATGACACGTTTTAGTCTTCAAACATTCCCCTTTGTACTGAAAGCAAGTTCTGTTCACAGCGGCCCTGGCAGCACCACAGAGGCTCCCACAGTGAACCATCCGAGGGGTCTGGATGGATTTCAAAAGGGTTATTCTAAAATAATCAAACGTGAATCCGAGAGCTGCAGTCTTGGCGGGAGAACAGTATTCAACTCTGCTCACCATTGTTCCTGACTGTCAAATCACATTCACTGGGCAGATGTCTCTTACATAAAATGGAATTATTTATTGATCTGTTCAGTCCTACAGGGTCATATGAAGGTCGGTTTTTAGTTAGACCTTGTTATATCCGACCAACTAAAACATACCAAGCAACCAAATAAAAATAAAGCAAATGCCCGGTTAAAGTCCAGTAATGTGGTATTTTTGTTCACTGACCAAAAAGCAGAATTTCGGACATAGGACTATCTAAATAGTTCACTTTTGAAGTGTTCCCCAAAATGGAGTTTATACGTTTCTGAAGAGGTTGAGGACTCTTAAAAGTTTGCAGCTCTGCGTTCCCAATAAACGACCACCGTATTTTTGCCAATGAAAGACACACTGGGTGAGGCGTGGTTAAATGTAGGTACCTTGCATAGGAGGAAGGGTACCTTTTGTAGGTTATCTAGGGCCTTCTGAAGGTTACACAGTGTCTTGAACATGATTCTACATTCCACAGGAGACCAGGAAGAGGTTTGACGTCTGATGTGCCATGCTATATCTCCATAGTTCTAAGCCCATCTTGGTGATGTGATGTTTAAAGTCTGACCCAGAGATAACCACTGAATATGTAAACGAGTTCCACTTAGATTTATTGTAAATGGACGGCTTCCCACAAGGTGTAGAACACCCTCCTTTAACCATCTGAACTGCTAAGATAAATGGATACGTTTTGACTCTGAACTTTGAAAATTTCAGGAAACCAATCGAGTTGAGTTGACAACACTTTGTAATGGAATACTTGAACTACTAAAATATCACCTTACACTGGCCACCCGAAGAATCGCATTGCCAGACTTCAAAGGCTACCAAACCAGGAGGCCAAACTTTGACTAAATCTTTGTAAACGTGATCACAGCAAGCCACTCCCAAAAGCTCCAATATGGATCCCAATAGAGGCCAGAATGAAACAACAAGTTCTTCTGCACTGCAGTGGCCATAAAGCTTACTGGGGCAATGGCACACAGAAATTAGTTTGTCCTCGTAACCTAACCAGAAACTTCAGATAATCATTGTTTATAATGCAGTAGTGTTATTGGCGAGTGAGCGCAAGCCTTCTGCTTAAGACTCTAAGTTTAGGGCAGGGAAGTGGTGGTGAGGAGACGGCTGCAAGAAAGTTAAGTAATATGCATTACGCAATGCATCAAAATGCAATAGCATTGATTAGAAAGATTAAACCAGTGGAGAAGGGGGAAGGAGATAAAAAAAATAAAAAGACGCAGGCAACTGTTCCTCATTTCAGCCATGTGTCGGGTGGCAGGAATACAATCTCAAAACTCGAATTTCTGGCTCAGGCACTAGCAGCAGAAGGTAAAGGGAAGCAGATGGGGAAGATGTGACCAGAGAGGAACAATTCAAGGATTCTGCTCGAGTGATCCGCAAGAGGCAAGGATTTGAAGGCAGACTTCTTTGTGTCAGTTTGTTTCAGAGGCGATCAGAGCTGCTTTGATAGCTATATCTAGATGGGCTTTGCTCCTGGCTAATAGCATCTTTGCACCTGGTGAACTTCTGCTTGTGGCAAGGCATTCTTGTGTGCACGAGTCTGCACAAGGGTTCATATTCCCCGGCCACTGGCAGACTTTACCGCCTTGCTGTACTTTTCCAGGTAACTTATGAAACCACCTCTTGAAAGTATTGAAAAGTCAGAATGTTGCTATAGCTTGATGGTCTGAAAGAACTCTCAGATTATTGGAGTGAAAGATCTCCCACTGTGCCATGTTCCTGGTTCCATGAGTATTGATTGTTCATTTTGTTTATGGGAAGGAAGGTTGCATTTTCTCTCCTATTTAGTCCTTATTTTTTGTATTAACCTTTTCTACACTTTTCAGCTATTTTATAACTTTTCAGATACCTTGTCCAATATTGAATATCAGTTAATTAATTTGTCCCTCGATAAAAATAGGCCTCTGGACTTGCTCGGTGTCCCTTTGTGCCTCTTGTGTGTGAGGCCTTGGTGTTGTAGCTCTGCTTTGTACTGCTTGAAATGTTGGCTCTCTGAGGGTTTTCCTAAAAGCCTCTCGCTTCTCTTATTGTGTGGGAGGGACCACCACGGTTCCTTTTCGGGTCACAACAGGCCCTGTTGAGACACTCGCCCGCGTGTGGGTGCACTCTTAAAGCAGCCCCTGCTTCTATCACAGAGAGCTACATTCGTGCCCACCAGCCGCTGTAATCTGCCGAGGTGGCCCCCACAGCCAGAGCGGCCGAATTTGGAACTTCGGGTTCGAGTCCCGGCGTCGGCTCAACATCCTGTGATTCTGGGCAAATCACTTAATTTCCCCACGCCTACAAAAAATGAATGTGTCCTTGTGTAATGTAACTGGTGGCCATGTAAAGCGCTCCGATACCTTCGGGTCGAGTTCGCGCTATAAAAAACTGCAAAAAATATATATATATATTCTCATCTGATTGTGTAACCTTGAAACAAACAACCCTCTTTCAAGGTCGTGCTTCATAAATTAATTCGTCAGGGCAATGGGCATACAGTTCAGAGTTACAGATGTATGTGCCGAGGCAGTTCACTTTAAGGGCTTGGGAAAGGCGCTCTTAATTCCCAAGCTGCAATGATTAGTGAATGTAGGTGTCAGAAGTGATAGCCGCATTTGCCTGCCCGTCTCCTCGCGAGCTGGCTAAAAATAAATGGAGACTTGGACATGTGTGTGATCATGACACAAGCGAAGTATGCACGGATATTGAATAACATTTAATGCATCTTAGAGTCAGAGGGAGAAGTAACTGAACGACGACTCTTTTATAGTATGTAAAACAAACTGAATTATTTTTGTCATTTTATGATATTACTACTAGATGTGTGGCAGGTGCACAAACCTACTGATTTGTCTTCCAGGATAAGAACTTGTAACGTGCAAGGACATGGAGTCTGCAGGTTTTCACGTCATACTATGCAGAAGACATATTAACATTACGACTAAAGTACAGAAGGTTGTGAAAAACACAAATGTGTGAACATGTATGCATATACCATTTCCACAGGTTTTTACACACAGCTTTTTACCACCGACTTGCAGTTTAGTAGCAATATTTGTATGTGTTCTGCACAGCGCGAGAAGAGGGCTGGCTCACTTTCCAGTTCTGTGTAAAGGAGGGCTGGCACCAGGGCCCTAACCTAGGCTGCTGCGGTACAGGTGACCCCCACCCCTGGGGAGCTGGGAAGTAAGTGAGTCCGAGGTCTTTCATTATCTGTTTGCAGGGCCTCCACACTCTTTGTTAGCCCAGGGGATGTTTCCCTGGGAGCTGCAGTTTCCCAAACGGCTAGCTAAGCCTGCCTTAGGACTGACAGAGGGACCCTGCGTGGCTGAGGACTAGTTATGGGTTGGCTGGGGCGCAGCCTGGCATCTCTGAGGGTTTATGACTGTCAGATGATGGTTTGTGTGAGGACTGGCTGCAGTACTTGAAGGATCATCTTCGATGGCAAGCCAAGGGCCCTCCTAGCATGTGGCACAAAGATCCTGTAGAAGGGCCCTGCCTCCCCCAGTGGCCCCTATTCTCCCGCGTGGTTTCTGCTGCCGTGTACACCGGTTCTGTCTGAGGAGAAGCTTGTACTGCAGCTGCCATGGTGCACCAGTACTTTGTGTCTCAGGAAGGCCTGTACTGCTCCTGGCAGGGCCGTGTCTCTTCTAGGTGTGTGAAGATGAAGGAAGCTTGTACATGCACTGTTGTCTGTACTATGTACACTGTTGGGCACAGTTTACATTAATTGTTTACAGGGCAGAAGTGGAGGCATGTCTGTTATTGCCCTGATCACAAGTTGCCCTGTACTGGGGTACCCAGTACCGAGCACCCCAGTACCCCCTGTGCATTGGAGAGTGCACAGAAGAGAAGGTTGTAGACCATTTGTTTTGTGTAGAAGACCAGTAAGGCGCATGTCCTACAGCAAAGCGAGCGTTTGGGCAGAAGGTCTATCCAGAGCTCGAACTGCCGATCTGATGGGAGCTACATCTTAAACCAGAGGTCCGTATTCAAGAAGCATCGCACATCAGCAAACTGGAGGATACCTGTAATTTGAAAGGCCCAAGTATGCAAACTCGACCTAACTTTCCAAAGTGATTCAACCCAAGCTGACTGTCAAAAGACAAAGATGAGTCTTGCACCACCAATGCCTCCCTGGTGGAGGTGGATGAGGAACTTTGCATGGAACGAGATGCGTCCTCCGTCTCTTCCCGAGGTACTATGAGTCCTTCTGTGGGTGATTTCATGCAGTGCGACAGGCAGTAAGTACCCCTGAAGGTGATGCTGACCTCCATTGATTGGCAGATTTGTTTCAGAGTTGTACCATGACCACAATTTATTTTTGGAACCGAACTATGAATTTTCTGGACCTACCATTTAAAAATGTTATAGTAGTCCATTTAAACTTTTGTTATATTTTGATGAACAGTTGCCTGGTATTGGCAGGAGGGCACTAGAAAGGCTGAAGAAGCCGCATGCAGTAACTATTGTTTCCCACTTCCTCGCTTATTTGGTTTTTCCTCTTCAGAGGGGTGGGTGGAAGGCATGGTAGGGTTACGCCTGCCTTCTGAGTTTAGATTTACTCTGCAGCATGGTACTGACTCTGTGACTGAAGTGTAGATCAGCCATATAATTGCATTTAGAGAGCATAAGGAACCATTGGCGTTTACCTACAAGAGCCTGATTAATAATAATTATTATAATCGAGGGTTCTGATTCCTACTTGGAGTGCTACACAGGGAGGATAATAGTGTGGAGGGAGGGAATCCTTCTCATAGATTCCCTTCTGATTGAGTACTTTCTTTGGACCTGATTTAGAGTTAGTCTGTGGTGGAAAATCCCAGACCTCTTAAGTCCAACTAAGTTTGTTTTTCTCAATTTCAGACAGATGGATTTGCTTATTCCTGTCCCTTTTCAGAATGTAGGCATAGTTATGCATCACAGTCACTGAGGTGGAACTCTATGCCGAGGTGGATACATGAAATGTGAAATCCTCTGATACAAAGCTAGAGCTTTAGGCATGTTTGCAAAAGAAGAGAATTTGATTTACATGAAATCACATTTTCAATGAAAGGTAATTCACTCATCCTAAAACACAGACTTGGGGGCATTCTTGCAAGTTTGGGATCTGCGGGTTTGGCGGTGATGTAGAACTGAGTTTATTACTTTCAAGAGGTAAGGCACTTTTTAAAGCTGACTAAAGCATCTCCAACCCATAAGAGGTTTGACAAATTAAGCAACAGTCTTGCTCTGAGATGCTGACTGTGAGAGCAGGAGACTGTACCCCAAAAGGTACAAGACCGAAATCTACTCCATGTTTGCAGCTCTGAAAAACTGAGCACTGGATGCCTCACAGCTGGTGAATATTATGGTAGCTTCTGTTGCCTTTCTCTTTTAGTGGTGCTCTGACTTTACCTGAGCATGTTGCTTGTATCGACATGTGAAAGCGGCTGGCTTTGGCTGCCGGCAATACCTGCCCGTTGCTGAAACTGCCTAAGAAGGTTCACTATTGGATCCGTCATATTGTAGAGCAAGTTGATCTTCCCAGAGTTACTCGTTCAGCTACTCTCTATGCTTCCAGTTAAAGGGAGTTGTCATCCATACAAATTCATCTTATAGGACTTCCCTGGGAAGGTGGAATTCTGATAAGAATAATTTACAATATTTGTATGCACATTCCCGATGGGACTAAAGTCTCAAATAATTGGACTCTGCAAGCTTTAGAAGCTTCCCACTAAATATGTGAATAATTATATTTACATTTATATTATGCAACTCTCCGAACATCTTGCATAGATCTTTCCCTCCTGGACCAAAGTTGGACAACACCCCTCCACCTGACCTAGGATCCCCATCTTCATCTACTAGGAATCCTATAAGAATTTCTGTGAACAGTTGCCGTTAGATAGACTAGCCAGCAGCAACTGTCCTTTAAGTTGAAAACAATTTTTTCAAAATATTTTTTTTAGGGTTTTATAGTAATTATGACATCATCTGGGATCATTGCCGGTTTCTATGCCTAGGCAAATACAGAAGCAAATATTTAAGAGCATCGGTTACAAGGAAATTGCCTCTTTGTTCATTTATGTCTAAATCTACGTTTGAAAACATGGTATTTTTCTATTCTCTAAGTATAGCCCGCCAAGGCACCTGGCAGGACTGACCGAGAGAAGGAATTTGTTGTAATAACTGCTTTAGATGGAAACATCTGCTTCAGGCATTCAGTAGGGAAAACAAAAATCATCCTGAAGTTCGACTGGAATTTATAGGACATTAATTCAATTTAATTCCTGGCTAAACGGCAAGTGCTTTATATCCGCGTATATGATACTGATCTGTCCTGTAAAAGACTGCAAAGTGCCTGTGTTTTCAGCAAGGGGGTTTCAATACAGAGACCAGATGCTAATATTTGTTTTTTTCCCCATATCTTCAATGCACCTGTCTAAAGGGGTGAAATAGGCAATTAAATAATTGTAGAAAAAACATGAATTTTTATTTTGGAAGGTTCATGGAAGTCATTCTAAGAGTTGCATTGTTCAATTTATTGTTGGAACCATAAGTCAATGATAAATATATGTATGGCAGACACCATATGATTAATACTATCCAATGATTGACGACATTATATAGTTAAACTCTTGAGATACTATACCTTCTTTTAGATGTTTTTACTTATGATAATTGCTCTGAATTTATATTTACTTTGTGCCTTTTAAAATGATCAGTCTAATTTTAGAAAAAGACATTTTAATACTATGCAGATTACAATGGAAATGTATGCATGAAGAGACACCCCTGCATTGTATGTGTAGCATTACTTTCTAGTCTACGAACACAAAGTTTCTTCGTAATGAATTAATTGGAAAGAAAACACAATTGCATATACCAAAAAAGTAAATGCTGGTCCTACTGGCTGAAGAGTCAAATATTTAGACTTTTTCTTAATCTGTAGTGTGATTCGCAACATCGTCAGCACCGGGGCATTCAGCATGTTCACCGCTTGTATCCCGAGGACTCTGCAACCTGATATTGTGTATCTGAATTCAAGGGTGCCGAGTTTGAGATGCGTTGAAGATCTTAGTGTTCACACTGTTGCTGTTGGCCATACTTGTGATAGTAAGGAACCGTTGCTCTGTGGGATTACGGATACTTTTCACAAATTCTATGTGATTCTTTACAAATTCATTAGAGGCCCTAATTTTCAGGTCGAGGGATCGAAAAAGTATAATCTTTTTCAAGAGTTTAAGATGGTAAGCACAACTACTTGATTTTGCACCGAGTGGGGAATTTAACCTCAGTTTACCTTCCAGGATTATGTCCAGATTACTTGGAGTAGATTCCAGGTAGTCAACCACAGATGTCAGCAGGAAGGACTCTGTCTGTAACACCTCTATTTATTTATTTTTGGTTGCGACTCGAAAGAAAATAATTTGTGAGCATGCACCATCTAATCAAACTCCAGCAGGAGTTCATATGATCAGTTGGATCCTTATTCTTGTCGTCTGTATTAACAAATATTGTGCAAAGATTGTAGCCGCTCAGTCAGAGGTCTCCTATGGATGTTAAACAGAATTGACAAAAGATGGAACCTTGGGGCTACTCATTCTAAACACTTTGGAGCTTCATTGAAAAGTGAGGTCGGCTGTTTGCTAATAATCTATCAGGCAAAAAATGAATTACTCCGTTTCAGTGCTAAAGCCTGAATTGTGTATATTAAGAGGTCCTTTAGCAGGAATGGATTGTAAACTGTGTTAAATTATACTGACCGACGAAGCTGAATCTGCTCCTTTATCATGGAATCACACACAGATACTGCTAATTCTAAACCTATCTGAAATCGCTCCAGAATGTGGTCATTCCTGTCAAAACCCTGTAATAGGGTTGTTACTGAGCATTCAAGGACTTGATGGGAAAAGTGGTGAGATTCGGCCCAATCAAGTCCTAACTCCTCATGGTGTAAAGCAGTGTTTTCATCACAGGTCGGACCACAGCCAATTCCAGTACTTTGGGCAAGATTCCAGATGAAGAGGAACAGTTCGTAAATTTGCTCAAATCAGTTGTGACTACAGGACCCAATTCTTTCACACGAATTTGGGGAACTGGGTAGTGGGACATAGTCCATATTCACAGGTGACTATAAATAATTTATTAGCTTTGTTCAGTACTGGACAGACTAATTTGGAATATTTTTTCCTTTCGACTTTTTAATTTTTATTTTTCCACATACTGTGCAGGCCGTGTATTGTAGTCTCTCGCATATGGATATATCCAACTGCGATATAGTAACATGCATATAATTTAGATTTGGCTGATTTACACAGTGAGGAATTGTCTTGTAAATCTGGCATAGATCCATCTTTCTAAAATTCCCTCTGGTTGCTCCTGCACCAGATGAGCAAGATTCCTTCCAATTGGAGATTGAATGGTTTCATATTAGGCTAAACTATGCAGCATATTCAATGTTACTGAGGGTATGAGAATAGATGCAGTTATGTATGGAAAATACTTACTGGTTTAAGGGGTGGTTTGTTTCATACAGTGGAGCAACCATACAAATTTATATCTGCTTCAAAATAGAATTACATGTCTGATTATGTTTTTAGGAGGACAAGTTTAATCCGCCATAGTAGCAAACATGGCATCATGAAGTGAGTCCCCTGAGAGGCACACGGCATTCATTTACTTAGGTCTTCAAAATTCTTCTGTTCAAGAAGGGACCTACAGAAGTTTTAAATGGGCCTGTTCTAAAGAGTAGCCAGTTGTCCAAGTATGGGTAGGAGTAAATGCATGTGTTACAAAAGGCCAAACTCGCATCTTTCTACAGACCTTCATTTCGCGAGTCCTGCTCTCCTTTTAACCCTGTTTGATTAAAAAAAAAAAGTCACCAGTTAACAGATTTTCCTATACATTAATCTATTCCAGTCTAAATGAATAAACAATTTAAACTGGCCACAAATCACGTGTAAAAGGACCTATAACACTACGTGAACACGTTCAGATTTGCACAAAGCGAGGAGCTTTGTAGAGGTCAATAAAAGTCTTCATTTCGTATGTGAGCTCTTTAGCAAGTCCTGTTTTTGTCTTTTTTTAAACTCGGTTATGCTAAGCATTCTAGGACTTGTAAGATTGCACTTGGATTGGAAACCTTAAGCTGCTAATCCATAATGTAAAGTGCTACTGACACTAGTCGAGTAGCAGAAGGTTATGGCATCGGGCCGAACTGGCTAATATACAACTGATTTGGTGTTATTTTTTGGACAATCATGTTCCATAGATCTTTTTATCCCACCTTTCACAAACACCAAAGAAGTAAAAAACAAAAAGTGAGCTAATCAAAATTCCTGTAGCGGAAGTGACACCACGAACACTTTGAGTCTCAATGACTTCTTATGATTGAAATTCCTTGTCAAGTTCATTGCTCCCAATAAGTCCCCTGGTTTTGGTAAAGAGTTAGCAAAATGGTAGGAACCGAAATGTTAGATGGAAAACATCTCTTCATGGGTCCTGCTTGCTTTCTGTTACTGTCCCCTTGAGCCTTGAGACCAAGTGCACCCAGCCGTCAAGCTCCCTAGGTCCAGGTGTAAATATCTCATCCAGGCTAGATTTTCTCTTAGCATTCTGGGACTTGGAGTCCTAGTTTTATAATCTCACTGTTAGGATTATGAGTCCCGGAATGCACATGA
Source organism: Calotriton arnoldi (assembly GCA_963921515.1). Lineage (NCBI taxonomy): Eukaryota > Metazoa > Chordata > Amphibia > Caudata > Salamandridae > Calotriton > Calotriton arnoldi. Next base: position 59,871 of record CAWUFW010000506.1, on the reverse strand, counting down.
AACAACCTGCTCCTGAATAGACCTAGAGAACTGAGAGCGCAGGGGGGACCAGAAGCCGTGCCAATGAAATCAAAGGCTGTGTAGTTTCTGACCAATATTGTTCTGTAGTCCATCTGTTCCGCTTGTCACTGCTCAAAGCAGATTGGCTTTTCCCTCGTGCTCTCTCGTACTGATCTGTGAACCACTGTTGGGTGGAGTTCGCTCTTTATAAGACAACAAATAAATACATAGCAAGGAAACTGGGGCAGATATTTCACCTGGCAACTTTCGGTGGGCGTCCAGGGTTCGTTCCAAACCTAAATTTGCTTTTTACCGAACTTCACTTGGCATTTAGGAATGTGAGCCATGGCTCACTGTGTGAAATGCGAAACTACAATCCCAGAACGCAATGTGGTCTTGGCTAAAAAGCCAGGACTTATTCGAAGGCGTCACATCTGCCATGACAGGACAGCACGTGGCAGCTGTTCGGCTCACGTGCGCCAAGTAAGACAGATTTAGGGAGAAATATGTCAGTTCTGCCCTAACAGATTCAGAGTGGAATGTGGCTGAACTGGAATGTTTCTGTGAGGGCCAGATATAAGTGGCTGCATTTTAAATTCCTGTCCTGACCGCATGAGCGGTTGCGAGATATATTTTATCAGCCTGCCTGGCGTGTAGCAGATGTCAAATTGAGAATGCTTCATTTTTCCATCTGATATACGAGTCCTGCTAACAGACAACGTGGGTCACGTGTCACCAGCGTTGGATTGGTAACGCGGGCACTCTGGCAATGCCCGAGGGGCCGGTATCCGAATTCCAGCTGTGGGCTGCTTTTTTGAGCAGTTTGGGGGGCCGATTAGGGCGGTTTCTGCGTTGTTCGATGCCGCCAGCGGCCCAGTGGGTGCCTGAGTGGCCTTTCTGGAGTTAGTTGGGCATCCATTACCTCCCTCTTATCAATGGCAGAGGTGTCACTCGCTTTCTCTCGTGGGGCCGGCCCATTAATATATGCATTTTGAGCGGGGGCAGGGGGCCTGAGAAAAAGTGGCCTCACTTGTTTTCAGGTGTGTTTCACCAGTGTAAACTAATCCGTGCATTTTTTTTAACCCCCCCTTTTTTTTAAAATAAAATTTCGCCGAAGCAGTGTTTTGCCAAAAGGCAATATGCAAATGTGGGCCACTTTTTTTAGCGTGCCCGGGCCGATTTTTAATCCCAATCCAACCCTGCGTGTCACCCCTGCGCATTTAGGGATACAGTAGCGGCGGCTGGTCCATAGGGGCGCCGGGGCAGCGCCCCACAAGGCAATCACATAAAGAAACTGCTCACTGAATCGGGCAGCAAAGCAAGAATGTAAGCAGACGAATTGACAGCTTTGACAATTCGTCTGTTTACATTTCCGGCCTGTGCTGGCAGCTGCTTCACAGGTGAAAGTGCGCATGAGTCAACAAACTCAGCGCACGCAGGCGAGAGCAGCAGGAGTCCAGAACTGGACTCCGACTGCGCATCTGCGAGAAGAGCGCTTTTGTTTTTCAGCTCCCCACTCCATTCACGATACATTACGTATGCTGCGCATGCCTAGTGAAGTGCAGGAGTCTGAAGATGGGATCCTGCTCGGGCGGTGACGTACAGTCGCCCTATGCCCTGTCACATGCCAGGATACAGCCGAATCCAGTCTTCTGATATGCCAGTCAACTTCAAGCAAAAGAGCGGGAGAAGTTAGTTCCACTAACGTCTTGTGAGGAGACCTGATGCGACGCGGGACTGGAGCGGGAGATGCCTGGTAAGTTTATTTGTTTTTATATAATCATTAAATTAAACGCCTCCCCGCGCGTACCTCCCTCCCCTCCCCCCCCCCTCCGAACAGGCGCCTGCCAATGTCAAGTTCCTGGGAAGTCGACAAGGGTTTTGATTTGTGAGGCGCTAACTTGGTTTCTGACTTTGTCCATGTTGATGTCTCCCAGCGTGCATGTGGGGACTTTTTGCACTGGGCTCATGAATAGTGAATACACTGCAACAAAAACGGGTGGTCTGGCACAAGTGGACCGGGTGGCCACCCGCCTCCAGTTCCACTTCACGTGAAATACACCAACCCCCTAAAATATGTAATCCAGATGGCGAACATCGGCATCTGTCACTTGCTTGACATCTTGGTTTATATCACGCTGAAATGTATGAGTCACCCTCTATTGTTGTTGGCGGGGGTGGCGGCGCAGTTACACATGAAACAGCAAGTGTGGTAATAAACCAATCTGATTAACAAATGAAATTGCAAAATAGGCGCGGATGCCTGCACAAACTAAAGGATTGGAATGTCACATTTCGGGCATATTCGTTTATCAACCCCGACCCTTCTCTGGTGGCCATGCAGCAGAGAAGGGTACACAACGGGGAATGGGCGCTCACAGCTCTAAAAACACTGCAAACAGAGACTCTGGCATATTGTTGCAAATATCAGCTGCATGCATGGCATGTTTTGTTTGAAAAACGGAGTGTTTTCATTTCAATCCACCAGCAGACACCATGTCTTGTAACATAATGTGTTGTGTGTGATTCACTCGTATAAAGCGCTCTGATACCAAGGTGTCCTGCAGGCGTTTATGCAGGTATTTACAGGGCTTTCACGTTTTGTATTGCAGCAATACATTTTCCTCGTCATATTTTGATTTGAAATGCATCCATTGTTTTGTGCAATTGCGTCCTTACCATAACAACAGGGAAGGTAGCCATTAAAATGTGCTGAAGTGGTTTCCCATCAAATTGTGACAGAAAATATCCACATTACATAGTACTTTAGATATTCCCAATAATATATCAACAGAGAATTTCCCCATTATATTGTGCTATAGATACGTCCCATGATATGTGTGCCATGGGACTTAACAATCAAAACCTAGATATGTGGCACAGGAGCGCTGCACATAGTCATTTGGAAAGGAAATAGCTGTAGGCCAAGTCCGGGAGCAGGCAGACAAACATTTAGAATTGTACAGAGGGAGGAAGCAAGGGTGTCTAGAGCAGCAGCTCCATTGCATGAAAACAGGAAATTAATGTAAGGAAATAGTGTCATCATATTGATGTACAGCACTGCACAGTCAATGAATGTATTTATTGTATAGTTAAAACCATTACAAGTGTAGCAGTGTGTTCAAAAGTTAATGTGGGCAAATGATAACATCAGCATACGCAAAGATTGTCCTCTATAGCTCATCAAAATTGGCAATTTCTCAAATGATAAATAATTCAATCGTATTGCTTTATTAACCTTCCTGCTTCCTCAAATTTGCTTGAAAATGCACCATTTGTCCACTCTTTTTCAAAAATTTCTCCGGGGGAGACCCCCCCCCCCCCCCCAAACTCCCTGTAGGTTGGTCAGGCTCGCTCGCTACATTCGCTTGCCGGAGTGCAGTACGACAATAATTTTATGCCTCACCACTTTCAAATGTCACCAGCCACCACTGGGATACAGGCGTGAGTTTGTACATAAATCCCCGTTGGTATGTCCTGGGGGCGGCGAGGTGGGGGTCTGTGACGTGAGGAGGCCCTATTTAAAGAGCCCTCTGCAGTACTTCATGCATTCAAAGGCCTAAGCTTACTTAAGACGCACAATAGGACGTACGTTTGGCAGCCAATCCGGTTGTGAGGAATGATAACGTCTGAAAACAAAAGTCTTCATTGGCGGACATGTTTCTTTACTGATTTACCACAGCCAGGTGCCCTGTCTTGGAAAATTTCAAGCATCTTCATTGAACATAACCTCTGTGTACAGAGTATGAGCAGCAGACTCGTCTCTAAACTAGGCCTGTAGCTCTTACAGCTAATACAGCTGGAAAGCTCTGCATTAAAATGTTCTTTTGGCCCCCCTCTTTTTTTTTTTTTTGACAAAGCGATGATTTGTGACTGATTTTCAACTCGTAATGCCAAGATAGTCTAGTCGACAGTTCTGAAATAGTATTCATCCTCCCTCTTTATCCTTTAACCAATTACATATTCATCGCCTTTCTCTTTAAAAAAAAAAAATGTATTGATTTTAGGAACAAATTAACATTACAGTTCAGTTACTTGTCCCATCCCCCCTACCCCCCCTAAACAAGGCGAGAGATGTGAGTCACACCATATACATATGACTATAAGTCCCTACATAACATTTGGATTACTTGGGCCGCACAGTTGGTATCGTCACATCATATTACTGCAGATCAACATCACAGACACATCTGTAAAGTATTAATCATCTGTTCCTTTTACATCTTTTCTCGGTTCAGGGCTTCCCATTTTCTGTTGTAGTCGGACTTCTAATAAGTCCCATTCCACCCCTCATCTCTGTTCCACTCCATTGTAAACCGACCTATGGTGTACCCCGCATTCAGACCATACCCACTTCGCCAACTCCCACAACCATTGCTTTTGTGTGGACAATCTTTTGTTCATCCATCTCCGGGCTAGACATTTCTTTGCCAGGGTGAGCCCTAATTCCAACACCTCTGCATATTTAGTGTGTTTATTAAGGATGACTAGTCCCAGCAAACACATCTGTATCGTTGGATGCAGTTGTAGGTCGGTTAGTGTCCCTAGGGTCTGAATTACCTCATCCCAAAAGGCTCTCACATCAGGGCATGTCCACAACATGTGAATATAGGTTCCCTCTGTTATTCTGCATTTGGGGCATCTTTCCTGCTTGGAGGGATCTAGTCTATGTATCACCTGTGGAGTGACGTAATCCCTATGTACGCATTTATAATGTCTAAGTTTCAGGCATGCATTACATTTCCTGCAGTTACCTAATATATACGCCCAGTCCCCTTCTCTTAACTCCATTCTGATATCACCTTCCCAGTCTGTCTTTAATGTAGTTATAAGGACAGCCGTGCGTGGGATCAGGTATGAGTAAACTTATCGCTTTTCTTCAGCATTAAACCAATTACCTTTCCCTCACACAGGTTGCAGTATTGTACCCTGCCCCCCACCCTCTGGTCCTCCTCGGAGTCAGGGATTGCATGCCGTGGCACAGAGCCAGCCAGTCAGCACGGCCCTGGCTGCACTACCTGGCTCTGTGCCCAGAGGTCCGCTTACTGCCGGTGTGTGGAAGGCAGCCAGGCCACCTGTTCAGGGTGCAGGAATCGACATAAGTGTTCTTAGTCAAAAGGTCCCCTTCGGATGAGGTGGCATGAAGTGATGGCACCCTCCTACCACGTATCTGTGGGTTATAACACGGCAGAGGTCCTAAAAGAAATTAATGGTGGGGACTAATTAGCGTATATGACATGCTGGGAAGTTACATCACACCACCATAATAGCCCAAATGCAAAAGGCATTGACCTACCTCACAGCAAAGCTGAGATACTGTATGCATAATAATAAATATATCAAGGCAATACCCTTTCAGACTTAGAGTGCCGATTTCATTATAAAAAAAAAAAAAGGAAGCAGGGAACTCTGGGTAGTTCCTAGGTTTATGTGGAGAGCAGCTCCTTTATATGGCGCACCCTACAACACCACCGACACTCTGAGTCTGCTCACCTCAAATGTCTGTTTCTCTAGCAGAGATTTTAAGCATTGGATTAGCACAATGCCATCTCCGCCGAGCTAGAGAGTGCCCTATTAGCTTTGCCAGTGCTTATTTTTAAGGCGTTAACCACTTGATGTTTCTTTCCTACAGTTGCACCAGGGAACAGGAAATATAGTGCATGTAAGGAACCCAAAGAAACCTCCTCTTGGTCCATTCAAACATTAAGAGGAAGGAAGCTGCAGTGGGATGAACACGCCCTAAGGCCGCATTAGAAGTTTGTGATGCAATACACTGAAAAGAAAATGTGAGATATTATAGTGGTGGACCACGGGGTGACAGCACAAACACATCTAAAGCCTTCCTTGGCCTCAGGCTAAGTGGACGGAGCCCCCCCCTCTAACAATAGTTGGGAGACTCAATAACCTAGTCCTCCACTGTCTTGTGCCCTGGGCTTTACTAATTGGTCTACAACTGGTTAGTTTGCCGGAAGCTGCCTATTCTGTAATGAGACATTTTCTTAAGGCCTCAATTGCACGGGCAAAGCCACTGTTCGCTATTACCTCCTGTTATACTGACCGGTGTGAGCACCACTCAAAGTGTTTCATATCAGCCAAACCAGTATCCACCAGTGCTCTTTGAGCTTAGAGTATTCCATCTGTCAATCAGACTAGATCAGGCCTGAAGTTGCAAGTTTCCTTGATCAAAATTAGATGACTGCAAAATAATCCCCTCCCCACGAAACTCTCTGTAAGTTGTGGTAAGTGCAGCGACTTGTCAGTGTTCCTGGGATTCTATCCTTACGTTCTGCTCTTATTTTCTTGTCCCGGCAGGAGGGTCACGTCCACGGATCACTTGATTCAGATTAGCAGATGCTGAAGCCATTAGATCTGTGATATTGCGTTACACGGAGCGACCGACCCGGCATTCCTGGGTGAAGGCCACAAGTGCCCAGACTGGCTGAGGATGGCTACGGGGTGGCTGCGCACTCCACTCGCGAAATGAGGCACCACGAGTCGGGCAAGAAATATGTTGGGACGAAAAAGTCAGGCTTGGTACAAGACTGCTTGCCTTGAGCCTGCGGTCCTTCACCATGGAAACTGTGCGGGGTCTTCTTCTGGCAGGAGTCTTTGCCCTGGCTGCAGCGGGCAGGTTCCGGAACCGCTCTAGTCCGCCGCACAAGTCGCAAGGTAAGGAAGGCCCCTTTGCTGCCTTTTTTCAATCTATTGGTGTAAAAATTATGTGCAAGTGACAGTATTCATGAAAACTTCTGGTGAAGACCATTATGGTGGAATGTGCAAGTGGTAGTACATTTTACTGAAATAAGAGTGCTGGGGAGCTAAGAAACAGTTTTAGAAGTTTATAACTCAGCAAAGGGCAAGTTCAGGGCAGTCATGCTCACTTTGTGGTACTTGCTTCTGTTTTGCTTAGCACTGCCTTGTTAATAATTCGTTTTTTGTTAAGCCCTGTTTACCACAGTATTTGCAAACTCTTAGTGCTGCAACTATGAGGTGCTACTGTTTAATGTAAGAGGACTACATTCTCCGATCTTGGAAAAGTGAAAGGCAAACTTTACCAGGCTGGAACCCTACCTAGACTTTGCGGTCACAACCGATGTCAGCAGTGGGTGTTTACCTCACTGAGTCACCTTCTCTGTTGTTTCAAAGTGCAATGAAAAAACTGACAGCATAGAAAGATGGTGAAAAAGGGAAAGGAGAGGCAAGTCTGGAATAGTTTTATTGGTTGTGGGTCTATCCATAATAAATCCAGCCAAGTCTGGGTGTGTGTGGAATTGTGAATTTTTTTCCCCGAACTATTTAATGAAATTCTACTCGGAGAAAAATGCTGTTTACTGGTATCACACAAGACATTTTTTTTATTTGAAATTACAT